>JARBWK010000006.1:118194233-118794233 GCA_030556195.1 Anolis apletophallus | reverse complement strand
AGGATCCGATCCCAGGTTTTCTGCATTAAACTGGATTATATGAGTCGCCACTGCCAGATAATCTGGGATAAGCAGAAAACCTGGGCATAGAAAATGCCTACTTCAAATGCAGGTACATCCCAGGGCCCTTCAAGACAAGCCCTTAATCCCAGGATCTGATCCCAGATTTTCTGCATTAAACTGGATTATATGATTCACCACTGCCAGATAATCTGGGATAAGCAGAAAACCTGGGATCAGATCCTGAGATATAGGGCCTGTCTTGAAGGGCCCTGGGATGTACCTGCATTTGAAGTAGGCATTTTCTATGCTCTGTTGCCCAGAGCTTCTTGAGAAAAACTATGGCTCCTTCTACACTGCTATATAAAATCCAGATTATCTGATTTGAACTGGATTACATGAGTGTAGACTCATATAATCCAGTTCAAAGCAGATAATGTGGGTTATCTGTATTGATAATCTTGATTGCATGGTACTGTAGAAGGGATCTATTATCCTTCTTAAAAGACACTGGAAAAACAACTGTCTGAAATGTCATGTTATCTTTTAACAGATTCTTCTCACCATTGTGTTGCTTTCATGGGGATATGTTATTTACGCAACACGAATAGCAGCCAAGTGGCATCTGAAGGAGCTCTATCCCCTGCAAACACAAGATCTTTGAGGGAAACCATGTCAGAGTCCTTCTACAGACATGCCAGAACATTTAGGAAAGTTCCAGCCACAGCCTTTAAATTTCACAGCAAGGACCCAGTATGAAATGAACATTGGAATTAATATCTGCTTTTAAGACAACTTGAACGGAGTGACACCATTTGTTCAGCTCTTATGAAGCTACAGGATAGAGGAAAGATGCCAAATGCTGTCATCCTAAAAGAATTACTCTTAAAAATAACTCTACCAGTCTTGCAAATTGAATATTCCATGTCTGAAGATTTCACATTATTTTACTGCTAAAGAAGTTACTAAACCAATAACCATGCAATAGTGATTTCGACTGATTCTTTTGTAAGAAAATTTCATTTATATAAAGGATTTAATGGTGAAGAAACAGGGAGGTTTTGATAACCGGAGAGAGTAAGTATTTGCTGTATGGTATTACCTAATGTTTACACATGGTTACATCAACAATACAGGGAGAAATTGACACTGAGCAGTGACAAAGCTAGAAATTGAAACGGAATTTTGTTCAATTATAATTTTTATATTCTTTTGTAAATTTTATATTAAACATTTATTGAACTATTTAACATTGAAGTGTAAATTGAGCTTCTTTCCTTCTTCAACTGTTGTTTAATACAAACTAAATCTGGCTCATTCCATATCTCTAAATAGGTAACTTTTGATATCCAGATAATTCATGTTTTACACTTGCTGACTTTGCTTTTTTTTTAAAAAATGATGGTTACAACCTTCCCTTTTTTGTATAAAATGTGAGACTAGCTACGATTTCTTTGCTAAATCACCGGGACTGTGGCGCAGCTGGCTGGGAGTCAGCTGCATAAGATCTCTACTGACCAGAAGGCCATGAGTTCGAGGCCTGCCCGTCGGGGTGAGCTCTCGACCAAATTGTGTAGCTCTTTGTCGACCTTTGCAACCTGAAAGACAGTTGCATCTGTCAAGTAAGAAATTTAGGTACCACTTTGTGTGGGGAGGCTACATAAAATCTCCAGGAAGTATGAAAAAGAATGAAGGAATGTGACAGCTCCCCCTGGTGGTCAGAAGCTGGAATGTTAAATTGCCTTTGAGTGCCTGTCTATGGCATTTAATGTTTGCCTGTATATGTGCATTGTGATCCGCCCTGAGTCCCCTGTGGGGTGAGAAGGGCGGAATATAAATTATGTAAATAATAATAATAAATCAGCCATGGCAAAAGTTGCACTGAGTAGACTAAATCTCAATGTTACAGTACAAATGCTGGATCAATGGGACTCGAAAGAGCTGTCTTAATTCAATGTGCTTATTCTGTCCCAAGACTAGTTCAATAACTGCCTTTGTCCAAAAACCCTTCACTCTCTGTTTGAACGAGGCAGCTACTTAAGATATTAACCTTGGCTTTCATTTCTGCAGCTTTCATTACTTGACCATTCTCCAATTTTTCCATTATGTATTTCTTTGCTGTTTTGAGTAAGCGGGCAGTACTGCAACAAGCTTTTAGTTCAAAAAGAAAAATCCAAAAAAGCAATCCTGAAGCCGAAGCCATTTTTATTCTTAAATAAGATTCTGAGTTCAGTAAGTGAATTTTAGTAATCAAGACAAATGTCTGCCGGTTTCTGAGTTCTTGAGAATTTAATGATGACTGCTTGGTATTTCTATTGGAGGAACAACTTCATTCGTCTCCAGAATAGTATCACCCTAAGAAATTGAAGAAATCATGTCATCAAAATCAAGTTACAATACAAAACCTTCTTACAAGACAAAAAACAGCAATTTCACATGCAGAACATTTAGGGGCTATTTTTCTGTGGATAAGGAATTTTTTAGTATACAGCACTCTTGTGAGTTTCAATTTTTTTTAACTGAATGCTCATTTTATAATACCATAACCTCAGTTTCATTTACTCATAGCCAGGAAAAAATGGTCACTATAGATTTTGCTAGGTCCTCCAGGTTTTCCAACTTTCTCTGGAAGTTGCCACAGAGCTACGGTTGGAGGACTTATTGACTGGGAGTAATCACCCACAGGTATAGTAGTCTAATTGTACCCTATTAACATCTCAAATGGGAAGAATAATCAAAACACTTAGAAAAGAACACTTAGAAAGGCACTGTTGGCAGGAAATCTACATTTTTATTTAGAAACGAAATTGAATTTAATAGATGCTACTTCTTTTTTGTCTTCTACAGAGAATAGATTAAATCAAAGCAATTTAAACAGCATCTAAAATTATTTAATTTAGCAAAAGAAAACCCTGATTTCCCTAATACATCTTCACATGTTTAAAATGGCACAAATATATGCACTAAAATTTTAGAGACATTTTCAAAATTTAGTAAGGGACAGTGACCATTCTTCCCGAGGCAAAGTGAGTGTTCTTTTGCCCCCTTTTCTATATTCTTTCCTCTGCTTTGTTTGGCTTAGTTCCATCCACATGAACAATTTCATTCAGCCTCTGTCTTTGTGTATCATGGAACAAATTTACTGAGAAAGAGAAAGTACACATCAGTACAAGCCCAGAATTAGAACCAAGAGCCCATAATTATTCTTCAGTTCTAGACTGAACTATTATCACAAGACAAAAAGCTTAGATTAATATCTGTGTTTGATGTATGTAACTTAATGTGTGCATTTGACAAAACCATTACTTCATTTTTATGAGATTGTTTAGTATAGGTTTCGTATTTTACTTATATTCATTTCATTAAAACAATTAACTTTAAAAATCTGATTTGTTAAAATGTACTTTTTAAATCATCTGCTTATCCACCCTGCTTACATACAACCTCCAAAGTTATTTTATTTCTCTATATAAATGACATCAGGGGAGGGGGGGGGGGGAGAAATCAACTTACTGGGAATATCTTGGGCTTGGAGACAACAACTCCATATGGCTGATACTGAAAATGAAAACATAAAAACATAAGGATTCTGGAGGAAGGAATTGGTTTGATGTACTCATTACATTCTCACAAAGAAGACCAAAAGGTAACTGAGTATTCAAATACACTTCCAAATGAATGCTTTCTTCAATGAACAGGGAAAGTACTACCCAATTTTTGCTAATATGATGATTATACCTATAACAGTTGGTGGTTCACAAGTAATGGCATATAAACACAAAAAACCCACACTTTTTGTCAATGGCAAAGGAATGTTCCTTAAATACTCATATATTTATTAAATATTTTACTGGTCGGCTCAACTTTGATAACTCAAAATGGCAATGTGGAGATGAGATTGTTGATATAGTATCGTATCTGTCAAAATACTCATTCACTAGAACTGTCAAAGCTCATCTTAAAGCTGGAGATTTATTTAACATGGGCTACTAGTTAAAAAGGTGTGTCTTTTTTCTTCTTGTTATGGGAAGGTGTTTAAAACTCAGTCATCTATTTGAACACCTCAGAAGCAATGAAAGAGAAAAAATAGACTTCTGCATGTAGGACCACACTTGCCATATCATGAGATATTTACGCTTGCATACCCTTATGTGCTTTCAAGTCATTTTTTGACTAACAGTGACCTTAAGGAAAACTTCTCAAAGAGTTTTATTGGCAAGAGGGGGTTTGTGTTTGTTTCCCTTCTGCCTTAACAATAAGATTCAAATTTGCATGAGTTAAGTACTCTTCGTAGGTTTTTCCACTTTCTCCCTTCTCAATACAGCCCTTCATTCCAAGAAAACTATCTCAGATAGTAAGGCCTTCCAGAATAACATGAATATGGCAAGAGGAAGGCAAATGAAAGACATTTTTCACATTTGTCAGTTTTCCTCCCAAAACTGGAAGTTCATTCTCCTTGTACAACACCTTGGGACCAGACAATAAATTCTCATTAACAAGAAATTGTAATTAAAATGTGTATGATTTCTCATTTTCAGGTTTGCTAGCTGAAATATAAATTGGGGGGAATGGGGGGGGGATGCCATCCATGTATTTTAAGGTTCCACCAACCCTTGGTTTCTATAGGACCATTCAAAATCTTCAGCAAGAGACAGATGGGAAGTGTGAGGAGGTAAGCACATACTGTGTCATGTATTTGTGTACAAAACATGGATAGGTCCCTGTGTTAAATTACAAAAAATGCTGCACAGTATACATACGTACCAGCAGGTGGTATTTTACGTAGTAGTGAGTAATCCAAAAAGGAAAAAGTATTCCAGTGAAAAGAAATGCTCCAGCTTTGTAGGTTTTGAACACCTAAATGGAAATTATTTTTATGGTTAGTTTTTAAAATCACATTACCTTTTACATATGCTATTTTAAAATTAAAATCATTGTTTTAGGTTGCAGACTTTGGACTACTATGGACTTCCATGGAGAGGCCCTCACTCCATTTTCCAATCACAATTGCTCTAGTCTCTGAAGGACAAAAGAGCAGCCAGCTTCCATCATGTCTTGACCCAGAAACAGTCCTTCCCTCCATAGTCCAGTTGCCACTGCTGTGGTCTGAGCAGCCAGCATTAGTAGACTTAATACTCTTCACCACTATCATTCCCTTTTCCTTAAGAAGGTTATATTCCATAATCAGATATCTATGTAGTCTTTATGTGTGTCTATGTGCCTTCAAATAAATTTTAATATTTTATGTTTAATGACAAAAAAGAATTGGTTTTTCATTTGTATACTTCTATTTTAATGCATTTTGTTGTTTAAATTTGTATTGTATCATTTTTTGTATCATATTTATTGTTAACTGCCGCAAGTCCCAATATTAGGAGCCCCCAGTGGTGCAATGTATTAAAAACCCTTGTACTGGCAGGACTGCTGACCAAAAGGTCATCAGCTCCAGCTTCTCATGCGGGGACATGAGAGAAGCCTCCCACAGGATGTTAAAACATCTGGGTGTCCCCTGGGCAATGTCCTTGCAGACGGCCGATTGTCTTACACCAGAAGCGACTTGCAGTTTCTCAAGCCACTCCTGACACAAATAGTCCCTATATTGGGAGGAAGATGGATGGATGAATAATACATTTTAAAAATAAGTAATGTATCTGTTGACTTATGGCCACCCAATCAATTTCATATGATTTTCATAAGCAAGGAAGACTTAGAAGTAGTTTTACTATTGCCTTCTTCTGAAATATTGCTTAAATCACCGGATATCCTTAGCAGTCTCCCATCTAAGGGCTAACCCTGCATAGAATACAAAATCTGACAGAATCCCATGCCTTTACAAGAACAGGAAAAAACCCCCACCATGTTGAGCCAAAAAAGGTGGGTTTCAATATTTATTAACTCTTTTATTTTTTTGTTTTAAATTTTTAACGCCATAATATTATATGCCATATCTATACGAAATAAATTTACATTACATGTGAAAAATCAATTGAATATTGTACATTTTCATTATATTGTATATCAATCACCTGTGCAACTTTTTCATCTCTCTTTCATTCTCCTCCCAGCCTGAAAGTCTTGGAAGACTGAACAGCTTTTATTAAGTGTTGGTATTGTTTTGTGCCTTCACAGAATTGGAAGAGACATTAAGGGTCATCCAGTCCAACACCATGCCACGCAGGAACAAGCAATCAAAACACTCCTAATAGATGGAGACTACATCCATACGTATTTCACTGTTGAATGGCTCTTTTTGGGAAGTTCTTTCTAATGTTTAGGTGGAATCTCCTTTCCAACAATTTAAATCTACTGTTTCATGCCCTCGTATCCAGAGCAGCAGAAAACAGCTTGCCCCCTTCTCAATGTGACATCCTTTTAAAGACTGAAACATGGCTATCATGTCTCCTCTCAGCCTTCTTTTCTGCAAGCTAAACATATCCAGTTCCCGAAGATGCTCTTCGTGGTCTCCAATAATTTGATCATTTTGGTCACCGTTCTCTGGACATGTACTAGCTTGTCAATATCCTTCTTGACTCCAGGTGAGGTCTAACAAATGTAGAATAGTGGGACTATGACTTTCCTTGATCTAGTACAGGGCTGTCCAACTTCTACCGGACCTGTGGCCAGAATTCCGGTCACTGATCACCTGGGGGGCCAAAGGGTCTGCCCCGCCCCAGCTCCGCCCCCTCCCCGGCTCCAGGGAGGGAATATAAATACATTAATAAAATATAATAATATCAGAAAGGGACATGGATGGAATGAGGGAATATAAATACATTAATAAAATATAATAATATCAGAAAGGGACATGGATGGAATGAAGGAATATAAATACTTTAATAAAATATAATATCAGAAAGGGACATGGATGGAGGGAGGGGATATACATACATTAATAAAATATAATTAATGCTTCCTGCCTGGGGGAACCCTCCCAACCCCTGAGGCTGTGGGTTCATTACCTGGGGAGGCGCGGGCGGCGATGGCGATGGCGTCGCAGGCCTGCCTCTGTGCGGGCGGAGGCCTCGGGCAGGAAGGGAACCGGGGCTGGGCCCTCGCTGGCGCCGAGCAGGGCGGCCAGGAGCTGGAGCAGGCCCAGGCGAAGCTCCTCGCAGGCCTCGCCTTGGCCTTGTCCGGCCTCGCCCTGGCATAGCCGCTGAATCCCGAGATTTCGGCAACTGTATTAACTATCGCGAGACTACGCCAGGCA
This sequence comes from Anolis apletophallus, assembly GCA_030556195.1. NCBI lineage: Eukaryota > Metazoa > Chordata > Lepidosauria > Squamata > Anolidae > Anolis > Anolis apletophallus. The sequence continues at coordinate 118,787,026 of JARBWK010000006.1, read as the reverse complement.
CGCGGGATTTCGCTCTCAACGCGAGATCGTGGCTGGTGTAGTGGCTGGCCATGTACGGCCCCAGGGCCGCCAGTTGACAGCCCTGATCTAGTAGATCAGTGTCGCGGCACACGAGCACACCACCAACCAAAATGACATAAAATGAACTAACCAGTAAAGAATGGTGGGTTTTTAAAATTTGTATTATTTAATGCTTTATTTTCTTATTTTTACCATTTTTTATTAAAAGATGAGTGGGGGGCCGTCAGTGAGCGAGGGGCGAGAGTCATGGTGGAGTCATGGCGGATTGAGGCTGGCTGGGCCCCAGGGCCACCAGTTGGACAGCCCTGATCTAGTAGATACTATACTCCTATTGATGCAGCCTAGAATTGCATTGCTTTTTTAGCTGCTCCATCACACTGTTGACTCATCTTCAGTTTGTGGTCTATTCCTAGATGCCTTTCACATGAGCTGTTTTCAAGCCAAGTATCACCCATCCTATATCTGTGCATTTCAGTTTTATTGCCAAAGTGTGGTATTGTACATTTATACCTATTGAAATTCATCTCATTAGTGTTGGCCCGCTCTCTAATATGTTAAGGTAATTTTGATTCTGATCCTGCTGCTGGGGTATTAGCTATCCCTTCCAATTTGACATCTGCAAATCTGATCAACATGCCATCTGTTCCATTGTCTAGAACTGGACACAGGATTAGGTTATTGCAGACAACCAAGACAGAACAGTGGGACTATTGTGATAAAATGTGATTCTAAACTACATATCTGTTGATGCAATCTAGAATCACAGCGACTTTTTAAGGTCTTGATTCATGTTTAGTTTGTGGTCTACTAAGATTCCTAGATCCCTTTCACATGGACTTTTTTCTTTCATTAATAATTTTTATTAATTAAATCTACAGATAAATATTATAAACTCATCAAACACTGACTAAAGCAATACAATATAATATTCAGACTTCAAACACATTCAGCATAATCTTTTCACAAGATGTTCCTTGTGTAGTAATAGCTTTCTTAACCACAGACACATTACATTGTTTCTGAAATAAATTAAGGCATTTGCATAAAGTGTCACAATCACCGACTTAGAACTGCCCCTTTAACACACACACGGAGACGTAGCAAAGGCTAACTAGTTTATTGAATAAAAACAGATCCAAAAAGGAATTCACTTAATAAAGTTCATAGAATAAAGCAATCAGCACGAAGCTGCAGTTCAGTAAAGTAGCAAAGTTCCAAAAGGTAGTTCAAAGGCAAGCGTGGCAAAAAGCTTGGCAAGGCTCCCGGATTCACTCCGGAACGTAGCAAAGGATCCGCACCAATGCGAATCGTATACAAGGCAAGGTCTTGGTTCAAGGCGAGCCAAACTAGGCTCCAAGATTCACTCCGGCTTCAACGCCCTTCAGATCAGACGTGGCCGGAGAACTGACGATCAGTTCCCACGGGGGCCGTTCTTAATCCTCGGCCTGGAACCCCGACGATCTAGGGCCCGGCGTCTCCAGTCTCTACTTTCCGAACGGTGACGGTCTAGGGACAGATGCCAGCTCCTCCTGCCCTCCTCTATGTCCCTGCGCCTGTTGTGAGAACGGCCCCCGTTCTGGCAGTCCAGAATCGCTATCTTCCTGAGAAGCAGCCCCCCCGGAGTTTCCCAGCCGCTGGCCTCCATCTGCTGCCCGGCCAGCTCTTGGGAACCTCGACCGTTTGGGAATTCATAACTATCTTCGCTATCTGCTTCGCTGCCTCCCATCTCCACCTGGTCCGCTCCTTCCCCGAGAATGCTCCCACTCGAGATCCCAGGCTAAACTCTCTACAGGTGAACTGGAGGTACGGCTGACCAATCTTGCTCTGGGCCTTCCAACTCATCCTCCGAGTCCCTTCCAGCCTGTGCGGGTCCCAATACCAACGGGACCCCCGGTGCATCGCCCCCCCCCCCAGTGGCACGAACGGACCCATGGGTGCTACATAAAGAGAACATATATTCTGAAATATTCTCATTTTCTATTCCACAAAATGCATTTAACTGCTTACAGACTCTGCCCCAGGTTAATCAATTAGAAGTTGGGACCATTGAATTTCCCAATCTCCCATTTTAAAAAAGGACACATGGGCAATCTCCAAGTTATGAACAAAATAGGTTCTGTAGTACCCCATCTATATGGCCAGGAGCCCCCAGTAGCACAGTGGGTTAAACCCGTGCCGGCAGGACTGAAGACCGACAGGTCTCAGGTTCAAATCCGGGGAGAGCACGAATGAGCTCCCTCTATCAGCTCCAGCTCCTCATGTGGGGACATGAGAGAAGCCTCCCACAAGGATGATAAAACATAAAAACATCTGGGCAACATCCTTGCAGACAGCCAATTCTCTCACACCAGAACCGACTTGCATTTTGTCAAATCACTCCTGACATGACAAAAAAAATCTAGATGGCCGTATAAAAATCCAGATTATCTTCTTTGAACTGGATTATATGAGTGTGAAGACTCATATCATCCAGTTCAAAACAGATAATCTGGATTATCTGCTTTTATATTCTGGACTATATGGCAGTGTAGAAGGTGCCCTAGTCTTTTGTAACAAAAGTCATTAGCAGCGAGTCTTTCTAAGCTTTCTATCTATCTACCAACCTCTTCTTTTCTCTTTCTCTAATTTTGTCTTTGGTCATGTTCTTCCTTTTCACTGCCTGAATGATCCCCTCTTCTTCCCCACTACAGGTAGCCCCCTTTCAAAATCAAAATATTGCAGGGACAGAAAGTGAAGTGACATCTTCTGAACAGAGGCACAGACAGCAAAGCAAACACCACAGGGGTGTTAACCCTTCTCTATGCTATCCAAAGAGATAGGCAGACAGACAGATATAGATAGGAGATACACTAAAATGTACCTGATCCAATTTACATACAAATTCAACTTGAGAACAAACTTACAGAACCCATCTTGTTAGTAACTTGAGTACTGTCTGCACTCAGGTCTTGTTCAGGTCCCTTTGGAACTCCCTCCTGTTGTCATTAACTTTATCCAAGTGGTTAACATCCTTTTTTTGAGCAGGGACCACTTTCCAACTTTAGTACCAAAAGGGTTACAAATCAACTTTACATGTGGTTTGGTTATTTGGGGTGGTGATTCAGAAAATTTCATTGCATTTCATCAGCTCTAGTTTCTGCCATCCAGTAGTCGCCATCTGTTTGTCCACAGAAAACCATAATCCGATATATTTGTATATCGTCAAGTTATATATTTTTATACATACCTTAACCATTAATGTGTTATTTATGGTGCTGACTGATTTGTTTTAATCAGTGGTGTTGGGTTTGTTTCTTTTCAATTGCTTACTTTAACGTCTTTTGTGTTACTGTATATGGCATTGAATGTTTGCCCTATAGGGAGAGAGGGCGGGTTAAAATTATTATTATAGTATTCTTTTATTATTATTTTATTATTATTCTGTCTGTCTGTCTCTTTGGATTGCATAGAGAAGGGTTAACACCCCTGTGGTGTTTACTTTTCTGTCTGTGCCTCTATTCAGAAGATGTCACTTCATTTTCTTTCCCTGCAATATTTTGACTGATTATGTGACGAATGTTGCTGTCCTTGAGCAAGCATTGAGGTCATGCTAGGCTGGAGGACCACCGCCTCCCAAAGATACTACTCTATGGTGAACTTGCCATGGGTCAGAGCAAGAGAGGCGCCCCCAAAAAAAGATATAAGGACTCCTGGAAACAGCATCTCAGGCTCGGCCAGATTGATCACCCACAATGGTCCACCCTGACCTCACATAGGGGGCGTGGAGATTCACTGTCCATAATGCTGCAGCTTCTTTCGAGAAGACACGCCGAATGAATCTCGTAGAGAAACAACAACACAGAAAGAACCGCAACTGGGAAACAACATCACCTAAGGCAGGGGTGCTCATTAGGTAGATTGCGATCTACTGGTAGATCACAGGCAGGGCGGGAAGGAGGAAGGCTCAGTCCCGCCCCGCAGGCTCCTGATGCCGCCCAGGTGCAGAAGGAGGTTGAACTGGATGGCCCTTGGAGGTCTCCTCCTTTTCTAGGAACCCATTGTTATTATCAAAATTATTATCAGAGGCTGAATGGCCACCTGTGAGGAATACTTTGTGTTTTTCCCTTATGTCACTTCATTTTCTTTCCCTGCAATATTTTGGATGAAGAGGGTCAATGTTTTTATGGATTGAATATTGTTTTAACTTGGAATGACTGTGTATGATGCTGTTGAAACTGTATTTTAATGTATTTTAATTGTTGTGGGGTTTTGGGGTTTTATGCTGTTGTGATGTGGGCATCGAATTGTGCCGTACTGTAAGCCGCTTCTGAGTCTCCCCTCGGGGGTTGAGAAGAGCGGGGTAAAATCCTGAAATAAATAAATAAATAATGGCAGAAGGAGGTTGGATTGGATGGCCCCTGGATGTTTCCTTTTATTCTAGGAACCTATTGTTGTTGTTTTTACTATTATTATTATCAGAGTCTGAATGAATATCATCATCATTATTATTATGAATAAATTCAGGGGCTTATTATACTCACATTTAGTTGAATTCAGTCTTAAAATATACAGGTCCTTCTCAAAAAATTAGCATATAGTGCTAAAGTTCATTGGTTTCCATAATGTAATGATACAAATTAAACTTTCATATATTGCACACCAACTGAAATATTTCAGGTCTTTTTTTGTTTTGTACTGATGATTTTGGCATACAGCTCCTGAAAACCCAAAAACACTGTCTCAAAAAAATAGTATCCTGTAAGAGAATTAAAAAATTCTGGAAAGAAGTGCACTTCCATGTAGAGAAGATCCTAGGGAAAAAGTTGGAGTTAAAGGCTGACTATTACTTAATAAATATCATGGACGAGGACATAGAATGTAATGATAAGATTTTTTTCCATTTCCGCGGCGGCGCGAATTGAGATAGCAAAAAGATGGAAAGGCAAAGGCCTGCCGAAGGTGGAGGACTGGTTATTAAAAGTAACAGAGATAATGGATTTGGATATCCTGAAAAGTATGGTCCTAGATCAAAACCCTAAAAACCGAACAAACTGGAACCAAGTAAGAACAAACTTGAAAGAAATCGACTTTAAGGACAGAAGGAAAGAAAAAAGAAAAGAAAAATAGAAGCTTATAAGGAAGGAGGAACCTGGTAATCCAGTGAACTTAAAAATGGAAGTTTAGTCACATGTGTGACAATGACCCTGCGGATTGGACTGGAAGCTTTCACTACTGTTTTCCTTCCTCTACTCTCCCTCCCTTTTTTCTCTATTTGCCCCCCCTTCCTACACTTTCCCCCTCATACCCCTACCTTACTCTGTTCCCTTTATCTCTTTCTCCCCCCCTTTTCCCAAGTTTTTGTTTACCTGTATATTTTACTATTTGCAACAACATCCTTTAATAAAGATACTAAAAAAAATAGCATATTTGGTCGGATGGAATATGCTAATTTTTTGAGATATGTATGCCAAAATCATCAGTATTAAAACAAAATAAGACCTGAAATATTTCAGTTGGTGTGCAATGAATTGAAAATATATGAAAGTTAAATTTTTATCATTACATTATGGCAAACAATGAACTTTAGCACTGTATGCTAATTTTTTTGAGAAGGACCTGTATTATACGGCTCTCACTGAAATGTCCAAATATTTTGCTTTGATGGCTCTCTGAGTAGTGGGTAGGTAGATCGTTTTGACTTGGTTGTTTTATAAGCAGCTCGCATGCTGAAAAAAATGTGAGCACCCTTGACCTAAGGAGACTTTCTGCTGCGCTTTCTGCAACCAGACTTGCCTATCTCAGATTGGCCTTTTGAGTCATCAACGCGCTTGTAGAAAGAATCTTAGGAAGTAAGGCTGAGAGAAGTGTGCACATTATAACATAACTAGTCGCCTGAGGGCTGGGAAGGGCGGTATACAAAACACAGCAAATAAATAAATAAACGATTGGTATACAAAGCCACCAAATCACAGTGGTAATATGACACTTTCTAATGCAGTGTTTCTCAACCTGGGGGTCGGGACCCCCAGGGGGGTCGCGAGAGGGTTTCAGAGGGGTCACGAAAGGCCATCAAAAGCATATATTTCTGTTGGTCTTAGGAAGCCCTTTGGCAGAGAAGGTTGAAGATCTCTCCGCTTGTCCTTCTCTTTCTTTTTGGAAACAGACCGCGAATTCTCCCACCTAAAGCTCTCCTTTGCTGGGTTTGGCAGGCCTCCCAGCCAAGGGGAAGGCTGTTTCTGAGACTCCAAGCAGGGACGGGAGAGCAGGCGTGCTTGGCGCATGGCAGCATGATGTGTGGGTGAGGGAGAGTGTGTGTGTGGGATGGAGGCTCACACCAGCTAGTTCCTTCAAGGCATGAAGGTTCTGTATAGGAAGTTTGACCCAATTCTATCATTCGTGGGGTGCAAGGGGCTCTTTGATTGTAGGTGAACTATAAGTTCCAGCAACTACAACTCCCAAATGTCAAAATCCCCAAACTCCACCAGTGTTCACATTTGGGTATATTGAGGTCAAGTGTGGTCCAGATCCATCCTTTCCAGAATGCTCTCTGGATGGTGAACTATAACTCCCAAACTGGTCAATGCCCGCCCAACCCTTCCAGTATTTGCTGTTGGTCATGGGAATTTTGAGTGCCAAGTTTGTTTCAATTCCATTGTTGGTGAGTTCAGAATGCTCTTTGATTGTAGGTGAACTATAAATTCCAGCAACTACAACTCCCAAATGTCAAGATCTATTTTCCCCAAACTCCACCAGTGTTCACATTTGGGTATATTGAGGATGTGGTCCAGATCCATCCTTGTTGAGTCTAGAATGCTCTCTGGTGTGGTCCAGATCCATTCCTTGTTGAGTCTAGAATGTTTCAATTCCATTGTTGGTGAGTTCTGGATGTAGGTGAACTACAACTCCCAAACTCAAGGTCAATGCCAAGCCCAACTCCCCTTCCAGTATTTGCTGAGTCTGGTCTGGATGGTGAATTTTCAATGTGCCAAGTTTGTTTCAGTTCCATTGTTGATGAGTTCAGAATGCACTTTGATTGTAGGTGGACTATAAATCCCAGCAACTACAACTTCCAAATGACAAAATCAACCCCCCCCCCCACACACACACAAATACAGTGATGAAGTAGCAATGAAAATAATGTTATGGTTACATAAGAACATAACTAGAGCCATGCTGAATCGGGCCTCAGCCCATCTAGTCCAGCATTCTGTGTCACACAGTGGCCCACTAGTTGTACACAGGGATCTCTAGCAGAAAGGAGGGCAAAACCCTCACCTGCTCCCGACCCCCACAACCAGTACCCGGGAAATCCTGCCTGCCTCCATCAACACAGAGGTGGCACTTGGATGTCCATTTCAGTAAGCTACTGATTCCCTTGGTATCCATGAATCTGTCTAATCCTGCCTTGAAGCTGTCACAACCTCCTCTGGAAGTGAGTTCCATAACCCAATGACCCTCTGGGTGAAGAAATATTTCCCTTTATTAGTCCTAACTTTTCTACCTTGGAGCTTTAGGAGTGCCCCTAGTCCTAGTGTTGTGTGACAGAGAAAATATTTTTCTTTATTCACCTTTTCTATCCCATGCATGATTTTATACACTTCGATCAAGTCACCTCTTAAACGCCGTCTTTTCAAGGCTGAAAAGACCAAGGCGTTGCAACCTGATTTCATTCTGATCATGCCAAGCATAGAATTTGTTTTTTTCACTGCTGCAGCGCACTGGGTTGACATCTTCATTGAGCTGTCCACCAAAACCCCAAGATCCCTTTCCTGGTTTGTCTCGGAAAGGTTTGATCCCATCAGTTGATAAGTGTATTTGGGGTTCTTTGCCCCGATGTGCATGACTTTACACTTGTTTAGGTTAAAATGCATTTGCCACTTTGTTGCCCATTCACTCAATTACGAGAGATCTTTCTGGAGCTCTTTACAGTCAGTTTCATTTTTAACTACCCTGAACAATTTAGTGTCATCTGCAAACTTTGCTACCTCACAATTTACTTCTACATCCAGATCATTTATGAATAAATTAAAAAGTAACGGTCCTAAAACTGAACCTTGGGGTACGCCACTTCTCACCTCTTTCCATCCAGAGAAGTGTACATTTATTACCACCCTTTGTTTCCTACAGCAGTCTTTCTCAACCAGTGTGCCGTGACGGACCTCCTGCTGTGCCGCGAGAAAAGCTCTCTGCCCCCCTTCCTCCCCCCCTCCTGTCTAACTCCTGCTGCTTGGGGGAGGAGGAAGGGCCGGGCAGTGGCGAAGAAAAAGAAGGGACCGGGGCGCCGCCTCCTTCGGCCGTTTCCCCAGCCAGCCTCCAATCCACCATGACTCCCGCCATGACCCGCCTCGCCGCTGAAGCTGCGTGGAGGAGCCCTGCCCACTGAAGCCTGTCCACCGCTCATGCTCCTCCTCTGTAGGAGAGATGGCGGCCTGTAGGAGAGCTGAAGCTGGGGGAGGAGCCCGCCCCTCCACCGCTCATGCTGCTGGCCTCCTTCTGCCCCCTCAAGGAGAGCTGAAGCTGGGGGGGGGGGCACGGCATGGCAGCAGCTGCTCCAGCCTGAGGGACAGTGCCAAGCCAGCATTGTGCTGGCTCTGGCAAGCTGGGGGCCCCCTCAAGGGAGCAGCTGGGTGAAGCCGGGGTAGGGGCGGGCATGGTGCGGCCTGGCTCCGCTCCTTCCCGGCTTTGGCACTCCCAGCAGCTGCTCCAGCCTTGAGGGGACAGTGCCAAGCCAGCATTGTGCGGGCTCGGGCACCGCGGGCGCGGCACTGCCCCCTCAAGGCTGGAGCAGCTGCTGGGAGAGGTGAAGGGGGGGGAGGGGAGGGGCATGGTGCGGCCTGGCTCCACCCGTCCTTTGGCTGCACTCCCAGCAGCTGCTCCAGCCTTGAGGGGACAGTGCCAAGCCAGCATTGTGCTGGCTCTGGCACCGCCCCTCAAGGCTGGAGCAGCTGCTGGGAGAGGTGAAGCTGGGGGTGGGGGGGGGCATGGTGCGGCCTGGCTGGCTCCGCCCTGGCTTCGGCACTCCCAGCAGCTGCTCCAGCCTTGAGGGACAGTGCCAAGCCAGCATTGTGCTGGCTCTGGCACCGCCCCTCATGGCTGGATCAGCTGCTGGGAGAGGTGAAGCTGGGGGTGGGGGGCGGGGCCTGGCGCAGCCTGGCTCCACCCGGCCGGCACCCCAGCAGCTGCTCCAGCCTTGAGGGGACAGTGCCAAGCCAGCATTGTGCTGGCTCTGGCACCGCTGGCTTGGCACTGCCCCCTCAAGGCTGGAGCAGCTGCCGGGAGAGGTGAAGCTGGGGGTAGGGGGGCGGGGCATGGTGCAGCCTGGCTCCGCCCCGGCTTTGGCACTCCCAGCAGCTGCTCCCAGCAGGCCACCACCCCCCAGCCGTTCTTTACTGTGTTAAGAGTGTCATTTTGTGTCATTTTGGCTGGTGGTGTGCCCCCGGATTTTTTTAATGTTAAAAGTGTGCCGCGGCTCAAAAAAGGTTGGGAAACACTGTCCTACAGTTTAGCCAGGTTCCAATCCAGGACAAGCCCTGTCCCCTGATTCCATGGCTGAAGAGCTTATTTAGGAGCCCTTGGTGAGGGACTTTGTCAAAAGCCTTTTGAAAGTCAAGGTAAACAATATCGACTGGGTCCCCTTTATCTATGTGTTTATTTACACCCTCAAAGAATTCTATCAAGTTAGTAAGACATGATTTGCCTTTGCAGAAACCATGTTAGGGGTCACCACAACATGAGGAACTGTATTAAGGGGTCGCAGCATTAGGGAGGTTGAGAAACACTGCTCTAATGGGTCACGTGAAGAGGATTGTGAGCCACGGCCTGGCTGTATGGCAGCCACCAGGCCAGTTGGTCCCAGGCCTTTCTTGTGGAGATTTGTCCTGAGGGCGGGCTCCCCTGGCCTTCCTCTGAGGGAGGCGGAGAGCGCGCGCGTCGCTTATTCAAGGTCACCCTGTGTTTCTCTCCTCCCCTCCCTCGGGGCCTCCTTCCCCTTCGGCCTCGGGCGCCTCACCTGATTCCTCCACAGCCCGCCGGGCTTGAGGAACCTCTGCCAGAAGCCCTCGACCAGGCCAGGCTTCTGCGGGGGCAGGACGGGCTCCCTGGGGCTCAGCTCCTGGTCCTTGAGCCAGCGCCGCCGGAGCTCCCTCAGCTGCTGGAGCCGGAGCTTCTCGTCCGGCGTGTAGCCCATCACCGCCCTTGGCGCCCCGCCGCCCCGCTCCAGGCCCGCCATCTTGGCTCAGCCTCTTCGCCCCGCCCCCTCCTCCTCCTCCTCGCAACGCCGGAAGTGACGGCTCTCCAGCGGAAGACCTCTTTCGCTGCCATGGCAACAGCTTTTCAGAATTCTGAGCGTCGTCGCTTGGTGGAGACCAAGGCAAGGCCTCTCTAGCAGGAGGGAGCTCCCGGGCCTAGCTGTCATACTATCACCCAAGGCCTTTATTTACCCTTCTCAGCTAAAATCACCACACTACCCCGGTGGCGCAAGGAGAGCGCGGGGAGCTCCCTCTGTCAGCTCCAGCTCCCCATGAGAGAAGCCTACAAGCAGGCATGTAGCCAGGGGGGGAAGGCTTAGGGGGCTTCAGCACCCCCCCCCCGAAATTCTCAGGGTGGTCCGTGAGAAGACAAAAAAATTGACAAAAAAAGGGTGGTCTGGTGAGAAGGCCTTACTGGCAGGGCCGGTTCGTCCATTAGGCGGACTACGCAGGCGTTTAGGGGCGACGTCACCCAGGAAGGGCGTCGCCACCTGGGAGGGGCGCTGCCGCACCGGCTCCGCCCCGCCGTTGCGCCAACCAGGCCTCCGCAGCCGGCTCCGCGGCCTTCGCCCGCCGCCGCGCCGGCCAGGCCTTTGTTAGGCCGGCCGCACCTCCGCATGCGCAGAAGCTTCTACAGGCACTACAGCACCTGTAGGAGCTTTTGCGCATGCACGAAAAAGCTTTGCGCATGCGTACTGGCTCTAGAGGGCACCTCCCGCTTTGGAGCCAGTGCGCGTGTGTGCAGTTTCGCACATGCGCACTGGGCTCCAAAGCGGGAGGCACGCTCTGGAGCCAGTGCGCATGCGCACAGATTGGCGCATGCGCACTGGGCTCCCCTCGGGAGCAACGGGGGGGTGTGCAAAAATTTTTTTCACGTACCCCCCGGGAACAGGTAGGTCCACCCCTGCTTACTGGTACATTATTTAAACTGTTATGTTTATTCATATCATGATCTGATCCCCATGCTCATTATATCCCACATTCATGGGGTTATTGGGATAACAATAAAACAGGTTGCTAGGGTAGACCCTCTTCCACCCAGTCTCAGCCCCCCCCCTGAACCAAACTCAGCCCCCCCCCCCCGAACCAAAATCCTGGCTATGGCCCTGCCTACAAGGATGGTAAAACATCAAAAAAGAACTGGGCGTCTCCTGGGCAACGTTCTTGCAGACGGCCAGTTCCCTGACACCAGAAGCGACTTGCAGTTTCTCAAGTCGCCCCTGATACGAAAAAAAATCAATAACACAGAGACACACACTACAACTCGAACAGATGGCTCAAGTGGTGTCAAACTGCATTACTGTTACAGTGTAGAGCAGGCATGGGCACACTTCGGCCCTTCAAGTGTTTTGGACTTCAGTTCCGAAGACTTCTTGGCTTTTCTTCGCAAATAAAGATTCTGGAAGGACTCATCCCACGCTTTCTACAAGCGCGTTGATGCTTTTTTGGAGGTTGGATGTGTCCTTCGAGCCTGTGCAGTGGATTTTTTCTGGTGGAGCGCAGCGTGCACAGAACTGGCCTCACCCTATAAACCAAAGGTTCGTCTGCCAGGGCCTAGCAAGCTTGGACGGTGGCAGTGAGGTCCTCAGGTCGTAGGTTTGGTTCAAGTTTCCTTCTCTAGATAGATGACCTTACAGGGTTAGATGAGCACCATCTGCCCGGGTTTGAAATCAGAGTTTTCCTTCTCCTAGGATGGTTGCCAAAAGTCTAGAGAGCCCATCATGCCCGTTGACGCTCTTTGTCAGACCCTTCGGTTGTGACCTGTCTGGCATGGGAAGCCCTACCGGTAACTATTATGCCACTGCCAGCATAGCTCACAACTTCATTAGGGTACGCAAGCCTCTCCCCCACAACAAGGGGGCACCAACGTAGGCTGTTAGGAATTATGGGAGTTGAAGTCCAAAATATTTAGAGAGCCAAAGTTTGCCCATGCCTGGTGTCAAGCCAATCTCTCTGTCCCTCCTTCAAGCAGCCACTTCCAGAATGTCATACCATCTTGCCATGGTAGCTAAATTATAATTACTATTATTATATTTCATAATATATATAGTACACTACTATACTATATATAAACTAATATATATACTACAAAGATACTACTCTATGGTGAACTCGCCACGGGTCAGCGCAATAGAGGCGCCCCCAAAAAGAGATATAAGGACTCCCTGAAACAACATCTCAGGCTCAGCCAGATTGATCACTAACAATGGTCCACCCTGGCCTCATATCGGGAGGCATGGAGACGCACTATCCACAATGCTGCGGCCTCTTTCGAGAAGACACGCCAAATGGGTCTCGAAGAGAAACGACAACACAGAAAGAACCACAACTTGGAAACAACATCACCCAAGGAGACTTTCTGCTGTGCTTTCTGCAACCGGACTTGCCTATCTCAGATTGGTCTTTTTAGACATCAACGTGCTTGTAGAAAGCGTGGGATGAGTCCTTCCTGAATCTCAGTTCGTGAAGAAAAGCCAAGAAAAAAAGAAGGTAGATAGATAGATATGAGACTCTGTGCAACACAGGAAAATGCTGCCTAAAGTCTACCATATCACCAGGGACTATGATTTTACAAAAACTATCCGGACCCTTTTAGAAAACCACAGCTTCTTTGTGGAGCATGAAAAGTAGGTGGAGGAAGCAAAATAATGTTTACCTCAAGGTAGCATTCTTGCACCGACTTTGTTAAACATTTTTAAGTGGCCACAGCCACTAAAGGGGCATGCATTCTGCATGTTCTCAGGAGTCCCCTTCTGACCCAGGAAGACAAAGCGGAAGAAACACACCAATGAGTTGAATCTCTCTGAAGATTAGCTTTAATTTGCCAGCTGTGAAAATGGCAGCAGTTTGTGCTCTAGGCATAAAAGAACTACCGCACCCCTAAATGGGGCTATGGGGTTTTATTGCTTTACAGAAATCCAAAAGACACATTTTGATTGGTGTTAATACATTGTCTGAACCCCCGGTGGTCCAGCGGGTTTAACTGGTGAGCTGCAGAACTTGCTGACTGGAAGCTCAGCGGTTTGAATCCATGGAACAGTGTGAGCTCCTGCTGCATGCAACTTAGGATCTTCAGGAGAGGCCCTGATCTCGATCCCGCCACTCTCACAAATGCAGTTGGTGGGGACGAGAGACAGGGCCTTCTCAGCAGTGCCCCCCCCCCCTGTCCGTGGAACTCCCTCTCTAAGGACATCAGATTGGCTATCTCCCTCCTGTCCTTTTGGAGACAACTAAAACCTGGCTGTGGGTCCAGGCATTTGACTGAAGGCATTGATCATTGGATAATGGCAGCTGGACTTGAATATTGTGACATGACGATATCAGAATTATTGGCTGGAGTGTGGTTTTAGCGATGTTACTGTGACAGTTAATGATTTTTTAAAATGATTTCATAATGTTTTTTGTACCAACTGTTTTTACTGAATGTATTCTTGTATAGCATCATTGATGCACATGTGAAGCCACCCTGAGTCCCCTTGTGGGAGAAGGGCGGGGTAGAAATAAAGTTAATAAATAAATAAATTAGCCCCAGCTTCTGCCAAACTAGCAGTTCAAAAACATGCAAATGTGAGAAGATAAATAGGTACCGCTCTGGCAGGAAGATAACGATCCTTGCAGTCATGCAGGCCACATGACCCTGGAGGCGTATATGGACAACGCTGGCTCTTCAGCTTAGAAATGGAGATGAGCAACATCCCCCAGAGTCAGACACGACTAGACTCAATGTCAAGGGGAAACCTTTATCTCAATATGTTGTCTTCTTCATTAGTCTATGCTTACCTAACACATTTTGATTGGCTCTCTATGACTAGGCAAACAAACAGGTGCAAAGCAACAGGAACTGGAATATACTGGACTTTTCATATCTCCTTGATATGTCCCTGGCTCTTGATATGTCCCTGGCACCCTAGTGCCAACCGGCTTATTTATTTTATTTATTTACATCATTTATATTCCGCCCTTCTCACTCTGCAGGGGACTCAGGGCGAACCACAGTGCACATATACAGGCAAACATTCAATGCCACAGACGAACAACATATATAGACAGACAATGAGCTACACAATTGGTCGAGAGCTCACGCCTGACCCGGGCAGGCCTCAACTTATGACCTTCTGGTCAGTGGAGATCTTATGCAGCTGATCCCAGCCAGCTGCGCCACATTCCTGGTGCTATCACTGCTGTGTGACAGTTCAAGGAGTTTAAGTGTGGGAATCATTCTTCTAGCTGTAGTGGCTGCCTTCTGTAACTATACCCTTGGCTACATATGCTTTACAGATGGGACATGCAGGCACATGTAACATCGACAACATATATATCCATGATCCCTTCACCACCACTCACAAAGCTTTATATATGTTGATGGCCTTGGCCTAACAGCACAAGCAAAAGCCTTCGAAACAGTTGAAAACCAACTTACTAATGCACTGAACAATCTCTCCAGTTACTGCAAAGATAACAACTTGAAGCTGAACCCTGCCAAGACACAAATGTGTGTGTTCCACATACATACAGACTCAGAAGTCAAGTGGGCAGATCAAAACAAACACAGAAGTGGAGTGGGCAGATCAAAAGACAATCTGGCAAAATGGCACTACCTAGACCAGGGCTGTCCAACTTCTTTTGGCCCAAGGGCCGGAGTTCTGGTCACTGATGACCTGGGGGGCTGGAGCAGGGGGCGGGCCGCTCCTGATGGCGCGCTGACATCACCACGTCTGACATCACCACGCCGGCGTCCTGCGCGGCCCGCCCCTTTTCGGCGAGGCTTGCTGACGTCACCAAGCCCCGCCGAAAAGGGATGCTGCGCTTGGTGACGTCAGCACGCCATCAGGAGCGGCCCTGCCCCTCGCCTCCCTCCCTCCTACAGTGACAGCCAGGGCGGCAGAACCGATGATTTCTCCCGGTTCAGCTGCCCCGGCTGAGGCTGTAAGAGGGAGGGCAAAGCCGAGGAGAGCCCTCCATGGCTTCGCCCTTTCAGCTAAAGGGACACGCCAGCCTCGGAAGCGGGGAAATCGCTGCTTCTGAAGCTGGCATGTCCCTTTAAGAGGAAGGGCAAAGCCAAGGAGAGCTCTCCATGGCTTCGCCCTTCCAGCTAAAGGGTCACGCCAGCCTCCTCCTCCGTCCCGCCTCTCCCCCCGGCGCACCGATCGGAGAGCCGGGGGGAGAGGCAGGATGGAGGAGGCGAGCCTATGGAGGAAGAGGGAAGCGCTTCCCTTCCTCCCTTTAGGCCCGCCTCCTCCCCTCCCGGCTTTCCCGATTGGTGCACCGGGGAGAGCGGGATGGAGGAGGAGGAGGAAGGGAGCGGGCGGGGCTTCCGGCACCACACCTGACGTCACCCAGCCCCGCCCCCCGGAGATCGATTTTTTTTTTAAAAAATTTTTTTGCAGGGTAGGCAGGGGCCGTAGGGAAGGGGCTGGGGGGCCGTATGCGGCCCCTGGTCCGGCAGTTGGACAGGCCTGACCTAGACAAATCCATTCAAAAACCAGTACAAAACCAATCAGACATATTCAATGCATATTCAAAGTTAAAGTGGACTCAGCGCTGTAGCAGTGGAGTGTGATAGAACCCATGGAGATAATAATTTATCTTTAGTCCCAATCAGAGTTTTATAATGAACAACGGAAAACAATATATGATTCTGTGCCAAGTTGATTTATCTTGTTTAAAGTCAATGTGGTGTAGTAGGCATCAAGCTCTTCCATAGGAATGAAGAGGATGAAATTGGATCAATTGGCAGTTAGGTGCATTCATAAAACCTGGTTAGCTATTGTAGCACCACCTGCTGATAGAAAGTCTTAATAGCTGGCTGAGGACCTTTTCTTTGCTTGTAGTACCCAATTATACAGCTGGGGAGGGATTCAATGCAAAAGTATGTTTCTGAATGAAATAGGGAAGTTCCTTAGAAGACATTTAATTATTCATCTATTTAATGTTGTATTTATTTATTTGCAGAAACCAGCAGATATATAACACCGAAACACCTCCACCCAGGCAGTTTTAAAATAATATTGTATGTGGAGTCTGTCACGCAGTGTGTTCTGGCAATTTTCACGTTTAGTGGTATTAGTGCAATATTCAAATACAGGCAGTCCTCAAATTATATGTATTAGCTTTGGATAGCATAGGGAAAGGTGAACACCCCTGTGATGTTTGCTTTGCTGTCTGTGCCCATTCAGAAGATCTCACGTCTCTCACTTTCCATACCTGTGATAATTGGATTTTGAACAATTTGGCTTGTTGTGGAAAAAAAAGGATTGGTGCCAAACCTTCAGAGAACACACCTTTTCTCCATTAAAACTCTTTTAGGAATGTATTTTCTTTCAGGGGGTAGATTTCTCTGACTTCCTGTTGTCTCACCCCTGTTCTTAACTATGAGTTGTTTGTCTGTCTATATATGTTGTATGTCTATGGCATTGAATGTTTGCCTGTATATGTGTGTTGCGATCCACCCTGAGTCCCCTGCGGGGTGAGAAGGGTGGAATATAAATGAAGCAAATAAATAAATAAATAAATTCTTAACTATGAGTTGTTTGTAATTCAGATGTTTGTAACTCGGGAACTGCCTGTAGCAAGGAGTCAATTTATGTGTAAATGAGAGTGAAAATATCCTTGATCAATAAGTATCAGTATTCTACATACTTGGAGAAGGGGTAGAAGACAGAAGTGGAAGAATAAAGTTGTATTGCATCCCCTCCTCTCCACCTGAGAGAGAATAAATTATCTGCCCTTACACACCACACCAGTTCGGGTGCATCATTCTACGCTGTAGAATGAACTTTGACACCACTTTTAACTGGTATGGAATCCTGGGAGTTGTAGTTTTCCAAGGTCTTTATTCTTCTCTGCCAAAGGAATCTAGTGCCTCATCAAATTATAACTCCCAGGATTTTGTAGCATAGAGCCATGGTAGTTAAAGTGATGTCAAACTGTATTCATCCTCCAGTGTGGTCAAGATGGCAAAATATATTAATGAAGAACACATGAAGCTAGGGAAGGCTGCAGCAGCTTGCTTTTGCCTGCTGAGTTGAATGCACACTGCTTTTGAAGTCAGAAATCAGTTTGCAGGCACTGAAGTAAACTGAGGGCGAAGGAAGGAAAGTGAGGAGGGGGAATAATTGGGATCTTTTAAAAGTAGATAAACATTTTAAATAATGTGCACCAAACCAAGTTTGTGTATATTGAACCACCAGAAAGCAAAAAATGTCACTACCTCAACCACCCATATCGAAAATTTTGGATTTTTGTAGCATTTGGAACTTTCAGATAAGGGATATTCAATCTGTATTTGCAAACACTCTTACTTTTGTGTTGCTGAAGGCTTTCATGGCCAAAATCACAGGGTTGCTGTGAGCTTTCCGGGCTATGGCCATGTTCCAGAAGCATTCTCTCCTGACATTTTGAGGCAAGTGTGAAGGTTGCAATTGGCCACCTT
This sequence comes from Anolis apletophallus, assembly GCA_030556195.1. Classification (NCBI taxonomy): domain Eukaryota; kingdom Metazoa; phylum Chordata; class Lepidosauria; order Squamata; family Anolidae; genus Anolis; species Anolis apletophallus. The sequence goes on along the minus strand of JARBWK010000006.1, from coordinate 118,769,347 downwards.
GATTAGCATTAAATGGCTTATCAGCTTCAAAGACTGGCCGATTCCTGCCTGGGGAATCCTTTGTTGCGAGGTGTTAGCTGGCCCTGATTGTTTCATGTAAGGAATTCCCCTCAAACAAACAAAATCTAGCTACCAGTATTTTAAAAAAACCTCTAAAAACAGGACAGTAAATAAAGATGAACACTCAAACAGGGGAATTCCTGGCATGAATCCACTCCAACTTTTTTTATTTGCAAGCAAATTCTGGGCCACGGTTGCATAATTGCCGCCCCAATTTTGGATAAATGGGGGTGGGGACGATTTCAGAGTTTTAGATAGGGGATGCTCAACTTGTAATGGGAACATATATTTGGTATGAAAAGAATGACCCAAGTCCTAACTGAACCCCTGAAAGAGATTGACAAAGCATAGCCTATGTTCATTACTTTGGAAAAGAGCTGCAGGAAAAACTATTTAAACAAAGGTTCTACTGCCCAGCTTTCCAAACTGTGTATCGGGACATACTAGTGTATCACCTGTAGTCCCTAGGTGTGTCATATGAAAAATGCTTCCCCAGCCCACCGCGACAAACAAAGGCTGGTTCTGATCAATGTAGGCCTGTCATAACTTTTACGATTTGCACAGTTGATTGAGTTGCAATATTTGTCACTAAAATGGATACATTTCTAATGAAGAAAAGAAAATCGGTTTCCAGTGATGTTTGTGATGGACCTCATAGAGGAAACTACATAAGAATCAACTGTGGGACATAAAAGTGTAAAAAACTCAAAACCTCGTTTAAAGTACTATATAGTATTAAATACTTCTAAGGGATTGGTTTAACCTTCGCTTTGCCAGTAAAACTGAATTACTGTGTTGCAAAAGGCTGCATTTCTAAAAACCATGTCACCAACATGAAAAGTTTGGAAAATGTTGCTTTAAGATATTGTGCATTTGCCACTACACACTTTGGTCCAGAGAGAAATATTTATTGGAAGAGTGTCTTCTTCCATTGGACTGGTCAGAACCAAAAATATCCAAACAACCAAGGTCAGTTTGCCAGTGTGTTTGCTTTGCATTGACGTAAATGTCATTGTCTTCATCCGTATTTCTCAGGCAGACCACAGAGGAAGTTTGTGCACAGTCAAAACATATTCACCTCAAGGGATCTTGGCATAATCATAATTTTTCTCCCTCCTTGTTTCCATCTCCCACCCTCCCCTAGGAAAAAAAAGAGCAAGTTTTGTGGGCTCTTCACACTTTGCTCAGTACAATATTCCCGTTTTCCTTTATTCGTCTTCCAAGATTTTCACTTTTGGCCTTCCTTCGAAGGGACCGAATATTCAGGCATGTTCCCATGCACTCTGACCCGATAAATGCAGGTAAATTCCTCATTGCCCCAGTTACTTTGCACCTTAAATTTTATACAGAGAAATTGTTTTGTGGCTTCTTTCTGAAATGCAGAGAGGGCAAAGAGAGACCAAATTACATTGACGCTTGCATCACCTTACAAGTACTATAAGTCATCCTTCTACATTTGCCATTTTGACTTTCGCAGATTCAGTTATTTGTTCTGGAGGACCTAGAGCAGTGGTCCTCAACCTTTAGTCCTCTAGATGTTATGGATTTCAACTCCCAGAAATCCCATTTATTTTACCAGCTGTTAGGAATTGTGGGAGCTGAAGTCCAAAATGCCTGGGGGACCAAAGGGTGGGAACCACTGATCTAGAGCATTCTAGAGAGAACACCTCTCAAGGAATCTCTTGGTCCTCCAAGTGTGATTCTATGATCAGCTTCTAGTGCAGTGGTTTCCAACCTTTTATTGACCAGGGACCACTTTGACCAGGGACCACTTGACTAGGTACCACTTTCCAACATTAGTACCTAAAGGATTATGGATTAGTTTTTGGTCTACTTTAGATTCAGTTTGGTTATTTTGAGTGTTGATTCAGAGAATTGCATTGATAGACCACATCAGCTCTAGTTTCCGATACAGAATATATGCCATCTAGTAGTTACAATTTGCTTGCCCACATAAAATTATCTTTAATAATCTAGAGCTGATGTGGTTTATCCAATGCAATTTTCTGAATTAGCACCCCAAATAACCCCAGGAATAGGCCTGAAAACAAAAACAAGTTACCCCTGCTTTCAGGCACCACATGGAACAGCTCTGCTCGGGGAGGGAGGAGGAGAAGCAGCAGTCAGCAGGCCTGCTGTCATGCCTTTTGTGGGTAGTCAGCCTCTCCCCGACATCCTCGTTTCCTCAGCAGTATAAGAGGATTTCACACGACCAATCGCTCTCATTGCAACGGTGTAGTAATGGTGAGGTCGCGGACCATATTTTAGTTCTTGGGGACCACTAGTGGTCCACAGAACACAGGTTGGGAACCACTGTTCTAGTGGAAGTCAATGATAGAGTTGTGCTGGAAAAACTAATGCCACTTTATAACTGTCATAATTGTATTATGTCGAAATCAATTACTTGTAGTTTCGTGAGACATTATAGGTTTGTAGCCAGGAATTCTAAATACCTTTCTCTACAATGAATTCATGACATCTGATATGGAATTGTGGTGCCATCATATGAAAGGCCTCCTGTTGTCATTTAACATTGATTGGACTGCTACTTAAGTACAGAAATGAATAAACTATGGATTTCAGATGGCCCCAGGTTATGTATTTGTGTAGATCCCCCATGGTCCTCCAGAGCAATTCTATGGTATTATTTGGCTGAAAACCTAGGCTATCATTGATTTCAATTACAAAAAGTAAAATTTCAGATTATGCAAAAAACATCATATTACAGCCAAGGTTCCTGGAACAGATTCCTCGCATTATATGTTAGCCTACAGCATAGCTATATTTATGAAGTATGAAAGGAACCTAGGATTGCCCCATAGCTGCTCAAAGAGCAATCTCTATAGGAAGACTTCTGTCTAGCACCCCTTTTAAGCCAGCCCATTGCTGTCCAGGGTTTCTTCAACCACGCTTCCCCACTGATCCCAGGGTACCTGCAGCTGGAATGTCTGGATGGTTTCCTTCTCTATATCATACATGAACGTTCCTAACAATGTTTCTTCATTGATTTCATCATCTATCCCCTGGAATTGAAAAAAGAGAATCAGCAGAAATCAGTGGCAGATCTTTGATACTTTTACGAAGAAGGCCAGAATACTGTTTCAGAGCAACCTAGGAATCCATGCTTTCCTAAGTCAGCTCAAGGGTCAATTCAGAATCAGACAGGGTTGGTGGCAGCCTTCAGTCTAGTAAGAGATTGAGTAAATATTATAGAGCAAATGGGAGGGTGAGTAAAGAGAGTAGCTGTCATCTGGGAAGAAGGCAAGTGAGAAGATGGAGATACCAAAGACACCTTGTCAGAGCCAAGGAGGGGAGGAAAAAGTCTGGGATAGCCCAAATATAGTCTGGTGGTCTGCATTTATAATTAAATTAAGAAGGGGAAAATAGATTATCTAGAACTAGGACATTATTGTTCTTTGTAACCCCATACAGCAGGACCATTCTAGGACATCAAGAGTCCTAATCCAAGACCTGGCAGATAGTTTAGTCAATGCTGCCACCACCCATTGGATTGTGGCACAGTGAGTACTCCCAGTTGGCATCAGACAAAGTGCTAAACAAGTCTCCCCTTCCTTTAAATTAGAATTCTCTGCCTATATCTGAGAGGAATAGGTGCATGCTAAGTTGGAAGTCAATACTCACATAAACTGAGAAGTCCTTCAAGGCGCTGGTGACTCCTTTTACAGGGGAGACAGTCTTGGGGATATGCTGTACTGTGACTGCAGTTGGATAGATTCTTTCAGGCAGTTTTATGACCACTTGGCCCTCACTTCCATGGAATGCCCAACAGTTTCCTGGGAAAACATCTGGCTAGAAAGAGGAAGCAACTCAAGTGAATAAAATATGGCCCCATAACACACATGTTCAACCAGGGGCGGTCTAAGGTAATTTCGCATGGTAGGCGAAAATTATTTCGCGCCCCCCCCAACACATTATTTCTCCCTGCCCCCCCAACATTATTTTTGCGCCCCCTCCCCAACATTTTTTTCTTGGTACCTTGCGCGTGCTCCTTCCATTCCTCCCACGCGCCGCCGCTCCTTGCCCTGTGCAATTTGAAGGCCTTTGAAGGCCCCTCCTAGCGCTTCCTGGTGCTCGCTGCCAGCCCCACCCATGGGTCGTTGCAGAGGGCGGGAGAGCGCTCTCCCTTGCCCTGTGCAACGCCCCGTGGGAGGGCCGCAGCGGGCACCAGGAAGCGCTAGGAGAGGCCTCTCAAGGCCCCTCCTAGCGCTTCCTGGTTTCCCCTGCCAGCCCCACCCACGGGCATTGCAGAGGGCGGGAGAGTGCTCTCCTTTCCCTGTGCAACGCGTGGGAGGGGCTGGCAGCGGGCACCAGGAAGCGCTAGGAGAGGCCTCGAAGGCCCCTCCTGCCAGCCCCACCCACGAGGCGTTGCAGAGGGCGGGAGAGCGCCTCCCTTGCCCTGTGCACCGCCCGGTGGGGGGGGCTGGCTGGGGAAACCCGGACGCGCTCGGAGGGGCCTTCGATGGCCTCTCCTAGCGCTTCCTGGTGCCTGCTGCCGGCCCCTTGCACAGGGCAAGGGAGAGCGCTCCGGAGGTTCTGGGCATGCGCGAAAATCTCTGTGCATGCTCAGAAGCTGCTGCAGGCAGCAGGGAGGTTTGTTACGGCGGTGCGGCCGGCGGTGCAGCCGGTGTGGCGGCGCCCCTCTAAGATGGCGCCCCATGCGGCCGCGTAGGTTGCTTACATGGACGGACCGCCCCTGTGTTCAACATATATGACTGACTTCTCAGAGTGAGTACATAAGTCCACTGGCCATTCCCAGAGTTATATTAGAGATTGGTGGCTCTATCTAGCAAGTGAGTTTGCTCTGGTTTTTAGTCTGATATTTAAATGAGCTATCCAGGGTGCCAATCTGTTTAAAATAAGAGTAATCATAACTCCTTTGGGTTTCTCTACATGCAATGGAGAGCAGGAGAGATCAACTAGTTCTTGTCCTTGGACAGAACAATGTCTTGAGCCAACACTACTCCCTCATACCAAGTCAAAAGAAGGAGAAGGGTCCAAGGGTAGACAACAACCAAGTGATAGTTTTTGTCCACCTTTATCGTCTTGCAATGCCACCAGTGACAATTGGCATGATGGCATATAGTCAATGCTCTAAAATATTGTTCTAAACTTATTTCTTTCCCTTTTTACCATTAATAAAACATAGTACCTGTATAATCGTATCCGGGGGTTTGGCTGTAGAAATGAACAAGTATTTATACCAGCAGCTCTTTGAATTTTCAGGCTCATAGCTCTTTGAAGTCCTGCTGTGATCAATAGTGGCTCCTAGAGATTTGTATTAGGAAGGAAAGAAAGAAGGAGATTAAAAGAAAGTGCAAACTCCCTTCATTGGTGAGGCATAAGGAAGTTTTTCATAAGGCTCCCCTTATCACTGCCCATATTACTATCTATCTATTGTTGTCCATTTTAAGTCAGTTTCTCAAGAAATACATGCTGAAAAACAAAGACAATAAAGAAGACAGTTTCTTTTTTCCGGAGGAATTATCTCAGATTAATTTTTTTTTAAAAAAAATCAATTTACATATTCATAAAAAACAATGAAGCAAAATGTATATATGCATGAACCAATATAATACTTCCTAGCAACTATACAATATTTGTATTTGGTTATGCCCTCCTCTCCTCCCACCCCTCCCAATTTAGTGACTTGGGTTGGAGACATCCATATATAATTCCGTTCTTCCTTCCTATTACAGTGTTTTTCTATTCTTCCTTCTGGCCTGATAAGTTTTATTTATAAATTCCCCACACTAATTCTAACAGGTTAAATTATGAAGCCTTCTACAAAATCTTTACAAAGTTTTTGGACTGCAATTCTCATCACCACTAGACATCTTAGGCCAGTGTTTCTCAACCTGGGGGGTCAGGACCCCTGGAGGGTTGTAAGGGGCTGTCAGAGGGGTTGTCAAAGACCATCAGAAAAGACAGTATTTTCTGTTGGTCATGTGGGTTCTGTGGGGAAGTTTGGCCCAATTCTATCGTTTGGGAGCGGGGTTCAGAATGCTCTTTGATTTTAGGTGAACTATAAATCCCAGCAACTACAACTGCCAAATGTCAAAGTCTATTTTCCCAAAACTCCCCTAGTATTCACATTTGGACATATTGAGTATTTGTTCCAAGTTTGGTCCTGATCCATCATTGTTTGAGTCCACAGTGGTCTCTGGATGTAGGTGAACGACAACTCTAAAACTCAAGATCAATGCCTGCCAAACCCTTCCAGTATTTTCTGTTGGTCATGGGAGTTCTGTATGACAAGATTGGTTCAATTTCATCATTGGTGAATTTCAGAATGCTTTTTTATTGTAGGTGAACTATAAATCCCAGCAACTACAACTCCCAAATGACAAAACCACCCATCCCCCTCCAACCCCACCAGTATACAATTTTGGGCATATTGGGTATTTGTGCCAAATTTGGTCCAGTGAATGAAAATATCTCCTGCATATCAGATATTTACATTATGATATATAACAGTAGCAAATGACAGTTATGCAGTAGCAACAAAAATAATTTTATGATTGAAGGTCACCACAAGAAGAACTGTATTGAGGGGTCACGGCATTAGGAAGGTTGAGAAGCACTGTAAGATATGATAGGAAGTGTAGTTAAGCGACTCTCTGACAGTAAGAGCTGTTCTTCAGTGGAATATGCTGCCTCAGGATGGTTGATAGTGTAGACAAAAAACGCAGATGCTTTTGTAATTACCCTTGCTAATGACTTTCATCTCTTTAGCATTTATACTGAGTGCCTTTTTCCCATTCCCTGTCATTGACTTGATGATGGTATTTACTAGGCATGAGAAAAAAGTTATGAAAATGAAATGATTCGTAAGAAATTCGTAAGAAATGCTACTTTTGAGGATTTCCGCACCTGGAACGCCAACCAGGATTTGGACTTTTTTTTATAGAACTTCGGGGGCCAGGATTTTATTAAGTGTCGTTATTAGGTCGTAAGGGGGCACCCTCCTTCTCTCTCACCACCCTCCCGCCTCCCTTGCCAATAAGTATTATGGCAAGGCAAGCCCTAAACTCGCTCCTTCTTTCGGGTGGAAGTTCGGAAAAATGTAAACAGAGAGGATTACTCAGAAGTAAATCTGCAAAGGAGGGCACTTTGGATGAAGTGCCCTCCTTGTGGATTTACGCGTCTGAGTAAACCTCTCTGTTTACATTTTTCCAGGCTTCCCTGCCTCTCCTGCCTGCCAGGATCTAAAGCATCAAAGAGTATTGGGGTGAGAAACCAACCTAATGTATAATAGAATGAATGCTACTGTAAGTGCCTAATATTATAAGTAATCCAACTGGTCATATACCTACATTCCATGCACATGCAATAATACAGCAGTAATAACAACGGGTATAAGAAGAGGTAAAATTCAAACCGAAGTATTCTGACTGGTCCCTCCTCAAACTGCAAAAGGCTCTTCTCTATGAGCGGGAAAAGGCAAAACCCAGGGCACAGCGTTTGCTGCCTGGGTGCACACACATACATATTCTTTGGGGGATTTGCTGCAGAATCCCGGGCTCATAGAGAAGATTCTGCAGCAAATCCCCCCCAAAGAATATGTATGTGTGTGCACCCAGGAAGCAAATGCTGTGCCCGGGGTTTTGCCTTTTCCCGGGCTCAGAGAAGAGCCTTTTGCAGTTTGAGGAGGAGCACAGTCAGAATATTTCGGTTTGAATTTTACCTCTTCTTATACCCATTGTTATTACTGCTGTATTATTGCATGTGCATGGAATGTAGGTATATGACCAGTTGGATTACTTATAATATTAGGCACTTACAGTAGCATTCATTCTATTATACATTAGGTTGGTTTCTCACCCCAATACTCTTTGTTGCCTTTTCGTGGTCAACTGTGAATGCATACATAAGATATTTGCGCTTGCGCAGACAAACTTCGGAACCCTCTAGAAGAAATTTCAAAGCCTCGCTGAAGCCCCGCCCCTCACTCCCCCCACCGCCTATATAGCCAGTGGGAGGGGCTTCAGCCCTCACTTCTTTGATGCTTTAGATCCTGGCAGGGCAGGAGGAGTGGACGGCTCTCCCTGCCCCTTCTGCCTGCCAGGATCTAAAGCCTTGAAGAGGCTTCATGTCGGGCCAACTTCAGCCCTCCAGGTGTTTTGGACTTCAACTCCCACCATTCCTCACAGCCTCAGGCCTCTTCCTTTTCCTCTCAGCCTGGGCAAACTTGGGCCCTCGCTCCCTCAGGATCGGGGTGAGAGAGGCAGTGAGGAGCGAGGGGGCTCCTCCTCCTTTTTGCTGCTTCCGAGAATAGAATACCCCCCTCCCTCCCTCCCTCCCTCCCTCCCTCCTATTTGGAGAGTCCCATCTAGAATTCAGTGTGATTTATTCAGGTTTTGGCCTACAACTCCCAGAAATCCCAGCCAATTTACCAGCTGTTAGGATTTCTGGGAGTTGTAGGCCAAAACCATCTGGAATGCGCATGCGCTGGCATACGAACTACTAACGAATTTCGTTAGTAATTAAGTTACATTTTAGAATTTTTTGGAATTTTTTTGTAAGTCTTTCTTTACTAATCAAAAAAAAATCCCCCCCCCCATTTGATTTTAGAATTGCCATTTTTGGGTTCGAAACCATGCCTAGTATTTACCACTATGATGATATATAATAATTATTGGTATGTACTGTATAAACAGCCTTTCCTTTGCTTGTTCTCTTTGAACGCATTATCTATATATATGTAAAACTATAATATATGATTTGTTTATGCTATTCCGTTTTTTAGATTAAATCCGGATCTCTTGGAAACACTTGGATATTGGAGCATTGGTCGCAGGGTCCCGACGAAGCCATATTGGCAAAACGGCTAGACCGTCGACCAACCTGGGTTGCTTTATAAGTGATTTTGGAAGAATTGATATGTACTAACTGAAAGACTCATTATTTTTGCAACTCAAAGACCTTGTCTCCACTAAGGATTACAAATACCGCGATTGTGCGGCTTTGATTTCTGTTACACTGTTTCCTTTGGAACCGTATTACTTTAAGAATTTTGAATATTGATGATGGAACATTGAAAATTGACTTTTGAATCCCAATGCCCCATACGATCCCCCGAGATCACTCCGCTCAGCAGAGCAAAACCTGCTGGAGATTCCACCGATCCGCCTCTGCCGCCTATCATCAACTAGGCAGCTCCTTCTCAGTAGCAGCTCCAACGGCCTGGAATGCCCTGCCGGAGGAGGCTAGAGCCATACGGGAGCTCGCCCCTTCCGCAGGGCCTGTAAGACCTTCCTTTCAAGCAGGCCTTCGGTTGACATATAACGCCTCTTGCCTTCAATCGATTTATGACTCTGTGTTACCGTTTTTGTCACTTAGTGTAATTTTAACAATGTTTTAATGATGTTTTTTAGTATCATTTTTGTTATTTTTATGGTTATAGCATTGTTTTATTTTGTTCGTGAGTCGGCATGAGTGTTGCCTGCCGATCACTATGTATGTCTTGTAACCCGCCACGAGCCCTCGGGAAGAGGCGGAATACAAATGCAAATAATAAATAAATAAATAAATAAATTGGTGAAATCTGCGTTTTTTGTCTACACTTTCGATTTTTGGGAACTACAATATACCTATCTTCAGAGGATGGTTGAGTCTACTTCTCTGGAATATTTGGAGAATCGCCCATTTCCCATCCTTAATCTAAGTGCATACTTAGGACAGCTTAGCTACCTTACCAGGCTTGCTAATGTTGAAAAAGGAAGGAAAAACAGATTAATTCAAATAAACGTATGCAAACACTCAACCATTACCTATTGTTTTTTGAGCCCAATCAGGCATTTGTACATGATCCTCATACGTCTTCCTAAAGGCTTGATTAATCATTTCAAGCACTTGCTGTGAAGAAATGGAAAACCCATCAGGTTAGTCTGAAGGCACGATTATTCCAAATATCAATATCAATGGCGTGCATTCTGTAATGTAAATTATGACAGGACCTTGGACTTTGGGAATCAGTACCAACCACTGCTGTGATTCTTACTAAGTGTACTGTCGTTTGGTCTGGTTCAGAAAAGAGCTTCTTAAGCAAGAATGCATTATTCAAGGATCAGTCATCATGGTTTTGAAGCTATGCCGTAACTGTTAGGAGACCCTGAGTACTATATACCATTGCTTCATAAATGTAAGATACAAGAACTTGTCAGGCAAATTTACTAACATATAATGCAGTGCAGCAGTTGCAATAGTCCTATGCATCCATACAACACATGCAAGCTAAATCGATTGAACCCAGTGTAAACCACTTAAAAGAACACTGGGGGACCTTCCACACAGCCTTATGTCCCAGAATATCAAAGCAGAAAATCCCACATCATCTGAGTGTGGACTCAGATAACCCAGCTCAAAGCAGATATTATGAGATTTTCTGCCTTGATATTCTGGGATATAGGGCTGTGTGGAAGGACCCTCAAATGCCCAGGATCTTTCCCATTAACCAAGGGTTTTTCAATTTAGAAAAAAATATATTCTGAGGTTACAATATCTGAAAACCATTGACCTCCACAAATGAATGTCAGTGGCTTTGCATTAATATCAAGGAAATTGTGCTACAGCATGGGAGCAAACCTAGTTCTATCTCTTTGGGGTTTTCAGACATTGTCAGGGTGTGATTGCAGAATGCACACAAAAGAGAGGGCATATCCCCGTATAAAACAGAAATTAACAAAGTACAGAGCGCTCTAAGGATCGTTTTCCAGTTTCCTACATCTTTGTTTTCTCCTGGGATGTCACTTTCCTTGAGGATTTGTTTTACGGAATTCGGGATGCCTTTCTGGATGCTCTTCATCTCAGCTAGCAGACGTGCTGTCTGGTTTTTAATTATTGGGATCTCCTGGATTTGTTCTTGTAGGCCATTTTGAGACTTCCTTGGAATGAGGAAAGGGGAAACAGTAGTATTAGAAATTAGTCCATTGGCAGAACTCTATGCTGCAACCTGCAGTGCTACTCTCACAGAAGAAAAAAATAGCAAATATTTCTGAATGTCCTCAGATTGAAACTAAACAATACGATACGTATAATTTGTAATGTCAAATGTTGTCTAGTTTTCAGAGGTGTGTTCCCTCAAGTTACAAAGTATTCTGATATTCCATGTGATTTTCCCCAGCTTCTAGAAATTAAGACATATATCTTGCACTTGGTAGATCCCAGGGCCCACCGAAGCACAAGAAATTATTATTATTATTATTATTATTCTCAACAAGGGATTTCCCCAGGCAGGAACCAGCCAGGCTTTGATGCTGCAAGGCCATTCAGTGCTAATCAAGGTGGCCAATTGCAACATTCACACTTGTCTCAAACAGACATGAGTTCTTTTTCCCACCCTGGACATTCCACAAATATATAATAATAATAATACACTTTATTTATATTCCGCTCTTCTCACCCCGAAGAGGACTCAGAGCGGATTACATTACACATACGGCAGACAGTCCCTGCCGGTTCCACATACAATTACATACAACATACAACATATGACAGTACAATTTTTAGAAGGGTTTTTCTTTGGCTGCATCACAGTTGCGTCACAGAGCTGCATCACATTGCTTCACAGGTTGTGATTGCATCTTTACGTCACAAGGTGGTGCTGCTGCTTCATCCTCATGACGGATAGCCTCTGTTTTTCCTCATTCCAGCCGCTTATAAGTCCTTCTGGTTCCCAGTTTATCTAATCACAGCTCAGCTGTTTTCGAACTGTTGGGTAAACAGTGGACAGGGCTCATAGCTGGTGTCCAACCCAGCCCGGGATTCAAACCTGCAATCTTCAGATCTTTAGATTGCCAGCACAGTTGTTGTTACCACTGTGCTATCTCTCCGGCCCCCACTTGCCTAGTTTCCAACAAAGCTCACAACCTCTGAGGATGCCTGCCATAGATGTGGGTGAAACGTCAGGAGAGAATGCTTCTGGAACGTGGCCATACAGCCCAGAAAACTCACAGCAACCCAACCTATTATTATTATGTTTGTTTATACCCAGGTTTTTCTCTCCACAAGGAAACTCAAAGCAGCACCCTACTCTTTAAATCAAGAAGTATAGCATTCAAGGCTGGCCAGGTTATGTCTGCATCTCCAAAATTGCACAAGCGTGTCCCTTTTTATATATATTTAAAACATTGATATAAATTGAACACTTCACAATGTCCTACATGCATTTAGTAGCCCAGAGAATAACTCAGGTGAAATTAGCTCCAGAGCATAAGAGGTTACCGTATATAGGTAATATGCAGAAAAGACCCTGTTCCTGTTCCTAATATTTATCTGGGAGCCTAAAGTTGATCCAGATACTTGAGGGAGAATTACAATTTATCCAGCTGGATTTTCTAAATCCCTGTCATCCCGCAACCTGTAGACAGGGCCGGCCTTTACCATTAAGCGACCTATGCGGTCGCGTAGGGCAACGTTCCCGGAGAGGGTCGTCGCCACCTGGGCTCCCTCCCTCCGGCGTCTCTCCTTCTGGGCATCCTTGCAGCGACGCGGAGGGAGGGAGCCCCGGGCGTCCAGGCCTTTCCTCCCCTTCCTCCTCGGCAGAGGCGGTGATGAAGTGACGTCAGGAAGATGCGCATCTGGATCTGGGCCCTTCCGGAGGTGCTGCTGCTGCTGCTGCCGCTGCCGGGGAATCTCCATGGGGGCCGCCCTCGTGGCCTCCCCCCTCCTCCTGCTCCTCCTCGGGTCCGGGCACCCGCGCCGTGAGTCCCCTCTCCCCCCCGTTCCTCCGCGCCGCCACGCTCGGGAGCCAGTGTGCATGCGCGGGCGCAGCCGGGAGCCGCCGGGAGGGGGGGGAAAATAATGTTCGCTTACTCCCCCCGGAGAGCTTGGACCGCCCCTGCCTGTAGATGGGGTTAATTTTTGCAGTGGGATAGGTTTAAGAACAAAATGGCTTGGCCCCCCCACACTCTCATTAGGAAATAAGATAGGAGGCAAGATTTCCTTCCCTATTGGCTTTACAACCATTGCCTCTCATACTGTCCTGAGGTCCATGCTTCAGTCTGCTTGATAATAAGGTCAGAGCAAGTGCCCATCCACTGTTCTCTTAAGGTGCCGCTACATGTAGTCTTGGCTTTTCTTCGCGAACAATGATTCAGGAAGGACTCATCCCATGCTTTCTACAAGCACGTTGATGATGACTAGAGGTTGGATGTGTCCTTCGAACCTGTGCAATGGATTTTTCTGGTGGAGTGCAGCGTGCACAGAACTGGCCTCACCTCACCCTTTAAACCAAAGGTTCGTCTGCCAGGACCTAGCAAGCTTGGACGGTGGTAGCGAGGTCCTCAGGTCATAGGTTTGATTAGAGTTACCTTCTCTTAGATGTTGACCTTACAGGGTTAGATGAGCACCATCTGCCCGGGTTTGAATTAAGAGCTTTCCTTCTCTTAGGATGGTTGCCAAAAAGCTAGGGAGCCCATCCTGCCCATTGACGCTCTTTGTCAGACCCTTCGGTTGTGATCTGTGTGGCATGGGAGGCCCTACCAGTGGCTATTATGCTACGACCAGCATAGCTCACAACATCATTAGGGTACGTAAGCCTCTCCCCCACGACAAGGGGGCGCAATGGAGAGGACATTGTAGTAGTAGTAGTAATAATAATAATAGCAACAACAACAACCTTTATTTATATCCTGCCACCATCTCCCCGAAGGGACTCGGGCAGCTTACAAGGTGCACATATAACATACAACAAGTAAAAACAGTACAAAAGTATAAAACAAGTCACATGAAATGATAACAGCTCCCATCAACACATGTAGCTGTTAAAATCAAAATAATACAATTTTAAAACAACAGTAGATACAACTAACTGCTGTCAGATCACAAGGTTCTAAGTGTTAGGCGAATATGGGCCCATTCATCTTACTCAAGGACAAAGCCCTGTCTGAACATCCATGTTTTCAGGTTGGAATAGAAGGATTGAAGGATGGGGGCTAATTTAATCGGTTTTGGGAAGGTATTCCAGAGCTGGGGAATACTTGTAGAATATAGTTTGGCACCATTTTATCTGCTATGGCTGAATGGTATGAAATGGTAAGAGCTGTAATTTTACAGGTTCCTTAACTTTCTGTGCCAAAGAGTACTGGCACATCCACATATTCCATAGCATTGAGCCATGACATTTGTACTGGTGTGAAACACCATTCTACAATATAAATAGTATATACACCCATCATGTTTTTTCCATGAAGAAGTAATGCCTAGCCTAGTGTAAGCAGGATTTAAGCAGGGTCTTTAAAACCCTCTTACTTACCATAGTGATTTCAGCTCACTTTCATACTGTAGTGCCAGTTCCTATCAGAAGGAAAACAAGCAGATAGAGATCAATATTAGCAAGATATGGGAGCCTTTCAGGGAAAATGATTGTAATTTATTGAGGAAGGAATGCTGCTCACAGTATGAGCAGACTATGGCCCTTTGCACACAACTGAATAAAATCCCACATTATCTGCGTTGAACTGGAATATATGACAGTGTGGACTCAGGGTCCTTTCACACAGCCCTATATCCCACGATATCAAGGCAGGAAATCCCACCATATCTGCTTTGAACTGGATTGTCTGAATGCACACTTAGATAATGTGGGATTTCCTGCCTTGATATTTTGGGATATAAGACCGTGTTGAAGGGCCCTCAGATAACCCAGTTCAAAGTAGATATTGTGGGATTTTCTGCCTTGATATTCTGGGATATAGGTCTGTGTGGAAGGGCCCTCAGATAACTCGTTTGAAAGCAGATATTGTGGGATTTTCTGCCTTGGTATTCTGGAATATAGGTCTGTGTGGAAGGGCCCTCAGATAACTCGTTTCAAAGCAGATATTGTGGGATTTTCTGCCTTGGTATTCTGGAATATAGGTCTGTGTGGAAGGGCCCTCAGATAACTCGTTTGAAAGCAGATATTGTGGGATTTTCTGCCTTGGTATTCTGGAATATAGGTCTGTGTGGAAGGGCCCTCAGATAACTCGTTTCAAAGCAGATATTGTGGGATTTTCTGCCTTGGTATTCTGGAATATAGGTCTGTGTGGAAGGGCCCTCAGATAACTCGTTTGAAAGCAGATATTGTGGGATTTTCTGCCTTGGTATTCTGGAATATAGGTCTGTGTGGAAGGGCCCTCAGATAACTCGTTTCAAAGCAGATATTGTGGGATTTTCTGCCTTGATATTTTGGGATATAGGACTATGTTGAAGGGCCCTCAGATAACCTCGTTCAAAGCAGATATTGTGGGATTTTCTGCCTTATATTCTGGGATATAGGACTGTGTGGAAGGGCCCTAGACTTTAGATTTGTCTCTTTCCAAAATGGATAATTATGGGGAAAAGAGAACAGGAAGCCAGGAGAGAATGTGTATATACGCATGTGCCTTCAAGTCCCCTATCCACTGAAGGCAACCCAACGAATTTCATTGGGATTTCATTGGCAGGAAATCCCACAATATCTGCTTTGAACTGGGTTATCTGAGTCTACACTCAGATAATGTGGAATTTTCTGCCTTGATATTTCAGGATATAGGGCTGTGTGGAAGGGCCGTATAACCCAGAATATCAAGGCAGGAAATCCCACAATATCTGCTTTGAAGTGGAATATATACCAGTGTGGACTCAGATAACCCAGTTCAAAGCAGAGCTTGTGGAATTTCTTGGTTTGATATTCTGGATTATATAGCTGTGTGGAAGGATCCTTAGGCAAGGAATACTCATCAACAGAGGTTTCACCAATTTCTTCCTCCAAAATATAGCCTACAGTGCCTCGTATGTATTGGTGATCTCTTATCCATGTGCTAAGGAATCTTTTAGGGTTTTTTCTTAGTCCAGAAAGGTGCTCACCTGTGATGAGAGACCATCTGATAATTTCAGGTATTGACAGTAGCAATAAATGGTACCTGTAGGAGATAAGAGAACAATTAACCATTAACATAGTGGGAAAAAAGGTTTTCACTTAAAAGGGAAAAATAACCCTGCAATCTCTAACAATGCTTCCCTCCCTCCAATTAAACCTGCAGGATTTTAACAAGTGGTTTTTTTTTGTGACTTCAAGATGACTCCAATTTATACCAACCCTATAATGGTTTTGTTCAGAGATGGTTTCCCATGTCCAAAATGCATGTCTCCAACATAAAATGTTTGAAAAGCTCTGCACGATGTCATTACTTACTTGCAAGCACTTCGAAATAGGTTAGGTTGCCAGAGTGAAACAAGTTATGAGTGAGCAGAGATTTGAACCTTAGGCCTTGATATTCTGGGATATAATCCAGATTATCAAAGCATAAAATCCACACTATCTGCTGTAAACTGGATTATATGAGTCTACACTGCCATATAATCCAATTCAAAGCAGATAATTTGGATTTTATATGACAGTGTAGAAGGTGCCATAGAAATCATTATATTAGGTCAGTGAATTAACCTGTAGATACTTGAATGGGTCACCCTTGAATTACGATTGAAAAACTATGAACACTCACCACAAACGACTGGAACTGCTATTATCAGGAACCTTGAAACTTTTATAAAGTTTGCCATGGTGAATTGGTCTCTGTAGAGGAAACAAGGCAGTGTTGTCATTAAACGGACACGGATAGAACAAGTATTGAGAACCAACTATGGAAGGAGTCCTCACAAAAGTGTAGGATATTTTCTGATATCTCTTGAAGAATGACATTGGACCGAAGAAAGTGCTATCATTTTCAGTCATTCATTAGATGTTGCATGAGCTGGTCTGTCTTCATCTCTGGGCCCTTTCACACGCCCCTATACCCCAGAATACCAAGGCTGAAAATCACACATGATCTGCTTTGAGCAGCGTGGCTTTGATATTCTGGGCTATAGGGCTGTGTGGAAGGGCCCTCTGTCGCTCCCCTTCCTTTCCTTTGTCTGGCATAAGATAATGTAGCATGTGACATCATTGGCCCAAGAAAGAAAAACCTTCAAGTGCTATATTAGACAAAAGTATTTCCTAGTCATGCCTAGAAACAAACCTGGGACTTTCTGAATGCAAAGCATTCTGCAGAGCTTGACTACTGAAGACCCAAAGTCTCTCTCAAAACTTGTTGACATGACCTTGCCAGGTGGCCGTTTCATGTTCTAGTCAAATAGAACATAGGAAAGTGATATTGTTGGACTGAAGTTCACCAAATCTCTTAGCCATCATGCCCTGTAGCTATGCTATTTTAGGACTATGGGGATTGTAGTTTTTGACAAAAAAAATCAGATAAGGAGGAAGATTTTTTTCAAGGCACGAAGAAATAGCAAATTTATTTATTTATTTATTTATTCGGTTTTGTATACCGTTCCTTCCGGCAGGCTCGGGGTGGTTTACATACAACCAGCAAACATACAATGTACAACAAAAGCAATAAAACAACAAACAATGGATAAAAATTACATAAAAATTGAGTTGCCCGAGGGATGAGAAAAGCAGTATAGAAATATAGCAAATAAATAAATAAATATTTTCGCCCAGTAGAGGTTCTGAGATGAATGCTATTGAAAAAGCAAGATACTTTCATGGATCTCACTCATACTTACTTTGTGCAGATGCAGGTTTGTAAAATATGTTTTGGGATGCAGAAAATCACCATTAGCAATAGGCAAGGAATGTTGAATATGGTTTCTGGAAAGGAAAATGAAACAACAAAGCATTTAAAAGCCCGAACTACATGAGATGTATTAAATAATGCCAGCAATCCCGCAAGGCCAGTGAGTTTTATTATTTCTTATCTTTGAGATAGTCGACCAGATCCAGGAGAGAGCAATCTCAGACCTGAGATGCAAACATAGGACTCTGAGGCTGGATCTATATTGCCATATAATCTAGTTTTTGAATCCAGATTATCTGCTTTGAAATGGATTGTATGAGTCTACACTATGATGTAATCTTGTTCAAATCCTTTTTTGAGACAATTCTTCTAGATTTACATACTGTATAACATTTGTATTCTATTTCTGAACATATCAACAGTTCAATGCTATGAGATCCTGGGGTTTATAATTTGGTGAGGCACCAGGACTATTTGCCAGAAAAGGCTAAAGAACTTATAAAACTACAGCTCTCATGATTCCATGGTATTGAGCCATGGCAGTTAAAGTGGTGCCAAACTAAATTAATTCTAGTGTGTAGATGTGCCTGTAGAAGCCAATTGCTGTGGTTGCACTGACTTTAGTGGTCAGCTAGTGCATCTCCTCACTTAATATAGACTGTAGTTGCAGCATCATTGATCAATGCCAATTCATCCTCTGTCAAATATCAACAGTGATTAAAAGTGATCAATTTTCTAAGATAACTCACACACACAGAAAGTTTCTGTGTTAATCCTGCAAAGCGAATGGCTCCCAGTTCTACCAAGAAGATGATGTTATGCAGCTAGTATGTCCTTTCCTCCATTTTTTCCTTCCCATTTTTAAATGGGAAGACACAGGGCCGTAGCCAGGATTTTGATTCGGGGGGAGGGGAGCTGAGACTGGGTGGAAGAGGGTCTACCCTAGCAAACCTTTTGTATTGTTATCCCAATAACCCCATGAATGTGGGATATAATGAGCATGGTGATCAGATCACGATATGAATAAACATAACATTTTAAATAATGTACCAGTAAGGCCTTTTCGCGGACCACCCTGAGAATTTCGGGGGGGCTGAAGCCCCTTAGCCCCCGTATTGGCTACATGCCTGGGGAAGACACAAATGTCACATGGACACTTTGTATAAATGACATGCAGTAGGTAAGGGGATCCACAATCAAAGGCATATCTGGAAGGACCACTATTGTTAAAAGGTGCAGGATGCATACTTAGCACACTCTTCTGAGATGCTATCGATGACCTTGACAACAAGGTGCTAGAGCTGGTCTCTCTTGCAATGACCTCTCTAGTGAATGCCGTTGGGCATCTGTCTGATGAATGTCCTGTAAAGAAATGTCATCGTATTATCAGTCAGGCATCATCAGCATCCAAGACTAAGTAATTCTGTCTGAAATTTACACATGCCTTATCTGAACAATGGGCTGTCTTCTGCTTCTGTTTCTATCTCACTTCTTGTTCTTTCCCCTCTTTATTGTTACACATTGGATGTTTGTGATCCAAACGAGCTGGATTTTGCCATCAGTTTAGGAGATGGGGTCCATCTACACCAGGCAAGTTAACCTGATGTAACCCTGCCTTAGAACAACCCTGGATCCAACACAAATGTGCTTAATCAGAGGCCACTGTTTAGACCAGGGCTGTCCAACTGCCGGCCCTGCAGGCGTTTTGGACTTCAAATCCCAGAAATCCTAACAGCTGGTAAACTGGCTAGGATTTCTGGGAGTTGAAGTCCAAAACACCTGCAGGGCCGGCAGTTGGACAGCCCTGGTTTAGACAGTCTGGAAATTCAACTCCTACTGTACTGTTACCTCCTACGTGTCTCCATCGCCACTATTCCTAGCTGGCCATGGAGTTGCATCTGAGTATGTGGCCACGGTGGTTGCTCTGCTGTCGTCACAATGGAGCACTTGTGTGACCTGCAAGGATGGGGTGAATCTCCCCTCCTTCTCGCTCAGACATCAGCAGAGGCAATTGCAATGGCTAGGTGCTTGGATGGAGGTCCATGCCTGGCAAAGAGCAGTAGCAGGACAACATTGCACAAACCGTTCCCTTTCTTTGTTGTAATCAGTGCAAGGAGAAAGTGATGGCAATGGTATGCATCTGGATAGCAGATTGTTCTGAATCAGAGCCTCATGTAAACTTTGAAGGATCCTCCAAATTTCTTAAAGCATGACAAAGTCAGAGTATAATCAAAACCCGGATGGAATGCATTGTGAAGACTGCAAGCAGTGCATTCACAGTGAGTATTGGGAGTTGGTCTATGTAGATAAACCTATCGAAGGGAAATGGCACCATAATGCAGCCCATCTGTTTAGTAAGAGATAATGTAACAGACTGACTCCAAGAGCCAGTGCGGCTTGATTGATGAACTGGGACTCTGAGATGCCAGGATTTGATAAACCATTTAGCTGTGGAAACCCATTGAGTAAAACCCACTTACTTGAGGAAGTCATTTTCACAGCCTCATTAGATAGTGTGATTTTAGCATCCTAGGATGTTTTCATCCTGTCTGGAGGCCAATGCCAGACATCACACGATATCATGTGAATTCTGACATAGGCCATACCCCCAACCAGGGTGAAAGCATTGCCAGATGCTTCCCTGGCAACATGGGACACTTCTCATGTTGTGCTGGCTCCAATGGAGCCAGCATGAGGCCTCCCCACAATGGCAACACTGTCCCCATGTGATGGGGAAAGCGTCACCAAGAGGGAGCTATGCATGGAGTGACCGATTCGCCCCACTGCTTCCTCTTTCCTTCCTGGAAGGCCGGCAAAGCGGGATACTTTGCTAGGGATTTATGATGAGGTCCTCAATCAGCTTCAAAGGAAGACAGTGGAGGAAATCTTACATCTAGATAGGGTTACCACAAGTCACACTTGATTTGAAGGTACACAACAACAGTAATGACAAGTAATGACTGTAAGATTAATTTTGCAATGACGTGAAAAGAAGTCAACACATTTGTTAAATCTGTACATGTTGAACTCAATTATGATTAGTTCTACACATTGTCTTAGTTCAGTATGTAAAAAACAAACAAATCCTAAGCTCTATCTTACAGAGACTCTGTCTATTTATCCAAACTCTGTGTCCAGAAGATGGCAAACCAACTGCTTAATCTTTTTCTTCAACTTACCCTCATCTTGTCCTTCATCATCATCTACAGTCATTTGACTAGATGAAGTCGTCGAATTTTTGGAGTAATTGCCAGTGGAGTTGCGCAAGTACCAACTGGAAGGCAAACACAATTACATATTTGAAAATTTGTCTGTCTGTTTAAAATTAAAAAAATGAAAGATCCTCACAAACTCCGAGGATGCCTCCCATAGATGCAGGAGAAACACTAGGACAGGGCTGTCCAACTGGCGGCCCAGGGGCCGTACACGGCCCCCCAGCCTGTTGGACACGGCCCCCACTATGCCCCCGGCCGCCATCTTTAATTATTTTTTTTAAAAGTCTAATTTTTTTTAAAAGGCGGCCAGGGGGAGGGGGAGGGGGAGGCGGGGCAGGGAGGAGGAAGAGAGCTAGCTCCCCCTCCCTGCACCACCCCCCCGTCCCTCTCTCCACGCCGCCGCTGCGAGATCGCAGCGACGGGGCGGAGGGAGGGAGGAGGCGGGGCAGGGAGAAGGAAGGGAGCCAGCTCCCTCCTCCTCCTTGCCTTGCCCCTCCATCCCTCTCTCCGCCCCGCCGCTGAGATCCGGTTCACAGCGGCGGGGAAGGGAGGGAGGAGGAGGAATCCTCCCTTCCTACTCCTCCTCCTCCCCCGGCGCCACGGCGATTGGGACACCGGCGGCGCTGGGAAGGGCGGGAGGGAGCGAGGGGGCAGGCCTTCCAGGGAGGCCTGCGGGAGAGTTTTCGCCCGGCTCTCGCGTCCCTCTGACCAGGTCAGAGGGACGCGAGAGAAAATCCGGGGAGTCGGGGTTTCGCCCAGGGGGAGGTCCCTCTGACCAGAGGGACACGAGAGCCGGGCGAAAAACCCTCCCGCAAGCCTGGATGGCTCGCGGGGGAAGCGAGAACCGGGCGCTCGCTTCCCCCGCGAGCCATCCAGGCCTGCGGGCGAGGGGGCGGAGCCGCGGAAGCTTCCTCGCGGCTTCGCCCTCTCCCCCAAAGTGTCACAACAGCTGTTGTGATGCTTTGGGCGAGGGGGCGGAGCCACGGAAGCCTCCCCGTGGCTCCTCCTTCTCTCCCAAAGCGTCACAACAGCCTCGGAAGTGGAAGAAATCGCCCGCTTCCAAGGCTATTGTGACGCTTTGGGAGAGGGGGCGGAGCCACGTGGCCGGGGGCATGGCCGGGGGCGTGGCCACTCGGCCCCCAGGTGATCGGCCCCCAGAAAGTCCGGCCCTTGGGTCGGCAGAAGTTGGACAGCACTGCACTAGGACATGGCTATATAGCACGAAAAACCTACCACAACCCACACATATACTTTTTACACATGGATCTCACCTGGATAGTTAAGACTCTCATGACCACACTTACAAATAAAATAAGCTTTCTAAAACATACCTGATGATTCCCCGTAATTATATATGGAAAATGGTGAACAGATAGTTAGCATCAAACCATATATCGAGCAGTGTATTAGTCTTAAAACCAATTGCTGATTTAAGGCTACTGCTTAGTGAGTGGCAGTGTAAAATGTGTAATCACTTGAAAAATGCTTTTTTATAACCTCCCAACCTCTATTTCAGGCTCAGACAAACTAAGGCCTAGGACTGATTGCGGCCCCCTAGGCACTTACCTTGGGCCCTTCTCATTTTTCCTGTGCTGTTGGCCTGCCACGTCCTTATGCCAAAAAGACAGGGGAGGAATGCACGCAGCAGATGGGAGCCCTCTCAGCCGCTGCGTGTCTTGTCTGCCTCACAGCATAAGAACGGTGTGAGTGGCCTGTGTGACGCCCCCAACTCCTCCTCTACCAGAGGTCACATGGAAGGCAGCATTTCCTCTCTGGCCTCATTCCAGAGACCACATGGGACAAGCAAGGATGGAAATCTAGCCATCTGGGACAAAGTAACTTAGTTCATTGCAAGAAAGCCAGCCTACGCTTTCAGCCATTATTTATAGGGACAAAGGAAGGTCAGCCTTCACCCATAGCCTATAGATTTGGGGGATCTGGAGAACTTCGCGAGTCAAAGGATCCATTGGAAGCAACAGGAGCCTGGAATTTCAAGAGAGACCGTCACGCTGCAGAGTTTAGAGGCAAGTGACTGTAAATCCTTTTTCAAGGAACCCCTTTTGCAACCAACTCAAGTATTTTGGACCACCAGCATTTTTACTGGTTGTAATTAATAAATATGGTTTTGAGTTCACCATTTTGAGTCTAGCACTCATTCTTATAGATATTCAGAGCCTCCCTGCATGTGGGTCGGCTTGTTCTCTACCTTTGGGGTTATAGCTTGTTACGTCCATCCCTTTAAAGCCCTTTTGGACCCCGAAGGCAGAAGAGCCTGAGTATGCTAGGAGGATGACTCGAGGAAGGTACGCAGTGGCTGAGAGCCCTCTGGAGCAATCTCAGCCACTGCCTGTCTCGCTTTCCTCCTGGCATAATGCCAAGAGGACAGCTGAGGATCAGGGCAGGAGGATTGGGAGGAAGATCGGGGCAGTCGCTGCGTGTCTCACCTTCCTCCCGGCCCAGGCATGTAGCCGGGGGCCTAAGGGGGCTTCAGCTCTCCCCTGAAATTCTCAGGGTGGTCCGCGAAAAGGCCTTACTGGTACATTATTTAAACTGTTATGTTTATTCATATCATGATCTGATCACCATGCTCATTATATCCCACATTCATGGGGTTATTGGGATAACAATACAAAAGGTTTGCTAGGTAGACCCTCTTCCACCCAGTCTCAGCCCCTGTTTTGAAACAAAATCCTGGCTACGGCCCTGATTGGGCCGAGCAGCGTGTCCCCAGCTGTCTTCTCCCCTGGACGGACCTTCTGGCCAGACCCAAAATGTGGTCCCGAAGCAAAAAAGTTTGCTCCTGCCTGCTCTGTTTTGTAAAGGAGTTTATCACAGGGCTTTGCCTGACAAGAAATCTGAAAAAGATGGACATTGCTATGATTCTTTCCACCTCTTAGAATAATATTAGGGGCCCTTCCTCACAGCCTTATATCCCAGAATATCAAGGCAGAAAATCCCACATTATCTGTTTTGAACTGAGTTATCTGAGTCCACACACAGATAATGTGGGATTTTCTGCCTTGATATTCTGGGATGTAGGGCTGTGTGGAAGGGCTGTATAACAAAAAACAGTTATTTCCACCTCTTAGAACAATCCTTTCTATACTGTGCCATCATTATGAAGGTAAGCATCATCTCATAATTCTTATTTTCTTTCTGTCCATTTCCCAGAATAGACACACAAACTAGCACTCAGCTTCTCTACCTTTTTGTCGGGATATTGCTTGATCCTGATGATCCACTGGGACGATCATCACAAACATCTTGGTTATCTTGAAAGACTTGTTTTCGCTGGTCTGGACTTCGTCGCACAGAACGTTTTCCATTCATTGTTGAAAAAAATGAAGTGAGAACTGGCTATATTTTCATAGAAATCTGTTGGGTTCTTCTTCTGTTGGGATTATAGACACCGAAAACCAATATGAAAAAAACAGCACACACAAGAAAAGCTTCACTTTCAATAGGCCAGCATCAAGTGATATCCATTGTCTTTCCCATGAATGTCTGCCGGATGTTCAGAAAGTGATGTCATAAAAGGAACTCTGTAGTGAGAGAATTATGATGGCTTCATGACATCACTAAAGAAATCTAGTTAGGATTACATTGTTTCAGAGCTGTGGTGGTTGGAGTATGGAGGGATGGTTGTGTTGTTTTGCGATGTGTGATGTGCTGGAAAAAGCATTTAATTTCAATGTGTTGTTGAAGGCTTTCATGGCCGGAATCACTGGGTTGCTATGAGTTTTCCGGGCTGTATGGCCATGTTCCAGAAGCATTCTCTCCTGACGTTTTGCCCTCATCTATGGAAGGCATTTTTAGAGGTTGTAAAGTCCACAACCTCTGAGAATACCTGCCATTGATGTGGGCAAAACGTGAGGAGAGAATGCTTCTGGAACAGGCCATACAGCCCAGAAAACCCACAGTGACCCAGCATTTAGTTTCATTGTACAATGTACATTGACAATAAAGTTATTCTATTCTATCCATATATAACTGCTACATTTATTTATTTATTTATTAATCAATTTTATATTCCGCTCCTCCCTGCAGGCTCGGGGTGGATTACAACATATGATAAAAACATACAATAAAAACATACAATAAAAACATACAATAAAACACAATACATGACCATAGTAACAGCAAAGATTGCGGTTCTTAGCTCAGGCGTAAGCACGCCGATTACATTCGGATTTAGCTAAACGGCAGCCTAAAAAGAGCAGTCTTACATGCCCTTCGAAAGGGGACAAGTTCTGGGATCGCCCGAATGTGGCCAGGAAGCGAGTTCCATAACACAGGAGCCGCAGCAGAGAAGGCTCGCTGTCTCGTACTGGACAAATGGCAGGAGCGGGACGATGGAATAACCAACAGGTTCTGCTCTTCCGAGCATAGCGATCTCGGGGAAACATACGGGGTAAGACGGTCCCTTAGGTACACAAGCCCTAGACCGTGTAAGGCCTTAAAGGTTAAAACCAACACCTTGAAGGCAATTCGGTACTTGATGGGAAGCCAGTGCAGTTGCCGAAGGATGGGAGTGATGTGCTCCCTCACTGGTGCTCCCACCAGCAAGCGAGCAGCGGCATTCTGCACTAGGTTGAGTTTCCGGATTGTCGACAAGGGAAGGCCGATGTAGAGGGCGTTACAGTAGTCCAGCCTCGAGATGACCATTGCTTGGATCACCGTGGCCAGGTTGTCCCTGGACAGGTAGGGGGCCAGTCGCCTAGCCTGTCGTAGATGGAAGAACGACGTTTTGCTAACCATGGAGACCTGGGCCTCCATGGATAGCAAAGGGTCCAATTGGACACCTAAGCTCTTAACAAGGGATGATGGGCTAAGTTGCTCGCCATCCAGGGTAGGCAACCGGCACTCATCCAGTCCAGGGCGACCGGGCCACAGGATCTCCGTCTTCGACGGATTCACCTTCAGCCGGCTGGCACGCAGCCATCCAGTCATGGCTTCAAGGCATAGATGGAAACAATCGGGTATGGTATCCGGCCTGCCGTCCATTCTCAGCAGAAGCTGGGTGTCATCAGCATACTGATAACATTCCAGACCAAAGTCGCGAACCAGCTGGGCCAGGGGGCGCATATAAATGTTGAATAACAAGGGCGAGAGGATGGCTCCCTGGGGGACCCCACAACTTAATGGGAGCCTCCCAGAGACCTCCCCCCCCCTCCACACGTTGTCCCCGATCCTGGAGGAAGGAGGTTACCCACTTAAGGGCAATCCCCTAAC
The DNA here is from genome assembly GCA_030556195.1 of Anolis apletophallus. Taxonomy (NCBI): domain Eukaryota; kingdom Metazoa; phylum Chordata; class Lepidosauria; order Squamata; family Anolidae; genus Anolis; species Anolis apletophallus. The sequence continues at coordinate 118,743,282 of JARBWK010000006.1, read as the reverse complement.
CCCAGTCACGGCTAGGCGGTGGGCTAACAGTGCATGGCCTACGGCAGGGGTGCTCACACTTTTTCAGCATGGGAGCTACTGATTAAAAAACCAAGTCCCAAAGATCACCTACCCAGAAATGTAAAACGTATAACTATTTTCTTATTTATTTATTTATATTTATTATTCATTTTTATGTACCGCTCCTTCCAGCAGGCTCGGGGCAGTTTACATAAAATGAAGTTATAAAACATCAACATTTCAATTTAATAACAACAATATAAAACAGAGCATAAAAATACATCCAACCACCCCATTTCTCCCACACTGCCATATTACCACACATATTATCAGCCAGAAAGTACGAAGAGAGGCTGTTGAACTGCAAGGCCATTTAATACTCAGCAAGGTAAACAAAGGGGCATGCAAAACTACATCCAACCACCCCATTTCTCCCACATTTCCATATTCCCCAGCATATATTTCTCAAGGAACAAAGCAAGCAGAGAGGCTTTGGAGCTAAAAGGCCATTTTTAAACATTAAAAATAAACAAAGAGACACGCCACAAAACAATCAAGCACCCACCCCAAAGTAAAAAGACCGACCTTTGAGATGCGGTAAGGAAATGACCCCAAAGCGTCGTTCTTCTCCTCCGTCGTTGCTCCTATTTCCACGCTGCCAGCATGCGTGCCGCCTCCAAGAGCTCACGGGAAGTCCGAGAGACAGAATGGGCGCTTCTGCGCATGAGTGCGGGGCCAGCCATGCACCGCGTCATCCAGGCCCGCCCCCTTTGGTCTCCTACGACTCTGAGTAGCTGGAGAAGGACGGAGGGAGGAGGAATCCAAAAGAGGGGGCCCATTCTGCCTCTTGGACTCTGGAGGTTTTGGAGGTGGCGCGCAAGTAGGGAGCAGGGAGGAGCAACGACGGAGGACATCTTTGCAGCGTGCAGGGGTGCGTGAAGAGGACCAACAGGAAAAAACCTGGTCAGGGGCCTGAAGATCACCAGGATGAGGCCCAAAGATCACCCTGGTGATCAAGATCACCATTCTGAGCACCCCTGGCCTACGGTATCAAACGCTGCTGTTAGATCTAACAAAACAAGCAGGGCTGATCCACCCTGGTCCAGCTGGCGGTGAAGTTGGTCTGTAATGGCGACAAGCATGCCTCCTTGGACTCTGTAATAACATCACTATCCATATCAAGGAAAACTATTTGTGTCATGCACTTCTGGTATAGAATCATGAATGTATTGTGTTGGTTTCCAAAGTGTAAGGCAGGGATTTCATGTTTTGTCTCATCTCAACATTCTTGATCAGGTATTTAGAAGCAGTAATACAAACTATGTGCTGCCTTGTATGTAGAAAGTCACTGCCTTAGTTAAAGTTCTGTCTTAGTCTGAGAACCTTATTGCACATAACTGTCATCCCATCGCAGCCACACTATCATAGATACTATGTAACATGATTTTTCCTACTGGGTTTTAAAGGTCATTTCCTAATTGATTCTATCATAAAAACATGGAAAAGGTTTATTAAACTGGAAAAAAACGCTGTTGTTGTGGGACATCCTGCAGCACAGTTTGATATAGTTTTTCAATATTTGGTAGAGCAGTGATTCTCATGTGGGTCCCCAGATATTTTGGCCTTTCACTCCCAGAAATCCTAACAGCTGGGATTTCTGGGAGTTGTATTTATTTATTTATTTATTTATTTATTTATTTATTTATTTATTTATTTCAGGATTTTACCCCGCTCTTCTCAACCCCCGAAGGGGGACTCAGAGCGGCTTACAGTACGGCACAATTCGATGCCACATCATACAGTATAAAACCCCAAAACCCCACAACAATTAAAATACATTAAAACACATTAAAATACAGTTCCATCAGCAACATACACAGTCATTCCAAGTTAAAAACAATATTCACTCCATAAAAACATTGGCCCTCTTCATCCATTCCATTAAAATCCCCATCTAACATGCTGTTAGTGTTGGTGTGCAAACGCCTGGTCCCAAAGCCAGGATTTTACCTTTTCCTGAATGCCAGGAGGGATGAGGTGGACCGTACTTCCATAGGAAGCGCATTCCACAGGCGGAGCCACCGCCGAGAAGGCCCTGTCCTCGTCCCCACCAACCGCATTTGAGAAGTCGGCGGAAGCGAGAGCAGCGCCTCCCGGATGATCTTAGGTTACGGGTGGGATGTAGCGGCCGATGCGTTCGGACAAGTAAGCTGGGCCAGAACCGTATAGAGCTTTAAAGGTCAAAACCAGCACTTTGAATTGAGCCCGGGGTGGACAGGCAGCCAGTGGAGCTGACACAACAGGGGTGGTGTGCTCCTGTATGTAGCTCCCGTTAGTAATCTGGCTGCCGCCCGCTGGACTAATTGCAATTTCGAACTGTCTTCAAAGGCAGCCCCACGTAGAGTGCGTTGCAGTAATCTATTCGGGATGTGACCAGAGCGTGGACGACCGTAGCCAGATCAGACTTCCCAAGGTACGGGCGCAGCTGGCGCACGAGTCTCAACTGTGCAAAAGCTCCCCTGGCCACCGCTGAGACCTGGGGTTCCAGGCTCAGCGATGAGTCCAGGATCACTCCCAAGCTGCGAACCTGCGTCTTCAGGGGGAGTGTAACCCCATCCAACACAGGCTGTAACCCTATGCCCTGTTCGGCCTTACGACTGACCAGGAGGACCTCTGTCTTGTCTGGATTTAGTTTCCATTTGCTAGCCCTCATCCAGTCCGACACAGCAGCCAAGCACCGGTTCAAAGACTGGACAGCCTCCTTGGTGACAGGTGGGAAGGAGTGACAGATCTGGACGTCATCTGAGTAAAGATAACACCTTACTCCGAAACTCCGAATGATCTCTCCCAGCGGTTTCATGTAGATGTTGTACAACATCGGGGTCTGTACTGAACCCTGAGGGACTCCACAGGACTACGGCTGTGGAGCCGAACAGGTGTCACCCAATGACACCTTCTGGGTACGCCCTTCCAGGAAGGATTGGAGCCACTGCAGAGCAGTACCCCCAAGCCCCATGTCTGCAAGGCGACCCAGAAGGATACCATGGTCAACGGTATCGAAAGCCACTGAGAGGTCCAGCAGAACCAACAGGGACACACTCCCCCTGTCAAGTTCCCGGCGTAGATCATCTACCAAGGCGACCAAGGCTGTTTCAGTACCATGTCCCGGCCTAAAGCCAGACTGTGCCGGATCAAGATAATCAGTGTCTACCAAGAACCCCTGTTTGTAGACCAAAACACTTGGGGTTGAGAACCACTGTTGTAGAGTCTCAACCAATTCAACCTAGTTTTTGGCAGGCACAAAAATGGAAGTTTCTGGAGTATAATCATTACTTTCAAATTAAGTGCTACACTGTTAAATAGGAAATAACATTTTCAAATCAGGAACAAAAATATTTCAAATTTTGTTACATAGTGAAATGCAGTGGGTCCCAATCTTTTTTTGACCAGGGACCACTTGACCAGGGGCCACTTGATCGGGGACCACTCTCCAACATCAGTACCAAAAGGGTTGCAATTCAGTTTGGTTGTTTGAGGTGCGGATTCAGAAAATTGCACTGGATAGACCACATCAGCTCTAGTTTCTGATATAGAACATATGCCATCCAGTAGTCACCATCTGCTTGCCCACAGAATTTATTTATTTATTTACGACATTTATATGCCTCCCTTCTCACCCCCAAAAGGGACTCAGAGTGGCTTACAAGTAAAATGTAAATATGCTCTGTACATTGGTTTTCCTTTGTTGGTGATCCGGAGGCTCAAGCTGGTGCAGAACGCTGCAGCTCGGCTCCTCACTGGGAGTCCGGTGAGTGTCCACATCACGCCCATCCTGCGCGAACTGCACTGGCTACCGATAGAGTCACCTTCAAAGTGTTAGTTCTAACTTTTAAGGCCTTACATGGTCTGGGGCCAGTGTACTTGCAGGACCGCCTTATCCCATATTGTCCCACCAGATCGCTGCGGTCCGAGGACCACAATCTTTTGGCCATTCCCTCCCCCAAAGTGTATCCTCTGATGGCAAGTCATTGACGGGCCTTCTCAATAGTGGCTCCAATGCTCTGGAACGTGCTGCCTGCAGACATTTGTGCCTTGCAGGACATTCTCCTATTTCGGAGAGCTTTGAAGACCTTGCTTTTCTGGCAGGCGTTTGGAGCCGGATGAGATGTTGCCCCGTTATGTGCTGCCATAGTAGATTTTTGGTTCGGGCTTTATTGTTTTATTGTGTTTTTAGATGTGTTTTATCCTGTTTTGTATTTTGCTTGTATTTTGATTTGCTTGTAAATGCTTGTATTTTGATTGTTTTATGATGCTGCTGTTAGTTGCCCCGAGCCTCTGGGGAAGGGCGACAGATAAATATCAATAAATAAATAAATAAAAAATAATAATATATTATTGCCATAGCACAATATTAATATTATATATTTCAGGGCTGTCCAACAGGCGGCCTTGGGGCCGTACACGGCCCTCGAGCCCCTTTCCTACGGCCTCCTAACTTGTTTTAATAAAATACAAATAAAAAATAAAAAAATACCTACTTCCGGGTTTAGGTAAGCATCGCGAGACTACGCCAGCCACAGACGGGATTTCGAGGGAGGTCGAAATCCCGTCTGTGGCTGCGTAGTCTCGCGATAGCTGCCGAAATCTCGGTCCCGCGGGATTAGCGGCCGGCCTGGGCACGCGACTCCTCCTACATCGCGGCTTCTTCCAGGCCAGCCCCCATTCCCTCAGAGAGGGAGGAGGAGAGTGAGGCAGGGAAAGCCCCTCCTGGCTCCGTCCTCTTCCTGTGGAGGGCCCTCGCTTCCCGCCCTGCGGATGGGAGAGCCGCCGCGCCCGGCCTGAGCTTGGCCTCGGCTCCAGCGGGGCACTTCGGGGACGGCGGCGGCATTGGCGCTTCGGCCCTGTGGCGGGGCTCCCGCAGTATGGGTAAGGAAGGGCCTGGCTCGAATCAATCAATCTAAAAGCAGTGGGACGTTGGGTGAGGGGGGGAGGGGTCCCTCAGCGGCGGTTTCCTTGGCGACGCTTCCTTCCCCTCCTCCGTGCCCCCCCCCCCTTGTTGTGTTGCCTTCCCCTGCGTGCAGGGCGCAACGTGGCTTCCTTTGCGCCTGCCCCCGCGGCTTGTTTCCCCTTCAGGGAGGGAGGGAGCTCTTTGGGCCTCCTCCCCCCGCCTCTGGGAAAGGAGGCCCCATCAAGCCCTGCGATGGCATTGAGGTGTTTGGGGTTTTTTTGGTGTGTCCCGATTTGAGTGTGGACTCAAATAACTCAAAGGTATTAGGAAACATTCCCCCAAATCCACCAGTGTCCCCATTTGGGTATATTGAGTTTGGTCCAGATCCATCATTATTTGAGTCCACAGTGCTCTCTGGATGGAGGTGAACTACAACTCCACAACTCAAGGTCAATTGTAAGTAAATTGGAGCCGGGGAGGAGGCAGAGCTGGGGAGGGGGCGGAGCTGGGGGAGGGGCAGGGGCGGAGCTGGGGGAGGGGGTGGAGTCGGGGGCGGAGGCAGACCCTTCGGCCCCCCAGGTGATCAGTGACCGGAATTCCGGCCCTTGGGCCCATAGAAGTTGGACAGCCCTGGTCTAAGGGTTTTATATACTCTGCCTGATGTTTTTTTTGTTTTTCAACTTTCCATGCCTATTAAAAGAAGTAAGAAAAAACATTAATACACCCTTTCCCCAATAGATGGGGAATTCAGGTTGAGACATAGAAATCTGTTAAGATGCTGCTTTTTGGCAAGAGCAAAACTGCAGCATCTCAGTGGGAATGTGATCAATTCCTAAGTTATTGCTGACCTCTAGTGGAAATAAGGAAATATTTTTACTGCTTTCGGTCTGATGTCTTTTACTTCTTTGCTTTTATGCTCACATATGCTCCTTTTGTGTGCCAAATCCATTGATGTTCCACTCCCTGTTTGAAACAAAACCTCCTTATGGTATAAGCCATTGTGAAAATGCTACATATACATGGCCCAACAGGACCATGAAAGGACCAAGGCAGTGACATCTCCAGCGCACCCTCTGTTCAGATATCAGCCTTAAATCAAGAAATAGCTTGCAGGAACACCTCCGCAAGCAAGAGTCCAAAAGTGGCAGGCTAAAACCCATAACCTCAATCTATGGCTGATACTGGATGAGAAACTCCTCCCTGGGCACACAGATGACTGGGTGACTTGGAAGGCGCTGAACAGACTGTGCTCTGGCACCATGAGATGCACAGCCAACCTTAAGAAATGAGTGGACTCCACAACATGCAAGTGTGGAGAAGAACAAACCACAGACCACCTATTACAATGCAGTTTGAGCCCTGCCATGTGCACAATGGACGATCTTCTTACAACAACACTAGAGGAACTCCAAGTGGCCAGCTTCTGAACAAAGGACATTTACTACAATACTAAGTTTTAAAACTCGGTGTGTTTTTAAAATAGATTACAACTGTTCACTTCTGACACAATAAATAAATAAATTGTTCCAATCTAAAGCACATTCTTGCTTAACACAGAAGTATGTCTATCTTGCATATTTAGATAATTGAGTCATTCATCTTTTCATTCATTTATTAAAATTGCATCCCATTTTTTTCAAAGAAGGGGATTTGAAATGGCTTTTCTCTCCTGACTTCCCAGTTAGTTTCCTCTACCGCTGTGAGCCCACATAGGGGCCATGTGAATGTAACATTTTCACAGTGGGTTGTTGTAGGTTTGTCAGGTTGTATGGCCATTCATACAGCCCCAAAACCCAATGATTCTGGCCATGAAAGCCTCCGACAATACATTTTCGCCTTCATTGTTAGGGAAGCCACTAGATACCTCACTGCCCCCATGGCATACCTAACAGAACTGGAGGTGCCCAAACACCGAAGGGCTTTTACCCTGGCAAGATGCCATGCCCTCCCATCGGCTGTATTGGAGGGGAGGTATTGGAGGGGAGGTATCGGAAGACCCCCTTCAAGCAGAGACTATGCCCCTGTGGGTCTGGTCATGTGGAAACAACTGAGCACGTGCTTCTTCAGTGCATGTTCTACAGAGATCTTAGATCCAATCTCATTGGACCATGGCTTTTAAAGTACCCGGGGCGCAGTGAAAGATGTTATTCCCCCCTGCTGCTTTCGGACTCTAGCACTGCAATGACTTACAGTGTTGCTAAGTTCTGTGCTGCTACTCTTAATATCAGACGGATGATGACTGACATCGTAAAGCATCAATATCCTGTCTTTTAAAATATATTTTATACTGATTTCTAGTCTGATTTTAAATACCTGTTTACTGGGGAGTTGTCCTTCTCCTCTTAGGGCGCTTGTGCCCGCTTTGTGCTGGTCTGTGACCGTAATAAAGTTTTTTTGAATACATTTTCACAATGGTTTACACCAGGGCTGTCCAACAGGCGGCCCGCTGGCCGTACATGGCCCCCCAGCCTGTTGGACACGGCCCCCGCTACCCTCCTGCAAGAATTTTTTTAATTTTTTTAAATAAAAAAATAATGTTTAAAAAAAATGGCGGCCGGGGGCGGGCGGTGCAGGGAGGGAGCAAGCTCCTCCTCCCTGCACCGCCCCCTCCATCCCTCTCTCCGCGCCGCCGCTGCGATCCGGTTCGCAGCGGCAGGGGGGGAGGGAGGGGAGGAGGAGGAGCTCCTCCTCCTTAGCCCCTCCTCCTTCCCCTCCCCGTGCCGCCGTTCAGGATCCGAGCAACGGTGCAGCCGGGGGGATCGAGGAGGGGCTATGGAGGGAGAAGGCAGCCTGCTACCTTCTCCCTCCATAGCCCCTTCCCGCGCCACCGCTCGGGATCCGAGCAACGGCGCGGCTGGGGGGATGGAGGAGGGGTTATGGAGGGAGAAGGCAGCCTGCTACCTTCTCCCTCCATAGTCCCTCCCCGCGTTGCCGCTCAGGATCCGAGCAACGGCGCGGCCGGAGGGATGGAGGAAGGGCTATGGAGGGAGAAGGCAGCCTGCTACCTTCTCCCTCCATAGCCCCTCCCTGCGCCGCCGCTCAGTATCCGAGCAACGCCGCGGCCGGGGGAAGGAGGAGGGGCTACATGAGCGACCCCACCCCTGCCCTGCCCCCCATGAGTGGGCCCCGCCTCCCGCTCACTGATCACCTGCGACCCCCCAGGTGATCAGTGACTGGAATTCCGGCCCTTGGGTCAGAAGAAGTTGCACAGCCCTGGTTTACACAACAAGAAGGTTTTGTTTCAAAACAGAAGTGGAACATCAGTGGATTTGTCACACAGAGGGAGAATATATGAGCATAAAAGTAAATAAGTAAAATACTTGTTTAAATACATTTAGCCGTCTAGTGGAAATATTTACTTATTTCCACTAGAGGTCAGCAACAGCTTAGGAATTGAACTCTTGCCTATACTAGAAGCAGCATCTTAGCTGACTTTCACGTCTCCTGAATTATCCAGCACCGTTGCTGATGTCAGACAGCAAATAACGGCAATATGTCCAGAAAGTCTGGATGACATTAGTTGGCATCCAGTTTATGAATCACCATAGTGTGTGACTGACTCACAATACAGTAGAGTCTCGCTTATCCAACATAAACAGACTGGAAGAATGTTGGATAAGCAAAAATGTTGGATAATAAGGAGGGATTAAGGAAACGCCAAATTATGTTATGATTTTACAAATTAAGCACCAAAACATCATGTTGTACAACAAATCAACAGAAAAAGCAGTTCAATGCATAGTAACATTATGTAGTAATTACTGTGTTTATGAATTTAGCACCAAAACATCGCAATGTATTGAAACAGCAATGGATCCGGGTGGGACGCTGACTGTGTTGGATAATGCAAAACATTGGATGAGTTAAGGTTGGATAAGCAAGACTCTACTGTATCACAATTCAGTTTTATGGTCATTGTACAGATAGGAAGTTTTTGCTGACCACACAATAGCATAAAGGTCCCACGTGAAAGATTCCCCCATACAAAAAGGTCTGGATTGCCAGCTAGTGGAGCAGAACCAGAAGGGGAACAGATTCAGATCTTTCCCCAAAAGTCCTGTCTGACTTTGCTTCAAGTTTTAGCATGAACTTGAATGTTCTAGATTTATTTGGAGGGTAGGACTCAGCTTCAAAACAGCACCATTACAGTCTGGACTAAATCCTGGATGGTTTCACCATCTGCTGACAGAGAAGCACTCAGCTACCATTAAGAAAAAGCACAACAGAAGTCCCTTTGATCCAAAAGTTGTTAGACACATCTACAATGACCACTTAGATAGGTTTGGAAATAGTTTGAGAAAAACTACTTTTTTTGTGCAGATGACTACATTGACATATCTGGAATGGTTTTGAGGCCAGGAAAGTGATTAGCATTTACAAAGGCACCTGGCCTCAAACCACTATGCCCCCCCTCCATTTTTGGCATTTCCCCCTGCCCCCTCCATGTTCTGAATTCTACAAAGCCCTTCAGGCCCCATCTGCACTGCTATATAAAATCCAGATAATCTCCTTTGAAGTGGACTGTATGCAGTGTAGGCTCATACAGTCCAGTTTAAAGGAGAAAATTTGGATTATCTGTTTTGCTAAACTGTATTATGTGGCAGTGTAGATCTAGCCTAAGAAAGGGTGTCTACAATGCAGTTTGCATTCTGTGGAGCTGGTTTTGCTTCGTGATGGGGCTTAGATTTGAACTCACTAGTTCACATTAAGGGACTTAACACAGATTTCCCCCAAACTTTACTTAATGCTTTTTACTGGCCTCGATTAATGCTATAGTGTACTTTGACGATGTGAATTTTCTTGCTATTACAGTTTGGAGTCTGCTTCAAGCTGCATTAAATGGTCATCTGTTATATAAAGGAGGTCCCGTCATCGAACGACTGACAGAGACAGAGAAATCTTCCAAGGCAGAGACACCAAACTTGCCAACAAAAATAGACCTCAAACAAGGAAGGTTTTTAGCAAAGAAACTCCCTCCCCCAAACCTAAAAGGCCCCCAAAACAACGATACAAAAAAACTACATTTCCCAGCATCCTCTGCGGCAAAAGTCCCATGTGATGAGGTCATAATTCAGTACCACAAACATAGCTGAATGCCTGGGAATTAAAAAACAGACTTTTAAAACCGGAGCACAGATGCGAGATTTTATCAGTTTCAGCCCCACATTTGATTTGTTTTAATCTCAATTTCTTTCCAGAAATATCTGCAGAAAATTTTGGAAAGTTCCAGTCAGAATATACAGTGTTCCTTTGCTACTTCACGGTTTGCTTATTGTGGACTCGCTATTTCGCAGATTTCAAAAAATATTAATTTGAAATATCTATCATGATATTTTTGCTATTTTGTGGGGTTTTGCTGCTGCCACTTTCCAAGGCGCTTTCCCTCCTCAGTCCTCCCTCCCTCCAGCCCTGAAGGGCCTTTCCTTCCTTCCTTCCTTCCTTCCTTTCCTTCACTTTGTTTTAAGTTTATAAAGACTTAAAATAGTGTATAACTAATAACATAATGTATAAATCTATTATATAAAGGAGGTCCCGTCGTTGAACGACTGACAGAGACAGAGAAACCTTCCAAGGCAGAGACACCAAACTTGCCAACAAAAATAGGCCTCAAACAAGGAAGGTTTTTAGCAAAGAAACTCCCCCCCCCCACAACCTAGAAGGCCCCCAAAACAATGATACAAAAAACTACATTTCCCAGCATCCTCTGTGGCAGCCAGCTAAACCCATTGGCCAACATCAGCCCGCACAGAATGCAGGGAGGCTGAGTAACCATAGTAACGCTGGGCAAAGCCAGCCAAGGCTAGGATAGAATGCTGAGTGATTAAACTGTCAAAACCAAACTCTATGAGGGAGCAATTCTCCAGCAATTCCTACCCACACAACACAACACAACACAACTTCCTATCACAACCCACCCCCCCCAAACTTACGGGACCCAACACCTATCACCACCTCAAACAAAAACAAACTCCACCTATACTCCAAATACAACACAACACAACACTGCACGGATACTCTACAAACACACACAAACACCCAAAACACCCCACCCACACAAGCATTCAACAACATACTACCACCCACAATTCCACCACACACCCACTACCTCACCAAAAAAAGTAATACCTACACACAAAACAATACGCACATAACACAACCTTGCGTCTACTGCTCAACCCATTTGTATGCCATTCCTTCCTTCCACACAGGCAGAAACAGACCCAAAAGACAAGCCATGCCTTCTAAAAAGAACAGCATCGGACGACACACTCGCAACGCTACATACATCAAACAAAAAAGGGCAGAACAAACGCCAGAACAGAAACACAGGGTTTTTTTTCAAATCCAGAGTTGGGAAACCACATAACCTTTCCATCAACACAGCAGACGGAAAGACAAAAAACATTGTATATCCACAAGCTCTGCAGAACGCCAGCAACATCACACACCGACAACTCCCCAGGACTTCAACATCCCACCCACCAGAACAACCCACAACAACACAGCCATGACCCCACCAAGACCACAAGTAACATCAATTCCAACCCTTACATACTCAGACTTTCTCGCATCTCCCAAATAGGGCACAGCAACGCGTGCCGGGTACAGCTAGTTGTTAGTATGCCTGTTGTCCTGCATTCACACCTTCCATAATTCTTTGTCTGTTTCCCTGAACTACTGTGTTGCAGTTACTCTGGTTGGTAGACTCTGAATCCACATATATAACAAAGTAGGTTGGTCCTTCTATTAGGTTGACTGAATCCAGGTACCATAACAGAGCAGAACTGGTCCAACCAGTACAAAGAGTTAGGGTGGATTTAAAATAGAAGTATGACCTCATCACATGAGGTCTTGGCTCCATCCTAGGTCACTTCCTGGATGGAGTCAGAATGGAGCTTGCCAGAGCCCATCACACAACGCAGGGCTACTTCCAGCGGGTCTCTGTCTTGGCTCTGTTTTGGGAGCATCCTAGATGAAGCCCTTAGAACACAGAGGCTATCTGTGCTCTCATTGATTAGAATGGAGAGAGCGCAGGGGAAGCTGGGCATCAACACTTTCCCCTGTATGATGGGGTAAGTGGCCATCCAGGTGATACAGAGCATGGGCTGACTGTCTCACCCACTGCCTGCCAGATTCACCACGCTGCCTGGTGAATCCCCTGCCTAGTTCAGAAAATGAAAGCCCTTTGGGTTATTTTACAGTTAATGTATTTATTTATATATTATTTATATATGTATTTATTTATATAAGTTCTCTACCCCTACAGTGGACTCAAGGTGGCTTACAATGGCATAACATCGTGCCTCAACACACTCACCTAAACATTTCAAAAATTGCAATATATTAAACAGAGTTAAAACAGATTTAAAAAGTTAAAAACTTAGAAAACACGCCATCCAAGTTCGTGGTCTGAGTCAACTCCAAGTTCAATTGTACAAGGTTTCGATTCAAAATACTGCATTGCCTTAGTTTCCAAAGGCTGCTCACAGAGCCATGTTTTGACTCTTTTCCTAAAGGTTAATAGTAAGGGAGCTGCTCTGATGTTGCTGGGAGGGAGGTCCACAACTGAGGGGCTACCACTGAGAAGGCCCTGTCTCTTGGCCCGCCAGTCACGCTTGTGAGGTTGGCGGGACCGAGAGTAGGGCCTCCCCAGAAGATCTTAATTTGCATACTAGTTCGTAGGGGACGATATGCTATGACAGCAGGTAATGTAACATTAGCAATCCTGACAGAAAGGAGTTCACATTTATATACATGTGTTTAGACACAAGTTTCTCTAAAAAATTCCCCACTAGCAATGACTAAACTATTCAAGGTCACTCTACACAAACTTGTTGCATATGTCAGTGTTTCTCAACCAGTGTGCCGGGGCACACTAGTGTGCCGTGAGCGATCATCAGGTGTGCTGTGGGAAATTGGAACCTCTGGGAAGGGGGGGGGGGAGTCTAGTGTGTTGAAGTATAAAAACCTTAAGAAACCTGCCTCTATAAAATTACAAACACCCCCTTCCCACCCGTTGTCTACTTGGTCTCTCCCTCTCCATGCATTGGGAAGGCCTGCCTCCCTTTCCCCAAGTAGAGACCTCCTCTTGCCTCCTGGGGGTTCTGTGTGGGAAGTTTGGCCCAGTTCTATCATTGGTGGGGTTCAGAATGCTCTTTGAGTGTAGGGGAACTATAAATCCCAGCAACTACAACTCCCAAATGTCAAGGTCTATTTCCCCTGAACTCCATCTGCGTTCATATTTGGGCATATTGAGTATTCATGCCAAGTTTGGTCCTGATCCAACATTGTTTGAGTCCACAGTGCTCTCTGGATATAGGTGAACTGCAACTCCAAAACCCAAGGTCAATGTCCCACCAAACTCTTATAGCATTTTCTTTTGGTTATGGGAGTTCTGTGTGGGAAGTTTGTGTCTTTCTGCCATTCCTGCCAGGATATCTATGTTGTGTTCATCGAAACAGGTCCAGGTTTCACACTGAGTGTATAAATACATTTAAAAACATATTAACTATATGTATTACTGTGTTTGAGTGTCATTTTGGTTGGTGGTGTGCCCCAGGATTTTGTAAATGTAAAAAGTGTGCCGCGGCTCAAAAAAGGTTGGGAAACACTGGCATATGTTAATTACTTAGAAAATAAAATGAACATCATTGCATAGAAGGGCCTTTCTGAACCACAAGTGTACTTCTATATGTTCATGTGTCCCGCCCTGTCGGTTCTGTTTTAGACCCACCTGTGCTGTTGTGTTTTCACAGATGTATTTGATTGTGTTTATTGCTTTTATTGTGTCTATTGTTTTTGATGTTGTTGATATCTTGTGATGTGCTGTTCGGGCTCGGCCCCATGTAAGCTGCTCTGAGTCCCATCCGGGGAGATGGATGCGGGTTAGAAATAAAGTTTTTTTAAAATTATTATTATTATTATTATTACTTTTTAAACACTAAACTCTTGAAATTTAACAAACATTGTGGGATTTATCTTCAAACATTTACCCAATATATTAAGTGCAGTTCTTTTTTAAAAGAGTAGTATGCGGGATAAAAATACCCATTCTCTCTCAATAATTATTGTTTGTGAACATTTGAAAAAATAACTATAAAATGTATACAAAAATATAAAGTTTTTCTAAAAGTAATTTTAGAGTAATTATTGATAAAGATAAAACCATTTAGCAAAATATGACAATAACAAAGTAGTTGAATTAGCATCTGTCTGTAGCAAACAGTTATTAATGCAGTAAATTCATGTTTATTTATTGTCCAAATGCAATTTTTTTCAATGCATTTCAATACATTTCCTTTTATCCATTGTTCTCAAAAAAGATGCTTTGAAGGATACGTGGGCTTCCATTTCATTGAAAAACAAATAAAACTAATGAGATGGGTGAAAGATGGAAGTGTTTCAGAAAACCTTTGTGGTCTTCTATTAATTATAAAATTCATCTGCATAAATGAGTAGGTGGGGGTAGAAGAGCCTTACAACAGACACTGAAATAGATTTTACTCCTCTCTCTACTTCTGTCTTTGATGGTCACTGGGATTTTTGATTTGGGAATGGGAAAACAGGTGGGCGTTGTGAACAATTTTGACAGTATCAGTTTCCAAATTCAGAAGTTTATTGTTATTTCAGACATTTATATCCTGTCCTTCTCACTCCTGGAGGGGGACTCAGGGCGGCTTACAATGAAAATGCTCATTCGATCCTTTGGCCAAAACTGTACATGCTGCATATAGCTCTTACATGCACGGTTCGATTTCCTCCAACCACCAGGCAGCTGAAAAACTTTGGGAAACACTCCTATCACTGTCACTAACCAGGAGAAAGGAGGGAGCTGATCCCCCAACCTTCTTCCTGGCCGAATAGGCACTTCTGCTGACACCAGTGTATGGAATTTGAGATGATTAGGAGCTCACATTAAGCTTTGTGGCTGGTTGGGAACAGCAACGGTGGCGACACAGATACATACACTCCACCTCCTGTTTTCCTGGTGAGCACATGGAAAGAGGGATGGTTGTGGTGTCCCATGTGGGCAACTGACTGGCCCAAATCAGACCCAGTCTGCTGTCCACACTGCTCTGAAGCCATGGGGATACTCATGTGTTTCAAGCATTCCTGTTTGAGCATTTACCAATTTTCATAATACATAGCTATTATGTACTATGCGATACTTACCAGAAGTGGAGAAACATTATAGCAGTGTTTCCCAACCAGTGTACCGGGGCACACTAGTGTGCTGTGAGGTATCATCAGGTGTGCCATGGGAAATTGGAACCTCCAGGAAAGGGGGAGAGAGTCTAGTGTGTTGAAGTATAAAAACCCTAAGAAACCTACCTCGATTGTAGGGGAACTATAAATCCCAGCAACTACAACTCCCAAATGTCAAGGTCTATTTCCCCTGAACTCCATCTGCGTTCATATTTGGGCATATTGAGTATTCATTCCAAGTTTGGTCCTGATCCAACATTGTTTGAGTCCACAGTGCTCTCTGGATATAGGTGAACTACAACTCCAAAACTCAAGGTCAATGCCCACCAAACTCTTATAGCATTTTCTCTTGGTTATGGGAGTTCTGTGTGGGAAGTTTGTGTTTTTCTGCCATTCCTGCCAGGATATCTATGTTGAGTTCATTGAAACAGGCCCATGTTTCACACTGAGTGTATAAATACATTTTAAAAACATATTAACTATATGTATTACTGTGTTAAGAGTGTCATTTTGTGTCATTTTGGTTGGTGGTGTGCCCCAGGATTTTGCAAATGTAAAGTGTTCCGAGGCTCAAAAAAGGTTGGGAAACACCGCATTATAGTACAGTCAAAATCTAACTCAGGGTGAGTTTGGGTTATAATGCCCATGTAGACGAGCCCCCATTGACTGCTCTAATCAGCATTAGGTTTCTAGCCTCTGTTAAATGGGGCCCATCTACATAGGTGATACCCCAAAATGGACAAGAAGCTTCTCTATGGTGTGTTTACATGGTGCATGGGGTCATCTCGCCCCTGCACGGGGTAAAGCTGTTTAGTGCAGTTTTGCCCTGTGTTAGATAAAGTTTGGGAAGTTGCTTTGTGCCGCTTACATGATGCACAGGGCTATCTCTCCGACTGCTTAAGATAGTTTGTCCCATGTTAGATAAAACACTCCAGTGTTCCCCTTTGGGTGTGTGTGTGTGTGAATAGCTGGACCAGTTCTGATTTGGAATCAGTTCTGTTGTTCACACATGTCAGTGCCACCATTTTGCTTTCCCTATATTCTGTAACTTGGGAAGAAAGGGATTGCATTTATCTTGGTAGCTCCCCCCCCCCCCACCTTAGCGACAGACATGGAGCTTCAGAGAGCTCATCGCTATCACTTGGCACTTTTGCCAATGCCAGGAAAGCACCCCTCGGGCTGAGAAGGGTGGTATAGAAATACCATAAATAAATAAATAATCATGAAATCATAGAGTTGGGAGCTATTTTGGCAAAGGTGCCAAGTGATGGCCAGGAGCTTTATGGCTGATGCCATGGTGACTAATGCGAAGGTTGTTTATGTGAACCTATTAGCATCCGACAAGAACATGGCAGTGGCTAATCTTCAGTTGGCTCAATCTTTCCAGTAATAATCAATTAAGGTGCAAAAGTGGACAACATGGGGTTCAGACTTTCATAATTTCCCCCCACTCCAATTGCTGCTGCTGTGTGTGTGTGTGTGTGTGTGTGTGTAGCATGCAATGACATCCTACACATTTCTTCCCTAACTGGATGAGATGGTTCTGCAGCAGAGCTACAAATCCCCATTTGGCCTTCAGAGGTGGGTGCAAATATAAGCTTGTAAGGATCTAACGTGGGTTTTTTTTTGGAAACTGTGTACCTTTGATTCAAACAAGAAGGCCTTATTGCCAAAAATGACCCTGGATTAAAAATGGTAGAACTTTACTTCATGAAGAGAAAGCTAGAATAGTACAGCCAGGAAAACTCACAGTAACCCAATTTTTAAATGGCCTATAAAGTAATTGTAAATGCCCTTAAATTTTTATTGTAAATGTTTTAAATTTGATATCTTTGGCAGCTTCTTTTGGGTCTCACTCTGGGAGAAAGGTGACATACCAATAAAATAAAATGAATAAATTGTCAGATTCCTGGAAATCTGTCCGATTTGCTTTCCTATTTATGAGAACCAGAGCTTAGGATACTAGTTTTAAAAGGTTTAAAAAATCAATTTATTGTTGTTAGCATTTGTAGAGGCTATCTTTAATTCATCATATTATATTGTTACTTTTTAAATACATACTAGGTATTTCGAAACACTACAGCTCCAGAGCCACATAGAACTTTGTGAAATACTACACAAAAGCTTCTGTTCCACACATATATCAATCGTAAAAGCAAAATGTTTGGGGACACAAACATATCTTGTAAAAACCTTTCACACACACATGCGCGCGCACACACACACATAATTTATTGCTTCTTTCACATAGACTCTGAGGTTGCTCGTTACATTTGTGCGACACACCTACACACTGCAGCAGAAACTCAGAGATCGTTTGTTATGTTCGTGTGACACACCTACACACTTCAGCTGAGACTCCAAGGTTGCTTATTACATTTGTGCGACACACCCACACCCTGCAGCTGAGACTCTTGAGGTTTTTTGTTATGTTTGTGTGACACACTTGCACACTGCAGCTGAGATTCCAAGGTTTCTCGTTACGTTCGTGAGACACACTTACACACTGCAGCTGAGACTCCAAGGTTGCTATTACATTTGTGCAACACACCTACACACTGCAGCAGAGACTCCGAGGTTGCTTGTTACATTTGTGCGACACACCTACACACTGCAGCTGAGACTCTGAGGTTTCTTGTTATGTTCATGCAAGATGCTTACACACTGCAGCTGCGACTCCGAGGTTTCTCATTACATGCGTGGGACACACTGCAGCTGAGACTCTGAGGTTGCTCGTTACATTCGTGCAACACACCTACACATTGCAGCAACACACAGTTTGGAAAGCTCTGATCTAAGATAACTCATCAGTGGATACCAGTTTACCAGTAAATGCTGATATACCTTATGCCCACCACTGCACTACGAGACCACAAAACTCTTTCCATGTTGCTGTGGACTTAAATTGGAAATGGGTCCCCTTTTTTGCCTGTCAACCAATTTTTACTTTGGGAAGAGCCTCACTGACACCAATGGTGGATCCAACTATAGGATAGGTTTTGGTTTTGGTTTTTGCCGTGTCAGGAGCAACTTGAGAAACTGTAAGTTGCTTCTGGTTTGAGAGAATTGGCTGTCTGCAAGGACGTTGCCCAGGGGACGCTCAGATGTTTTGATGTTTTATCATCTTTGTGGGAGGGTTCTCTCATGTGCCCGCATGAGGAGCTGTAGCTGACAGAGGGAAGAGGGATGTAGCTGACAGATGAGTATCCGCACTCTCCCTGGATTTGAACCTGCGACCTTTCGGTCTTCAGTCCTGCTGGCACAGGGGTTTAACCCACTACTCCACCACAGAATAGGTGAAGCCTAAGCAAAGCAAAGCAAAGCAAAGCAAAGTGAGGCAAGATAAAGTTTCAACCAACATGCCCATTTTCCAAGCAGACATACAAAGCATTACGCAGTTTTATACACATATACTCAACTCTAAACACGAATGAGAGATTTTAGGCATACTGAGAGCAGCTGTAGAATTTAGCATTTTATTTTTTAGAAAAAAAGATTTTATTTACATACAATAACAACTTACAATGTAAACAAAACACAAAACAGTGAACATTTTACATACACATAGCCCACCACCAAGGCCTGAACAGGTATCCTTTCCTTCGGCATATATTTATAAATCAACCGTTAATCAAATGTCATATCCAAAATTCCTGACCAACAGGGTTATATTGCATTCCATTTTCACTCTCTAAGGTGTATTTAATAAAGACCGACCAGTATGCCTCAAAATCTGATCTATTAGTTCCCCCCCCCCCTGAATATCCTCATTTCCATTGTTAGTTTATCATTTAAGGCTACATTCCATACTTCCCTATACCAAGCTTCCAGTCAGGCATGTAGCCAGGGGGGGGGGGGGCTAAGGGGGCTTCAGCCCCCCCGAAATTCTCAGGGTGGTCCGCGAGAAGGCCTTACTGGTACATTATTTAAACTGTTATGTTTATTCATATCATGATCTGATCACCATGCTCATTATATCCCACCTTCATGGGGTTATTGGGATAACAATACAAAAGGTTTGCTAGGGTAAACCCTCTTCCACCCAGTCTCAGCCCCCCCGAACCAAACTCAGCCCCCCCCCCGAACCAAAATCCCGCTTCCAGTGTAAGATTAGTTATTATTTTCCAGTTCCTTGCTATTATAATTCTTGCCACAGTGAATAAAATAATCATCAATTCTTTCTTTTCCTTTTCTAAATTCAACATTGTGGCGTCCATTAGTAATGCTAACCTAGCATCCGGAATAATATTTAGCCCTATAATATTGCTTATTTTGATAAATATAGCATTCCAAAAATTCTTCACTTGGGGGCATTCCCACCATAAATGGAAATATGTCCCTTTGTGCATGCCACATCTCCAGCAGAGGTTGCTTTGCTTGTTATCCATCTGATGTTGTTTGATCGGTGTGGTATACCATCTCCATATAACTTTAAATACATTTTCTTTTAATCTTATTGATAAATTCTTAACAACTCTCCACTTCAGAACCCTTTTCCAATCGAAATCTGTCAGAGGCCCTCGCTACAGGTAATGAACCCTAAAAAGGAGGAAAATCTAAGCAGAGTAATAAGGGAATTGAGAGGGAAGGGGGTCACAAGACTGGAGCAATTAGTGGATGAAGGGGGCAGAATTAGGAGAGACAGATTAGAGAACTGGTTGGGACAAAGGTGGTGGCTGCAAATCTGGGCAGTATGTGAATTTCTTATGCAGAGGGAGGTTAGAGAGGCAATGCAAAGAGAGGACACGGCTTTTGAGAAGTTGGTCAGGGAAAGGAAGGAAGGGAAAAGGGCTCAGGTGGGAAAGATATATAAGCTGTTAGTAGTGTCAGGGGAAAGCCCTGTACAAGAATTAACCAAATTGTGGGAGAGGGAAGTACAAGTATCAGAATTAGAGATGGAAAGGATAATGGGAAATATTGCAAAAATGAAAAATACAAGAGTGAGGGAAATGAGAAGGAAACTCCTGCATAAGTGGTATCGGACTCCGGCCCAATTGGCACACTTCTTTCAAAACGTGAGTAGCCGATGTTGGCACGGGTGCCAAGTGAAAGGGGTATATATGCACCTGATCTGGGAATGTGTAGTAGTTCAGAAATTCTGGAAAGAGGTACAAGGGGAAATTAATAAGGCACTGAATATAAATTGGGCAATTACGAAGGAGATTGCGATATTGGTGAAAAAGAGTGACTTGGGCGAATATGGAGGAATCAAGGAAACCATGATTGAAAGCGCACAGTCTGTCATAGTTCTAGGCTGGAAGGACTCCTCCAAATGGACAATCAAGAACTGGCTGCGATACCTGGTAGAACACATTCAATTTGAAATAATGGAGATCAGGGTTAATGAGTTGGATGAGAATAAATTGCAGGAACTGTTGGGGCGATGGGACCGGGTAAGACAATATATTGTTTGGAGAACCCGAGATCAAGATACGAGTAATAAGTTGGATCTACTGTTTAATTTGTAATGTAAACTGTCCAAAGGCTTGAAGGAAAAGAAGAATAGTGATGGAACCCTCAGAAGGGGTGGAGGGGTGTGGATGCTTGTGAGGGTGGAAGGGGCACTTTCACAGTGCACTTGTTTGTTATGGTTGTTGTATGGATGTTGTTTCTTTTTCTGTATGTCAAAAAACCAATTAAAAATTACATTAAAAAAAGAAATCTGTCAGAGGCCCTAGGTCTCCTTCCCATACCTTCTCAAACAGCTTCAGCAGGTAAGAGGAGCGAGCAAGAAGTAAGAGTATGGTTTCTCTGTGAAATGATGAACAAAGTATCTTCAGAAGGGAGCAGGGAAATGCCAGTGTTTTTCTTCAGTCTGATCAGAGATATCAGCAGGGATTTTCCTTGCACAGTCCTGAAAACAGAAGGAGCACGGCCTGCAACAGATTCTTGGGGGCAGGCATGTAGCCAGGGGGCGGGGGGGCGGCTAAGGGGGCTTCAGCCCCCCCCCGAAATTCTCAGGGTGGTCCACGAAAAGGCCTTACTGGTACATTATTTAAACTGTTATGTTTATTCATATCATGATCTGATCACCATGCTCATTATATCCCATGTTAATGGGGTTATTGGGATAACAATACAAAAGGTTTGCTAGGGTAGACTCTCTTCCACCCACTCTCAGTCCCAGAACCAAACTCAGCCCCGGAATCAAAATCCTGGCTACGGCCCTGCTTGGGGGCAATGTTCCTCTAGAGATGTGTCCGTTTCTCTTTCACTAAGCTTCTTAGAACCCTATGTTCTTGTTCTATCAAAATTCCAAATTGGATTGTAATATATATTTTTTAGCTTTCTGATATGGAAGTGTGTGTGCATGTGCATGCTTTTATACGTAATGGGTGATAAAAAAGCAAACCAACACCACTTCTCCCATTTTTTCAGTAACACAAAAGGATGAAGTTAATCACTAAAGGCCTTTAATAAATGGAATGAAAAAAATACAAAATTGTTCAAAATATTGCTCCTCTCTTTTGTTCAATTGCTAAACATAAAACTGAACTTCACCTAAGGTGACAGTTTGCATTCTATTTTTAGCATCCATCAGTGGATGATGGTATTATCCTCTAGAGTTGTAGGCCATCTGATGCATATAGTATTTATTTATTTATTTGTCACGTTTCTATACCGCCCCTCTCAGCCCGAAGGCGACTCGGGACGGTTTACACAGGCAGTCTCTGCCCTCAATACAACACAGCAACAAGTTTACCCCCAGAAAAAAACATATAATAACAATTTAACAATTAAAAACATACAATTGCAGCCTCAGCGTCATGTTGAAATCCATTTCCATCACATCGTCATCATTCCTTGTATCCAATTAAGCCTTATATTTCATCAACAAATGCCTGCTCAAATAACCAGGTCTTGACTTTCTTGCGAAACGCCAGGAGGGAGGGGGCCAATCTGATGTCTTTAGGAAGGGCGTTCCAAAGCCGAGGAGCCACCACTGAAAAGGCCCTGTCTCTCGTCCCCACCAGTCGCGCCTGCGAAGAAAGCGGGACCGAGAGCAGGGCCTCTCCAGATGATCTTAAACATCTTAAACAACAGTATGGCCTCCATATCCTCAGGACCAGTATCTGTGGTTTTACTTACTAGTGCCCCCAAATATGAACTTTCTAGGCATTTCCTAGGTCCTCCAACATGATTCTATTGTTTGTTTCTGCCAGAAGTTGGCTGTGATGATGATGATGATTATTAGTCATAGTAGTAGTAATATGGATTGTCGATATTACAGTCCCAGACGACAGCAAGATTGAAGAGAAACAACTGGAAAAGCTGACAGAATATGATAATTTAAAGATCAAACTGTAAAAACTCCGGCACAAGGTGGACCCAGTGGTGATTGGCACACTGAGTGCAGGGCCTAAAGTCCTTGGCCTGCACTTAAACACAATCTGCGCTGACAAAATTACCACCTGTCAGCTGCAAAAGGCCACCCTACTGGGATCTGCCCACATTATTTGCCGATACACCACAGAGTCCTAGACACTTGGGAAGTGTCCAACATATGATCCAATGCAACAACCAGCACAGTGATCTTGTTTTCTGTGTACTAATCTTGTTTTGTTTCAAATAATAACAACAACAACTCCATAATAATAACCTCCATCTCCCCAATGGGACTCAGGGTGACTTACAAAGGGACAAGCCCAGAGGGCACAGAGTTAAAAACTTAATGCAATAAGATAAAATCAAAACCAAACCAAATAAAAACATATCACAATAAAACATAACATCATAAAAAGAGCACCATGCAAAGCAATAAAAGTGCTGAGTTCAGAGGGCTTTGTGTTTGTGCAAAATTCCTAGATCAAGCTAAGGAAAAGTGCCAAATTCAGTAAGGCAGGGCTGGGAGAATAATGTCCTTGTGAAGTCGTGCTGAAGGACTTAAAAACACTAAAGTTGTGTTCTTTCTAGGCATTTGCTAGGTCCTCTAGCATGGCTGTATTGCATGCTTATACCAGAAGTTGTTCATTTCAATACCGTTTGCTTTTATATCCAGTTTCATGTTTCCACACTACACCCAGGAATGTAGCCTCTTCAGAGACGGGGGCCATACTGTGCATTTGCAGTTTTAACTTTTTGGCATGGCTTTGATTAAAATGTTCCCTCAAGAATTTCTAGGTCCTTAGGTGTGTTGTGTTTCTACCGTGTTTTCCCGATAGTAAGACACCCCCGATTGTAAGACGTATCGGGGGTGTCAGAGGGGTCGGCTAATATAAGCCGTACCCCGAAAGTAAGACGTACCCCCGGCCGCCGCGTCACTCGGTCCCGCCTCCTCCTCCGCCCTCCCTGCGGCCGCCTCTTCTCCGATCGGAAGAGAGGCGGCTGAGGAGAGCCCTCTGCGCCTCTCTTCCCTTCCCCGAAGAGGAGGCTGCAGGGAGATCGATCACGTGGTTTCCCTGCAACCTCCTCTTTGGGGAAGGGGGAGGCGCAGAGGAGAGCCATCTGCGCCCCTCTTCCCTTCCCCAAAGAGGGGCTGCAGGGAGATCGAGTGGTTTCCCTGCAACCTCCTCTTTGGGGAAGGGAGGAGGCGTAGAGAGGAGAGCCATCTGCGCCCCTCTTCCCTTCCGCAAAGAGGGGGCTGCAGGGAGATGGAGTGGTTTCCTGCAACCTCCTCTTTGGGGAAAGGAAGAGGCGCAGAGGAGAGCCATCTGCGCCCCTCTTCCCTTCCCCAAAGAGGGGGCTGCAGGGAGATCGAGTGGTTTCCTGCAACCTCCTCTTTGGAGAAGGGAAGAGGCGCAGAGGAGAGCCATCTGCGCCCCTCCTCCCTTCCCCAAAGAGGGGGCTGCAGGGAGATCGATGGCGCGGTTTCCCTGCAATCTCCTCTTCGGGGAATGGAAGAGAGGTGCAGAGGGCTCTCCTCAGCCGCCCCACTTCCCTTCCCTGAAGAGGGGGCTGCAGGAAGAGCGATTGAGCGGTTTCCCTGCAGCCTCCTCTTCGGGGAACGGAAGAGAGGTGCAGAGGGCTCTCCTCAGCCGCCACTCTTCCAATCCGAGAAGAGGCGGCCGCAGGGAGGGCGGCGGCGGAGGAGGAGGCGGGACCGAGTGACGCGGCGGCCGGGGGTACGGCTTACCGTCGCCCAATGTAAGCCGTACCCCGAAAGTAAGACGTACTGGGACTTTTCGGGGGGAAAAGAAAGTAAGACGCTGTCTTACTTTCGGGGAAACACGGTAGGATTAGCTTCCAGCATAAATTGACATAGAGTCATAGAATCGTGGAATATATCACAATCATCATCCAGTCCAACTTCCTGCCATGCACAAACACCAGGGGATCTAGCCATGCGGGGGGACCAAGACATTTCTAGAAAGGTGTTCATTTAAAGACATATATTTATGGGGATTTTTTTTGTCGTGTCAGGCGCGACTTGAGAAACTTCAAGTTGCTTCTGGTGTGAGAAAATTGGCCGTCTGCAAGGATGTTGCCCAGGGGACGCCCGGACGTTTTGGTTACCATCCTTGTGGGAGGCTTCTCTCATGTCCCTGCACAGGGAGCTGGAGCTGACAGAGGGAGCTCATTCATGCTCTTCCCAGATTTGAACCTGCGACCTGTTGGTCTTCAGTCCGACCCTTTCCCCCCATGAAGGAAGGCCCCTTCTCCCCTTTGGGGCCCTTCCTCCCCGAGGGGCTTCGGGGGGGGGGGGGTCAGGCCGAGGGGAAGGGCGCCCTAGGGCCTCACCTGGGACGCAGCAAGGCCGAGCCGGGGTGCCTCTGGAAGCAGCTGGCTCCTTGTTAAAACCCAGGCTTGATCGTAACCTTGGCAAACCAACACACAGCGACTGCGGTTTAAATGCTTTATTTAGAAGAAGTAGATTATTCAAGGCAAAGATAGAATAGTCCAATAAGGCTCTCAATAGTCCATGGTAGCAAAGGTCCTGCAAAGTATCTCCAAAGGAAGCAGGAATCTTGGTGCAGCAACTGACGAAGTTCAAAGGTTTCTTGATAGAAATTAGAGTCCCAACGGAAGCAGGAATCTTGGTGCTGCAACTGACGAGGTTTGAAGGTTTCTTGGTAAAACTTAGAGTCCCAAAGGAATCAGGAATCTTGGTGCAGCGGCTGACGAGAGACAAAGGTTTGTTGGTAAAGACAAGAGGGACCCACTAGTCCAGACGAGGTTCCATGAGCGTGGCTAGGTGAATAAACTGTTGACTCGAAGTTCCGATTGGAGTCCGGACGGAACCTTTATAGGTTTCGACCGGCATGACCCAAAAGGCGGGGGCTACGCCGAAGTGTTCTCATGGGAACTGAAGGGTCGCTTCCTCTTAGCACCTTATTGGCGCCCCTTTGATATGCAGGTTTGGAAGTGTGACTATCGTTGCTTTGAAGCTGTGAGCCTGAAGGAAAGTCGCACCTCTCCGGGGCCTGGTTGCCAAACCGGATTGAATTCCTGGCCATAACCTGAGGTTGCTCTCGTTTGCTGCGGGGATCAGCCTGAGGCATGACACTCCTTCGCTTCCTTCACCGCCGCAGGAGGAAGGTGCATGTGTCTGCCACCCCCGGGACCCAGTGTGCATGCGCCCAGACAAGCGCACTTCCACTTCTGCCTCCGTTCCCCGCCCTCCCTTGATTGGAAGCTGGTTGGCTGGGGAAACGGCCGAAGGAGGGGACACCCTGGCCCCTTCTTCTTTTTCTTCGCCGCCGCCCGGCCCTTCCTCCTCCTCTTCCTCCCCCAAGCAGCAGCAGCAGGAGTTGGCAGGAGGGGGAGAAAAGGGGGGAAGAGAGGTTTTCCGCGGCACACCAAGTGATCCCTCACGGAACAGCAGTGTGCCGCGAAACCGTGGTTGGGAAACACTGCTCTAACTAACCACTTTGGCTTATCTAACTTCTCTTCTCCTAACTCTTCCAAAGCCTAACTTTCTTCTTCAACACTTAGAACCTGACTCTCTCCTTCAAACACCAGAACCTGACTCTCTTCTTCAATACCCAGAACCTGAGCTCCTAAGCAGTTGGGTTTACGCCAGGTCACACAATGTCTATCCTAATTTCCACGTCACACCCAAAACTTCTCTTTGGTGCACTTTTTGGATTAGGACCCCCTTTTTTCTGGTAGTGTGTCATTAAAACAGAAAGGGATTATGAAGAGAAGCTCATATAGGAAGGCAAGTATGAGTGACTGTGACACATTTCCTATTAAGTCCTCACAGTTGTGTGGTGAAAATGCTGCTGTGCTTACGTCCTGTAAAGATTATTTATTTATTTATTCATTTATTTATTTACAGCATTTTTATCCTGCTCTTTTCAGCTCCAAGGTGACTCAGGGCGTCTTACGGATTGGTAACAATTAGATGCCCATAAACATACATACATACATATCAATTAAAAACATTTAATATCACATAATGAAAATCCATATAAAAACCAATTAAAACTATAATAATTAATGTCTACCAGTTCAACTCTTTATCCATTTGCATCGTCTAAGCCGTTCCATGTTTGTTATTCCATCATACTGTATTTATCCAATTATGCCGTGTTACCTAAAACTTGCTCGAAGAGCCAGGTTTTTACTCTTTTACAAAAAGTCAGGAGGGAGGGGGCTGATCCATGGAGGTCCATGCTCTGGTTACACCCCGTTTAGACTACTGCAATACTCTCTACGTGGGGCTGCCTTTGAAAATGACTCGGAAGCTTCAATTAGTCCAACGATCGGCAGCCAGGTTCCTAACGGGAGTGGCAACCACTCCACTGTTGCATCAGATTCACTGGCTGCCGATTAGCTTCCGAGCACAATTCAAAGTACTGGTGTTAACCTTTATCGCCCTAAACAGCTCTGGTCCAGTTTATCTGCCCGAATGTATCTCCTGCTATGAACCATCACGTAGGTTAAGATCTTCAGGAGAGGCCCTGCTCCCGATCCTGCCACTCTCACAAATGCGGTTGGTGGGGACGAGAGACAGGGCCTTCTCAGCAGTGGCCCCCATCTGTGGAACTTGCTCCCTAAGGACATCAGGTTAGCCACCTTCCTTCTGTCACTGTGGGCCCAGGCATTTGACTAAAGGTATTGAGTATTGGGCATTGGCAGCTGGATTTGAATATTGTGATGTGACAATACTGGAATTACTAGTTTAGTGGCATGTTATTGTGAATGTTAATGAATTTTTATTGATGTTTTTATAATGTTTTTGTATTAATTGTTTTAATGATTGTATTTTTGTATAGCATCATGGATGCATATGTGAAGCCACCCTGAGTCCCCTTGTGGGAGAAAGGCGGGGTAGAAATAAAGATAATAAATAAATATCCCTGGGAAGGGATTCCACAGCCAAGGGCACCTGCAAGAAAGGCGGGATCGAGAGCAGGGCCTCCATAGATTATCTTAAATTCCTGGATGGTTCATAAACGGGCCAGAACCGTTTAGGGCTTAATTGGCTAAAGCCAGCAGTTTGAATTGTGCTCGGTAGTAAACTGGCAGCTAGTGGAGTTGACGCAACAGAGGTGTTGTGTGCTCCCTGTCTGCCGCCCGCTGGACAATTAGAAGCTTCCGAACAGTCTTCAAAGGCAACCCCACATAGAGCGCATTGCAGTAGTCTATATGAGATGTAACCAGAGCGTGGATGACCATGACCAAGTCAGACTTCCCAAGGTACGGGTGCTGCTGGTGCACAAGCTTGCTCATATTTCAAAATAAATCTTTGAAACTGGTTAAAAATAATAACTTGCAAAACAGAGAACAACTGTACTTTGCTTTTGTATTGTACATTGCAATGTTCATGAGAACTGACAGGCGTTGGACTAAGTCTTTGGACACAGAATTGGACTTTAATATGGCTATATGGTTGATAATAATGTTTTAAATTTATTTTTTAAACCCAATGTGTTTATCTAAGGCGTAATGTGCATGGGATACTGTGTTTTTGTATGTGTTGGCATCTAATTGTTGCCAGTGTAAGCCACCCTGAGTCTCCACCCCCCACCCCTCGGGGATTGGGAAGGACGGGGTACAAATGTTTGAAATAAATAAATACATACATTTTAATGCAGTGTTATTGTGTTGTTAATAATATGATAAAGAGAAGAAGAAGGGGAAAGTCCTGCACACAACTTCTGAAAAAAAATTAAATGAATTATTCTTTCTTTGGGGGGGGGGGGGACGGGACGGGACGACCCAACTGAAATAATTCTTTAAAAATGTGGAACTCAGAAAAGTATTCAACGAGAAGCATATTCCAGGATAGCTGTGTTGGCTATGTAGCTTGCATGTTTTATTTTGTGCATTTTAACCCACCCACCCCCAGTGTCGATGATTTTGGATTGTGTTGTAAAATGAAGCATTATTCTCCACAAGATGGCAGGCCACACTCAAAATTTCCCCTTCTGTTCTATTATTTAAATACCGTAATAAATTTCTCATTGATGTTCAGACTCCCATTGGATTCTGGAAAGCTTCAGCATGTTGAAGTCCAGGAGGTCATAGATGTAAGAGATCATCCACATCTGTTGAGTAATATATTAGAAGTATGGAATAAATACAGGAGAATGTTAATAACGGATGGATCAGTAATAACCCCAATTGTAATGGAAAAGAAATTTCCAAAGAATTTAAAACAAATAATGGATAAAAAGTTAAGGGAATTTTTTTTAGATAAAATGGGGGATTGGATAAAAGTAGGAACGAAGAAGGAAATGATTATGGAAGAATTTAGAGAAATAAAATTGACATGGTTCCATTGTATACAATTAGAACAATGGTTTAAAAATTGCCAAAAAACAATGTAAAAGGAAGAAAGGTTAACCAATTTGAACAAATAATACCAAATGGGAGGGATGTAGAAGAGCACGAAAACTTGAAAGGAATAACTAGTAACATATATAAGATAATAATGGAAATAAAGGAAGGAAAAACAACACATAACCCCCTTAAGGAGGTCTGGGAAGAAGACTTAGGGATAAAAATAAAGGAAACAGAGTGGCAACAATTGTGGAGACAAAGACATCTTAAAAATTTATCAATAAGGATTAAAGAAAATTATTATAAATTAATATGGAAATGGTACCTTACACCAGTAAGAATGGCAAATATAAATAAAAACTACTCGAAAAACTGTTGGAGAGGATGCCAAGAAACAGGAACATACATACATATGTGGTGGCAATGTAAATATGTAAGCAAATTTTGGGTGAAAGTATTTAAAGAAATAGAAGATATAATGAATATTTAAATAGAAAGAATTCCTAGTATAGCTTTATTATCATTATATAATAGTATACAATTGGAAAAAAAAGGATAAAGATGCGATAACAAACCTATTAATAATAGCAAGACTGCTTATAGCAAGGAATTGGAAAAAAGAAATAAATATACAAATAGAGGAATGGTACAAGGAAGTATGGAAACTGGCAATAAATGACAAGTTAACATGTATATTAAAAGTAAAAAGAGGTATATGGAAACAAAGTGATTTTTATGAGGTATGGAGAAAATTTATTGAAAAAGGATTAGAAAAGGAAGAAGGAAGGTTACCTCCACAAGAAGAAATGAATTTTTTGGACGAATGATATGTAAAAGCAATGGCTTGGGGCGGGGGGAGGGCGCACAGCGGTGAGGGATACAAAATGTATAAGAAAAACATAATGGCAGATGCTAAAGATTGAAGTATTGTACCTAGAAATGAATAACATGAATCTGCTGTAAATAGACATTGTATAATATTGTGTTGATAATGATAAAACAATAAAAATATTTTTTTAAAAAGAAGAGATCATCCACATCAAATGGTTAATTCACGCCATGCTTCTAAATACAGAACTGAATAATTCAAGGGAGTTTGGCTGGATGTCGCAAGCATGGGAGCCTGTTTTTGTGGACCGCAAACTCTTCCCAACCATCTCAAAGACCCTGCTAAAAAGTCCTCACCACCACCATATTTTAAAACAAGGCATGGAAGGGGACGGCAGCCTTGGGCACCGGCACCCCAAAGCAGCAGCAGCAGCAGCAGTATGGCGCCCCACACAGCGGCGTCCTTCGCTTACCGGTCAGACCGCCCCTGCTTGTAGGTGGATGAGAATCTTCTTTGCAATGGGTTTCAAAAGAACTTGGTAAATTCCATAACCTCAGTAGAACGAATTGGCTTTTCTAAATGGATGTGCAACATAGGGAATTTGTCAGATTTATTCAAGTTTATCTTGCACCAACCACGGTTCTACTAGAAACCCGTTGTAGATGATATCTTGAAAGGTTATATGGATACTGATTTAGAATCATAGAAGCATAGAATTGGAAGAAACCTTGTGGGCCATCCAGTCCAACCCACTGCCAAGAAGGGCAAGAGAGCATCTCATCTCATTCTTTGTACATAACCTTATCGTAATCCCAAGTTGTAAAACCTATCACTTGACTTCAACGCGGAGGAGGGCTTTCCGTGCCATCGCTCCAACACTTTGGAACGCGCTCCCCCCAGAAGTTCGTGCCCTGACTAGCTTGCTGACTTTCCAGAAGGCCTGCAAGACCTTATTGTTTGAACAGGCGTTCGGCCCTTAAAACTGCAGGCTCTCTGCAGTTATAACTGCAGGCCTCTGATGCCTACTGTCATACATTGTTGGGTTGCTTGTATTGCTTGTATGATTTTTATGTATTTGCATATGCCTTTAATTGTGTTTTTAACTGTGTTTTTACTGTGTTTTTTACTGTGTGGAAGTTGCCCCGAGCCAGATGGGAGTGGCGACGGACTACTCCAAATAAATAAATAAATAAATAAATAAATAAATAAATAAATAAATAAGAAGCAGGAAAATCGCATTCAAAGCACCACCGACAGATGGCCACCCAGCCTCTGCTTAAAAGCCTCCAAAGTAGGAGCCTCCACCACACTCTGAGGCAGAGAGTTCCACTGCTGAACAGCTCTCACAGTCAGGAAGTTCTTCCTCATGTTCAGGTGGAATGAACCTAGCTCAATGGGCAATGGTGGCAAGGTCAGCTCATGTCATGTTGCTGCCTGAGGAGAAGGGCAAGAGAGCATTCCATCTCATTCTTTGTACATAACCTTCTCGTAATCCCAAGTTGTAAAACCTATCACTTGACTTCAACGCGGAGGAGGGCTTTCCGTGCCATCGCTCCAACACTTTGGAACGCGCTCCCCCCAGAAGTTCGTGCCCTGACTAGCTTGCTGACTTTCCAGAAGGCCTGCAAGACCTTATTGTTTGAACAGGCGTTCGGCCCTTAAAACTGCAGGCCCTCTGCAGTTATAACTGCAGGCATCTGATGCCTACTGCCATACATTGTCGGGTTGCTTGTATTGCTTGTATGATTTTTATGTATTTGCATATGCTTTTAATTGTGTTTTTAACTGTGTTTTTACTGTGTTTTTTACTGTGTGGAAGTTGCCCCGAGCCAGATGGGAGTGGCGACGGACTACTCCAAATAAATAAATAAATAAATAAATAAGAAGCAGGAAAATCGCATTCAAAGCACCACCGACAGATGGCCACCCAGCCTCTGCTTAAAAGCCTCCAAAGTAGGAGCCTCCACCACACTCTGAGGCAGAGAGTTCCACTGCTGAACAGCTCTCACAGTCAGGAAGTTCTTCCTCATGTTCAGGTGGAATGAACCTAGCTCAATGGGCAATGGTGGCAAGGTCAGCTCATGTCATGTTGCTGCCTGAGGAGAAGGGCAAGAGAGCATTCCATCTCATTCTTTGTACATAACCTTCTCGTAATCCCAAGTTGTAAAACCTATCACTTGACTTCAACGCGGAGGAGGGCTTTCCGTGCCATCACTCCAACACTTTGGAACACGCTCCCCCCAGAAGTTCATGCCTTGACTAGCTTGCTGGCTTTCCAGAAGGCCTGCAAGACCTTATTGTTTGAACAGGCATTCAACCCTTAAAACTGTCAGACTGTAAAGATTTAAAACAATTGTTTGGTTTATGTGTAACTGTTTCTCTGAGTTTATGTTAGGAGTAAGGCTTTTGTTTTAAGGATGAATAGGTGCAGCTGAGTGTTTCTTGAATCAAGTAAGGTGTGGCAGCTGTGTTTGCATAAAAGCGTCTATGTTACAGTTGAGCTTGGGGTGCTGCTGTGCTGTGGAGAGAAGTACGTTGGGAGTATTGTGGAGTGTGCATACTGTGTGTGTGTATGCTGAAGAAGGCTTTTGCAGATTCTAAATGTCTATGCTTGCTATTGTGCTAGCTGAAGGTTCCTGGCTGATATACTGCTGTGATGCTGGTATGCTGGAATACTTTAGACTGAAGAAATGCATTTGAATGCTTGAAAGCTGAAAGCTGGAAGCTGAAGCCTGGAGTAAATGGTATCCTGTATTTCTGAAATGCTGGAATGCTGTAATCTGAAGAAATGCATTCGTGAGCTGCAACAATGCTTTTTTGTTTATTGAAAGCTATATGTTGAAAATAAAAGTTTGTGTTTTTTATATAAAGCCAAACTTTGTTCTTTTTGCTTCTATTTTGCCAATAACCCATCATATGTTCCATTATCCCTTCACCAACCGTCAAAAACTGCAGGCCCTCTGCAGTTATAACTGCAGTCCTCTGATGCCTACTGCCATACGTTGACGGGTTGCTTGTATTGCTTGTATGATTTTTATGTGTTTTTAATTGTGTTTTTACTGTGTTTTTTACTGTGTGGAAGTCGCCCCGAGCCGGATGGGAGTGGCGACGGACAAATCCAAATAAATAAATAAATGAGAAGCAGGAAAATCGCATTCAAAACACCACCGACAGATGGCCACCCAGCCTCTGCTTAAAAGCCTCCAAAGTAGGAGCCTCCACCACACTCTGAGGCAGAGAGTTCCACTGCTGAACAGCTCTCACAGTCAGGAAGTTCTTCCTCATGTTCAGGTGGGATGAACCTAGCTCAATGGGCAATGGTGGCAAGGTCAGCTGATGTCATGTTGCTGCCTGAGGAGAAGGGCAAGAGAGCATCCCATCTCATTCTTTGTACATAAGCGACTAGCCTCGAAGTCAAATTTTATTATGTCACTACTGATGACATCTTCTACTGAAGGTGAAGAACAAGCATTAAAGGTATTGGGCAACCTTTATG
This sequence comes from Anolis apletophallus, assembly GCA_030556195.1. Lineage (NCBI taxonomy): Eukaryota > Metazoa > Chordata > Lepidosauria > Squamata > Anolidae > Anolis > Anolis apletophallus. The sequence goes on along the minus strand of JARBWK010000006.1, from coordinate 118,710,135 downwards.
GAATACACAGCTCAGTTCTTCCAACACTTTCAGCTATGTGCCTCCTAGTATCTATGCCTAAGGCAGTGGCTTCATTCTGCCTCACAAAAAATCCAGTCTTGTATGGTGGTCATGAGAAGGCAAACAGGATGTTTCACAAGTCACCTGTGATAAGTTGAAGGTTTAATTCTAAAAACTCCTTCTTATACAATATGGCAGACAAACTCAAACATAATTGGGTTATCTCTTTTGACATCTTGCTTTCTTTATGACAGAACACATTATTTGCAGCACAAATGCTTCTGTACGAGGATTATCTCTCTGTGTTAACTTTCCATGCCACTTACATTTTGTAGAGCTTCTCTGAAAAATCAACCCCCCCTTCCCCCAATTGCAATATCCTGAGGTATGTATTGTTCTTTGCACTACTCTTTTCAGGGATATGCTGTTGTTTTGACATTTCCAGTGAAGTGCCATGTCACAATAGTGCCACATCTCTTCATGGTGGTGGCTCCACACCAGTGAACCTCTCTGCCATCTTTCTTCCGTTCACTACAATTGACAGCATAGATAGCTTGTGGTCTAGACAAGGGGGAACTGCTTTATCCTCACATTTTGGAGAGAGGTGCTCTCCTACTTTGGAACCTGTCTCAGTTCTGATCAGATATAATTAGATTGGGATCTGTCCTGTAGGTATATGGGAATTATTCCTTGGGTGTTGTGCTCACCCTGGAGAATTTATCTTTGTTACATTCTCACGACGTTTGAGATTTCCCCCATGGCACACTGGGTAATGTAGTCCCGAGAGCCATCTCTTCCTGCCTTAGACATTCCGGGAGGAACCATCGCGAGAGCATTCACGAGACTTCCGCGCTAGGTTTCCTGGGTAATGTAGTCCTGCATTGCGTGATGCGATACTCTCCCTGTATATTACTACTTATTACTTGTTGCGGGCTGTTTTTGTTTAATCACTGCCATCATACTGCATTGTCAGTTGTTCATTATTGAGGTACTGACGTTCTGTGGTGTCCCCATATTGCCGCTGTGATTTATATTGTTTTCATGTATGTATTACAGTACCCAGAGATTTTCCTTTGACATACTGCAAGGCTGTCCAACTTCTACCGGACCTGTGGCCGGAATTCCAGTTACTGATGACCTGGGGGGCCGAAGGGTCTGCCTCCGCCCTGGCTCCGCCCCCTCCCCGGCTCCGCCCCAGCTCCGCCCAGGCTCCGCCCCTCCTGGCTCCACCCTGCCCCGCCCCTCCCCGGCTCCCCCCTCCCCGCCTTGGAGGTGTCTGTGGAGGACACCAGGGCTTTGACTTGGAGATAGAGATGAACACCAAAATCCCAGTCTCAAGTCCCAGTCCCTGCTTTGAACTGGATTATATTGCAGTGTGGACTCAGGGACCTTCACACAGCCATATAACTCAAAATATCCAGGCAGGAAACCCCACAAAACCTGCTTTGAACTGGATTATATTGCAGTGTGGACTCAGGGCCCTTCCACACAGCCATATAAACCAGAATACCTGCTTTGAACTGGATTATCGGAGTCCACACTCATATAATCTGGTTTAAAGCAAATAACATGGGATTTTATTCAGATGTGTGGAAAGGAAGTCAAATAAGAAGCCAGGGCCCTTCCACACAGGCCTATAACCCTGAATGATAAGGCATAATATTCATTCTGCCTCTGCTAATAACAACAACAACAACAACAACAGGTTCCTGGAGTAAGAGACCTCCAAGGGCCATCCAGGGCCATCCAGTCCAATCTCCTTCTGCCATAAGGGGAAAATACCATCAAAGCATTCCTCACAAATGGCCATTCAGCCTCTGATGATGATAATAATAATAATATTAATTACAATGGGTTCCTAGAATAGGAGACCTCCAAGGGCCATCCAGTCCAACCTCCTTCTGCCATAAGGGGAAAACACAATCAAAGCATTCCTCACAGATGGCCATTCAGCCTCTGATGATGATGATGATGATAATAATAATAATTACAATGGGTTCCTAGAATAGGAGACCTCCAAGGGCCATCCAGTCCTACCTCCTTCTGCCATAAGGGGAAAACACAATCAAAGCATTCCTCACAGATGGCCATTCAGCCTCTGATGATAATAATAATAATAATAATAATAACAATGGGTTCCTAGAATAGGAGACCTCCAAGGGCCATCCAGTCCAATCTCCTTCTGCCATAAGGGGAAAACACAATCAAAGCATTCCTCAGCCATGTTGAATCAAACCTAAACTCTCATGAGAGCAACAGAAAGTACTGAACCTTGAGTTTGGGAGTTGTAGTTCTCCTCCATCCAGAGAGCACTGTGGACTCAAATAATGATGGATCAGGACCAAACTTGGCACGAAGCCTCAGGAGAGGAGGAAGCCCCCCCGTGCTCCAAACTCGGCCCCGCCCCTTTTTCGCTCTGGCCACGCCCCCTCTTACTCGTGAACTCTCTCTCTCCTTCCCTCTTTCCTTCAGGTGGTGGAAGGGGGAAGGAATAGAAGGAGGGAGGGAGAGAGAGAGGGAGGGAAGTAGGAGGAGGAGGAGGAAGAGAGTCTGCTCCTCCGCCCTGCCCCCCTCACCCCCCATGAAAAAAATAAATAAAAAATATTCCAAAAAATATTCCAATTTTTTTAAAAAAATTTTTTTTAAAAATCTTAAAAAGCAGATATATTGCAGGAGGGTAGGGGGCCGTGGGGAAGGGGTTGGGGGGCCGTATACAGCCCGGGGGCCGCCAGTTGGACAGCCCTGGCATACTGCACCATCTGGTGGTTTACCACGACATTGCATGCCCCATATTCATGCTTTATTATAAAGAGGGCTATATTACAGCACTTACATTCACTATATATTTAGGATTTCTGGCCTCCACTGTGTCGTGACATAGTGTGCTTTTGCATACATCCTTGTGTGTTTTACTTCTTTTGACCTAGGAGTCGAGCTGTTTATTCATTGAACATCTAAAGCAGCCAAGTACTCCTTCATCAGTTCAGCATGATAAACATCTGAGTCCTTTTAAGCAGAGGCTGGATGGCCATCTGTCGGGGGTGCTTTGAATGCGATTTTCCTGCTTCTTATTTATTTATTTATTTATTTATTTATTTATTTATTTGGATTTGTCCATCGCCACTCCCATCCGGCTCGGGGCAACTTCCACACAGTTCAGCTAGAAGTGGAGCTAGTGGAGAGATCTCCAAGTCCTCCACAGCAAAGACGAACTAAGTTTTTGAGAAGACTCTCAGGCAGGGGCGGTCCTACAAGATAGGGCAAGTAGGCGGCCGCCGAGGGCGCCATCTGGGAAGGGGGCGCCATCCTGGCCACATGGGGCGCCATCCTGGCCCTGCCGATGTTCCTCAGACAGTGCTGCAGCTGCCTGCTTTTTGACCCCGGCCTTGTGCGCTCCAACGCCGCTTCTGGGCACGGGCAGAGGTTTTCACGCAGGCGCAGTTGCTCTGGAGCTGAAGTTGAGCGCAGGAGCAACTGCACATGCGCGAAAACCTCTGCGCATGCCCAGTAGCTCCCTTGCGCAGAAGCCTGTAAGCAAAGCACTCCCTATCGGGCAGGCAGGAGTGCTTCCCTCTCCCTTTGTCTCCACCGCGTTTGCAGGGAAGGAGAAAAGAATCAGTGAAGGAAGTGTAAGTGAAGGAATGAATGAAGGGCTTTCCTCCTCCTCCTCTGTGACCTCTTCTCTCCCTCCGTCCTTTCTTCGGCTCTATTTCTGTCTAGACCTGAGGGGGCTGAGGCTATGAGGAGTTGTGGGAGTTGGAGTCCAAAACACTTAGAGGGAGGGAGGGCGGGCCCAATTTTGCCCAGGCCACACTGCCTGTATTCGACCTCATTTGAACATTTTGGCTGTTTTTCTATTTACATTTACATTGGGATCCTAATTTTGGACTTATGGGAGACTCCTATGAATTATGAGTCAGGTGATAGGTAATATATTCTGATTTTGATGCATTTACATTGCATTTCTTGTTGATTATTATACAGTTCTGCTTAATATTGTCATACAATATAATACAAATACAATATAACAATAGAATAATGATATCATTTATATTACATGTAATATTACAAACAATATTGCAGTATAGTGGTATTGTACAAAATAGTATTATATAATATTTTATTTTACTTTATTTTGGGTTATTTGAGTTTTATAGGAGTAATGAAAATATTTAGTAGAGGATAATTTTATTTAAATAAATAATTTTATTATTTTATAATAATAATATAATAGAATGTTACATTATATTATAATGTCAATATATTAGAATATAATTATATAATTATATTGTAATGTAGTAGATATAATATAGTATGAATATGGTATAATATATTGTATATACATTGATACAATATAATACTACTAATGGTATTGTGATATTATAATTGTATATTTGTTTTACATGGGGGGTGGCAAAATAATGTTTTTTTGGGGGGGGCACCAAAATAATGTTTGCCTACCATTTAAAATTACCTTAGACCGCCCCTGCTCTCAGGCCCCATCTACACTGCCATGTAATCCAGTTTCAGTATGTAGATTAACTGCATTGAACTGGATTATATGGCAGTATATGGCAGGGAATGCTGTGGAGGTAGCGTAATTGGATTTTACAAGTTCCCCCACGACCTTCTGGCAAAAAAGCTAGTCAAATGTGGGATAGGCAAAACTATGGTTAGGTGGATCTGTAATTGGTTAAGCGAACAAACCCAGAGGGTGCTCACCAATGCTTCCTCTTCATCTTGGAAAGAAGTGACGAGTGGAGTGCCATCAGCAGGGTAATGTCCTGGGCCCGGTTCTGTTCAACATCTTCATTAATGGCAAATGCAAGATACTCCACTTAGGCAGAAAAATGAAATGCAAATATACAGAATGGGGGATCTGTTGCTCGAGAGCAGTACGTGTGAAAAAGATCTTGGAGTCCTCGCGGCAGCAAAATAAGCCAACTGGAATTTGGCCTGCATCAATACGAGTATAGTGTCTAGATCCAGAGAAGTCATGTTACCTCTCTATTCTGCCTTGGTGAGACCACACCTGGAATACTGTGTCCAATTCTAGGCACCACAATTGAAGAGTTGGAATGCGTCCAGAGGAGGGCGACTAAAATGATCACGGGTCTGAAGAATAAGCCCTATGAGGAGCAGCTTAAAGAGCTGAGCATGTTTAGCCTATAGAAGAAAAGGCTGAGAGGATAGCCATGTATAAGTATGTGGGAGGAAGTCCTAGGGAGGAGGGAGCAAGCTTGTCTTCTGCTGCCCTGGAGACTAGGACGCACAACAATGGCTTCAAACTACAAGAAAGGAGATCCCATCTGAACGTTAGGAAGAAATTCCTGACTGTAAGAGCTGTTCAGCAGTGGAACTCTTTGCCCCGGAGTGTGGTGGAGGCTCCTTCTTTGGAGGCTTTTAAACAGAGGCTGGATGGCCATCTCTTGGGGGTGCTTTGAATGCAATTTTCCTGTTTCTTGACAGGAGATTGGATGGCCCATGAGGTCTCTTCCAACTCTATGATTCAGTTCAACATGGTTCAATCTGCATTAAGTGAGTCTACACTGACCATTATAATACAGTTCAAACTGGAATATATAGCAGTGTAGATGGGGCCTCAGACACAGCCAAAGGCTATATGCCAAAAGCTATGAGACATGTACTTTAAATATTATTGGGTACATGGGCATGAACTGAAGCTCTTTAAAAACAGGCTACTGTCTTCCTGGCTATCACTGAAAACAACTTCAGTCAACCTCATAACCACTGGATCCTGCTGTAGGATGACCCTTGGATTTCTCACTACTCAACTTGGATTTTGTTCTGATTTATGGCTTCTTGACCTCAAACTGTTTAAAAGTTAATGCTTCGACTTCTGAACTCTTGTAAGAATGGGACACTGGGTCCCATATGACCCTAGCCACTTTGAGCTCCATAACATTCCATAGAAGTAGTTTTACATTGGCATTGCGTGTTGCAGCCAAAATCCAGTGGCTATACATGACACTTTACAAGCAAAAGAACAATAAACATGTTCCCTCATAGTTACAATCTAATGACAGAAAGGGAAAAGGCCATGGAAATATGGAAGAGGATTAAATCCAGCAGATGCTGCTTCTTCTCTTCCTTCTACGCTAGGACAGTAGCAGCGAGGATGGAGAATGGTCTTTCATCTGCTCTTGGGCCCAGGCACAATGCAGCTCTGCTTACCTCTTCTCGCTCAGTTACTATTTTCCCAAATGGTTATTAAGTTAATAACAAGATATGTATTTCCAAATCCTAATTATCAAGTATCATTGGCAGGGATGTTGTATTTGTTAATTATGACATTAAAATATTTAAAAATGAAATAAAATATACTTGGAAAAATAAACTATTTACATTTGGGTTGTTGTAGATTTTTCGGGCTGTATGGCCATGTTCTAGAAGCCTCCTCTCCTGACATTTCGCCTGCATCTATGGCAAGCATCTTCAGAGTTTGTGAGGTCTGTTGGAAACTAGGAAAAGTGGATTTATATATCTGTGGAAAGTCCAGGGCGGGAGAAAGAACTCTTATCTGTTGGAGTCAAGTGTGAATGTTTCAATTGGCCACCTTGATTAGCATTTGATGGTCTGACAGTTTTTAGGTGTGTCCTGTTACTGCCTGGGGGAATACTTTGTTGAGAAGTGATTAGCTGTCCCTGATTGTTTCTTGTCCAGAGTTCCCCCGTGTTTGAGAGTTGTTCTTTATTTATCATTATAATTTTAGAGTTTTTTAAAATACTGGTAACCAGATTTTGTTCATGTTCATGGTTTCTTCCTTTCTGTTGAAATTGTCCACATGTTTGTGGATTTCTATTTTTATTTCTTTTATCTTTCTATTATTTTACATTGTCAGCTCAGCTTTTCCTTAGGCAATGACTCTCCAATGTGAAACCCTCAAACATTTGCCCAGCATGAATATTGGTGCCTGGCACTAAGGAAATCGCTCATCCATGATTTAGAGCAGAGGTCCTCAAACTAAGGCCTGGAGGTTAGATACAGCCCTCCAAGGTCATTTACCCAGCCCTCACTCAGGGTCAACCTAAGTCTGAAATGACTTGAAATCACACAACAACAACAATAACAATCCCTTCTCATCAGCCAAAAGGAGACCCGCACTTCTCATTGAAATACTAATAAGTTTATATTTGTTAAGATTGTTCTTCATTTTAATTATTGTATTGTTTTAATTATTGTATTGTTTTAATTTTCCACTACAAATAAGATATGTGCAGTGTGCATAGGAATTCATGTTTTTTTAAAATTATAATCCGGCCCTCCAACAGTTTGAGGGACTGTGACCTGACCCTTTGTTTAAAAAGTTTGATGACTCCTGATTTAGAGCATTCTTAGAAGGAATACTCAATGACAATAGGAGAGAGAATAACACCAGCACACAGAAACCTTGAATCTCCTAGATATTCAGAGAGGGCACCCCAGGGAGGAACACTGAGTGGAGGCCAAGGCATAATTTCTCCAAACTCAAATATAAATTCTTCTCAATCTGTTGTCTGGCAGTTGGCCATCTGGAGATACCTGCACGTACCTCCATATGCGTGAATGGTTGCTGTTCCAACTCGAAGACCAAGTTTTTAAATGAGCATCTGCATCATACCCTTTCTAGGGATGCGAGTGTGAAACCCAATTCAATATTATTGAGCCTGAAATCTAATAATATAACACCTGGAATCAGACTAGTTCTTCATGTACAGTGTCAGCTTAAACAATCTGGCAGGGCACCAAGGACAATTGTCATTTTCTATGACAGCTGGCAGAGAGTGATCCTAAGCATGTTCTGTAGCTCCGTCTTTTGACAGATCTCAAAGGTTGCTAACAAAACATGGTCCCTCTGAATTGCTAGACTCTGTTTACCAATTGCTTCTATTCCTGCTATGTTTTGTTACTCAGTAAGATACACACTGCAAGGCATAGTTGAATTGAACACAGCATGCAATCACACTGTGATGCAGAATTTCCATAGTAGCAGCAAGGCATTGGCCTCTGTGTGGTGCAGTCACAGGCATCCTAGAGGTTGCATTCATTTATTATTTCACTGTCACACAGCGCTGCTGGTTAGCTAAACTAAAAGAAGAAAAAGTCCTCACAGACTCAGCGGGTGTACTTGCTGATGCCCAGAAAGGAAGAGGTATTAGCTAATGGAAAGACAGAAGCAAACAATCTTGCTCCTCAGTGGTGTATCAGATATGGTGGAATGTAAGCATAAAAAGCTGCTTCAAAGGTCTACACGAGCAATCAAGGTCTATACATGCACCAAAATGCAAAAACACAATGACTACTTGAAGTGACATAATAGAATATCTCATAGATATCTACACTGCAGAATTAATGAAATTTGACAGCACCCATGGCTCCATGCTATGCAATTATGAGAATTAAAGTTTGGTGATGCACTAAACTTTCAGGGTCGGGAACCCTGGGGGGAGGGTCGTGAGGGTGTGTCAGAGGGATCACCAATGACCATCAGAAAACACAGTATTTTCTGATGGTCGTGGGGGTTCTGTGGGGAAAGTTTGGCCCAATTCTATCATTGGTGGGGTTCCGAATGATCTTTAATGGTAGGTGACTATAAATCTTAGGAACTACTACTCCCAAATGTCAAGATCTATTTTCCCCAAACTCCACCAGTGTTCACATTTGGGCATATTGCGGATGCGTGCCAAGTTTGGTCCAGATCCATCATTGTTTGAGTTCACAGTGCTCTCTGGATGTAGATGAACTACAACTCCAAAAACTCAAGGTCAATGTCCACCAAACTCTTCCAGTATTTTCTGTTGGTTATGGGAGTTCTATGTGCCAAGTTTGGTTCAATTCCATCGTTGGTGGAGTTCAGAATGCTCTTTGATTGAAGGTGAACTATAAATGCAGGCAACTACAACTCTCAAATGACAAAATCAACACCCCCAACTCCACCAGCACTCAAATTTGGGCATATCAGGTATTTGTGCCAAATTTGGTCCTGTGTATGAAAATACATTCTGCATATCGGATATTTACATTATGATTCATAACAGTAGCAAAATTGCAGTTATGAAGTAGCAACGAAAATAATGTTATGGTTGGGGGTCACCATAACAGCAGGAACTGTATTAAGGGGTTGCGGCATTAGGGAGGTTGAGATCCACTGGACTAGCACTCTTTATGTGGAAAACGAAAGACTCCCACAATTTTATAGTATTGAGCCATGCCAGTTAAAGTGGTGTGAAATTGTATTAATTCTGCAGTTTAGTTGCACCTATATGCAAATGTAAATTGCACAATGAATGTAGAGAGATTTTTGGTCAATGCCTAATGATCATAGCCAGCTGTCCATGGCATAGGCAGAATTGTGCATGCAAGATCCTTGTGCATTTGGTAGAACGTTAAAGTACACAAAGTGAATGCAGATCTTCTTGTTGTTATTCTGTGCTAGTAAGTCATTCCTGATATAAGTGGGCCCTAAAGTAGCCTTGTCATGGGTTCTCTTGGCAAGATTTGTTTAGAGGAAGTTTGCCATTGTCACTTTCTGAAGCTAAGTTATTTGATCAAGATCACCCAGTGCAATAACAAGCCACAACTAAAAACTGTCAGGCCATCATGCCAATCAGGGTGGCCAATTGAAACATTCACACCTAGCTCCAACAGACAAGAGATTTTTTCCCACCCTGAACATTCCACAGGTATATAAACCCAATTGTAATGAAGTCAATATATGTGTTGTTTTATTGTTGAATATGTGGTTATATGATTGCATTTGTATTGGAATATAAGGTTAAATGTTGAATGGACCCTAAAGGGTTAACTCTGATAATAGAGGTATTTCCCTCCAAAGAGAGTATGTTATTATGGAAACAGGGGGAGGAGCCAGAGAAGAATATGTGGGGGAAGGCAGATTTAAATTGGGAAGAGGAGAGACAGTTGGTCAGAGTGGTTGTGGTTAAGCCAGCGGAAGGCAGGGTTTAGAGCAGGGGTGGGCAATTATTTTTCCCAAAGGGCCACACGAGAACCAAAAAATATTATGGAGGGCCGCACCTAAAGGCGGAACTACATACTAATCTACATAATTTATTTATTTATTCACTTACTATATTTACTATATATTACACATCATTAATATTAACATATTAATATATCAAGAAATATTCATATATTATTAGCATTAATATCATAATTATTATATTATAGTATATATATAGACATTATAATATATTGAAATTATAATATAATATAACATTATATTATTTATTATATTATAATATTATTATTATAAAATTATTATACAATAATAATAAAACCACTAAAATAAAATAATGCTTCCTTGTAGTCCCCTTCTCTGGAGAGTTTTATGCAGAGGCTTGATGGCCATCAGTTGGGGGTGCTTTGATTGTGTATCCCTGGGGGTTGGGCTCGATAGCCCTGGGCTCCCTTCCCTCTTGATGACTTCCTGTTCCCACCTTTCTAAAAACCTCCTGACAGCGAGCCTTTGAGATTCGTGATGGAAAAGGAAGAGATATAACCCCATTGAAAGGATGGGAAACTCAGGACCAAACTTGGCACAAATCCTCAATATGCCCAAATGTGTACACTGGGGAAATTTGTGGAAAATAGACATTTGGGAGGTGGAGTTGCTCGGATGTATAGTTCACTTATTAAGGATGCTCGGCGGCGGCAGCAGCGCTTGCTCCCTCCCTCTCTGGCCTCCTACTCCTCTTCTCCCCCCTCCCTCCCTCTCCGTCAGTCGCTCTGCTTGCCTGCCTGCCTCGCCCTCTTGCCCCACCTGCTTGCCGCTCCCTCACCGCTCGCTCGCCTCGCCCCCGCTCACCCCACCCATTCGCCCCGCCCACTCGCCGCTCACTCGCCTGGCCCCGCTTGCCTGGCTTCCCCCCACTCACCTCACCCTCTCGCCCACGCGCCCGCGCGCCCTCTCACCCACTCCGACTCTCCCAGCGCCGGTGACAGCAAGGCCAGGCAGGGGAGGCAAGCTGCCTGGCCTTGCTGTTGCTGGCACTGGGAGAGCCGGAGTGGGCGAGAGGGCGCGTGGGTGAGAGGGCGAGGCGAGCGGCGAAAGGGTGAGGCGAGCAGCGGGTGGGGCGAGCAGCGAGCAAGCCTGCCTGCCGGGGCCCATAGGAAGGCCAGATAGAATCGGCCAAAGGGCCACATCCGGCCCCCCGGCCGTAGTTTGCCCACTCCTGGTTTAGAGAGTGGTCGATTCTGTTCTGAGGTAACAGAAAGACTGCTGTGCTTTTTAAACTGCAGAAGAGGCAGTTTATTTTAAGGAACTGAGAGAACAGTTTCTAGAGTAGGTTAAGTTGGAGAGTTAACCTGAAGATATAGGTAGAAGCCAGGAGTTTGGTAAACCCCCTATGTGGTATAGCAGTTGACAGAGTAGGACTGCTGAGTTAGTGATTAAGGAAGAATAGCAAGCAAAGAAACACTGTACCTCAGTAGCGAGAACTGTGTATCCTCAAGAATTGTAACTCTGAGGAAAACCAAGCAACTAGTAACAAAGAACCAATAGCCTCTGAAACCACCTAAGGTTTTGCAACTTTGAAACACTCAAGCTTCTATACAAACTGTTAAATAAACTGTTTGATGTTCCTTTATGAAATCTCTCTCAGTCACATCATTTCAATATATAAGCCTCAAAGAAACACCTTTCCACCGGGTAGTCAAGATTTTATATTGGTGGCCGTTTAAATAGTAACGTGCCCTGTCAAGTGGGAAATAGATAACATTGTTACCGGAGATCTGTACACTTGGTCTTCAAACCGAAAACAAGTAATTAAGAATCTAAAGTGACTGGGCAGATCCAGGGTAGCCAGGGGGCTTCAAACCAGGGAAAACAAGTATTATTTAAACTGTTATGTTTATTCATATCATGGATCACCATGCTCATTATATCCCACATTAATGGGTTTATAATAAAGTTTGCTAGGGTAGACCCTCTTCCACCCCAGTCTCAGACCAAACTCAGCCCCGAATCAAAATCCTGGCTACGGCCCTGGGCAGATCGTTACAAAGTGGTGGACAGTGAAATGATCAGAGGGAGATCATTACACCAATGTTCCTAGTTTTCAACAGACCTCACAACCTCTGAGGATGCCTACCATAGATTCAGGCAAAACGTCAGGAGGGAATGCTTCTAGAACATGGCCATACAGCCCAAAAAACCTACAACAACCCAGTCATCCAGTGGGTTTTCCTGGCCGAGCAGGGATTCAAAGCCTAGCATTCTAATGTCCTTGTCCAATAATCAGACCACTACACACTACACTAGATTGCACAGCACTCTGTGTATTATCACCACCACTATCACCACTACCATCTTATATAGAACTACCAGTGTATGTGGTGCTTTACATAAATAGTTTGCAATTGTTAATTTGATATCCACCTGTCCTCTAAACAGGGGCGGACCAAGCTTTTCCCGGGGGGGGGGGACGCAATTTTTTTTGCGTCCCCCCAGTGCGCGTGCGCCAATCTGCGCACGCGCACTGGCTCCAAAGTGGGAGCCAGTACGCATGCACTGACCTTTTCGTGCATGCACAAAAAGGTCTGCGCATGCGGAAGCGCGGCCAGAGCGCCCCGGGCTGCCTATCAAAGGCGCAGCGTGCGCGGGGGCGGCTGCGGGGGCGGCTGGGGAGACCTGGCCGGCACGGCCGCGGCACAGCGCAGCATGGGCGCGTGGGCGGCGGGGAGCCGGCGCGGCGGCGCCCCTCCCGGGTGACGTCGCCCCTCCCCGGTGACGTCACCCTATGCGCCTACTTTCTCCGCTTAATGGACGAACCGGCCCTGCCTCTAAATAAGACACATTCTATAAGGAAAGAGGGATAGCACTGGGGAAGGGGATCAAGTCCAACAGAGGCTGTTCGAGGGCCTCTGAGACCACTGAAGTGGCATTTCAAGTGGAGGGAGGGCATTTCCCCAGCTGCTGGGCTCAGGCAAGCCGGACTGGTGCCTACTTGCATTTCTGACCTTCTGAGGCCACTTTGCCTTTGTGCATTATGCATTGCAATTATATAATGAGTTGTCAATCACTCATCTTGGCCATTGATCCATATGCATTGCACTATGCCAGCATTCAGTGTATGGTCTGCATAATGTAATTCTGCCAGCATATATTTATGGCAGAAACAATGTAAGATCTCTGCCATGGGACTATCCAGTCTAGAATATGTATTGAGATGGATGGATGGATAGATGATACCTAGCTAGACATATGGATAGCTAGGTAGACACAAAGACAGATATACATGCTATATCCAGATCAATACGTCTGCTGTTAGACATTGCAACTTTATGAATGTCTCCTATATGTTGCTGACATTCCCGCTGATGACTGAGCACCAAACTCTTGAAAAGCACTGATCAACAGGTGCATGCATGTAACAAATGGAAAACAGTGAGCAAGAAGAGGACAAGATTCACAACATTCTCATTATAATTAATGCTAAAAATAAGTTTGTGTGCATTTTTTAAATGTCAGGGGTTCCCCCCGTTTTGGTTAGCTGGGCTGTGTGCCTTCAGTTTTACTTAATCCAGCTCATTTATCTTAATCCTTTGCATTATTTTCTGGTGATTGGCTCCTTTTGCTGACTCCAACAAGCTTTTTGATTCTCTTGTTGTGATCCAATGGCTGCATTTCAAAGGATCTGTCAAGGGAGATGTGCGACACACCCGGGACATTGTCACAGACCTCCAAGAAATGAGGCTTGCATAAGTGAATCCCAGAGCACTGTACTGAAAATCCACCTTTGCTTGATCAGGTCTACACTTTCTGCCTACAGACTGGAGCACAGATGGTATGTAACATCACATACCTTTGGGGGAATCCATGTGACAGCTGGGTACAAACTGCTTGCCAGTAGAAAGGGGAAGTCAATGTGGAATTTCTCTCCAAACACAGCCTTCTAGCTTCTGCAATCTTGCTTCCGAATGTGCAAGAATGCAGACATTCAGTTTCTTAATAAAACAGGACTAGCATGACCCCAATTTCCATGGGGAACTACATTCCCAGACTACGCATGGATACACAGAACTTCAGATAAGGGTGAAAGCTACTGAAATGAAGGACTTTTGGCCTAATAATAATATAGATTTGCACTAGAGGATATAGGAACTGCCTAGAGAATATATGTTTTGTTGGACGTGGATAAATTAAACTATGTGTACCAGTCCCATGGATTATTTATTTATTTACAGTATTCATATTGTTTTCTAAATTTAACTGATTTCTGGAATGCTAAATTGCCTCTATGTCTGTCTATATATGTTGTATGTCAATGGCATTGAATGTTTGCCTGTATATGTGCATTGTGATCCGTCCTGAGTCCCCTGTGGGGTGAGAAGGGAGAAATATTTTATTTATTTATATTTATTTATTTGTTTGATATCTTGGCCACCACTCCCAAGTGGCTCAGGGCGGCTCACAATTCAAACAACAACAAAGCAAATAATACAGTAAAACATTAAAGCATTAATAACAGTACTTAACTTGAGATTACCAAGTTAGGTCAATTTAATTAGGCCAGCATAGAGTGCAAAGGCCTGCCGGAACAGCCAAGTCTTACAGGCTTTCCGGAAAGCCAGAAGATCGCGGAGTGACCTGATCTCTGGCGGTAAGGAGTTCCACAATGTAGGGGCAATGATGGAGAATGCCCTTCTCCTCGTCGAGGAGAATATAAATGATGTAAATAAATAAATAAATAAATATTAATGACGTAAATAAATAAATAAATAATATTCCCTTTTCATCCTGCAGGGAATTCAGGGCAGATTACAATGCACATATACCTGGCAAACATATACAACATATATAGACAGACACAGAGCCAATTAACATTCCGGTTGTGCTCAAGCTTTTCCTGCTTCATGAGGGTATGCTCAATTCCGGCTTGATTCTGGCCACAGGGGGAACTGCTGCTTCACCGTCCATTGTGACACCGAGTTCTTTGATGGAGTACTTCCTCATTCTTCTGCATGCTGCTGGAAGGTTTTATGGTGTTGTAAATTTAGGTACCGCATAAAGCGGTACCTAAATTTCCTACTTGACAGATGCAACTGTCTTTCGGGCTGCATAGGTCAACAGCAAGCTAGACTAATGACCCAGACTGGCTTCGAACTCATGACCTTTCCATCAGTAGTGATTTAATGCAGCTGGCTCCCAGATAGCTCTGCCACAGCCCAGAGAAGGGAGTATTTTATTACAGGGGAGCTATCTACAATCCTAGACAGGGATGGAAAAAGATGGCACTTTTATTTTCTATCCATTTGCATTTTTTTAGGAGTACATTCTGTTCATCTTGAACTGTGGGAATTTTTCCAGTCTCAAGTATTTTTAAACTCTAAAATTAAGGATGATTTTAATAGTTCATATAGAAATGTGCTTTTTTCTGAAAGAGAAAGTACCCTTGAGCAAAGAAGGATGGGAGATATTGCGGTATTTGTGTGGTTCAGAGGTAGGTGGCAAAGTGCAAGGCCTCCAGATGTTGTTTTACCACAACTCTTACAATTTCTTAATTAGGTCCAATAAAACATGTGCAGCTTCCATTTCCAATAATTTATTATGGTATTAATTCTTATCGTGACATCTACCACCAAAAGAAAAAAAATATTTAAAACTTTTATACCCTGACCTTCTCACCTCTGAAGAGGGACTCAGACTGGCAAAAAGGTAGAGACTTGTCATGACCACAAATAATAATGCACAAGCTTCGCTTGCAAGTAGTATCCCCCATCTCCAGACCGGAACTTCTGGATGAAATTTAGTTCTCGAGGGCAGGAAAAAGCATCCCAATTTATCCTAAAACTATTTTTTTGTATAATCCAAATTATCAAACATCCTGTATAGATAATCTAATTGACTGAAAAACAACAGTCTGTTGAGGCCTTTAGCTTCATTTCTGTATTTCATACTTCGGCACTTATCCATGGAAATAAAGGTTACATCTGTTGTTGACAATTTAATACTGAACAAGTTTAGAGTCTCTTGGGAACATGAGAGTATTATTCATCTTTGGCTGCTATGAAGAATGTGTGTGTGTGTGTGTTTATATATATATATATATATATATATATATATATATATATATATTTGGAATAGCAGTACTGGATGATTGTTTTATTTACTGGTATTTGAATCTTTTTTTAGTATATTGTATATTACTTACATTGTGAGAACAATTCACAGCCCAACCAAAAAAAAATTCTTGGTGACTTGGTTTTTAGACTTGTTCCAGGGGTTATTTGGGGTGCTGATTCAAAAAATTGCATTGGATAGATAGACCACATCAGCTCTAGTTTTGGAGATCTCTTTCTATGGGGCCGTGGTTAGCACAGTGGTTAAACCACCAGCTACAGAAAATCTTGCCAACCGGAAAGTTAGCAGTTCAAGCTGCGGGTTGAGGTGAGCTCCCACCATCAGCCCTAGCTTCTGTTTACCTAAGCAATTTGAAAACAGCAATATGAGAAGATAAATAGGTATTGCTTTGGTGTAGAGGTAAAGGTACTCCTGAAGACATGCTGGCAATTTGATCAGGAAAGTGTCCATGGACAACAGGCTACTTGGCATGGGAAAATGGAGCAACAGCACCATCCCATGGTCGAGGTGAGCACAGCCTCCAGATGCCAGAAATAAAAAAGAGGGAAGCCTTGCCTCTGCCTATGCATTGCCTGTCCTTGTTTTTAATTGTATAATGTTTGCCATAAATGTATTCTGTAATCTGCTCTGAGTCCCCTCAGGGAGATAGAGTGAAATTTAAATAAACTATATAATAATAATAATAATAATAAATGAGCCCATGTATGTGTCATGATTTTCTAAGTGAACAGATGAAGACTGGTAAATGGCATATGGAGCCCCCAATGGCTCAGCAGGTTAAACCGCTGTGCTGCTGAACTTGCTGACTGAAAGGTTGGTGGTTTGAATCCAGGAAATGGGGGAGCTCCCGCTGTTAGGCCCAGATTCTGCCAACCTAGCAGTGTGAGTAGATCAATAGGTACCCCTTTGGCAGGAAGGTAATGGCACTCCATGCAGTCATGCCGGCCACATGACCTTGGAGGTGTCTACGGACAACACCAGCACTTAGAAACGGAGATGACCATCACTCCCTAGAGTTGGACATGGCCAGACTTAATGTCAAAGGGAAACCTTTACCTTTATCTTATATGGCATATGTTCTGTATTTCAAAACCTAGAGCCAATAGGGGGAAAACCAGTGCCATTTTTGAAATTAGCAGGTCGAATATACCCAGAAATAGGTCTAAGATTTGAGGCACCAAAAGTGTGTGTTGGCCAGAGTTGTTTAATAACTTTTGGGATTTTAAAAATAATAATAAAGAAAACACTTCTGTTCTGATTCTAAAAGCTATTCACAGTGGACTAGACTATCTCAAATGGCAGTGGACTGTCTTTTATTGGAGGTTTTCAAACAGAGGTTGGACGACCACCTTTTGGGGTTGCTTTAAAAATGAATTCCTAAATAATATTAAGTTGGGCTAGATGGTACATAAAGTTCATTCCAACTCCACTAATCTCTAATTCTGTGAATACCTAAAATGGAATAAAGCGGCTTTGTCATTTCTCTCTCTTGTGCACTCATAATGCAATACCTGCTTGGTTTGCCAAACGGATGTAGAGATGTGGAAATACAAATGAATAATGTTGTCACTGTTGTTTCTCTCTCCTCCTCCTTGCCATGAAAATGAATTCCCTTTTACACAGCATTTATCATAACTGAGGAGGAAAATTTGGAGAGGCTGCCTGGCAGGGGAAAAAATGGTTGGCAGTGCACAAATGGACAGATTGCCTACTGGAAGTGCTTTAGTTTGATCATTTCTGCTCATATGGAAAATGAAAGCCAGAAAGGTTCTGAAAAACAGAGGAATGAACCGATTCAATGCAAAATACTTTGACATGCCAAAGAAAAAAAACCAATCTGTGCCTGTTCCTTTTAATTCCAGCTAAAATATTCACCTCCTAAAAGATCAAGGGTAGCCATGTGTTGGACTTGTTAGGAGAAAGCCTGAAGGATTCTTAGAGGAGTTTCTGTTGGGAAGTCTGCCCAGGTCAAGTCCAGTTTGAAAATAAAGAACCATAAGACTGGATTGCTCAACCCTAGTTAACTTCTGGAGCAGGTGTAAAGCTGACCAGGGAAGCAGAAGCTTTCAAAACTATTTATTTATTTTTAAAGCATTTATTTATACATTCTACTTATAACATGTCTTTCTTCTGCTAAAGGTTCCAAGATAGCTTGCAAATCTATTATATAAAGGAGGTCCCGACATCGAACGACTGACAGAGACAGAGAAACCTTCCAAGGCAGAGACACCAAACTTGCCAACACAAATAGGCCTCAGGCAAGGAAGGCTTTTAGCAAAGAAACTCCCCCCCCAAAAACCTAGAAGGCCCCCCAAAACAACGATACTACATTTCCCAGCATCCTCTGTGGCAGCCAGCGAAACCCATTGGCCAACATCAGCCACACAGAAAAGAGATATGCTGTAACTTGAATAGACAAAAAGAAAGAGGCAAAAGCCAGTACTACTGATGAGGATACATGTGTGTGTCTGTGCAGTTGTTAGCAAATCCAATTAAGGCAAAAAGATACAGATGTCTAAAGAACCATACTATAGCTTTATTACCATGACCCCATTACAAATCGGAGAATTCTCTAAGGATGCTGAGCTGACACAGAACGAAGCTAGTTTCATTTTTGGTGGAATACGGAGGTATGAAGATAAGAGCTGGAAAAATCCCAAATAGCATTAGTTTACTTCTTTGAGTGGTCAAAATTGGTGAAGACATTATATTGTTGTTGTGTGCTATCAAATCATTTCCAACATATGGTGACCCTAAAGTGAACTTATCATGGGGTTTTCTGTGGCTGAGACTGTATATCGCACCCAAGGTTCCTCAGTGGGTTTCCATGGACAAGCAGGGAATTGAATCCTTATCTCTGGAATCACTGGGTCACTTTAGACCAGGGGTGGGCAATTATTTTTTCCAAGGGGCCACACGAGAGCCAAAAAATATTATGGAGTGCCGCACCTAAAGGCGGAACTACATGCTAATCTACATAATGTATTTATTTATTCACTTACTATATTTACTATATATTACACATTATTAATATTAACATATTAATATATCAAGAAATATTCATATATTATTAGTATTAATATCATAATTATTATATTATAGTATATATATAGATATTATAATATATTGAAATTATAATATAATATAACATTATATTATAATGCTTCCTTGTAGTCCCCTTCTCTGGAGAGTTTTATGCAGAGGCTTGATGGCCATCAGTTGAGGGTGCTTTGATTGTGTATCCCTGGGGGTTGGGCTGGATAGCCCTGGGGTCCCTTCCCTCTCGATGACGTCCTGTTCCCACCGATCTAAATACCTCCGACAGCGAGCCTTTGAGATTCGTGATGGAAAGGAAGAGCTCAAACCCCATTTAAAGGATGGGAAACTCAGGACCAAACTTGGCATGAATCCTCAATATGCCCAAATGTGAACACTGGGGAAATTTGGGGAAAATAGACATTTGGGAGTTGGAGTTGCTGGGATGTATAGTTCACTTATTAAGGATGCTCAGCAGCGGTGCTTGCTCCCTCCCTGGCCTCCTCCTCTTCTCCCCCCTCCCTCCCTCTCCTTCGGTCACTCTGCTTGTCTGCCTGCCTCACCCTCTCGCCCCGCCTGCCCGCTCGCTGCTCGCCTCGCCCCGTCTGCTCGCCGCTCGACTCGCCCTCTCACCAGAGGCAGTCTAAGCGAGTCCGCCATGTAAGCGGTCGCGTAGAGCGCCACCGGCTGGGCGGGGCGTCACCGGCTGGTAGGGCGCCGCAGCGCCACCTCGCTTCGCGCCCCGCCCTGCCGCCGCTGCCGCCGCCGCACAGCCGGCCCCACAGGCCGGCCCCACAGGCCGGCTGCAGCACGCCTCAGCACGGACATTTCCGCGCATGCCCAGAAGCAATTACAGGCGCTACAGCGCCTGTAGTTGCTTCTGGGCATCTTGTAATCTAACGCATGGCTACTGGGTCCCAGCGCGCCTGCAGCTTTGGAGCCAGCGTGCAGGCGCTCGGGCCCCAGTGCACATCTTGCGGACATTCGCGCATGCGCAGAAAGCGTCTACAGGCGCTACAGCGCCTGTAGTTGCTTCTGGGCATGCGCGAGAAATGTCCGTGCCGGGAGGGGCGTGGTGCAGCCGGCCCGTGGGGCCGGCTGTGCGGCGGCGGGACCAAATGATGCGGCGGCCGGGGAGGGGGGGGGGCAAAATTTTCTTCGCGTACTCCCCCCGGAAAAGGTCAGGCCCGCCCTGCCTCTCACCCATGTGCCCGTGTACCCTTTCACCCTCTCCAGCTCTCCAAGTGCCAGCGACAGCAAGGCAAGGCAGGGGAGGCAAGCTCCCCTGCATGGCCTTGCTGTTGCTGGCGCTGGAAGAGCCGGAGTGGGCGAGAAGGTGAGCGGGCACATGGGCGCGTGGGCGAGGGAAGAGGGCGCATGGTGTGTGTGTTCTGTGAGTGACGCGGGATGGCGAGTACTTCAAAGCCGCCGCTCCTCCACCTGTCTGCCAACACACGACCCACAGAGCCAGAGATTGGATGGTGTTGCTCTCTCCATACAGCTGTAATAATTTAAGTGATGAGTGGTGTTGCCTTTCCAAAGTAGTGGCAGACCTCAAAGACACACAAAATAATTTAATATGTGGAATTGATATCGGAGGTGACCCCCCCTTTTTCTTGGGCTCTGTAGAAGATAGTTAAAAACCAAGGGATTCATAGTTTTCCCAAGAACACCAGGCTGGTAGTGATCCCATAATCCCCTATCTCTCCCCACGTGGGAACCTAAGGCTCTTCCCATGGCCTCATGGTCCCACATGACAATGCCCCTGTAACCCACACATTATGAATACACCCAGATATTTTCCTTTTGCATTACTCTTATGGACTTTTGCTCACTCCCAAAGATTTTTTCCTTTTTTTCCCAGGACCCCTTGGGCTATGTTTTATGAATCTAATAAATTGTGTATCTTTCTTGTGGGTAGGCAGGGGTGATCAGGATGTTATATTTTCCCCATAAACCCCAATATATCTCCCCTCATGTTTTCCCCATGTACTGTATGTAATTTTAAAAATATGAAAGTGCCACTGTTTACCTTTAGCCAGCTCCTTGGGTGAGGCTTGCTAGCTGCATTCCTGAAATCTGTGATTTAATCACCCATTCACAAGCCTCATTTGCATGAAAATAGCAGGAGCCAGCTCTTTCCAAAAGGGTCTCTCCCCTTAGGCCAAAACTGATTTCTGCTAATCAATAGACAAAGGCTTCTGAGTTTAGCCTGCCTTTGTGCCATTGATTAATAGGCAAAACTATTTCTATATTTCATAAACGGCCACCTCTATCGGCCTCAGGAACTGGTACATGGCTACAGCTTCTTCATTTGTTTACCATCCAAAGAACTGAGACCCTGCAGCAATATATTAATCTGTGTCTATCAAACAGAGAAAAACACAGATGAGGACATTTGATCATCAACCAAAAGACAATAGAATTGCTTAGCTTGAGAACAGGAGGGTTCTTGCTGAACACTTGGTCACTTGATCTACATATTTAATCCCATCAAAATGTTTTCCTGCCTTCATTGTTCTACTCATTGACCGCCTCTTTGCCCTCATTGGCTGGAAACCGGAAGCAGACTGACCCCCCCCCCCCATTGGCTAAGACGCAGCCAGCCAGCAAGATTCCATCCAATCAACGCGAAGCCAGTCTGGGGGCGGGAAGTGGGAAATTTGAATCTGTAACCTTATAAAAAGGCATGCTTTTCTAATGTAACCTTTATGTCAGCATGATGAATGATTGCGGCTGTCATCCTTTCCAGCTGGTCAGAATAAACACCTCGGTGGTACTCCTTCAACTTGGTGAGCTTTTTATTGGGAGATTCTAGGGAAATTGGGATTGGGCTTCCTTTCTCACCAGGTTTAATATGGATCCTCTTTGATGGGTCTAGCTGGTCTGCCTTCATGGCAAGGCCCCCAAATTATGTTTGTTAACAGAATCAGCAAATCTGCACAAATAGCCAGCCAGTTCTACTCCAAACTTAAACTGTATTTACTGTATACCTACAGCTTTACACAAAGTTTCTTCAGACATCAGTAGCTGAGACTTGGGCCCGTCTACACTGCCATATAATGCCGTTTAAACTTAATTATCTGGCAATGTAGATTCATATAATGCAGACTGAACTACATCGAGCCGTGTGTGCATCTACACTGCCATATAATCCAGATCAATTGAGATTATACTGGCAGTGTAAGTGGGGACCCTGTATTACCAAGCAGAACCTAAAAGTTCTGCAGCGGAACTATGCTATGGCTCCCCTCCCAGGACTCACAATTTCCTTGCAATAGCTCCCCTTCAACATCCATTAAGTGGCTGGTGCACAGTAGGAGAACTGAAGAATTATAGAAATAGAACCGAATAATTATAGAATTGGAAGAGACCACACGGGCCATCCAGTCCAACCCCCTGCCATGCAGGAAAAGAACAACCAAAGTACCCCCAACAGATAGCTATCCAGTCTCTATTTAAAAGCCTCTAAAGAAGGAGCCTTCACCACACTCTGAGGCAGTGAGTTCCACTGCTGAACAGCTCTTAAGGTCAGAAGCATCTGCTATTAAAGTCCAGAATGAATCCAGGAAGCAGTTTCATTCCTTTTCCTCTTATATAAGCACATGAGGCCAATCTAAAATGACTGGGATCTTGCATTGGGAGAGATCTCCCAGTGTTCCAAAATGGCAGAATTGTCCACTCTCTCCTCCCAAAGGATTCAACACCCACCCTATGGCCATTTAGTGGCCCATGTACCCTTGAAGATCCATATCAGACCCAAAAGCCCTCCCAAACTCCCTCAAATTATTAAAGTTCTCAGAACAGTTTTGCAGTAAGGGGGTTTATTTTGCTCCCAAACAGTCTGTAGATTTGCCAAACTGTACAAATACAATCCCAGCTCCAAACAGAAATCTTCCAGAATCTTCTATTTCCAACCAGAGTCTTTCTGAAAACAGTGATATGAAGTGATTTATGACCACATCATACAGGTTAATTTGCCTGTCGTATGCCAGTTCCTGTCTCCTTTTGCCACGGAGCCCATTACATGGCTTATGTCTACTTCCAGTAGGACTCTGTGGCAAAAGGAAAGCAGCACACACCGCCACCACAGCAACATGGGAAGCAACATGGGGGGGGGGGGGGGAGAACCAGGCGACATGGGGCATGGGATGATGGGTTCTCCATGATGGGTTTTCCATGCTCCCTCTCCCAGGATCCCACAAATTTACCGTGATGTGTGGTGAATCCTGATGTTAATGCGATGAGATCCTTTGTGACACTTCCAGTCACCATCTTAGGAAAGATCGGAATGAATATAGAGGTATTTGGGTGTACTGCTAAGGGTTGTGTCCTGCAGCAGGGTGGAAGGGAAAACTGGGCTATGGCTCCTATGTCTAGCCTTGTTATAGAACTTCATCCCATGGCTTTAGGGCTACATTTCCATATGCTTCAGAAATGGAACCCCACAGGAGCCCTATGGAGGCCATTACATGACATAAGGGGACTTCTGGTGGGATTCTGTGGGGCTCCATTTCTCCAGCGCATGGAAACCGTGCTGGTGGGACGAGGTACTATATAGTCAGCTATATCATCTTCAAGCACAAATGGGGAACTCTTGGAAGGTCCTCGAAAATGCCTTAATTGTTATGTCTTTGATTGTACTCAGTGTCACATAGCTTGACGCTTCTCAACCTTCCTTCATTCTCTAGCAGCCACTAAATAACTGGTGAGGTAGCATGAAAGGGACATCTTGCTTATCCAACCTACGCTCATCCAACATTCTGTATTATCCAACGCAGTCTGCCTCCCACCCGGATCCATCACTGTTTCAATACATTGCAATGTGTTGGTGCTTAATTTGTAAAATCATAACGTAATTTGACATTTAATAGGCTTTTCCTTAATCCTTCTTTATTATCCAACATTTTCACTTATCCAATGTTCTGCTGGCCTGTTTATGTTGGTTAAGTGATACTCTACTGTAATTATATTTCCAGGGGATTGTTGTCACCAAAACATCTCCCACAGTGACCAGAAAAAGAGAGACATATGAAGGGGTTACACACACACACACACACACACACACACACACACACACACACACGTCACTAAGCAGACAGTAGCCCATGTTTCTTTATTTCAGTGGAATTGGCTTCCAAGGAAGTAAAACATGTAAGCTTGGTAGTATTTATTGCAGCACCTAAGGCAACGTTTAAGCACAACAGGAGAGCTGAGAAGCTAATGCAGGGGGAAAAAAAGTTAAAGTAAGATATAACTTTCTAGTCTGAAACTATATCTAAACCATCATGTTTGTTTGTGTTGCCTCTCCCTTTAAATATTCAGTGGCTTTCCTATGAAATAATTAGGCACAATTTGTGGATTTCTGGGTTAACATTTTCCTTGTGTGTTTGTGTATGGAATGGTTTCTGTTTACTTGCTTTCCAAGTGCTTAAGAGCCATCAAACTGTTTTGAGCTGAACTGGCACAAACTGAAGCATTCCCTTTGCCTGTTCCATTTTGGGTTCCTGTTTAATTCAATAAATAATAAAGGTCTTTTCCACAGCTCCTGACTTTCAGACAAGATGCAGGCTGTCTAGTGTGATAATGTAAAAACTCTGGCAGATGTTGGATTTTTAAAAATTTTTAAAAAACCCATCTATCTGGCTTTTTCTGGTCCATGCTCATTAATGAAAAAAATGACAACAAACAGATAGCTTCAGTTGGTGCTGGAGAGAAACATCACTGATGCTTGCATAAGGAAAAAAACAACAAAGGGGAAGCCTTTGCTGGAAAAATGCATATGCAGAAAAGCTGAATTAAAGGATGTCCTTATTCTGAAGCTTGACTATAGTCTGTCATAGAACATTGAATTTGATTTTAGCATAATTATCCCCCTGAGACAGGTGAGCAGAAACCAGACTTTTCTTTTACGTGAATGATATTTTTAGGTTTCAATAAACTGGCAATCAATATGCAAGGATGTATTTGGGCAAACCGCATTAATAGCTTTTTGAATGCTGGTCTATAAACAAAGATGGTCCAAATATTATAGATCAGGGCTGTCCAACTGGCGGCCCGGGGGCCGTATACGGCCCCCCAGCCCCTTCCCTCCGACCCCCTAAGCTTTTTAATTAAAAATAAAAATTGAAAAATAAAATAAATAATATATTTTTTAAAAAAATACCTACTTCCGGGTTCGGAGCAAGTATTGCGAGAATACGCAATCCACATGGGATTTCGCTGTCAACGCGAGATCACGCCGGCGTTGACAGCGAAATCCCGTGTGGATTGCGTATTCTCGCGATAGTCTTCGGCTACTCTACTACTGGATCGCTGAGGCCCACAGACATGATTAGAACCTTCTTCAACTCAGTCGGTCGTCGCCTCTCTCGTTGTCCGGGTACTCCTGGATCCTGCGCGTTTGGAAAAGGTAGGCCGAAGCAGGGGGCTCCTCAGGGGGCTCCTCATTCCCTCCCCCCATCTCCCCTCATGTATTAAATATAAAATTAAATATATTTAAAGATGAAATAAGGGGAGATGGGATACATTAAAGGGATGGGGAGGATGGAATTAAATATATTTAATATTAAATTAAACTAAGTGGAGAGGGGAGGATGGAATTAAATATATTTAATATTAAATTAAAATAAGGGGAGAGGGGAGGATGGAATTAAATATATTTAATATTAAATAAAAATAAGGGGAGAGGGGAGGATGGAATTAAATATATTTAATATTAAATTAAAATAATTTAATATCTTATCCCTGCATTTTATCCCAGTAAAAGATTATATTTGACTGTATGCATGCCCCTTTTGAATGTCCACCCTGCATTTTATCTCAGTAAAAGATTATATTTGACTGTATGGATGCCCCTTTTGAATGCCCACCCTGCATTTAATGTTAGTAAAAGATTATATTTGACTGTATGCATGCCCCTTTTGAATGCCCACCCTGCATTTTATCTCAGTAAAAGATTATATTTGACTGTATGCATGCAGGGGCGGGGTCAGACCCTACGGCCCCCCAGGTCATCAGTGACTGGAATTCAGGCCCCTGGGCCGGTAGAAGTTGGACAGCCCTGTTATAGATTAATGATAGTTTACCTATTGTTTTTGGTAGGCATGATCCTACAAGTATTGGATTTATTTTAAGAGTTAGAGGGACATCATCAAACAAAATAGTTGAAAGATTCCACTAGGATCTTATTTTACCAGTTCTCTCTCTCTCTCTCTCTCTCTCTCTCTCCCCCCCCCTTCCATCTGTCTGTCAGTCTCTGTCTCTGCCTCTCTGTCAAAGTATGTATGCTGGTTGGTTGGTACCACAAAAGCTCCTACGTGGCTTGATGGATCTGGACTAACCTTGGCACACATGTCCAACTTTTGGGTCCATAGTTGAAGGAATGAAAAGGAACAAAGCAAATTAGCTGTAGCTAGGTAAACTAGCCTTTTGTTATGTGACTGGGAAATAAAGGGAATGAACAAAGCAGATTGACTACTGCTAGGTGACATGTGTATGACAGGAAAGAAGGCGGGGAGGGGAAAGAACGAAGGAGAAAAGGGAGGGAGGGAAGAGAAAGGAAAAAAAGAAGAGAAACGAAAGGGGAAAAGGTATGAGGGAGGGAAGGGAAGAGGAAGAGAAGAGAAAGGAACAAAAAAAGTGAAGAGAGAGAGAAATTGGGGGGGGGGGGGGAGGTGAATGAGGGAAAGCTTCCAGGAAAATCTGGGACTAAGACTCCAAAACTGTTAACATAATTAAAACCTTAATATATTTGTTCTTTAGAACCATGCCTGAAGAAAAAAGTTTTAGCAAGCTGTCAGAAGTAGGCTATGCTGGCTTCTCTAGACGAGTGTTTCCCAACTTTTTTTGAGCCACGGCACACTTTTTACATTTACAAATTCATGGGGCACACCACCAACCAAAATGACACAAAATGACACTCTAACACAGTAATACATATAGTTAATATGTTTTTAAATGTATTTATACACTCAGTGTGAAACCTGGGCCTGTTTCGATGAACACAACATAGATATCCTGGCAGGAATGGCAGAAAGACACAAACTTCCCACACAGAACTCCCATAACCAAGAGAAAATGCTATAAGAGTTTGGTGGGCGTTGACCTTGAGTTTTGAAGTTGTAGTTCACCTATATACAGAGAGCACTGTGGACTCAAACAATGTTGGATCAGGACCAAACTTGGCATGAATACTCGATATGCCCAAATGTGAACACAGATGGAGTTTGGGGAAAATAGACCTTGACATTTGGGAGTTACCGTTTCTGGGATTTATAGTTAACACACAAACAAAGAGCATCCTGAATTGAACCAATGATAGAACTGGGCCAAACTTCCCACACAGAACCCCCAGATGGCTCTCTTCCTGAATGGCTCTTTCCCTCTTCCACACCAGAAGGGAAGGCAACTCGGTCCGGGGTTGCCTGCCTGCCTTCCTTCTTTCCTGCGGTTTGAAAGAAGAAGTCGGTGAGTCTGCCACGGACTGCGCTCCTCACTTCCGCTTCTATTCCTCGCCCTCTCTCGATTGGAGGCTGCCTGCCTGGGGAAACGGCCGAAGGAGGCGACGGTGGTAGAACTGAGAGAAGAGCCTGACTTGATGATCATAGGGCCTGGGCAAGATTTTTCAGAGAGATACAATCTGCCAAATAGCCTGGACCAGGGCCGTAGCCAGGATTTTGTTTCGGAGGGGGCTGAGTTTGGTTCGTGGGGGGCTGAGACTGGGTGGAAGAGGGTCTACCCTAGCAAATCTTTTGTATTGTTATCCCAATAACCCCATTAATGTGGGATATAATGAGCATAGTGATCAGATCATGATATGAATAAACATAACAGTTTAAATAATGTACCAGTAAGGCCTTTTCGCGGACCACCCTGAGAATTTCGGGGGGGGGGGCTGAAGCCCCCTTAGCCCCCCCTGGCTACATGCCTGGCCTGGACCCAAGCTGTATAGGGCTTTATAGGTCATAACCAGCATTTTGACTTGTGCCCAGAAACATACTGGAAACCAATATAGCTATTACAATTAGGGTTGTGCAGTCCTTATAACTAGCCCCAGTTAACAATCTGGCTGTAACTCTTTGGACCAATCAAAGTTTCCAAATAGTCTTCAAAGGTGGCCCCATGCAGAGCATGCTACAATAACTCAAATGAGATATAACTGAGGCCCCCCTTCCACACAGCTGCATAAAATCCACATTGAACTGGATTATATGGCAGTGTGGACACAGATAATCCAGTTCAAAGCAGATGTTGTGGATTATCTGCCTTGATATTCTGGGTTATATGGCTGTGTGGAAGGGCCCTGAAGTCCTCATCAGATGGGCAAAAACCATCCTAGGACGCTTGAACTTCAGTTGAGGTCCAAGAGCTCACTGGCTCCCATTATATATGATGTAGATGAACTTCTAGCAGGGCTTCATGCCTCAACTGGAGTCTGAGCATCACAGGAGGCAGCAGCAGTAGCAACATGGGAATTTTCCTATGATGCATAAGAAACAATGGGGGGAAGCCAGGCGGCAATGCTTCCCCCCTCAGGCCCCTTTTACACTGCCATACGATCCATATTATCAAAGCAGATAATCCACATTATCTGCTTTGAACTAGATTATATGAGTCTGCACTGCCATATAATCCAATTTAAAGCAGATAATCTGGATTTTATATGGCAGTGTAGAAGGGGCGTAAGTCTACATGGAATGTAGTCTTCCTCATTTTCTAGTGCTTTCAAGGCAGTGCTAATGTAGAAACGCTACTGCTAACAAATACAAAAAGCAACTCAGCTCAGGGAGAAAAAAAGAATTAACCATTGACTCTGCCAGTTGTTATAGATTTCAAGACCACAAAGACTTTTGACAGAAACACCAGACGCATCCTTAAATCAAAACCGAATTCTGATATGAACTCTTAGCCAAGATAAAACCAAAAGAACCTAAATGAATACACATTTCTATTTTTATCATTCGGTAGGAGAAACATCTAAAAGATTTATACAGCCTTGTTGTCCAAACCAATTTGTCTTCAACAATGTTTGTCTTTTGTTGGGCATTCTGTTCTTCAGCAAAATTTCACATAGTTTGCAAAGCTAATGGTAACTTTACAAGGGAAGGGCAATGAGAGCAAAATAATAACTATTAAAAGGTAAGCAGTGAATCAACAAAACATCATCGATATTGAACCTCCTTCTACCCAAAGCAGAGATCCCTTCTGCTCGAGATCCCTGTGTACAACTGGTGGGCCACTGTGTGATACAGAATGCTGGACTAGATGGGCTGAGGTCCGATTCAGCATGGCTCTTCTTTTGTTCTTATGTTCTTAAGCAAAGCAAAAATATCATGGTTCAAAGATGAGGTCATTTTTCTCTACTAGGACTTCCCTATTGTATAACTTAAATGTATGTTTCTCTCCCTCGCAATTGTGGGGATTTGTAAAAAGGCACTATGATGTAAATGGGTTGACTTGAAAGACACCTTTTCTTCAGTAAGTTCGAAGCAGAAAACATGTTTTTCCTCGTACATCCTCATAATAACACACATGGAACTAAGGGCACTTCTAGACAGTGTCAAAATGTGGGTTTAAAAAGTGGGTTTAAAAATCCCGGGACCTGACAGCAAGTCCAGACACAGTCCTGTCAGTTGCGATAAATAGTCCCCCGCCACCCCCACACCTTCTTTTGAAGTGGATTTTACAAATCCTCAAGATGGATGGGGGGGGTATCTGGAGGAAACTGTTTAAAAAATTGACTCTCCCAGATGTCCTGGACCTTATATGCACTGCACTTATATGAACCTTATATGCACTCATCTAAATGTACACACAAGCAGATTTCATATTCTCTCTCATCACCCAACTGTAAATTCAAGCTCTCTTTAATAGTATAAAGATCAGTATCAAGGAATAGTTGCAGAGAGTTCTTTTTCTAATTAAATTTTTATTGAAAGTTTTGAATACATACAGATGAAAAAAAGGGGGGGGGATGGTTTTAGGGTAGGGCGGATTGAGGGGATAGGAAGGGATGGGGTGGTAGGAAGGGGTAAGGGTTAGGGGCGGGGAGGGAGGTTGTTTGGTCCGGGATCTGGGAAGGATAGTAATGGGTAAGGGTGATGAGAAAAAGATAGGGATAGGGGTAACTTGTTTTCTTCTAAGTTCCTTGTTCATGGGTGCTTCTTGTTTTTCTCGTACAGTCTCTCTCCTTGTTAAGCTGGACATTTCTTTTTACAAGTCATCTTTTAGGCTCTTTTTCCTTCTTTTTCCAGAGACGGGTCTTCATAACCCTCTTGGTATAAAAAGCAATTTGTTGTTTTTAGTTTTTGTCCTTTTTTTAAAAAAAAAAAACCTCTTTTCCCTTAGCCTTCAAAATCTTTCCAGTATTTGGTGTCCATTGTCCGTTCCTTATCTTTTAGTGTAGCTGGATCTGTACCTTTTCGTTTTCCTCGGCTTCCTTTCTAACCGTTCTCTTTAGGAGATTCGAGGCCTTTTATATCCATCCCCAGGATGCCACATCTCGTAGGTCTAAAATACGCCTCTAGAGAGTAGGGGCAATTTTTCTTTAGGTTTTTCTTTCTTCCTTGCTTCCTTGTTCTCGTCCAGCTTCTCTTCCTATTGGGCTGCGTCCCAGTCTTTTTGTTTTCGTTCTTATCTGTATCCAGGATGGGGCTTTTAGGTGTTGCAGCGGCCTCTTGGTTTTTCCCCTCTTCTCTTATTTGGGGGGCAGAAGTTTTAGGGCCCTTCGAAGTCATTCTTGCAACTTCCAGTGAAACTTCCTCCCTATTTTTGGAGTGAGGTCCTCTTTCTTCTGATATTTCTTGCGGTTTTGTATTCTCCTTCCCTCTCTTCTCTCTACCTTCATGTATTGTTGCATTTTCCCCCTTGACCTGGAGTGCATCCTTTCCATCATCATAGAAGGTCAGCAGCTCTGGCATTGTGGGGAACGCCTCTTCGGTTGGTTCTGTTCTTGCACGTTGGGAGTGCTCCCGGATCGTTCCCATTTGCTTTTCTTGCCGAGACATTATGGCATCCATCTTCCGTAGGCATCCGTCTTGAGCTTCCCCTATTTTTCGCAGTTCTGCAAGGATGTCCCTCAAAGTTATTCCTTCCTCCTCTGGTCCCTCTTCTTGCATTATCCTCCGCTCTTTTGCTCTTGAGGTCCGTTCATGCAGTGCCGACATAATTCTATTGTCAGTTGTGCTGTTCCCTGTTTTACTATTGGAAAAATGTCTTTTTCCCTCTCCCAAGATGGCGCTCCCGCCAAAAAGCTCTTCTTCCCTGCTCCTAGGACTGTGAGAGCTCATCCGCCATTTTGGCTCCCTTTAGCTCTTTTCCTCCTGTTCCCTCTGCCTTTGCCAGGGATGGTTGACTGCCCCTCTGTGTGGCCTGCTTGCTGGGCCTTTGTGTCTCTTTTGTTGGGGGCCCGATCCTCTGAGTGTGGGGGCTTCCGTGGGGCTGTTGGGGTCCCTGCTGCTCGTCCTCGCTCTACCCCTCTGTCTCTCTTATATCGGGGTTCATGTGATCATGGGAGGGACAGGCCTTCCTTTTGGCGCGATCTCCACCGCCCCCTTAATATGTGTGCTGACTTCCCCAGCACTCACATTTGTTCGTGCCCGTCTCCTCCTCCTCTTTTGGCCCCGATCTTGGTGGGATGGGCTGGGCTGGGCTGGCAGTTACTGCGGGTCATCCCCCGCTTCCCGTCCCTCGACCCACTTGCCGCCTCGGCTGAAGGCCGGACTCACTCGATCTCCCCCTCTTGAGGAGAGGGCGATCCCTGGAGTCAGCGGCACCTTCCCTACGGCTTCGCGATCCCTTTAGACAGGGCTTCGTCTCTGGGAGGGGGCGCAAATCGCCCTCCGGTCGAGGAGACAGTTGGCACTCTGAGGAGCCTCAGAGTGTCCGTCCTGCCGCCATCTTTGCCCGCCGGGTCTCTCCCAGTTGCAGCAAACTGGGTAAAGGGAAGGATTTTCTTTCCTGATCATCTTCCATTTCAGATTTTGCATGGAGTGAAAGGAAATAATTGGAATGCAGTTAAAGGCATCCCTTTAAGGTTTGTTCTAGAAAAATCATAGCAATAAGGCATTTTGGCAGTAGAATTTTATTAGAATGCATAAGCCATCAAAGTCAGCTGTTCTCCTAATGGCTTTGCAATTTATTTATTGCTG
Organism: Anolis apletophallus; assembly: GCA_030556195.1. Lineage (NCBI taxonomy): Eukaryota > Metazoa > Chordata > Lepidosauria > Squamata > Anolidae > Anolis > Anolis apletophallus. The sequence continues at coordinate 118,677,846 of JARBWK010000006.1, read as the reverse complement.
TAAGAGACCTTGGAAAATATTATCGGAGCAATAATACGCAATAAACTCAGAATGCAACACAGCATGAAAGGCACATAGCGCAGGTTTATATTCTGCTTACTGTGCTCTGGTGCTAAAAGTCAAGAAAGTTTCTATACTAAACTTCATTTATGGTATGCATTCATACAGGTATTCCTAAAGACTAAAAGGAATGATACGTTTTTTGGTCTAGACGCTGGCATCAAGCTGTAGAAGGGATGCAGTTTGACACCACTTTACCCGCCATGGCTCCATTTTATTGAATCATGGGATTTGTAGTTAATAATAATAATACACCTTATTTATATTCCACCCTTCTCCCCTAGGAGACTCAAAGAAGATTACAGCATTTGCATACATAGGCAAGCATTCAATGCCTTAACTTTCATATAAAATGAAGAAACACAAATACAAACAAAGGCAAAGGCTTCTCCTTTCATCTCTGACTCTGGGATGTGCTTTTCTCCATTTTCAAGCCAAGGAGCGTATTGTTATCTCCTGGTTGTGTGGCTGGCATGATTGCTTGGAGTGTTTTTTTGACTTTTCCCACTGAAGTGGTATTTATTTATCTACTCACATTTGCATGTTTTTGAACTGCTAGGTTGGCAGGAGCTGGAACAGACAGGAGCTCACCCCGTCTCACAGATTCAAATTGCCAACATTTAGGGCAGCAGTTCAGTTAACCTTCCGATCAGACGCACAAGGTTTAACCCATTGCGCCATTGTGGCCACGTAAAAGGCATCATCACTCTTTGGCGGTGAAGGTTAAGGACCTTGTAAAACTACAAGTCCCATGATGGCATAGTATTGAGCCATGGCAGTCAAAGTTGTGTCAAACTACATCATTTTACAGTTTAGATGCACCCATATTCACAATAAATTGGAACTCGGTGGGTGCATAATGTTTTAAAAAGTCTCAAGACTATGTAGTCACAGTGAAAGAGTTCATAATATTCTTTAAAGTTGGCTGCAGAGTTAACTACAGAGTAAACCCATTGCCTAAAATCTCCAATTTCACTGTCAAATACATATCCACATATGTTCATCCATTCATACACTTGATCATTGCAACACTGAGATCTAAAATCTGTTTGTTAGTCCTAAATATAATGGGCCCTTTGAATCAATTATTGAATAGTAGGTCAGTATGTAGATAAAGCCCATTGCTTTTTCAATGAGTCTACTTCAGGATTCAGGACCAAGTGTTGATTTCCATGCATGAAATATTCATTATGGAAAGAACATTTGTATCTCTCTATCTGTTGCACTTCAGGCCTGGAAACACCTATGACCACCACACCACACAAAAGGTTTAGCAACAGGTAATGACCCAACACTAATCCAAATATCTCATAATGTTCTAGAGGTGACAAAATCCAGGAACAGCCAGAAATCATCAGTCCGTGAACAAGAAGGTATCACTAGTAAAACTTGAACAGGAGTACATTAACAGAAACTTAGAAAACTTCCAGGATAATATTAAATCCAAAACCAAGGATTTGCTTGAACCAGGAACAAGAGAACTCAGACTTAGCATCTCACTCTTACGCAGTGTTACTTGAACTGCCCTTAAGGTCGGGCTGTTCAGGTAAACTTGGTGTTTAATAGACACCCATGAAAGCATTATGTATCCTGTGAATTATCTCCACAACTTTCCCACATAATGTCTCAGACCAATTCAACCTGTTTTTGGCTCTGATTTGTAAACGAAGACTCTTGTTGATCTCTGTAGCTACAGGTGGTTTCTCCTGGGAACCCTCCTTATCACTCAGCTCTTCACGATTCCTTACCTGCTGTTGCTACTTCTGGCTCCTCTGGTTGGCCTTGAAGCCCTGCACTTTCTGAGCCAGTTTCCTTACAGAGAGAACCATTATCTCCCAGAAAATGAATTTCTCAGACTTGAGGGCCCATCTCTTTGTGCCACAGGAAAGTCCACAATCCTCCCTAAATCATCTGTTAAACCATCAGTCTCTGGCTGATCTAAAACACTATCTTACTCTAATTATACTATCATTATATGCTTAGAACAACTTCTCTGGCTCTCAAGAAATTCCACCTTCATTTTCCTTCTAGAGAAAGCCTACTAGATAGTTTTGCTATATTTACACCATTAAAGAGTTTCTCAGACCTTTTGAAATCTGGCACAGCACTTTCGGTGCTCTTTCGCCTCACATTTTGATGAACACTTTCACACCTTGTTTTTAGCATAGCATTTCTCCAGGATCTTTACTAAATCCAGTTCTCATTTTCCTAGTATTCAAGGTATGTAAAAGTTAGACTCTTCTTTGGTGTATCTCTAAAACCAGTACAGTAGTTGTTGTGTGCCTTTAAATTCTTTTTGACTTATGGTGAATCTATCATGGGGTTTTCTTGGCAAAATTTGTTCAGAGATGAGATGCCATTGCCTCCCTTGGGGCCGAAAGAAGAAGGTTATCTAGTGGGTTTTAATGGCCAAGTGGGGATTCAAAACCTGGTCCCCGGTGTAATAATCTAAAACTCAAGCAAACAAATGTCACGTCTAATAATTTTTTTCTGGATCCCCGAAGGATGCTGTTAATTACTTAAAATATATGACTGACAATTTGTTCAACAGTTGTGATATCATGAGATGGATTGACAATATCCTAACAGCTGGGGATTTGTGTTTATGACCATGAACAACCAAATGTGATACCCCAAACAAAATTAACTGGCAGAAGAAGTGCTGGAGCTTGAGGCAATTGGGAATAACATCCTCAGAGTACGCCCTGTTCTGGGTCATCTAAGGTGGCATCCTAATTCAAGGTTGCCTAAATGATGTGATGATGATGTACACCTCTGTGCAAGCCTAGAAGTACTACTTCAAAGCTTTAGTAAATATTTAGTAGTGGTGGGTGGATGGAGAACTGGAATCAAGTGATGACTTACTTAAAACAATGGGTGGCCCGAAATGGAGAACTGTTGAGCAACTGACTGGGAGTCACCCATTATAGATTGTAACTTTGAAGAGCACTTTCCTGCCCTCCCCATTCATGTTTCACCCAACTTTTGTTCTGTATTGAAAAACAACTAGTGGCAGCAGTTGAACAATATCACAGTGCACTACAATGTTTGTGTAATGTTGTGCTAGTCCATGAATCTTCTCTAAGCATGATTGAGTCTGGATCAAGCCTGGTGCACTGGACTGAAGAGCATCAGACTTTGAATAACTGAGTGGTAGTGATTTACAAACAAAAGTAACTGGCTTGAATCATATTAGTTAATCAAAACTAGAGTAATCCCATTGAGTCCTTCAATTATTGAATGAGTGAAGGTGAACCTACACTGTAGAATTAATGCAAGTTGATGCCACTTTAACTGACATGGGTCGATATTATGGAATCCTGGAAGATGTAGTTTTACAATGTCTTTAGCCGTCTCTGCCAAAATGTATAATGCCTCACCAAACTACAACTTCTAAGATTCCACAGCATTGAATGATGGCTGTTTAAGTGGTGTGACACTGCATTAATTATATAGTTTAGGTGCACCCGCAATCTATTCTATCTGGGACTAACCAATAGGATCCAAGCCATTGCACAAACAAAGAAGGATTAGGATGTAAAGGCTCCTTTGTTTTCAGTGACATTTGGCAGCCAAGAATTCAAATGTGTGATCTAACTGTCTGATTTACAAAACAAGGAAAGTCGGCAGAAACCCAGCTTATCAAAAACAGCTTCCTATCACAGAATCACACAATGTGAGCAAAGAGGGATGTGTTACCGTAACCGTATATCGCTTGTGACTCCTGCTTTAGATTCACTGTAGGATTAAATTATCTAAACAAGCAGTTTCCTGAGGAAGCAAGAGGTACAGGGTGAGTGGGAAAGGAAAGCACATGCATGGCTTGGAACGTTCTGTCACAATACATGATTGGCAATAAAAGGCATTCATTTGGAACATTTTTATCATATTGACTGAACAGTTGCAAGAATACAAAATGACTCAGTTTGGGTGCCTTGCCAGATTGCCAAGTGGGTTGACTAAAGATGCATTCACCAGGGACTGGGCTTCAAAGGAGAATGGACAAAAATTGGACCATCTGTTAGAATGGCAATCACTCAGAATGTGTGGATGGAACAACTGGGCACTTTGAATCCCCAATCTGACTTTTCAATATTATTTGTGAACTGTCTATATGTCCTCTTTTCATAGTTGTAGCATGTATTCAATGCTGGTGCCACATAGTGGTTTTGTATATGAAAATTTCCAATGCCAATTCAATATAGGATTGCCATTTCAAGTAAGGAGAAGAGGAAAAGCCCTGGAATAGAGTGGCACGGGATTCCCAAGAACAAAAGGCTCATTTGTTAAATGAAAATGTCATGGGGGATGCCTGTCACGGCAGCAGTAAATGTGAAAAAAGATCTTGGAGTCCTCATAGACAACAAGTCAAACATGAGCCAACAATGTGATGTAGCAGGATTTTGGCCTGCATAAATAGTATAGTTTTTAGATCAAAGGAAGTCATGCTACCCCTCTATTCTGCCTTGGTCAGACAACAACTGGAATCACACTGCATCCAATCCTGGGCACCGCAATTTAAGGGAGATGTTGACAAGCTGGAATGTGTCCAGAGGAGGTCAACTTAAATGATCAAGGGTCTGGAGAACAAGCCCTATGGAGGAGCGGCTTAAAGAACAATGGCTTCTAACTACAGGAAAGGAGATTCCACCTGAACATTAGGAAGAACTCTTCAGCGTTGAGTATTTATGTCACAGCGGATAGGCAACAGAAATATAGAAGTTTAATTCCCCATCGGCCCAAAAACTCCAGTCTCTGTTCGAGTGAATAATGAAACTCTCATTCAATTCACAAGGTAAATATATAACTTTGTATTGAATTGTATTTAACAATAACTGGCAAAACATCGAAAAACAACAGCCATCACAGCTACCTTTCTAAACATCCTTTCCTCACAGATATTAAATCCCAACTGTCAGATCCCAACTGTCACTTTGTAACTGACATTCCTCAAGGTTCCATTTAGCAGTCTTGAGACAGCGCCATCTGGTGTCAAACATGACACACTGCAGGTCATCTCAAACTGGGAAAATATATCTTGTGCTGACTCATGAATTGCTATTCAAAATGCAATAATCTGACAAGAACTTCCTAACTGTGAGAGTTGTTCAGCAACAGAACTCTCTGCCCTAGAGTCTGGTGGAGGCTCCTTCTTTGGATGCTTTTAAACAGAGGCTGGATGGCCATCCGTTGGGGGTACTTTGAATGCAATTTTCCTGCCTTTTGGCAGTGGGTAGGACTGGATGGCCCATGAGTTGTCTTCCAACACTATTATTCTATGATTCTATGTCAATGTCATTGCTTGATGAGAGAGGTCAAAGTCTTAGTGCCTGTTGTATAATCAGTTATACAACTGTGAGATCTAGCATAATTGTGATGGCATATTGTGTTCACATCTTGGCTAGCAAAACCATACTCCATCAAAGCATGCCTTCATTCTGGACTGTTGTGAGATTGTTGTGAGATCATGGGGTTCCGTAACTTCCATCTTGTGTGCAGATCCTTTGAGTCAGAGCAAATGGAAAACACAACCTTGCTGTGCATTTTATATATGATTTCTGTCCCTCAACCCTAAGTGTATAGAGAGGTGATATAAGCCATATTATACATATTTACACATCCCAGATCTCCGTGTCATTAGTGGCTAGTAGATCTCCGTTTAGTGGTGTGGAAAATTCTCTCTAAGGCAGGCCTGCACAATTTTTGGTTCTCTAGGTGTTTGGGACTTCAACTCCCAGAAGCCCTTGCCAGCTTGTCCAATGGTCAGGAATGCTGGGAGCTGACGTCCAGAACCCTTGGAGGGGCACAGGTTGTGCAGGCTTGCTAAGTTTTCAACTGAACACTAAAGAAACTATCCAAGGTGCTGAAATTTCTCAACTGATAGGGAGATACTAGTCTTGCCACATTTCATATGTTCCAGGACTTAATGTGGCCTCTTTCACCGAATGCAGGCTGAGGTTACTGGAGACTTTATAAGTATTTATAAATATACAAGTTGAGCAGAAGTGGGGTCCACACGTTCTCAGTATTACCTGCAGCAAATATCTCGTTTTCTATCTTCCAGGTGGACACTGGACACTATAGAGATACTTTCAAAGCTGAACATTAAGCTCTCTTCCTGCCAAAGATTTCCTCATTTTGCCCAAGCCTCATACAGGTAGCTTCTTCAGAGTCCTCTGCACATTGGGCAGAGATATACTTAAACAGTTTGGACCTGGACTAACAAACTGCATTTCCTTGTTCAAACTTGCCTGGGCCCTTTGATTGGTGGAGGAGGCCCTGCTCTCGGTCCCACCCCCATCTCAACCATGGTTGGTGGGAATGAGAGAGGGGGCCTTCTGGCTGGTCACCCCCACCTTTGGAACTTCCTCCCCAAGGAGATCAAAAGGTTCCCTTCTTACTCTCCTTAAAAAAAAGCTTTAAACTTTTTATGCTTGGAGGAGGTATAAAACTCTTAGTATGTACTCAGTGGAATGGAAATGAAACTGGTATGGCACTCTGCCTAGGCTGACTTTTAATTCTTTTATTGGATGTAAATTGCATGTTTTAATTTGTTGTATGTTTAGTGTTGTTTTATATTTAAATTATTTTTCATGTTTCTGTTTTATAGACATAGAATGTTTGCTAGTTTTGATGGAAAGCACCCTAAGTCTCCACAGGGAGATAGGGCGAGATACAAAAACAGTTTATTATTATTATTATTTATTGTCTGAGGCAAGGGGCAGCATAATTGCTTGGTCACATTTCATGTATAGAAGTCAGACATACTGGTAGCTGGATTTTACTATTGACAGTTTCTTCTACAGTAGATCAGGATAACACACATCACTTAGGGCAGTGGTTCTCAACCTGTAGGTCTCCAGATGTTTTGGCCTTCAACTCCCAGAAATCCTAATAGCTGGTAAACTGGCTGGGATTTCTGAGAGTTGTAGGCCCAAACACCTGGGGACCCACAGGTTGAGAACCACTGACTTAGGGCAATGTTTCTCAACCTGGGGGTTGGGACCTCGTGGGGGGGGGGTCACGAGGAGGGTGTCAGAGAGTCACCAAATACCACCGGAAAACATAGTATTTTCTGTTGCTCATGAGGGTTCTGTATGGGGAAGTTTGGTCCAATTCTATCTTTGGTAGGGTTTAGAATGCTCTTTGATTGTAGGTGAACTATAAATCCCAGCAACTACAACTCCCAAATGTCAAAATCAATTTTCCTCAAACTCTACCAGTGTTCACATTTGGGCCTATTGAGTATTCATGCCAAGTTTGGTCCAGATCTACCGTTCTTTGAGTCCACAGTGCTCTCCTGGCGTAGGTGAACTACAACTTCAAAACTCAAGGTCAGTGCCCACCAAACTTTTCCAGTATTTTCTATTGGTCATGGGAGTTCTGTGTGCCAAGTCTGGTTCAATTCCATTGTTGAGGGGGTTCAGGATACTCTGTGATTGTAGGTTAACTATAAATCCCAGCTACTACAACTCCCAAATGACAAAATCATTTATCCTCCCCCCACCCGCAACCACACCAAAATTCAAATTTGGGCATAATCAGGTATTTGTGCCAAATTTGGTCCAGTGAATGAAAATACATCCTGCATATCAGATATTTCAATTACGATTCATAACAGTAGCAAAACTACAGCTATGAAGAAGCAATAAAAATCATGTTATGGTTTGGGATCATCACAACATGAGGAACTGTATTAAGGGGTGGTGACATTAGGAAGATGGAGAACCACTGACTTAGGGGATGATATGAGGTGTAGGGTTATAGATATGGGGTGTAGCAAAATTGAGCCATCCTAAATAAGGTGGGTGGGGAATTCTTATTCTCCACTCACCATGTCATTTTCTTACATTCTCCAAATTCCGAGTGCTGCGGTAATTCAAAGCTACAGCTGAGCATTTAGAAATACAATTTAGGCATCCAAAGAAAAAGGGCAGGCAAAATTACCAAGGGATTATGAACATGGCCAAGAGGATAAAAATAGAATCTTTATTGGGAGTGCATTTTGCTTCTCCTTCCTATCCAGAGATGATGAGGGACTAATCATATAGCTGCTGTTCTAAATGATTAGACTCCCATCACCTCTAGGTGGGAGACTAATATAGCATCCAGAATGCTTCTGCTTGCTGCTCCATAATGCACCCTCTCTGCCTAATAATAAGGCTGACCCTGATAGTGAGTAAGGCTTTCCAGAGTACTAATGTATACAGCAGCAGCCTTAGTGTGAATTACAGTCAGACTGCCACATTTGCTGGGTTTAGAACACAAAACCACAAAAGTGAAAAAAAATTAATCCATGCATTTTGAAATGCTAATTTTTCCCCTGAGAAAATATTTTTCAAGGAATCTCTATGTTCTAAGGCAGTGGTTCTCAACCTTCCTAATGCCGTGACCCCTTAAAGCAGTTCCTGATGTTGTGGTGACCCCCAACCATAAAATTTTTTTGTTGCTACTTCATAACAGTAATTTTGCTACTGTGATGAACCATAATGCAAATATCTGATATGCAGGATTTATTTTCATTCACTGGACCAAATTTGGCACAAATATCCAATACGCCCAAATTTCAATACTGATAGGGTTGGGGGATTGATGTTGTCATTTGGGAGTTGTAGTTGCTAGGATTTATAGTTCACCTACAATCAAAGAGAATTCCGAACTCCACCAACAATGGAATTAAACCAAACTTCGCACACAGAACTCCCATGATCAACAGAAAATACTGGAAGCATTCGGTAGGCATTGGCCTTGAGTTTTGGAGTTGTAGTTCACCTACATCCAGAGAGCACTGTGGACTCAAACAATGATGGATCTGGGCCAAACTTGGCATGAGTCCTCATGAATGTCCCTGGTGGAGTTTGGAGAAAATAGACCTTGACATTTGGGAGTTGTAGTTGCTGGGATTTATAGTTCAACCCTCAGGCCCAGCCAGTGCAGTTCAATAAACAGCTTGGTTTGGAGCGACAAAGCCAGCAGAGGGGGTGGGCCTAAGTCTGGGAGGAGGGACATTTGGGAGCGTTTTGCGGAAAGCTCAGATTCCTCTTTGCTCTGCCTGGAGTAAGGCTTATATTCCTCTTGTAACTACAACTTAAATCATGACAGAGTATTCTGAACTCCACCAATGATAGAATCGGGCCAAACTTCCCACACAGATCCCACAGGACCAACAGAAAATACTGTTTTCTGTTGGTCTTTGGCGACCCCTCTGACACCCCCTTGCGACCCCTCCAGGGGTCCCGACCCCCAGGTTGAGAAACACTGTTCTAAGGCATTACTCTATGCCCAACTTCCACCAGATGCTAAACATAGAATTGCATGAGTTTTTTTTTATCGTGTCAGGAGCGACTTGAGAAATCACAAGTCTTTTCTAGTGTGAGAGAATTGGCTGTCTGCAAGGATGTTGCCTAGGGGACGCCCGGATGTTTTGATGTTTTTACCATCTTTGTGGGAGACTTCCCACATGTCCCTGCATGAGGAGCTGGAGCTGATAGAGGGAGCTCATTCACACTCTCCCCAAATTTGAACCTGCGACCTGTCGGTCTTCAGTCCTGCCGGCACAGGGGTCTAACCCACTGTGCCACCGGGGGCTCCACATTGCATGAGATGAACTAGAGCAGGGGTCCCAAACTTTGTAAGCCAAGATCAGTTCATGGTTGCTCATATTGTAGGTTGGGCAGACTCTAGTTTGAAAAAAAATATGAATGCATTCCTATGCACACTGCTCATATCTTATTTATAGTTCAAAAAAGTGAAAGAACAATACAATATTTAAAAGGAAGAACACTTTTTAAGCAACATAAACTTAACAGCATTTTAATACGAAGTGTGGGCTTGCTTTTGGTTGATGAGATGGTCAAGTTAATCAGTGTTATTGTTGTGTGTCTTCAAGTTATTTCAGATTTAGTCTGACCCTAAATCTAAAGTTTAGGGTGGGGGCGGGTAAATGACCTTGGGAGGGCCACATCCAGCACACAGGCCTTAGTTTGGGGCCCTCTGGTATTGAGATTAATAGAGAAATGGATCTCTGTAGGAATCTCTAGATCCTCCAGCATGAGTCTATGAACAAAGTCACAGTTGACTGTCATAATAATAATAATAATAATAATGATAATAATCGTTTTATTTTTGCCCACCTCTCCTCATGGCTTGAGGCCGGTTACAGCATTACTAAATCATAAATGAACACATAATCATTTGAAAACACCCTGTAATACACATATTAAAACATACCTCCATATCAAAATGCACAAAACAAAAACAAGGCATACAGTGGGGTTTAAAATTCACCATTTAAATTGTCTGGGTAGGACTGCCAGAAGAGTTTAGTCTTTACTTGTATCTTAAATTCCAACATCTGATCTAGCTGTCGGAGCTCTACCGGCAGGTCCTTCCACAGTCATGGAGTGGCCGAGGAAAAGGTCCTCTGGGTGCCAGTCAGGTTTTGGCTAGCTGGAGTAACTGCCTCCCAGAGGACCTAAGTGTGTGGGGTGAATTGTATGGGAGTAGGTGATTCTGTAGGTAACCTGGACCCAAACCATGTAGGGATTTAAAGGTCAAAATTAACACCTTGTACTTTGCCCAGAAATTAATTGGCAGCCAGTGGAGTGATTTTAGGATTGGTGAAAATGCTCCCTCCTAGATGTTCCTGAAACTAGTCTGGCTGCCGTATTTTTGAACCAGCTGGAGTTTCCAAACTTGGTACAAGGGTGCACAATGTAGAGCACATTGCAAAAGTCCAACCTTGAGGTTACCAATCCATGCACTACCATCTTCAGGTCCTCTATATCTAGGAAGGGGCACAACTGGCAGATCAGCTGGAGATGATAGCAAGCACTTCTGACTGTCACATCTATCTGGGCTGACATTTGGAGAGAAAGATTCAGGAGTACTCCCAAGCTGCAAGCACAGTCTTTCAGGGGTGTGTGTAACCCCATCCAGGACTGGTTGACACACCTCCACCCCGAGGTTAGGACCCTTGATAGTATCTCTGTTTTGTCTGGAATCAGTTTCAATTCATTTTCCTTCAATTTGTTTTCCCTTGGTATGATGGGGGTAAAAAGGAGGTACGAATCTGGCAGAAGAAGCAAGAGATCTATACCCTATCTTTCCCCAATGGTAGGAACTGTTTGCTGATGAATCTATTGATTTATTGATTTGATTTATTTACTACATTTGTATGACACCCTTCTCAGCCCTCAGGCAACTCAGGGCAGCTTACAGTGGCAACGATTCGATGCCCAAATACACCATGAAACTTTTAAAAACATTAACACATAATATAAAACCATAATAAGAGTATTAAAACATCCATCAATTACGTCTCCAAATAAAAACATTGTGCAATCTCATCATCCAATCGTTCAATTTACCTTGCATTTTCAAACGCTTGCTCAAACAACCAAGTCTTGACTCTTTTCCGAAATGTTAAGAGGGAGGGGGGCAATCTAATGTCCCCAGAAAGGATGTTCCATAGCTGTGGGGTCACCACTGAGAAGGCTGTGTCTCTCGTCCCCACCAAACATGTTTGTGACGCAGGCGGGATTGAGAGCAGGGCCTCCCCGGATGATTTTAAAGTCCTAGCAGGTTCATAAGTGATGATGCATTCAGACAGGTAAGTTGGGCCAGAACTGTTTAGGGCTTTATAGCCTTAGCAATGCAAAAGATCAGGCAGCAATCAAAGGAAACAACCAGGACACCAGAGAAGCATTCATCATTATACTGTCAATCACAGTTATCAGCAGAGGGATTATAAAATCAAAGAACATCATCTCCATGCATCGCCATTACAAGCCATTAGAGGAGCATGTGGGATGTAAGTCACAAGTTGTCATAGCAATATTATGGTCTCATTATTGTAATGTTCATGATGCCAATCACACAACCAGAATATCATGCAAAATATTATGGTGTGCTTCTTTTCCATGACTTGTAGTGGCGAGCATCTCCCTCCCTTTCTCCCCCCTCTCTCATCCTTTCTCTCTGCACATTTGTATGTGGTACTTTATAAAGAAAGTACTGTAACAAAAGTCTATAAAATATACAATTGAGACAAAAAGGGGGAGCAAAATGCAGGTAGAGATAATTAGAGAAGGTATGAGCAATTGTTTCAATTATATGAACTGTGCTAAAGTGTAACGGAAATAGACTAGGAGGAACTAGCAGGTTATGTGAAAGGGAAGATGAGTCTCTCAGGACAGAGACCCAAAGTGACTCACAACCTTGAAAACTATACAATCAAAAACTTACAAATCTAAATATTACAATAGAATTAAAAGTGTATTAAAGCAATTCAGTTAAAATCTCATTAAAACAATAGATAAAAACGCTGTTTATTTATTTATTTATTTATATTTATTTATTTATTATTCACACTTGTTAGTCGCCACTCCGGGTGTGGCTTGGGGTGACTTACAACAGTGGAAGCACAGTTTAAAAACACAGTATTACACAATAAAAACGCAATAAAACACAACAATACACAATAAAAATACAGTAAAAGCACGGTAAAATACACGGCAAAGCACAATTCATCAGGGTTGCATCCAGCATGGGGATGGGCAGTCAAGAAATTGCAGTCTTAGTCCCCAAAACCTGCCAAAACAGGAGGGTTTTGCACGCCTTCTGGAACGTCATTAGATCTTTAAGAACATGAACATCGGAAGGCAGTGCATTCCATAGTATAGGGGCGATTACCGAGAAGGCCCTCCTTCTTGTTAAAATAATACCCCACTTTCCACCCCTCAGGGTTGGGACACAAAGTGGCTCACATCATAAAAAGCAGCACAATTAATAAGATATAAAAATTAAATGTTAATTAAGAGAACTTGATTATTAAAACAATACAATTAAAATATACATTAAAAAGCTGTTAAAAGCCTTCCAGCACCACCTAGCCCAGTGGTTCTCAACCTTCCTAATGCCACAACTCCTTAATACAGTTCCACATGTGGTGGTGACCCCCAACCATACAATAATTTTCATTGCTACTTCATAACTATAATTTTGCTACTGTTACAAATCGTAATGTTTATATCTGATATGCAGGATGTATTTTCATTCACTGACCACATTTGGCACAAATACCCAATATACTCAAATTTGAATACTGGTGGAGTTGGGGGGGGGGGGGTGTGTGTGATTAATTTTATCATTTGGAAGTTGTAGTTGCTGGGATTTATAGTTAACCCACAACCAAAGAGCATGTCACTCCAACATGCGAGTCTATCCCTGATGCTTTTAAATATCTGCATGAAACCACAGGGAGCGTTGCAGTAGTCTATATGGGATTTAACCAGAGCATGGACCACCGTGGCCAAGTCAGACTTCCCAAGGTACGGGCGCAGCTGGCACACAAGCTTTAACTGTGCAAAAGCTCCCCTGGCCACTGCCGAAACATGGAGTTCCAAGCTCAGCGATGAATCCAGAATCACTCCCTAGCTGCGAACCTGCACCTTCAGGGGGAGTGTAACCCCGTCCAGCACAGGCTGTAACCCTCTGCCCTTGAGCTGCCCCTGGGTACTATGCAGCTATTGCAGTGTGTCTATACTGTACTGGGTACTATGCAGCTATTGTAGTGTGAATATACTGTTTACAGTATGTCTATACTGTAAAATTAATGCAGTTTGACACCACTTTAACTGCTATGGTTTAATGCAGAGGTGTTTGGTGAGGCACCAGCACTTTTGGGCAGAGAACACTTCCCTCCTATTTTGAACTACCATTCCTTCCTGAGTCCCTCTTGCAGATTCAGAAGGACCCAAGCTTGATTCATAGCCAACTGCTGAAAAAACACTACCCACGGTCTCAACATTACCATGTATGTCAGTGTCTTCCTTCTTCTTGCACTCTGGAAGGGAGTACATTCAATGTCGTGTATAATGTATATTGGGGTTATCAATAATTTAGATGCCCTGTTCTCTTTGTTGACTCCCTTCAAGTCGGTCACACCGGGAGCTGCGCTTAGCGGAAAAACATCTTGTTCCATTAGTGACCTTGAAAAAGGGAAAGCTAGAGGGGAGAGGAAGCCTCTGAGCTTTACAAATGTAAGCTTGTTGGCTCTTCTGAGAGACCAGAAGGGAATAATTATGCCAAACATAAAAGATAAAAACAATCACTTGAAGGCACGAATGCAGTAGTCCTGCAGGGTGCAAGACAGAGGGTATGGGAGTTATAAAAGTGAGGTCTAGTAAGCAGGTATCAGGACCAAAATGTTTCTATTACTTCTCCACCAGCAAAAATAGTTTGTATTCTATTAAGTCAGCAGGAGGTGGGGAAGAAGAGAAATATAGGGGAATCTTATCCTTCCTAGTAGGTGCAGATAAAACAAGATTGCTGCAGTAACTGCCATCTTGGGAGTTCAACTCAATAACTTTTGGTATCTTGACAGCATTCTGATGTTGTTTGATCACATCTGTTCCAGTTTGAAATATTGAGTGGATGTTCCGCCTTGTGCTAAGTCCAACTCAGCTTGATCAGTTCTGAAAACAATAACCGCAAAACCTCTTCACAATTCCACTTGGGCTGGTTGTGTCAGTACTTCCAGTATTCCCTTGTGCCTGCCACCTGTTATGTACAGGCAAACTCCAGTTCAGAAAACAAAAGCTATCAAAGTCTAGAAGACTTCCAGTGAACTTCAATGGAGGTAGGAAGGGTGCCGGAGCTGCTCTGATGCACCATCTGGCGGATCGTCTGTAAAGGGTACAAAATACCCCTCTTCTCTGGCGGATTGAGGTCGGGAAGAGTGTGAAGTCTTGGTGCACGTAGCCATAGATCTTGGGGTTCACCTCTCGTTAAGGGAGAGACCCCTAAAGGTCCGGCAAGTTCGGAGACTAGCAGGACGAGCCCCAGGGAGCCCGGTGCTTATAATTGATATGTTGCAATATGATCCCACATGATGTTGCTTCTTTAGTTGGGATGAGTTTTGCTGATCATAGGTTTCCAAAATTATGTGTGATTCAATTCTTGCCTTGATAGCCATGGAGTGGCTGGATGATTGCTTAATTGTGCTTGATACACTTTGATGTCAGAAATCCATCCACAACAGTCCCTCTAGTACAGTGGAGTTTCATCGACACATTCATCTAAACAGCTTCCTAGTATAGAGCAAAAAAGGTTTTGCATATTTTTTGCTCTATGCCTATAACTGGATCAAACCTAGCAGGCTCAAAAAAGGTAATGTGATGTAAAAGTCTCATAAAGTTGCTTTGTAGCACCCTTGGATTCCATTCCATTCCGGGATCCTGGAAGAAAAAGCAATCACATCAGGCAGAAGATTCAAAATGTCATGAAAGGACAAAAATAGTTATTTACTGGCCTATTGTGATAATACTTTTACTGCCAGGGCTGGGAGAGAGATGCTTGTGTATTTGATTTCCAAAGTAACTAGGTTGCAGTTGAATATTATGTATTAGGCCTGGTTGAGCCAAAAAATAAATAAAATGGTTCAAAACTTGTTCCGGATGTAGGGGATGCTGGCACTTCAATCTGATTGACTTCTGAAATTTTCTGGAAAAATTTTGGAATTCCCTGAATTAATTCCTAAATTTTGGAATGGCTTTGTTAATGGCGGATATGCATGTTAAACCCAGTTTGGACATGGATGCCTTCCCACTACAATCAGAACTGGGATGACAGCCGTGTTAAACTCGGCTGTCACTCCGGTTCCGATGCGGAGGGAAGGCATCAGTGTCCAAACTGGGTATTTAACTCAGTTTGAATGCAGATGCCTTCCCTCCGCGTCAGAACTGGGGCGACAGCCATGGACGCAGATGCCTTCCCTCTGCATCAGAATTGCACACAGAAGGGAAGGCCAGGGAAGAGAAACATGCCGATTCCTTTCTGAAAATTGTGGTGGTGGCTTCGAAATGGCAAATTCACTTCTGGGTTGGTTACATCACTTCAAAAACGCTTCAAAGGTGAATTTAATCCAAATTCATTCTGATTTTATGAGCATTCCGACGAACCTAACCAGGCCTACTATGTATCTTAAACTGAGAGACGGCATTATTTGCTACTCTGCCACAAGTAACACAAAGCCTTGGGTTTGCATGGTCAATCATACACCTTTCAGACAGTGGAAAAAAACTGCAATTAATTCCATTTTCACAGTGATATCTTGTTAACTTTCCTTTCGGCACTATGCTGAATGGCTGAACGCTGACACCAAACATCACCCTGATTCTGTAGTGTGGATTTAGTTGCTAAAATAATATTGTAAGAAGTGCAAGAAGGTATTTGGTTACATGGAATGCAAACATTATATCAGTTGATAATCCTTAAGGGTGGAGTAATTTCTATCCCCAATTGTTTATGAAGGAATTAATGGAAAATTAAAGACTCTGCAGTGAATAAAATTATTGCTAGTTGATTTCCAAATGACTCTTTGGGAACTGTATCTACTCAATACTCAAATAACTTATAATACAAACATGACTGGATTTTAGTAGGCCAGATACAGTACCATTTAGGGCTACCCTACTGTGTTGGCCTCATCACAAATAAGGTCACAGCTGGATCTTTATTTTCAGCTTAGGTGGTAACTCAAGTAGTGATAACAGCAGCATGCTGGGTTTACTGGTCTGGGGAAAAAGCTCTGCCAGCCACAAATTATCTGCTGGATTTTACAAGCTAAAGGTTTTAAAAATGGACAATTAACTATAGTAGCTTCTAAAAAAGAAAGAAAAATCAGGGCAAGGACAAGCTTGTTATGAAGCAAAAAAAATTAACAAAAAAGATGATAATACATACCCAACAAATATAAGCTGCTTCTCAAACAAAAAAGACAAATGCTAAAAATCCTTCTCCTGACTAATCTAAGAAGCTAATGCGGGGTGCAGGTAATCTTAAGGGACTACAGAGTTAAAAACCTGGACGTTCTGTTGTGCCTTTGATTAGGCAGCTTCACCAGAGAAGCCGTGCACTTTATTCTTGCCCATCCTTTGGTTACTCGACAATCTCTAAGGGTATTTCTCAGCCTCTGTTCACTTGAATCCCTCACTTTCCACTGGCCCCATCTCAGAATCACTGCACTTATTTGACCCTGATCCCAAGGTTTGAACTTTATCCCAACCTTATTGTTTTGGGGCTCAACATGTTGGAAGTGCCTGGCATAAAGACCTACAGGCTAGACAGTACACGACAGAGGGCATTCGCAGTGGCCGCGCCAACACTATGGAACTCGTTGCCTGGAGAGACACGAGCCCTGCGGGACTTGATAACATTTCGTAAGGCTGTTAAGACCTGTCTGTTTAGACAGGCATTCGGCTCTGACCGGTGCCCGCAATAACCTGCCACCCACCGCGTCACTGCCGCTACATCACTACTGTCCTGTTACAGTTTTACTGGGGGGGGGGGGGGGGGGGGGGTGGGGTGGAATTGGTTTTAACGCTGTTTTAATGTTGTTATGTGTTTTATTGGTATTTTATTGTTGTAAACCGCTCTGAGCTTCGGAGTGAGCGGTCTACCAAGCTGAAATAAATAAATAATAATAATAATATGATGTTCTGTGATTGTGTTTTTATTTGATTGTTTTTAATGCTGTTTTTATTGTTACATGGGCTTGTCCCCTTGTAAGCCGCCCCGAGTCCCTTCCAAGAGATGGTGGTGGGGTATAAGAATTAAATTATATTATTATTATTACAGACTAATGTCTTCATCACACAAAAACTTTTCCCTGCCCTACAATGCTGCCAAGATACAGTCAGGATGAAGCCCACTAAAGCCCATCACATGATACAGGGCTACTTCTAATAGGGCTCAATCTCAGCAGCATGGTCAGAGGCAGCCCTGAGAAAATGGGAGCCCATGTTCTCATTCCGCAGCTTCCCATGCAGGGACATGAGAGAAACCTCCCACAGAGATGGTAAAAACATCAAACATCCGGGCACCCCCTGGGCGACGTCCTTTCAGATGGCCAATTCTCTCACACAAGAAGCGACTTGCAGTTTTTCAAGTCACTCCTGACGTTAAAAAAAAATCAGTAGCTGGGGACAGTGTGGGCGGAAGCCAGAGGCAGCTGGAAAATGTTATGTGAAGGTAAGGGGATGAAGCGTTATGTCGTTCTACGGTTTTCCCTGCTGCTACATGGATTCCCCCGCTGTCCCCTGGCTTATGGACCTCTGTCTGATGAGGTCTTAAGACACATTCTCTGAAGTAAAGAAGAGTACAGATAACCTGAATGACTGAAGGTGCAGTTTAGTGAGACCCAGGACCTCTCTGGCTGAGTATTTGAAAGACCCTTTTTCTAAACAAATTGAAATGTTTAGCAAATTGAAGTAATAAATAAATAAATAAACAAACTGCAATTCTCCAGAAGGCAGACGCAGGATTTCAGATGGGATGCATACTTTTGTCTACTCTTTCAGCTCTAGTGTGATACCGGCTGAAGGCATTTCTGACTCCAAGCAACCGTAACACAAATGTTGGCAAGATTTGTTCAGAAGAGGTTACCATTGTCTTCCTTTTGAATTTGTTACGAGGGCGGGTCAATAAGTCTGTGACTTTTTAAATTAAACACAGATTTTTGGATAAAAAATCATTTTATTTTTCAACGTAGTCTCCTTTGAGCTCTATACACTTTGTCCAACGTTTCTCCTATTTTTTTATCCCTTCAAAAAAATAAGATTTGTCGAGGTCATCAAAATAGGTATTTGTTTGTGAGATGATTTCATTGTTGGAGTCAAATCTCTTTCCGCTGAGCCATTTCTTCAGGTTTGGAAACAAGAAATAGTCACTTGGGGCTAAATCCGGAGAATGAGATGGATGAGGGAGCAATTCGTATCCCAATTCATGGATTGTTGCCATGGCACCTATACATGTGTGCACCCTTGCATTGTCCTGGTGCAAAAAAAAATTTTTCTTGGCCAAATGCGGTCCTTCCCCCCCCCCCCCCAATCCTCATTAAATCAATCCAATAAGTTGGCATATTATTTGCCATTGATTGTTTTGCCCTTTTGAAGGTAGTCAATGTGGATTATACCACGTGCATCCCCAAAAAACGGTCACCATGACTTTATTGACCGACAAACCCACCTTGGCCTTCTTTGGTGCCAATTCACCCTGAGAAACCCACTGTTTTGACTACTGTTTCATCTCTGGTGTGTTGTGGTGGATCCACGTTTCATCCACGGTTATGAAACGGCACAAAAACGCGTCCATATTGTGGTTGAACAACGCCAAACACTCCTGCGAAACTGTCACACAATTGCATTTGTGGTCAATTGAGAGCAAACGTGGCATCCATCTTGCAGAAAGCTTTCTCACACCCAAGTGATCATTTAAAATTAAAACCACTGAGCCATGTGAGATGCCTATGGCTTCCACAATCTCTTGCACTTTCAATCTCCGATCGGCCAACACCATATTGTGAATTTTTTCAATTGTTTCAGGTGTAGAGACCTCAACTGGGTGTCCAGAACGTTCAGCATCTTTCGTGCTTGTACGACCCCAACGAAATTCAGTAAACCACTTTTTAACCATTGAAATTGATGGTGCAGAGTCCCCATAGTATTTATCAAGCTTAGCCTTGGTTTGAGTGATGGGTTTTTTTCCACACAAAAAATGCTTAATGAGCACATGAAATTCACTTTTTTCCATTTTCCCCTCAAATCACGTGGTAGTCTGCTGTCAATGGCTGGCAAACACCAACTAAATGACGCAGCTTGTTCAAATTTTGACAGGAGTCAACTGACAGATGCCTGTTGACAGGAGCAGTGTTGCCCTTTCAGTTAAGAGGCGGGAAATTCAAAAAGTCACAGACCTATTGACCCGCCCTTGTACTTGTCCAAAGTCAACCAGAGGTTTCATGGCTGAGTGGGGATTCAAACCCTGGTCTCCAAAGTCATAGTACAATGTTCAAAATACTATACAACACAAACATTAAAGAGAAATTAAACATGGAAAGAATCTGCATTAATTGGTCTTTACTCGGTTTTTTAATGTGAAGATATAGGCAACGTTTAAATAATTTACTTTTTTGGTTTGTGATTCCCAGAATCTCCCAACTAACATGACAGTTGTTGATCATCCAAAGAACTATATGTTTATTCAGATCCTGTTCAAAGACATACAATTTATGGATTGTGTTGCCTTTACAATTCAAATGTATAACCCTGGATTCCTTGTACTGCCATAATCTATATTGAGTTTGGGGAACAAAAAGGTAAATATAGAGCCAGTCCTATTGTTAAGCATAATGAAGCAGCTGCCTTAGACCAGTGTTTCTCAACCAGTGTGCCGTGGCACACTAGTGTGCCGTGAGCGATCATCAGGTGTATAATATACAAACAGAGGGGGAGTTGCTAAAGGCAACGTAATACACTAAGTGTAATAAGTAAAGGCAGTAACAAGTTCAATAAGAAAATTCACAAGTGTTAATACACACACATATATATATATAAACAGGTACAAATGCATATATTGCATGCCCGCTGTGGGCTCCTACCCCATACGCTAGTGGCGCAAATCAATGTCCAGGAAACTTCGGGTTTGCAAGGGAAAGTTCAGAGGATCATAGAAGAAGACAGGATTTCAAGGTAAGTAAACAAGGGGAGGAGATGCACAAGCCCGGCGGGGCTGTGTCCTATCCAACAGCGGGTGGGCTAGCAAGCCGTCTCGAAGGTCCAGAGGAATGCTGTAGTAGGAGTTGTTTGCTGGCTGGGACCCAGAACATATGCAGTCAAACAAGTGGGGTGCACGGAGATGGGCCCAACGTTACTTCCAGGCGACCCAGCGATCATCTCCGTGCACCCCACTTGTTTGACTGCATATGTTCTGGGACCCAGCCAGCAAACAACTCCTACTACAGCATTCCTCTGGACCTTCGAGATGGCTTGCTAGCCCACCCGCTGTTGGATAGGACACAGCCCCGCCGGGCTTGTGCATCTCCTCCCCTTGTTTACTTACCTCGAAATCCTGTCTTCTTCTATGATCCTCTGAACTTTCCCTTGCAAACCCGAAGTTTCCTGGACATTGATTTGCGCCACTGGCGTATGGGGTAGGAGCCCACAGCGGGCATGCAATATATGCATTTGTACCTGTTTATATATATATATATATATATATATATATGTATGTATGTATGTATGTGTGTGTGTGTGTGTGTGTGTGTATTAACACTTGTGAATTTTCTTATTGAACTTGTTACTGCCTTTACTTATTACACTTAGTGTATTACGATCATCAGGTGTGCCATGGGAAATTGGAACCTCCAATACCCTTTCTTCCCCCTCCTGCTGAACACTTTTGCTTCTCCACTCGGGCTCCCTTCTTCCCAGCCTCACTCTGCTTGCTTTGCCTCGCTTTGCTCATGCTACCGCTTCTGCAGGAGGGGGGAGGGAGGAAGACCCCATGTCTTCCTCCCCCCCCTCCACAGTGCTCTCTGGATATAGGTGAACTACAACTCCAAAACTCAAGGTCAATGCCCACCAAACTCTTATACTATTTTCTCTTGGTTATGGTAGTTCTGTGTGGGAAGTTTGATTCCATTCCATCATTGGTGGAGTTCAGTATGCTCTTTGATTGTGGGTGAACTATAACTCCCAAGTGTTGAGCAAGACCTTCGTGTGTGTCTTTCTGCCATTCCTGCCAGGATATCTATGTTGTGTTCATCGAAACAGGCCCAGGTTTCACACTGAGTGTATAAATACATTTAAAACATATTAACTATATGTATTACTGTGTTAGAGTGTCATTTTGTGTCATTTTGGTTGGTGGTGTGCCCCAGGATTTTGTAAATGTAAAAAATGTGCCGAGGCTCAAAAAAGGTTGAAAAACACTGCCTTAGACAACAGTTTTGAGCTTATTGTGAAAGAGTGGCATATGTTAGTTAGTGACCTAGCTATAGCCATCTGTTTATGCCCTGGGAGAAGCATGATTGTGGGGTAAACTATCTCACATACCAAAATACGTTGGTCTACAATTCTGGGAGACTTCAAACCCCACTCAGCTATGGAAACCCATTGGCTTTTTTTTATCATATCAGAGGTGAATTGAGAATATACTGCACGTCCTTACAGATGGCTGATTCACTCACACCAGCAGCGACTTGCAGTACCCATTGGGTAACCATGGGCAAGTCATACACCTTCAGACTCAGTGGCTGGCAAAGCAACTCCATGCTGCAAATCATTCCAAGGAAACCCTGTGACAGATTCACCTTAAACACAGTTTGCAAATATCAGGAACAACTTGGAAGTGAACAACAACAACAAAAACAACAACAACTGCCAAAAAATGGATTGACTATGTATCTTGACTTGGGTGGATGAGTGTGTTTTCTGCTGTCTCTAAGGCAGGAAAACATTTTGGCCACAATTTGAAATAATGATGTAGATACAATGCAGTAAAATAAGCACGCCACAGAATCTGTGCCACTTATGTCGATAGGTTGTCAGTGTGTGAGGACTTCATAAGCAGCGGCCCCTACAGACCCAGCTGTCAGAAGATAAAGAAGCAATGCTGCACTTTTGTAAGGCTCATCTCTTACCACTTCTTTACAACTCTTTATTCACACCTGGTTGAATTCAGATGTGCCCCAGTGCAAGGATTCCTTCGCTCTGCAAACTCTACACTCAAGCTTGTTATGTGAGCTAATATAAACAGTCATCAAAATGTTTTAGCAGAGTTGAACCATGGGTGAATGGTTT
Organism: Anolis apletophallus; assembly: GCA_030556195.1. NCBI lineage: Eukaryota > Metazoa > Chordata > Lepidosauria > Squamata > Anolidae > Anolis > Anolis apletophallus. Next base: position 118,655,143 of record JARBWK010000006.1, on the reverse strand, counting down.
GTGTTGTGTAGCCTCAGGCAAAGCAGTCTTGCTTATAGCATTGGTTAAAAATAATGAGAAATATGTTGGCAAAGGGTGCGGAAATGCAGATGATGGGAAAAGAGCTGATGTTGTCAGCAGGAGGGGAAAAAGAAGAAAACTTAGAAATCCCCCTTGCGCCTTCATTTTGTCCACTGACAACAACACAGCCATGAGCAGGGCCGTAGCCAGGATTTTGACAACACCATAAGGGTCTACCCTAGCAAACCTTTTGTATTGTTATCCCAACCCCCATTAATGTGGGATATAATCAGATGGTTCTCATGCATGAATCTAACAGTTTAAATAATGGGCCAGCAACGCGCGGACCACCCTGAGAACTGGCCACAGAAGCACAGAATTCCCCTAGAGTTTCTACCTTTGATTTAAAAAACTGCAGAGAAGAAATGCTTCTGTAGAGAAAGGGAAAAAAGAGGACAAAAATGGATATATGCTCGTCATAACCCCCTGGTGGCACTATTGGTTAAACTGTTGAGCTGCTGAAATTGCTGGCCAGAAGGTCAGCAGGTCAAATTCAGGGAGCGGGGTGAGCTCCCGCTGTTAGCCCCAGCTTCAGCCAAACTAACAGCTCAAAAACATGAATATGTGAGTAGATCAAAAGGTACCACTCTGGCAGGAAGGCAACAGTGCTCCATGCAGTCACGCTGGCCACATGACCTTGGAAGTGTCTATGGACAATGTCGGCTCTTTGGCTTAGAAATGGAGATGAGCACTACCCTCCAGAGTCAGACATAACTAGACTTAACATCAAGGGGAAACCTTAACCTATATGAAGAAATGCAGAGTTAAAAATAAGAACAATTGTTTAAATAGAAATACAACCCAACTCTCACACAATAAGGAGGAAGACCTTATTTGGTCAGTCTGGTGTTTGGATACTAGTGATCCCTTTTCAAATTCAAGATCCCTGCTCTGAATTCTTATGGTTCTTTTAAATCAGTTTTGGACTACATAGCCTTTCAGAGTGAGGGTGACCTGTTGTGGTCCTCTATATATATTGTTGGACTGGAACTCTCACAGTCCCTCATCACTGATGACATCAGCTAGGGCTGATGTAAATTTTGTTGTTGTGTGTCTCTAATATATGGCAACCCTTAGGTGAACCTATCATAGGGGTTTATTAGTAAGATTTGTTCATTTGCTTCCTCGGAGGTTTGCCATTGCTTTCCTCTGCAGCTGAGAGAATGTCACTTGCCCATGTCAGCCAGAATTCATGGCTGAGTGGGGATTTCGAACCTGGTCTCCAGAGACATCATCAAATCCAGTACCAAACCATTGGCCACACTTACTCATTCCTGAATTATGATAATTTAGGTATTATTTATTTCAGACACTTATATCCCGTCCTTCTCACCCTCCTTGGGGAGGGGACTCAGGGTGGATCATAGCCAACACTCCAGCTCAGAGATTCAATGCTTCCATATATAGTTAAGAACATAAGAACATAAGAAGAGCCATGCTGAATCGGACCTCAGCCCATCTAGTCCAGCATTCTGTATCACACAGTGGCCCACCAGTTGTACACGGGGATCTCAAGCAGAAGGGAGGGCAAAACCCTGACCTGCTCCCGACCCCCCACAACCAGTACCCAGGGAAATCCTGCCTACCTCAACCAACTCCGAGGTGGCACTTGAATGTCCTTTTCAGTAACTACCGATACACTTGGTTCACACCTTCTTCTGCTGTGATCATAGAATATTAATGTTGGGAGGAATCTAAGGGCCATCTAGTCCAAATGTCTTCCATGTAGGAACATACAGTGAATCCGAGCCAAGTTTTCACTTGTTTTAAAGGAGCTATCCAATGTGCTGAAACTGTTTAGGAAGACATTTTGCACCTTAATTCAGAGAGCTTCCTTAAAGCCTGGATTAAGACATGGAGTGTCTTTTTCACCCCACTACTGTAGTACTGTTAATTTATTAACCCCCTTTCCAATATGTAACACTGATACTTCTACCATGTGCAACCCTGCTACTCTCGTTTAAAAACAGAAGGTTTTCTTTCTTCTTTTTGTCATGCAAACTACTAATCCTTGGGGAATAATAATAATAATAATTTTATTTTTTTACTCCACCTCCATCTCCCTGAAGGGACTCAGAACGGCTTACATGGGGACAAGCCGAATCAACATAGTTAAAATAACACATTAAAATTAATAAAACAGCACTCCTACACTGTTGGTGGTCATGCCACAAGCTTAAAAAATTTTGGCAATCCATCCATTCCCATTCTCAAAAGATACTTGAGATGAAGGTAGAGCTCACCCCGGAAGCCTTCCTCCTTAATTTAATACCAGAGAATATGGGTAAAAAGAAAGAAAAGATATTTTATTTTTTGACGGCGGCTGCAAGGATCGTGGTCGCCAGGAAGTGGAAACAAGAGGAGCCTCCGACGATAGTAGAATGGGCCATTAAACTGGCAGAATATATTGACATGGATGAGCTTAAGGGACTAGTGAATAATATAAGTACCCAAAAGAGGACGGACTGGCAGCCTTTGAAGAGCTACCTGAGGGTGGAAAAGCTCTAATATGCTGAGGACACTGTAAATCTGCGGTGAACGGTCGACATCATAGAACTGTAAACTTTCACATATCGACGGAACCCTAGAGTACCCTGACTGGAAGCAAACTTATTTCTTTTCACTTTTCCTATTCTAGCTTGCACTCTGTCTCTACTTCTTTCCCTCCCTTCCTCCTCTCTCGCTTTCCCCTCCCGACCTCCACACTCCTTCCCAGTAATCTGTCACAGCTTTTCCCCTCTTTTTGTTTTGATGTAATAAGAAAAAAAAGTTAATAAAAATTATTAAAGGGAAAAAAATTAATAAAACAGCAACAGAAAGAACACATATGTACAGTAAAACTGGAGCCCCCAGTGGCACAGCAGGTTAAACCACTGAGCTGCTGAACTTGCTGACCAAAAGGTTGGCGGTTCGAATCTGGGGAGTGAAGTGAGCTCTCGCTCTTCGCCCCAGATTCTGCCAACCTAGCAGTTCGAAAACATGCAAATGTGAGTAGATCAATAGGTACCACTTTGACAGAAAGGTAAGGGGGCTCCATGCAGTCATGTCAGCCACGTGACCTTGGAGGCATCTATGGACAATGCGGCTCTTCAGCTTAGAAATGGAGATGAGCACCACTCCCCAGAGTTGGACTTGACTAGACTTAATGTCAAGGGGAAACCTTTACCTTTACTTTGACAGTAAAACTGCACTTAGTTGAATCAGGACAAAAGATGAAACCCAAAGAAGTGAGATGAGCTAATGCTTGTATAAATATATCTGCAAAGATCATTAAGAATTAATCAAGTTTTGCGCCATAAGAAGGGTCTCAGTGGGATTGCATAGATGCTTATGGGTAGGCTTTCTCTCTTGAAACAGGGTCAGCTCTACTGTTAGGCAGAAAGGCACAGCTTTCTAAGGTAGCTAATGCCAGAGCAGGAAGAGGATCCAAGGTGCCACGTGTGCCATGAGATCTTTGTATCCACAAGGATGCCTGAAAACACATCGGAGAATGCCATACCACAGTTAAGGTAATATTCAGCAAATAGTTTAGTCGGCATATTTGTGTGGAACTTACTGGAGCTGGGAGTCAGGGCAAGTCTGCCATTGTCTCTCACTTCAGGGAACAAAATGTGTTGGACTCATTCCATATCTACTGTAAATATCATAGTTTCCATGAAAAACCACATGAAAGCACATTCCCACAGAGGATGGCAGAGTGAAGCAGGATTTCTCGAAGAATAAAGGCCAGAGTTCAAAATGGATGTTCGTTCCATCTAATACGAAGGTATTCATAGAAATGGAGCAGGCATGCTCAACAATTGCTGCAATGTTACTTAAAAGCTTAAATATTATATTGTGAAATCTCTTCATTTTTTTCTTGTCATTATGTGAAAAAGACTAAAATGGAATGGAATGGGATTTCATTATGTGTTAAAATGTGGGGGAACTTTTTACAAAACTATACCTTGGCTTACATTTGGTAGACCTGCCAGAAGCTGCTGAAATTGATGTGGGGAGCATGAGACAGCTGGTGGCCTGCCATATCAGTGGCTATTTGTCTGAATGGTAGCTGGTGGTTGCCATATCAGTAGTACATTATTTAAGGTTATGTTTATTCATATCATGAATCTGCATTCTGGGGTTATTTTAGTTTCTGAATGAACTCTAAAAAACCCCCAGTGAGATTCACAGCTCTAAAAACATGGGGGCAACCAGGCAGACCTGTGACTACTTTGGCCCTGATCTAGATGCACAAACAATTGAGAAGCATACATTTCTGAGTTTCATTGGCTGCACAGTTATTTAAATTTATTTATTTAAACCTTTTACATCACGATCTTCTCACCTCTGTAAAGGGACTCAGACTGGCTTACAGCAAGGATTCAATGCTGCTAATACAAATTAAAACATCCGACAACAATACAAGATTAAAATACATATAGGTAAAATACATATAAGCCAAATCGCCAAAATAAAATCATGTTCAAGTAGACACTGAAGCAGGGGAGAACTGATTCCTCCCCTTTATGGAAAGGGAGGAATCTAAAGGAAGAATAAAACATATATGGCTTTGTTCTGATGGCTGGTATGGACTATAATTTAGATTGATTCCTTCTCATTGAACTAATGTTTGATCTGTGAGAGGGGAACAGAAAATTGGAAGCGCATTAGAGCTACTTGCATCTTTGCGTTCCATATGACCGCAAAGTCTTGTTTGTTGTCTGAGGCATAGGGCAAAACAGATCTTGAGGTAAGTTCAAAAAGATGGTGCAACATTACCCTGTTTCATGGCTATCCATGCCTGATGAGGAGTTGTTTGGAGAGGCATGGCCAACCTCTTGTCTGTTGGCTTCATGTCTCTCCTAGGGAATTAAAGCTGAACCGGTCAATTATGTGGTAAAGGTTGTGAAGGTTTCTATGAAAGTGGGAAAGTCAAGACTTTCGCAAGAAAGTCAAGACCTGGCTATTTGAGCAGGCATTTGCTGATGAAATATAAGGCTTAATGAGATATATGGAATGACGCCGCCGCGATGGAAACTGATTTCAACATGACGCTGAGACTGTAATTGTATGTTTTTAATTGTTAATTTGTTATTATATGGTTTTGGGGGGTTGCCTTGTTGCTTGTGTTGTGTTGAGGGCAGAGACTGCCTGTGTAAACCGTCCCGAGTTGCCTTCGGGCTGAGAGGGGCGATATAGAAACGTGACAAATAAATAAATAAATATATAAATTTGTTCAGGCATCTCTAGAAGAAGCAATTGTAAGACTTTGTTGGAAAATCCCTCACTTCCCTATGTACCTTTCAGCAAGTCTGTTATCTTCTCTTTCTAGGGGTTCATTTATATGGACAGGGAACCCTGGGAGTGGTGTGGGGAAGCTTCACTGCACATCTCCATCCCACTGCAGTGATGGGATAGCATTTTGACTGTCCAGTAAGGACTATCCTAATTCGACCCTGCTGGATAGTCACTCTTACCTTGGGGGTCCTGTTGCAGTCCATCACAGCAGCCACAGAGCTCCAAAGTGCTCTGGCATCATTGCTGACACTTGCAAGGAAACCTGTATGACTGGCAGAGAGGGTGAAGGGAAAGGAGTCAAATGGGTGTCCTTGCAAATATCAGCAATGATGCCACAGGTTATGAAACAGAAACAACTTTGGTCCCTTTGGTGGATGAACTACACCAGGGGTTGAACAGGGAGAGAGCATCCCTGTTGGTTCTCCTGGAACTTTTAGTTGTATTATTTATTTATTTATTTATTTATTTATTTATTTATTATTTCGCATTTGTCTGTGTCCCCCACCCCCCAACGGCTCGGGGCGACTTACAGCAGTTCGTAAAATACAATTGTCAGATAACTCATAAGCCACAGTAATACAATTAAGATGGATTACAATTAGAACAGTTGAAACAACAAATGGAGTCGCAGTGGGCTGACAGCTAGGCGGTGCGAGCTACAGTTTAGCTAACTCTGAAGGCTTGTTGGAACAGCAATGTCTTAACTGCTCTCCTGAACGGGAGGAGGCCCTGGGTGACATGGATGCCGGTGGGCAGTGCGTTCCACATGGTAGGGGCTGCAACAGAGAAAGTCCGGCGGCGGGTTGCGGACAGATGGTAGGTCCTCACATTTGGGATGACCAGGAGGTTTAGCTCTTCGGAGCGCAGTGATCTGGTGGGATGATATGGGACAAGGATGATATGGGATGATATGTGATCTATTTGATACCATAGATCAGGTGTGCACAACCTGTGGGCCTCCAGATGTTTGGGAGTCCTACTCTCAGAATCCTTAGCCAGCTTGTCCAATGGTCAGGAAATCTGGGAGCTGAAGTCTAAAATACCTGGAGAGCCACAACTTATGCAGGCCTGCTATAGATCATGGCATCCTTCTGGCTCATCTAGCTAATATGGAATTTGGAGGCACTGCTTTGCGGTGAGTCTGTTCCTTCTTGGCTGAACATTCCCAGAGAGTAGTTGGGGGGCTGTTGTTCACCCTTTTTATCATTAGCCTGTGGGATTCCAGAGGAGTCAATACTGCCCCCTCTGCTTTTCAACATCTGTCTCGAGATTTTTGGTTGAGTGTCATTGGTATGCTGATGATAACCAACTCTACCTCTCTGTTATAATGAATGCCAAGGAGCCTTGTGGTAGCACTGAATTGTTGCCTGAATGCAGTAAAGGACAGGGTGAAGTTGAGCAGACTGACGATTAATTCAGACAGGATGGAAATGTTGCTGGTCAGTAGGAAAATGAACCTGGGATTGAGATCGCAGCCCGGAAACATGAATTTCATAGTTTGGATCCAGTGCTGCTCCTTGAAAGCCAGGTTCTTGTATTGGCCAGGCATGCATTTTTCCAGCTTTGTCTGGCGCACCAATTGCACCCTTTCATGGTAAAGGCAAGTCTGGCTACTGTGATTCATGACTGAGTTATTTCCTGATTAGACTACTGTAATGCGATCTATGTAGGGCTGTCTTGAAAGGTGTTTGGAAACTGCAGCTTGGACAAAATACAGCAGCCAAACTACTGTCAGATGCGCATTTTAGAGAGAAAAAAACACCAGTCATTTGAGAACTATCCTGGCTTTCAATGTACTCCCAAGCTCAATTCAAGGTGCTAGTGTTGACTTACAAAGTGGAGTGCAGTGGAAGCTGAATGGCAGGGGTGCTTTGATTGTGCTTTTTCTGCATGGCAGGGGGTTGGACTAGATGCCCCATGTGGTCTCTTCCAATTCTGATTCTATGAAATGACTCGGGGCAGGATATCTTGAAAGAGCACCTTCTCCTATATGAGCCTACCTGAAATTTGAGATCTTCAGAGGAGGCCCTATTCCACATTGCATCACCCCGTGAAGTTAAGTTTGTGGGTAGATGTGACAGGGCTATTTTTTCTGTAACAGTGCCATTGTGGAACTTTCTACCTAAGGAAGTTAGGCTGAGCTCATCCCTTTTAAGCTTCCACATTGCATTCAGTGTTTGAAATTGCGGTTTTAATCATTTCAAAGCAGGATTCTGGGATTGTTTTAGACTGCTTCCATGAGTTTTTGGAGTATTTTGATGTACATGTATGCATGTGCGTGCACACGCGAGCGCTATTTTAATAGGTTTTATACATGCATCATCTTCTGAGCTGAAACACTTTGCATAAATAAATATTGGGACTGACCTTTGTGGATGTTCCCTGATTTCTACTGGAATTTTAGTCTCATGTTTTCCATTATTAGGGGCCCCTGGTCACATGGTGCATTAAACCACCGAGCTGCTGAACTAGCTGACTGAAAGGTTGGCTGTTCGAATCTGGGGAGCAGGGTGAGCTCCTGTTGTTAGGTCCAGCTTCTGCCAACCTAGCAGTTCAAAAACCAAGCAAATGTGAGTCAATCAATAAATACTGCTTCTGCGGGAAAGTAATGGTGCTCCATGCAGTCATGCTGGCCACATGATCTTGGAGGTGTCTACGGACAATGCTGGCTCTTTAGAAATCGAGATAAGCACCATCTCCCAGAGTTGGAAACAACTAGTCTTAATGACAGGGGAAACTTTTACCCTTGTCTTTGCATTATTGTTTATCAAATAGGAGAACATCCCTAGCTTGTTTCTTACATGGGTCTACTAAAGTAATATTGGAACACCCCAGAGGAATCATGTTGCTCCTCTCCCATGCAAAAGGGCACTAGGTTGGAAACAAATAAGATACATCCTTGCTTTGTCTGTGCTTATGTAACTATATTCCCTTGCTGCCGAGTCTATAAAAAGAAGGGGGAGAAGAAGGGACAGATGAAGAGGTAGGGGAGTCCAAAGGGGAAATGGCATCTCACCACCCTCGGGTTTGTACTAATTAGCTGCAGGTTCACAGCACACTGATAATCTTGTCTACGGTTGGAACCATCATCTTTACTTGGTTGTTACATGATGTCACGGGGAAAGAAGATGGTATGGCCTTCGGTTTTCCCATGTGAAAAGAGGCTTCGCTTCTACACAGAGAAAGTAGGTTAAAAGAACGTTAAAGTTGTGCGGTCGAGCGTTCTTAAAAGCAACAAAATGCAAAAGAAAAACGTAGGGAGTGTAGCAGTACAATTCCAACAGAGCTACCAAGCAGTCTTGTTTCTTGCCTAGCCTTCCATGCCTTGTCCTTGTCCCTTCCTTGACTTCTCCTAGGGATGAATTTCCAATTATACTTCTTCTTTGTACTCACACATATACAGCAAGAGAGGAAGCAGAGAAAGAAAGTGTGTGCATCATCTTCACGTGACAGTAACATTTTGATAGTAGATAATGTGCAAATTAGCACACTTGTCATGCGGATAGGGTTGCCAATCTTTTTTTACAGGTCCCTGCATCTGTCCCTTGCCTAGCATAAACTGCAGAAATCAGTAGTCCAACTGTATGTGACATGGAGCTTAGTAGACCAAGGACCTCTTCACACTAGAGAGTGGATCCACTTTAAATCCAGTTTCTGCCTCCTGCAGAATTCTGGGGCTTGTAGTTTAGGCAGGGCAGGTCCTGGGCCTCACTAAACTACAAACCCCGCAATTTTGCAGGAGGCAGAGATTGGATTTAAAGTGGATCCATGCTCTACTGTGATGAGGCACCAAGTGACTCCTAAAGGTGTAGGATCAGATCTAGGAGATTTTGTGGTTGCTGCTTTTTCTGGTCAGCTTGACAATCTTAGGTATAGAAATAAAGGGTAGGATGAATGTCTCACCCACTTCGCTCCAACTAGGTGGGCAAATTGTGTTGCTGGGTTACAAGCCAGAGACACTGGCTGGAAGCTGTGTTTTATGTATGTGTACATTCTCTTACAGAAGCAGTTTCAGATTTCCAACTGATGTGAAATTTCCACACCTTCAGGTTGTGGAAAAGAAGGCGTGGAGGCAATTTTTTTCACTTTATTTATATTCCGCCCTTCTCACCCTGAAGGAGACTCAAGGCAGATCATAGCACACATACATGACAAACATTCAATGCGACTTTTGTATAGACCAGGGCTGTCCAACTGGCGGCCCCGGGGCCGGATCCGGCCCCGTAGCCTGTTGGACACGGCCCCACCTATGCCCTCAGCCGCCATTTTTAAATTTTAAAAAAATCGGAAAAAAAGGCGGCCGGGGTGGAGGGGGAGGCGGGGCAGGGAGGAGGAAGAGAGCTAGCTCCTCCTTTTCGGCGCCCCCCCTACCTAGGGCGAGGAGCCGCCAAAAGGGCAGAGGCAGCGCCAAGAGCAGCGCGTCTCACAGGCCTGGCGTGACGCGCTGCTCTTGGTGCCGCCTACTCCTCCTTTTCGGCTCCCCCAGCCTAGGAAGGAGGGGGCCCGAAAGGGAGGAGTAGGCGGTGCCAGGGGCAGCGCGTCACGCCAGGCCTGTGACGCTGCCGTTGGCGCCGCCTTCTGCCCTTTTCGGCGCCCCCCTCCCTTCCTAGGGCAGGGGGAGCCGCTGAAAAAGGGCAGAAGGCGGCGCCAAGAGCAGCGCGTCACAGGCCTGGCGTGACGCTGCTCTTGGCGCCGCCTACTCCTCCTTTCGGCGGCTCCCGGCCTAGGAAGGAGGGGCGCCGAAGGAGGAGAGGCGGTGCCAAGAGCAGCGCGTCACGCCAGGCCTGTGACGCGCTGCTCTTGGCGCCGTCTACTCCTCCTTTTTCTGGCGGCTTTAGGAGGGCGGGGTCTGGGGGGCTGGGGGTCTGGGGGGGCCTGGGGCCTGGGGCAGGGCCAGGGGGCCGGGGGCCTGGGGGGCGGGGCCGAGTGGCCCCGCAGGTAATCAGTGACCTCTTATCCGGCCCTGGACCCGCCAGAATTTGGACAGCACTGGTATAGACAATACACAGACAGACCGAACAGAAAGGAGGTGTTGTTGACTCAGTGTCCAGCTGGGTTTTTTTGTGCCAAGGAAGGTGAGCCCAGCCACAGGGGGTGCTGTTGCTCCATTCTCTATGGCGAAGAGTTGTCAGGACTTCCTCCTTCCTTTCTGGTCACCCAGCATTTTCTGATCTTCTTTCTTTATGGCATCGTACAACACCTCCTCTACTTTTAGCAGTACATAATTTCTTTAATTACAGCTAAAGCTGTTTTCAAATTGCTTAGGTAAACAGTGAGTAGGGCTGACAGTTGACCACTTACGCCAACCTGGGCTTCAAACTTGTGGCCTTTCAGTTGATAGATCTTCTAGTTGCTGGTGGTTTATTAGCTGTGCTCAATGCACAATCTACAAAAGTGCATGCATATGGGAAGTACACACATATTTGGGTGTGGATTTGATAGTATGTGTTTGATGGCATGAAGTGGCTATTCAAGAAAAGGATGATGTGGCATAGTAATCATTTACCACTACATTTGAAGATTTATTCTATGCAACCCCATTGTATGATCTTGACTCTTAAACAGATGGGATTTTTTTTATCACCATTACACATTCTACCTAAACTTGCTGTTTAATTTTACTTCTGTTCTGGTGCTAGAACAGCACCATTCTATACATTTGAAAACTGCAGGACATCTTAGGGAGACACAAAGTAGATGAGGTGGATCATATAGCTGTTTTCATTCTGTGCACCTGAACATCTGCCATATGGAAAGGTTGCATCACGTTTCCTAATGCTAAGACTGGCCCTGGCCTTTCCCCCTGTTTCAACAACACGAAAGAGGATGCAGTTGTATTCCTACTCTCTTCAATCTCATCGCCATTTACCAATCTTCCAACAGACATACAGGAAGTAGCAAGTTCACTGCTTTGTCCCATGAGACATTAAGTGACTAAAGGGAACTAAGGTAGGAGGAACTGTGATTGCATTCCTTTTTTCAACCTTGCCAAATAGAGGAAAACATTGGAAAAATTTATTTTTGGGAACTACACTTCCCATAATCACTCTACTCAGTGGGGATTCTGGGAGTTGTGTTTTTTGAAATAACATTTCAACTTCTGGCTAGTAGATTGGAACTTGGAACACAAGGTATCTGGTGCATTGAATCCCATGATTGGATCTGTTGCTTTGCTTGGCATCCTGTTCAAAGACAAAAACTATGTTGGCTTTGAAGCCAGCCCAGCTTTTGGTTTGAATATTAATTCATCTGGGCAGATTTGATTCAGCACCCTAAATTGATCCTTTATATTTACACTCAAAGTTGGGGTGAATGCACCAGTACACTGACATCGGAGTCCTGCCACCTCATCACCTGGATGTATTTATTCACTTCTCTGCTCTGCCAGCATGCTGCCAGCACAGAGTCCACTGGAGCCCATCAAATGATGCAGGGCTACTTCTGGTGGGGCTTTACTAGGCTCTGTACCTAGTAAAGCTGGCAGCTTGCTGAGAAGTGGAGCCCAGAGCTGGGGAGGAAATAGGAGGAAGCTGGGGACAGCATGGAAATGTCATGGGATTTTATTTATTTATGTAATGTCAAAAGCATTGTATAAATAAGTATAAAACACTGTTAAAATAGAGGAAGCACAAAGGGCTAAATAATTTCAGACCAAAAACGGCCAACAGTGATCTCATTGTCTGAAGCTTTAAACAATTCTTCCTCTGTGCATTGTGGGCAAGCATACAGATGCAGAGTTGTTGTTCTGCTCCACAGTCGCACAAGATGGATGATTCTTCTAGGTAGAGCCATTTTGCCAGGTTGTCTTTTGATCTGCCCACTCCACTTCTGAGTCTGTTCAGGAACTGTCAACTTGCCCATTCTTGGTTTGCCCCTGGAGGCAGACCCTTGTGGGGGGTGGGGGTCCAATTGGGATTTTCGGATTAAGCTGCTCAGAGGAATACTCTTGCTGTTGTGGGAACATTAAGAGGAGTGGTGGTTCTCATGAAGCTTTTCCTTAATTTGAGTCTACTTGAAGGAGTGGATGGCTTTCACAGTATTCAACCTTATTTCTCCCGCAATTGGAAGCAACTTCCCGTTGTATCAGGGGATGGAATCCCATAACCAACCATGGTAAGGGTATGAAACAGTATGCTGACCCACACTTTCCCCCTCCCTGTGATAAGATAAGATCCCTAGTCGCCAGTGGAGGAGAGCAATATGCCAGCCCCCTTTGATCAGCTGATATTCAGGTCATTGTGTTGATCATTTCAGGCACTGTATCAATGCATAAGAGGAAGTGTTGGATGCTCAATGCCTATGACCTCATATAATTGTGTATCCTTACATACTGCACAATTGTAACACTATGATTCCACTTCAATTCATATGATTACATGCTACAAGTTTCTGGGGTTTATAGTTCGGTGAGGCACTAGTTAAGATCGTAAAACCCCTCCTTAAATTCTTTCTTCATGATCAGAAAACCTCCCTCCCCCTTCCAACAGGAGCAAACAAGATGCATAGATTTGCTCATGTGATTGGGTTCTCAGCTCTAGAAGCATTCTCCCCTGATGTTTCGCCTGCATCTGTGGCAGACATCCTCAGAGGTTTTGAGGTCTGTTGGTCTTTCCACAGATATATAAACCCAATTTTCCTAATTTCCAACAGACCTCACAATCTCTGAGAATGCCTGCCACAGATGCAGGCAAAACATCAGGAGAGAATGCTTCTGGAACATGGCCATAAAGCCCAAAAAACCTACAACAACCCAGAGATTCTGGCCATGAAGGCCTTTGACTATACTGTTCATAAAGTTCATAAAGTTTTCCAGGATCATACACATATAGTAGTGTTTATTCTCCCAGACCCTGTTTCTGTCTTTTCCCCATAAAGTTCATTTAGTCATCTTTTCAAGGGGTTAGCCCTATCTGCAGGCAAATTGAAGCAACTACAGTTCCTGGGTATCACAGAAAGGCAGCAAATGTCTAGTTATTTGAGTTCTTTTTCTCAAAGAAATATCAGGGACAAGGAGAAGTGGTTATGATTCTTTTCTGTCTTGTTTGCTAAAGTAGCTTCGCTGGCTTTGGGAGCTATGGACCTTGACTTGGATGAATGGGGGAGGTCACCATTTGCTTTTCTACCTTCAACAGCACAATATTCTGGTGTACTTTTGAGTCATTCAGCACCCAAACATTTTCCTCTGCCTCCCACGCTCTTTATCTTTTTTTAACAGTGAGGGTAAGATTATTAATTACTTCTGTTGTTGGCAATGAAATTGCTCATATCCTATAACCAATTAGTGCTTTGACCAGAAAAAAGTGAATCCCCAAGAAAAGGTTTGCATATTCCAATTCTTTCCTTTGGTTCATATGAGCTGTTTCATGCAGAGAGACTTGTGAATTCCCAGCTGAGTTAATAAAAGAGACAATGAGATTCACATGACACGTAGTTCCTCAGAGGAAAGATCTCATGCGTACAAATCGAAGCTGCAACCCTGGGGGATTCTTTGCTAAATGACTGAAGTTCACTATGTAGACAATTTTTCCCCACAGTGGTGATGTCTATAAAGTTATCTCTTCAGATATAGCACAAGGGAGCCTGCTTAGCACGGGCCAACCTGAAGACACACTGGAGCAATTTGGGTGCCTTTTCTTCAGCTTTCTTATTACTTTTGCTTATATTTAATTGTGATTATAGTTGTGGAATTCACTTTTATGAATTTGATTATTCACAGATTTCATTAATATATTCTCTCTAGGAGTCTCCAGGTCCTCCAGTTCAATTCTATAGTCAACTTCTAAATTTGTTCTGGGGGACCCAGAGATTCCTAGAGAAAATACTTCTTTGGGTATTTAACAACAACAACACTCTTTATTTATACCCCATCCCCTCTCCCTGAAGAATGATCCTTTTGGAAGTTGACCATAGAATCATGCCGGAGGACCTAGACCAGGCATCCTCAAACTGCGGCCCTCCTGCTGTTTGGGCCTCCAACTCCCAGAAACGTTAATGAGCTTGTTCAATTGTCAGGAATTCTGAGAGTTGAAGGGACAAATAGTTGGAGGGCAACGGTTTGAGGATGCCTGACCTAGACCTTCCTAGAGAGGTGTTCTCTCAGGTAAAAAAAGCATTTCCTACTTTCACCGGAGTCATAGGCCACTAACCCAAGTGAATATGGAGGGATACCTGTATTTAGTTACCCGGTGTTCTTCCAAGACCAGAATTCAAGGTAGCTTTCAATTGTTGTTGTATGTCTTCAAGTCATTTCTAACATATTGTGACCCCAAAGGCTAAGAGTGTGTGACTTGCCCAGGGTCATACAGTCTGTTTTTATTATTTATTTTGTTTATTATTTATTTATTTACAGCATTTTTATCCCGCCTTTCTCAGCCCAAAGGTGACTCAGGGCAGCATACAGATTGGCAACAGTTAGATGCCGCAACATACATATATACATATCAATTAAAAGCATTTAATATCACACAATGAAATCCATATAAAGCCATTAAAACTATAATCATCAATGTCTTCCAGTTCAACTCCTTATCCATTTAATTTATTTATTTACTTTATTTATACCCTACCTTCTCCTCATGAGGATTAAAGGCGGCTAACAATTGCACACAATCGAAAATGAATGTGAAACCTTAAAAAACTGGATTTCAGTTGAAAGACAGTTAAAATGTAATAAATATACTTAAAATCACACACACACACAATATCCCACTTTCAACCTCCCCAAAATCATGTCCCTTATCCTTCCCCAAATGCCTGTTAGGATGGAAAGACCTATACCTGCTTTCCCAAGTGGGGATTCAAACCCTTTTCTCTAGAATTGTAGCTCAGTGCTCAAACCACTACACTGGCTCCCAAATATGATTAAACAAATATGATTATAACATGGGTTGAATAGATGCAAAATAAAATTAAAACACAATTCAGAAACACACACACAGGAGGAAAATGCAATACCTAGTCAGTACTTTCTCTCTGAAATGAGGTTAAAGTTGTCTTAGAATTAAACTGAACAAATAGAATTAAAGCACAGAATGAATAAAAGCAAAACAAAATTAAAACACAATTGACAAACATAAAGAACAACAATATGTCACATCTACCCGGTTGTGGCGCTTTTCTCCCAAGAATAGGATTCAAGGTAGATTCCAATTAAATAGAACAAATGCAATTAAAATGAGGAGTGAAGAAAAACATAACAAAATTAAAACATGGTTGACAAACACAGTGAGTGTACACACTCACATACACTCACTTCATCTGTAGCAAGCAAAAACAATTGCCAATGGCCACCCCTTCATATTCATTGTGATTAGGGGCACAGGAACCCCACAAAAATGGGAAACGGTGAATAAAAAACTCCTCTTTGTTTTACCTGAGAGAACATATCTCTAGAAATGTCTAGGTCCTACAGTATGATTCTCTGATCAACATTCAGCAGAAGTGCTGGAGGTCCTAGGGCAGAGGTAGGGAACCTATGGCTCGGGAGCCAGATGTGGCTCTTTTCATGATTGCATCTGGCTCTCCAGACCAGCCTGGGCCTCAGTTTCCCAGCATGCAGCGGGGAGGAATGACGCAAATTTTCTCTCTCTTTTTCTTTCATTCTTTTTTCTCCCTGTCTCCCTTCCTTCTTTCCTCCCTCCCTCTTAGTTCCTTCCTCCCTCTTCCATTCTTTCATTCTCTCCTTCCTTTTTCCTCCCTCTCTCCCCTTCTTTCATTCCTCCATTCTCCCTCTTCCTCCCTTTCTTTCACCCCTTCACCCTTTCCTTCTCATTCACTCCTTCCTTTTCCCTCCCTCTCCCCTTTCTTCTTTCCTCCATTCTCCCTCTTCCTTCCTCTTCCTTCTTTTCTTTCTCCCCTTCACCCTTTCTTTCTCCTTCTCTCCTTCCTTTTCCTTCCCTCTCTCCCCTTCCTTCTTTCCTCCATTCTCCCTCCCCTTCCTTCCTTCCTTCCTTCTTTCCTTCCTTCCTTCCTTCCTTCCTTCCTCTTCAGGGGCGGTCCTACAAGGTAGGCCAAGTAGGCGGCTGCCTAGGGCGCCATCTGGGAAGGGGGCGCCATCCTGGCCGCATGGGGCGCCATCCTGGCCCTGCTGATGTTCCTCAGACAGCGCCGCAGCTGCCTGCTTTTGGGCGCCGGCCTTGTGTGCTCCGACGCCGCTTCTGGGCACGCGCGAAGGTTTTCACGCAGGCGCAGTTGCTCTGGAGCTGAAGTTGAGCGCAGGAGCAACTGCACATCCGCAAAAACCTCCGCGCATGCCCAGTAGCTCCCTTGCGCAGAAGCCTGTAAGCAAAGCACTCCCTATCGGGCAGGCAGGGAGTGCTTCCCCTCTCCTTTTGTCTCCGCCGCGCGCGCGTTTGCAGGGAAGGAGAAAAGAATCAGTGAAGGAAGCGTAAGTGAAGGAATGAATGAAGGGCTTTCCTCCTCCTCCTCTGCGATCTCTTCTCTCCCTCCTTCCTTTCTTCGGCTCTATTTCTGTCTAAACCTGAGGGGCCTGAGGCTATGAGGAGTTGTGGGAGTTGGAGTCCAAAACACCTAGAGGGAGGGCCCAAGTTTGCCCAGGCCGCACTGCCTGTATTCGACCTCATTTGAACATTTTGGCTGTTTTTCTATTTACATTTACATTGGGATCCTAATTTTGGACTTATGGGAGACTCCTATGAATTATGAGACGGGTGGTAGGTAATAGATTCTGATTTTGATGCATTTACATTGCATTTCTTGTTGATTATTATACAGTTCTGCTTGAAATTTGTCATACAATATAATAAAAATACAATATAACAATAGAATAATGATATATTTTATATTACATGTAATATTACAAACAATATTGCAGTATAGTGGTATTGTACAAAATAGTAATATATAATATTTTATTTTACTTTATTTTGGGTTGAGTTTTATAGGAGTCATGAAAATATTTAGTAGAGGATAATTTTATTTAAATAAATAATTTTATTTATTATTTTATAATAATAATATATATATGTTATATTGTATTATAATGTCAATATATTATAATATAATTATATTGTAATGTAGTATAATATAATTATGATATAATATAGTATGAGTATGGTATAATATATTGTATATACATTGATACAATATAATACTACTAATGGTATTGTGATATTATAATTGTATATTTGTTTTACATGGGGAATAATGTTTTTTGGGGGGGCACCAAAATAATGTTCGCCTACCATTTCAAATTACCTTAGACCGCCCCTGTTCCTCTTCTATTCTTTTCATCCAAGTCTTCCTTTCCTTCTCCTTCCTTCCTTTTCACTTCCCTCTCTCCCCTTCTTTCTTTTCTTCTTTTCCTTTCATTATTTTACTTTTTCCTCACTCCCTTTCTTTCCCCCACCCTTTCCTTTCCTCCCTTCCCATTTCCTTCTTTCTTTTCCCCTCCTTGTCTCTCTCCTGCTTTTCTTTTCTTCCTTTTCCATAGTTCATTCTTCTTTTCTTTCTCCCTCTCTCCCTCCTTTCTTTATTTCCTCTTTCTTTCTTTCTTTCTTTCTTTCTTTCCCCCTTCCTTCCATCTTCTCTTCCTTCCCAGAGTCCTGAGGATGCCTTTTGCAGAGCCAGGTCTGAAGTGTCCCATCATTTTGCTGGGGGAATCCTTTTTTCATAGTATGTACGTATATACTCACATTTAGTTGAACTCAGTCTTAAAATATATTATATATATTATATGGCTCTCACTGAAATAAATTTCCAAATATTTTGCTTTCATGGCTCTCTGAGTCAAAAAGGTTCCCGACCCCTGTCCTAGAGTTTCCTAGAGATGTGTTTTCTCTAGGAATGTCTAGCTTCTCCAGTGTGTATTTAAGGTCAATTTCCAATAGAAGGTGTACTGATGGACCTAGATTTTCCTAGAGATAAAATTTTAATCAAATCTGCAAATAATCAACCCTACAAAAGCCAAACATGCAAATGTGGATGGGTGACTGCAGTCTTTCTCCTTTCAATGGAATGACACCAAGGAATAAACCATAGTGGTGCACGGTGGAAGAGTTCAAGTACATGGGAAGTATCTAGGCTGGCCAAGAATTTTTGTTGCCTGAAGTAAGTGACAAGATAGCATCTCCTTTTGTGTTCCATGTACAGATGCTTACAAGAATGAGACAGCATTACACTTGAAAGCAGTAGAGCAATGCAGGGGCAAAGGACAGAGTATTCAGAGCTCCAATATCTTGTTGCTTCTCTCAGTTCTCCACAGTTCGTCCATTCCCCCCCCCCCCCCAAATCTTGTTTATGAAATGAAGCAGATGCTTCACTCTGCCTATGGCAGAGCTAGTCCAAGAAAGATTATGTGACTCTTGTTTGTTGATGGCTTGATTTAAGAAACTAGCAAACAGAAATCCAGTCATGAAGAAAAGTGGTGCCATGCCAGCTTTCTGGGTCGTGTAAAGTTTTCCACACCCAGCCATATATCCTCCAACATTTCATGAATGAAAACCAGGACATATCTGGCCAAGCAACATCAAAATAGGGTCGGAATGGCAGAAGTTTTTCATGAGGAAGTACACACAAGCTAGGGGGAGGCTGTAGTAGCTTGTTACTGAGACTATAGGTAAGGGTAAGATTCCATCCTCTCTATTCACATCTATGAAGTACAAACTTTTTTTGCACACCTTAATAATTTGCAAGCAAGGGGGAAAGCAGAAAGCTATGAGATAAACTGGACAAGAATCAATCAGGGTCAGCTAACACCTCCCAACAAAGGATCCCCCCAGGCAAGAAGCAACCAGGCTTTGAAGCTGCAAGGCCATTAAATGCTAATCAAGGTGGCCAATGGAAACATTCACACTTGCCTCAAGTAGACAAGAGTTCATTCTCTCATCCTGGACAGACCTCACAACCTCTGAATATGCTTGCCATAGATGTGGGTGAAACGTCAGGAGAGAATGCTTCTGGAACATGGCCATACAGCCCAGAAAACTCACAGCAACCCAGTGATTCTGGCCATGAAACGAACATATTTTAAAGGAGCTCAAAAAGTGGGATAGCCAAGAGATAATGGGCCCAGTCAGAGCAGCTAGAGGGTTTGCATTCATTTTATTTTGATGGAAAAGCACTGCAAACATGTGAATTAAGTGACAGAGTTAAGCAAGTTTAACCAGGACTTCATTACATGATGCCACTATCCCATGCCATTTGCGTGGTCAGGGATAGCAGCAGGTTAATGACATAATGTCTGTCACTATCACATCTCCACACATCATATATGTGAAATGCTTCAGTGATCCATGGTCCCGTGGCTGCATTTCTGGTTAGCAGCAAAAAAAAAAACCCCTTCCCAGTTCCTCTGTTCTGGATTTTTTGAAACATATTTTGTAAAAGGAACTTAACAATTCTTGCCGTAGGGTTTTAAAATCTCCAGAATCCCTTTATACTGTATAACAGGACTGTCCAACTTCTACCGGCCCAGGGGCCTGAATTCCGGTTACTGATGACCTGGGGGGCCATAGGGTCTGCCCCGGCTCTGCCCTCTCCCCGGCTCCGCCCTCTCCCCAGGGCCCTCTCCCCTTATTTTAATTTAATATTAAATATATTTAATTCCATCCTCCCCTCTCCCCTTATTTTTATTTAATATTAAATATATTTAATTCCATCCTCCCCTCTCCCCTTATTTTAATGTATCCCATCTCTACTTATTTCATCTTTAAATATATTTAATTTTATATTTAATACATGAGGGGAGATGGGGGGAGGGAATGAGGAGCCCCCTGAGGAGCCCCCTGCTTCGGCCTACCTTTTCCAAAGGCGATGACTGACTGAGTCGAAGAAGGTCCTAACCGCGTCTGTGGGCCTCAGCAATCCAGTAGTAGAGTAGCCGAAGAGTATTGCGAGAATACGCAATCCACACGGGATTTTGCTGTCAACGCCGGTGTGATCTCGCGTTGACAGCGAAATCCCGTGTGGATTGCGTATTCTCGCGATACTTGCTCCGAACCCGGAAGTAGGTATTTTTTTTAATTTTTATTATTTATTTTATTTTTCAATTTTTATTTTTTATTAAAAAGCTTAGGGGGCCATAGGGAAGGGGCTGGGGGGGGCATATACGGCCCCCGGGCCGCCAGTTGGACAGCCCTGCTGTATAAGATAGCATGAGAGGGGATGGAGAAGAGTAGAACAGGACAACCCTGTCCCTGATGCCACTTCTGTGCCTACATGCCAGCACGAAAGTGGCTCCTGATTCATTGCACCATGTAAATGATGACACCATGGTGTGATAATGGTCTATTGGCAGGCTTTTCTATCAATAGCAGGGGACAGTTTGTTACAGGGAGGAGACAGACTAGCAATAGGTTGCACATGGCATCATGTGATAGGAACCATCATCAACGTGTGGCGGTTCTGTTTAAATGCTAGTCAGTCATGTGATAAGGTAAAGGTAAACAATTTCCCCTGACATTAAATCCAGTCGTGTTCGACTCTGGGGGTTGGTGTTCATCTCCATTTCTAAGCTGAAGAGCCAGCATTGTATGTAGACACCTCCAAGGTCATGTGGCCAACATGACTGTATGAAGTGCCATTACCTTCCCGCCAGAGCAGTTCTTATTGATATACTCACATTTGCATGTTTTCAAATGGCTAGGTTGGCAGAAGCTGGGGCTGACAGTGGAAGCTCACGTCACTCCCCGGATTCAAACCTGCAACCTTTGGGTCAACAAGTTTAACAGCTCACTGCATCACTGGAGGCTCCTTTCAAGTCACCAGTAAAAGTGGAACCAGGGACAAAAAAGAGAACTGATCCGTCCAGGTTCTAAATTAGCCTCTCTGCTGTAACAGTCTATATATGGACTGGCTATTATCTCTCTCTCCTTGGAAAGGCGGACTGTCAGCTTCTTCTGGCTGCTGCTTGCTCTCCCTGTATTCACTGACAGATGAAGAAATCAAGTCTCCAGTACTATCAGCATAAGAGTGAATGGGTTGTTGGGAGCAAGATCAAAGGCAGACAGCTTGATAAAAAAGAAGTGATGAGTGAAAGTAAGATTAGGAGATAGGGAATGGGAGAGAGGGAACATTTCTCCGTCCTCAGAAGTGCCATACTTTGTTACTGGGGAGACATCACCAGCAGTCTTTTGCTTTCCACAGATGTGTTTTGTGTCCTCTATATATCAAAATAAGAAATCAAAATTCCCAAGCAGCTTTGGGTGGGTATAGCGTGATGCAGGGCCGTAGCCAGGATTTTGATTCGGGGGGAGGTGAGTTTGGTTTGGGGGGGGGGCTGAGACTGGGTGGAAGAGGGTCTACCCTAGCAAACCTTTTGTACTGTTATCCCAATAACCCCATTAATGTGGGATATAATGAGCATGGTGATCAGATCATGATATGAATAAACATAACAGTTAAAATAATGTACCAGTAAGGCCTTTTCGCGGACCACCCTGAGAATTTCGGGGGGGGCTGAAGCCCCCTTAGCCCCCCCCCCCTGGCTACATGCCTGGCGAGATGGGATCAACTCGTACACAGATAAAAGTTCTCCAAACTTTGGGTAAAACAGTAGCTCTTAAAGAGTGCACAGCAACTTTCCAACATCATTCCAACACAGGAACAGATCAGCTTAATTGAAGCTTCTGGAGAAAAGAATTTCAAGAAAGGGAATGCAATTACCAGAGCTGCCATTTATATCTGTTTCGCCCTATTCTTTCACAAACTGTCATGGTATCATCCACAGCCAAAAGAATGATGAATTGTTCTTTCAGTAATCTGTAGGAAATGCACCTTCAGCACTCGCATGGCAATGGCAGTGACCGGAGGTGTGGATTGGGAAGGACATTATGACCTTGGACTTGATTCAGTCAAAACTCAGCTCTTTTTGATTCCTACCAGTTTCAACACATGCTGATATACCCTGTTTCCCTGAAAATAAGACAGGGTCTTGTATTAATTTTTTGCTCCAAAAGATGTGTTGGGCTTATTTTCAGGGGATGTCTTTTCCTCCAAATTGATATGGGTATTTTATTTAATTGTAACTAGGCTTATTTTTGAAGTAAGGCATATATTTTGAGCATCCTCAAAAATATTGAAAATCATACTAGGGCTTATTTTCAGGCGTAGGTCTTATTTTAAGGGAACAGGGTAGCTGTAGCTCTTCCTCCCTCGATGTGTCATTCTCCGGGTGTTTTGGAGTAAAATCGATTTGTAATATTAAGTTCAAAGTTTAAGGGAGAATATCTTGTTTTTAAAGTCACGAGGGTAGAAATTTAATTGGATGCCATAAATATTAAGACATTAATTTTAATGTTTTAAAATGATAAATTTCTTTCAGGAAGAAATTCAAGTCTTGGCTTTGGGACCAAGCATTCGGAAAGCTGGCTGAGCAACTGTAATGACTCATGAGAACTGTCAATTAGGAGACCTTGGACTGGAACTTTGGACTATGATTTGGAATTGCGGACTCAGACTTGGTTGTGTTAATATTTTAATGGACAATATTTTAATGTATTTTTATTGCTTTTAAAATGTATTTTTAATTGCTATTGACCTGTTTATGTTAATTGTTGTGCTCTAATTGTTTCTTTCCTCGCATCTAATGACTGCCAATTGTAAGCCGTCCTGAGTCTCCCTTTGGGGGTTGAGAAGGATGGGAGACATATGCTCTAAATAAATAAATAAATAAAGTGGCATTACTTACTTGAGATATTCATATTGTTTTATTACTAGCTATGTTGAAGTTCCCCCAGGGTCCACTATAGAAGTAATACAATTTGATATCACTTTAATTGCCTTGGCGCAATGCTATGAAATTCTGGGAATTGTAGTTTGGTAGGCTCTTTGGTAGGCAAAGCTTAAAAAATGTAAAATTACATTTTCCAGGATTCCATAGCATTGAGCAATGCCAATGATGGCAAACTGCATTCATTCTACAGTGTAGATCCACCTTTATCATACTTTGGAATTTCCTTTCCACATTATGTTTTGAAAATTGTCAAAAAGTCAAAAATAATTTGTATTAAAACATTTTCTGCCTTGTTTCGAGTGAGAAAGGTTTGAAAATCCCTTAATATTCTCATCTTTATGATCCTCATTTTAAGTATTTCTAAACTGAATTTATTATACGGCACACTAAGACTTTCAACTCTAAGGCAGAACATCAAAAAGTTATTATTATAAGGGATGAGAGTTATATCTGTCAAATGTGTGAAAACTCAGGTGATGTCCAGAGTTCAGTTCAGGGCAGGGGAAGACAGGCAAAATCTGAAGTCTTTTTTTCTTCAGCATCTCAATCTCTGGGCCCCTTGCAGAAGTAAAAATCTCAGTTTCATATCTTCAGGAAAAAAAACCCAAATTGGGAGGGAGGTTACAATTCTACATGTTGCCCTATTGAGCAGGCATGTAGCCAGGGGGGCTTGAGGGGCTTCATTCCCCCACCCCCCAAAATTCTAAGGGTGGTCCGCAAGAAGGCCTTACTGGTACATTATTTAAACCGTTATGTTTATTCATTTCATGATCTGATCACCGTACTCAATATATCCCATATGCATGGGGGTATTGGGATAACGATGCAAAAGGTTTGCTAGGGTAGACCCTCTCTCACTCATACAACACTGATGAAATACTTTCCGCATTCCCCGCATGCTTTTTGCTGGAGATTTTTTTATGGCCTCATAAATTTGTTAAGTTAGCCTTCCCACACATAGGTGGTACCTACATTTCCTACTTGACAGATGCAACTGTCTTTCGGGTTGCAAAGGTCGACAACAAGCTACACAAAATTGGCCGGAAGCTCACTCCGAATTCATGACCTTTCAGTCAGTAGTGATCTTAATGCAGCTGACACCTAGCCAGATGCGCCACCGTCCCGGTGCTTGTTACAACCTTAAGGCAAACCTGTCCTGGGTATTTCCGAAGCTACAAAATGTATTACCGTATTTTTTCGCACCATAAGACGCACCGGATGATAAGACGCACCTAGATTTTAGAGGAGGAAAATAGGAAAAAAATATTTTCGCTCCCCTCTAAAATCTAGGTTAGTCTTATCAGCAGGTGCGTCTTCTCAGAGGGCTCGCTGGTTCGCTCGCCCTCTGCCTCCTTTTCCTTCCCCACCCTTTCCTTGAGGGAAGGAAAGGTGGGGAAGGAAAAGGAGGCAGAGGGCGGAGCGAACCGCTGCCGCGTCAGCTGTGACGCGAGCGGTTCGCTCCGCCTCCGCCTGCTTTTTTTGCTTCCCTCCGCCCTTTCCTTGAGGGCGGGAGAAGCAAAAGGAGGTGGAGGAGAGCGAATCGTCGCGGCCAGCTGTGACGAGCGGCGGCTCGCTCCGCCTCCGCCTGCTTTTGCTTCCCTCCGCCCTTTCCTTGAGGGCGGGAGAAGCAAAAGGAGGCGGAGGGAGAGCGAATCGCGTCAAGTCAGCTGTGACGAGAGCGGTTCGCTCCGCCTCCGCCTCCTTTTGCTTCCCTCCGCCCTTTCCTTGAGGGCGGGGAAGCAAAAGGAGGCGGAGGGAGAGGAATCCGCGTCAGGTCAGCTGTGACGCGACGCAGTTCGCTCCGCCCTCCGCCTCCTTTTGCTTCCCTCCGCCCTTTCCTTGAGGGAAGCAAAGGTGGGGGGAAGCAAAAGGAGGCAGATGGCGAGCGAACCAGCGTCCCTCCGCAGCCGCAACGGACCAGAGAAGAGGAGAGGCGGCGACAGGGTGAGTATATCGCCGCCCTCCCTCTGCTCCAGCGCCTCCCCCCCCCGCCTGCATATTCGCACCATAAGATGCGGCTGATTTTTCCTCCCACTTTGGGAGGAAAAAAAGTGCGTCTTATGGTGCGAAAAATACGGTACTTGCTCAAGGCCACCAAGTGAATGTTCATGGCTGAGCAGGAATTCAAACCTTTGTTTTCAGAATTGTAGCCCAATGCTGAAACTACGGTGCCATGCTGGCTCTATTCACCCTCTCATCTCTAGAGCTTCCAAAACTGATTTTAACAGGAGTGAGTGCAACTGCTGTTATCTTTTTCTGAAGTTGACACATTTGTCTCCTAACTCTCTGGCAGAGATGTGCAACCTGTAGCTTGTGACCCACCCACAAGCTCCAAGGCTATACTTTCAGGTCTATACATATCCCAGGGCTGAAATTCAACAGCAGATTGCACTGCCAAATGTTGGCAACAAACCAGGAGAACGTCTTTAAGTCCGGCAGGAAATGGCACAGTGTGAAAAACACTTTGAATCAACCCGAAAATGGGAAATTCTGAAAATCCATTCATTCTTACTCATTCTGCTACTTCTTAAATATGTCTTTGTCATGGCCTAGATACGCAAAGAGGATTTTGTTAAAGTAAGTACATTATTTTCACACTTGGCTGTCAAGGGTTGACTATGCTGTCCAAACATCCCAAGTTACCGCTTGACATCATGATACTGGTATTCTTTAAAGGTGTCAGTGAGAAGGACTCTTGGAAATAGATGCTGTTGGGACACGAATACTTAGCTATGTCATAAAGATCCTGGAACACATTGACTAGAAGTCTGTTGGGGCATCACGCCAGTATCACTTTGGACTAGTCTACATAGAGACCACCAAACACAGCATTGCCCAAACACAAATAAAGGGATACATGAAAGGCACTGCAGACTACTTCAGCCAGAGAAGTCAGACATAGCAGAGCACCCGATGAACCAACCTGGACACAGCATATTATTTGGGAATACAGAAATGCTGGACCACTCTAACAACCACCATGTCAGGCTACACAGAGAAACCACGTGGACAATTTCAACAGAAAGGAAGAGACCATGAAAATGAGCAAAATCTGGCTACCAGTATTTAAAAAACCTCTAAAGTTATAACAGTAAATAAAGAACAAACTCAAACACAGGGGAACTCCAGGCAAGAAACAATCAGGAACAGCTAATCATCTCTCAACAAAGAATTCCGCCAGGCAGTAACAGGGCACACCTAAAAACTCTTGTACACAGAGTAAGGCTCTAATACTAACAATACTGTAAACACGCTATGAGAGCTAATAAAGAATTAATGCAATATTGTGTAAATCACTTTTTTATATAAAAATAATCTATAGAGAATCAATAAGGTATCATATAGATATAGTGCAAAGTGCAAGTATAGATTCAATTATACAACTTCACAGTGTTATTTCAACAAATTCACATTCGTGGTATAATTTCAATCACTCATAATATGAATATCACAGCATTAATGCATAATGATTGATGTATTATGCATTAATGCTGTGATATTCATATTATGAGTGATTGAAATTATACCACGAATGTGAATTTGTTGAAATAACACTGTGAAGTTGTATAATTGAATCTATACTTGCACTTTGCACTATATCTATATGATACCTTATTGATTCTCTATAGATTATTTTTTATAAAAAAGTGATTTACACAATATTGCATTAATTCTTTGTTAGCTCTCATAGGGTGTTTACAGCACACCTAAAAACTGTCAGGCCATCAAATGGTAATCAAGGTGGCCAATTGAAACATTCACACCTACCTCCAACAGACAAGAGTTCTTTCTTCCACCCTGGACTTTCCACAGATATATAAGCCCAGTTTTCCTAGTTTCCAACAACCTCTGCCTGCCATAGATGCAGGTGAGCATGTGAACATCAGGGGAGCATGCTTCTAGAACATGACCATACAGCCCAAAAAACCTACAACAACCCACTCTGGATTATGCTGCTGGTTGTACGTTTTGCAACTCAGAAATTGACACAATATCCTGAATCCTGGTTCTATCCTGATAAGACTTATAGAGTTAGAAGAGACCACAAGGTCCATCCAGTCCAACCTGCTGAAACCATTGAATCAATTGTTGAATCACTTAGGTCAATTCCATGGATATGCTAATTAAGACTAAGAATACTTTTCAGACCAATAACCCCCTCCCTTCTTTTTTTTGCAGTATTACAACAAATAGCAACAAATTACCTTTAATAGTATCTCACTGAGTACCAGGAGCAAATTGCTTTTCCACAAATAAATTTTCAAATTATGCCAGAGATACTTGAACAGCATGGGTATTGTGATGGCCAATGCTCTTAGGCCAGGTGCACAGCCCTCTCACTTGGAAAATTTGACCATTCCCCCACTGCTTCTGTCTTCCCCATCCAGCAATGGCTAAAAGCACTCTTGCTGTGCTCGCACGCACACACACAGAAAGATCAGTAAGAAGCACACATTTTAGCCTCTTTTCCATATCACCCTCTGAACATCTAAATGGATCCTCATCTCATTGCCAATTACCACTTGGACAGGACCCAGTGCAATTTGGAAGGGGAGGGGAGAGACAGTGGCATCAGGACTGTGGCGCAGCTGGCTGGGATTCAGCTGCATTAAGATCACTACTGACCGAAAGGTCATGAGTTCCAAGCTACTCCGGGTCGGAGTGAGCTCCCGACCAAAATTGTGTAGCTTGTTGTCGACCTTTGTAGCTCGAAGGACAGTTGCATCTGTCAAGTAGGAAATTTAGGTACCACTTTGCGGGGAGGCTAATTTAACTGATTTATGAGGCCATAAAAATCTCCAGGAAGTATGCAAAGAATGAGAAAGCGACAGCTCTCTGGTGGCCAGAAGCTGGAATGTTAAATAGCTTCTGAGTGTCTGTCTATATATGTTGTGTGTCTATGGCATTGAATGTTTGCCATGTATATGTACATTATAATCTGCCCTGAGTCCCCTGCGGGGTGAGAAGGGCGGAATATAAATACTGTAAATAAATAGATAAATAGATAAATAAGAGACAGGAGAACCCAGTTGTTGATTCCTGTTTAAACCTACCCAAGCTGAGTTGAGTCTTTATAACAGCTGCTCCTTTTGTCTCCCACTCCATGGCTCCTATCTTATCCCCCTCCCCGCCTGCCATCAAATTCCCAAACGGGTGTTGAAAGAAGGATTTTTCCTTCATTAACACATCTGTGTTTGAGAAATGTTCATGCAGTCAAAGCTTTGAATACATAGTAGAGCTCTCTGGGCAAATGCCTGAGACCTGAGAAATAATAAATGGGACCCCAATTTGCATTTAACACCAAAACTTGCATAATCCAGATAATTCCATTAACACAGCAGGCAATCCCTCTCTAATGGAAAGTTCACCGCCTTCATTCTGTTCTATGTAAATAGACAACATTATTGCACAGCAGGCATTGTAGGGGTCTTATTTAAAGATAACGATCAGGTTGTTCCACATTCTCTCTCCCTCTCTCTGCTCTGTCCCTCTGTATGTGCGCATATATGCATGCACATGCTTACATGTACCAGGTGTGAAGACAGGGGGACAGGTAAAATTAGGACGTCATCCATTCTACCCCCATCCTCCAAGAAATTTCCCTTCCATTTCCAAATGTGTCTTTTTAGCTGTTTGTGAGAGTGTATTTGTTCCCTTTTATTGCTGCAGACTGTTTTGAAATGCCAGCAGGAAAGCCCAATATGTTCAATATACTCATGTATAAGATTAGAACTTTTAGTCAAAAATCACTTGCTCAATATAACTGCTGTGTTTTGACTGTTATCAGAAAAGAAACCATTGCATTTTCTGAGTGGAGTGGTGAAAGGCAAGAGCTTGGTATGCCTTAGGACAGAGTTTCTCAACCTGACCGTGGGGGGGGTCATGAGGGGGGTGTCAGAAGAGTCACCAAAGACCAACAGAAAACACAGTATTTTCTGTTGGTCATGGAGGTTCTGTGTGGGAAGTTTGGCCCAATTCTATTGTTGGTGGGGTTCAGAATGCTATTTGATTGTAAGTGAACTATAAATCCCAGCAAGTACAACTCCCAAATGTCAAGGTCTATCTTCCCCCAAACTCCACCAGTGTTCATATTTGGGCATATTGAGTATCCGTGCAAAGTTTGGTCCCGATTCATCATTGTTTGAGTCCACAGTGCTCTTTCAATGTAGGTGAACTACAACTCTAAAATTCAAGGCCAACGCCCACCAAATCCTTCCAGTATTTTCTTTTGGTCATGGGACTTCTGTTTGCCATGTATGTGTTCAATTCCATTGTCAGTCGAGTTCAGAATGTTATTTGATTGTAGATGAACTATAAATCCCATCAACTACAACTCCCAAATGACAAAATCTATCAATTCAAATTTCCAAATTTGGTCCAGTGAATGAAAATACATCCTGCATATCAGATATTTATATTACAATTCATAACAGTAGCAAAATTACAGTTATGAAATAGCAATGAAAATAATTTTATGGTTGGGGATCACCACAACATGAGGAACTGTATTAAGGGGTTATGGCACCAGGAAGGTTGAGAACCACTGCCTTAGGAAAAGCTGAAAGAATTGCTGATTTGTTCTACTTTCTCCACTGTGGTGCTGCTTCTGGCCTTTTTGAATGCTTGGGTGGAAAAATGCTGGCAGCAAGGGACAACTTTCCCTCTAAGCTGGCATTGGTGCTTTCCGCTCTCCATGAAATGAACCTTGTCCAAAAATGGGCATGCAACTACTGCACAGTGGCGACAATTGTGGTATATGGTTATCCCATCGGCGAAGTCAGCTAAGCTAATGGCAACCCGCAGGAGAGCGTTCTCCGTGATTGCTCCCACGTTGTGGAACGTCCTCCCAGCTGAAACGCGTGCTATCCAAGACCTCTTGCCCTTCAGGCGAGCATGCATCTTATCTTTTCCAACAGGCCTTTGGCCTATAGGCTCCACTACTGCATAGCCCACCGATTCTGTTGTACTCTGCATTTGTTGTGCTCTGCACTCGGCACATCATGCTGTATTTTAATCTTGATTTTTATACTGTGGGTTGTGTTTTGGTGTGTTTTAGTGTGTTTTAATATGTTCTTATTGTACCTTGCCTGTTGTGAGCCGCCCCGAGCCTCCCGGGAGTGGCGGCCTAGAAGCCTAATAAATAAATAAATAAATAAATAAATAAATAAATAAATATAAATAAATAAATATATGGTACACTATTAATTTTTTTTTAGCAAGATCAAAATTTAAAAGCCATATCTATGCACCAGCCAATGTTTAGGGAGAGAAAATCTCACTCTAAATATTATACTTAAAAGGGGGGTGGGGGAGAGGAATTCAACAAGGCAATGTTTGACTAAAATGAATTATGGGAATTTACACTAGTTTTGGGGGAGGAGACTATTTCAGAGTACAGCCTGCATGCTATCATTTCAATCTGTGGAAAGCTGCCAACCATGGGATTTGGACTAAATGCTTTGCATCCCTTCCAAACCTCTGATTCGAAGCCTTAATCCAAAGCATGGCACATTTGCTCAGTTGGCTGATCGCAAACTGTTCATGTGTTGCTAACGCCCTCCCATTCCAGTACAACCAATCTCAGGATGTTTAGTCAACAGTGAAGAAGGAGAAGAGCTGAAAACTGGGAGATGGTGTCTCTCCAAGCAAACTGAAACTGACTGAAAGCTGGCAGGTGCCCAAGGAGATAAAAATAACATCCCTATTGATAGGGCTCTGTTGTTTTCCAATAGGCAATTAAATGATCCCAGGAAAAATTATATGAGGCTCAGCCCTCCAGTCATCATTGCCGATCTTCTTGGGCCATGGTGATGACAGACATCAGACCACTGAAGCAGGTTTTCTGCTCTGGTTTCAGATCCAAATTCAAGAGAGGCGTAAACCAGCTGGGCAATTCTGGAAGGCTGGAGTTCTCTTGCCCTGGATGCTCTCCAGCAATCCAGCAAGCTTCTGTTTGGAACAACAAAGGCAGCTAGAGATGTCTCTGATGCATCACAAGGAATGTGTGAGAGATCGGATCCCTTGGCATGTGGGTTATTGAAAGCCTGCTTCAGCTTTCTTTTTGTTGTGATTGAAATGAGCAATGAGGCCTAGGCACAATAGCAGAGTTTTACCATGGAGTAAAAGTAGAAAAAATATTAACTGAGAGACATGTGAATAAGAAATTGTGTTAGATCAGTGGTTCCCAAACTTTTTTGGCCTACTGCCCCCTTTCCAGAAAAAATATTTCCCAGCGCCCCCCTTGAAGGGGGTGGGGCCAAAAAAGAGGGCCTCGCGACTCCTCCTAAATGGCCAATCGACCCCTCTTGTGATTGCGACCCCCATGCTTTCGTGACCCCATGTTTTCAGCCATGCTTTCACCACCCCCTTACAGTGATTAATCACCCCCCAAATGCACTTGTGGCCATCACCGCCCCCCTAGATCGCTACAGCACCCCCAGGGGGCAGTAGCACACACTTTGGGAATGACGGTGTTAGATATTTCCTTCCTGAGCATTATATACATCCAAATTAACAAAGAAAAGGGACTGTGATTAATTTCCCAATAACTCTTTAATCCAGTCTGTTGGCTTCATGTGGAGCAATTGAGACACCAATGTTTTCTAAAACCCAGCCACAGTGGAATCCCCTACCTTTGGAAAACAAGGAAAAGGTAGCCTGTGTATTCATATGCCAAAGGCCTGTTTAATATTGGTGGAAGCTGACAATGTTGTCCGGGCTTGCAAAGGCATAGCCATAGCCAAGCTTTGGCCAATAGCACAAATCACAGTGTACTTTGCTTAGATATGCTTCTCTGCAATGTATTATTGCCATGGAAAAATGGGCCCAAGAACTTGTGGCAAGAAGAGCAGTACACAATAAGTTCTGGAAAGTGTGATGATTCAGGTGAGTACAGAATATGATTTTGAGAGTATAATTAGCTGTGGAATTAATATTTTCTCTCTAGGAAACTCTAGGTCCTCCAGTGCAATTCTATGGTCACTTTCTACTGGAAATTGTCTGTAGAGTCATGCTGGAGGACCTAGAGATTTCTAGAAATATCACTTATCTAACCTCATGTGTGTTTTCCAGTGTGATTCTGTGGTCAATGTCCAGAAGACCAGAAGATTCCTACAGAGGTGTTCTCTCAGGTTAAAAAAGTGGGTTTTTAAAATACACTGTTATGATGGCCTTGTGATCTTAGCACTGGCAAATGTGAATGTTTGACTATATTTGTGATACAGGCAGGGCTGGCTGGTGACTCTCAAAGGAGTTATCCAAGGTCAGTCAATAGACCATTAGGTGGCATCTCATATATGGGAAACCAGCACAGTAGTAAACATTCATTTAA
Organism: Anolis apletophallus; assembly: GCA_030556195.1. Classification (NCBI taxonomy): domain Eukaryota; kingdom Metazoa; phylum Chordata; class Lepidosauria; order Squamata; family Anolidae; genus Anolis; species Anolis apletophallus. The sequence goes on along the minus strand of JARBWK010000006.1, from coordinate 118,622,780 downwards.
AATTATTTCTACCAAACCATTTAAAATATAAAATACCATCCTACTATAATAAAGGCTGCTGCTATCCAAAGTGCTGAATGTGTTTTTGGGTTCAGACCTTTTGTATAATGTCTTTAATGCCTATAATTTCAGACTACACAGAGAAGCCATTGAAATCCATAAGCACGTGGACAATTTCAGCAGAAAGGAGAAAACCATGAAAATGAACAAAATCTGGCTACCAGTATTTAAAAAGTCTAAAATCATAACAGTAAGACAACACTGAAATACAGGGCAACTCGAGAGAGGAAACAGTCAGGGGCAGCTAATCACCTCTCAACAAAAGATTTCCCCAGGCACTAACAGGCCCGGATTAACAAATTTTTTGCACCCTAGGCCACACTTTGGAATTACGCCCCCTACCGCACCCCTCCCCCCATCACTCAGACCCACACTAAAAATAAAACCATATCTTCTCCTCCCTCCCTCCCCGGCGGGCCTGAGCTGATGCTGCTGCGGACCCTGGGGAGCAGGGGAAGGCTTGCCGTGGGCAGCAGAAATGGAGTTCAGGGCAAGGGCTTTCTTTCCATTCTGCAGACCTGGCCCTGGATCTCTCTCTCTCTCTCCACTGAGGAGGCAGCAAAAGGCGGGAAAGGAGGCCACTCACCCAAGACGCTGCCCTTTCGGTGGAGGCAAGAGAAGACATGGGGCTGCTGGCGTGCGCCTGGCCTCCGAGCCGCCACTCTTCGTCCCGTTGCGCCAAAATCCGAGGAGGAGGAGGAATGCGTGAGAGCTACAGGCGGCGAGGCTGGGGATCTGCAGGGGCTCCTCTCCACGCTTTGCCTTTCCTTCCTTGGCCGCTGCAAAGGCTGTTGGCGGAGGATGCTGGCGGGGTGGCCAAAGCGGGCGCCATTTCCTCCAGCCTGCTTTCACCGCCCCGCCAGCATCCTCCGCCGACAGCCTTTGCAGTGAAAAAGGAAGGAAAGGCAAAGCGCCTCCTTTGGCTTGCGCCCCTAGGCCATGGCCTAGGGTGGCCTTATGGGTAATCCGGGCCTGGGCACTAACAAGCCACACCTAAAAACTACCAGGCCATCAAATGCTAATTAAGGTGGCCAATTGAAACATTCACACAAGCTCCAACAGACAAGAGTTCTTTCTCCCACCCTGGACATTCTACAGATATTCCACAGACAAATTTCCTAGTTTCCAACAGACCTCACAACCTCTGAGGATGCCTGCAGGCGAAAGATCAGGAGATAATGCTTCTGGAACATGGCCATACAGCCCGAAAAACCTACAACAACCCAATGTTTTTAAAGTTAGGATGAAAACCTGAAATGAATCAATTGGCCCACAAACCAATCAGTGTTCTATTGTGAACTTAGAGAGCTTAACCAGAGCTTGGAAATGTGTTATTATTGTTGCTGCTATTTCACTACAGTTACCAGAACCTTCCCTTTATGGGCATTTCAGTTGGAGATTGTAGGAAATGTATTTCAGTCAATTAAAATAAAATTTTAGTTAAGCCATGGCAGTTAAAGTGGGTTCAATCTGCAGTAATTCTCTGGTGCAGCTGCACCATCTGTTAGACGACAACTCATGTCAACATTCAGCTTTCAAGGTCACCTTCATTCAGTATGGAAATCCTTCCACTGAAACTCAGCGGTTTTATGTACAGCTGACAACTACGATTTGCACAGGAATGTGTTCTCCTTTGATACACACACACAGAAAAAATTGCATGTTCTCAAACAATGGGCTGTATGCTTTAATGAACTGCAAGCTTGAAATGCCTGTTCAGGCTCCTTTCAGCTTGTGCCACTAATTACTCCAATTAGTCCCCTGTGAGACAAACTATTAGAAAAGCCATTGTTAATTTATTCCAAAGCAAATGATTATCTAAAATTTACACAGTAGGGAAGTTCTTAATTAGACTGTCATCAGCTGGGATGCTCAGTGCCCAAGGCAACAGGGGGCTAATTAATTACAGCACTCCAGCCGCCACATTGCAGAATTTTTGCCTAGCTGCAGAGCACTCCTTGTCTATCTCCCTGGGAAGGGGGCTTGAACAGTATTGCAAGACAATGCATTTAGCTCATGCAGTCTCAAAAAGTTAGTTTTCCAATGCAGTCTTGGAAAGCAAGAATCTCAGGGTGCAATTCTCCAGGCAAGTATTACACAGCCCAACAATTTTTGGAGTTTTTTTTTTAGACCTGTTACTATGATTATTTGGGGTGCTGATTTAAAAGAAATACATTGGATAGATCACATCAGCTCTAGTTTCTGAGATATGATTATCATGATTTTTTGTGGGTGAGCAGATGAAGACAGGTAGATGGCATATGTTCGGTATCTCAAAAATAAGAATGGATAGGGGAAAACCGGTGCCATTTTTGGAATCAGCAGTTGAATATATCCAGAAACAGGTTTAACATTTCGAGCACTAAAATGTGTATTGGCCAGTATTATCATTGATTTAATGTGTATGTGCCTCCATATTGCTTGTTGACTTAATATAAATCTCATAGGGGTTTCTTAGGCACTGTTCTTCCAGTTACTTCCTCTGAAATATAGCCTACAACAGTGTTTCCCAACCGGTGTGCCGTGAGCAGTCATCATGTGTGCCATGGGAAATTAGAACCTCCAATACCCTTTCTTCCCCCTTCCCCACGCATGTTGCTTCCTCCTCTCCTCCTCCTCCTTGGAGCTGCAGGTGCCAGGAGATGGCGGCTGGAGCTGCTGCTGCTGTGGCGCTGCTGTTGGGCAGACCTCTCTCTTCCTCGGTTCAGGGCGATCGGGTTTGGCGAAGAAGCAGCCCCAGCCTACAGTCTGAACGACCCTCGGGTGGCCTGAACTGGGTCCAGTGGGGAGGAGGCGGAGGAAACCATGGCCTCGGCCCTGTGGAAGTCAAGAGCAAGGTGCATTTCACCTCCCTCTTGCTCCGATTGGGCGGCTTCGGTGGCTAAAGCGGGATTCGCGTCCACACTAGTGGGTGGCGCGCTTTAAGGAAAGGTTGGAGAAAGGCAGGAGAGTTCCAGGGCCTTGTTTGTCCGCTTCAGCCAGTTGCTGTGTTTGGAAGGGTGCTTGTGTCGAATCTGGGGGTTTGGAGGGTGCTTTTGTTCTCATCTTCCTTAAGTGCACAAAAGTGCCCCTGAGCATAGGCAGAGAGCCTTCCACGCTACATCAGGTCATCACTAAGGTTGTGCATAGGACACTCTGGAGTTGCCCTGATTGGGAAGTGGTTTTGTTGAATCTGGAAATGCTTCTGCTTCTTGAGTAGGCAAGAGTGCTTCTGGGCATGTGCAGAGGGCACTCACTCTGGGGACTCTGGAGTTCCCTGATGGGGAAGTGGTTTTGTCGAATCTGGGAATGGTTCTCCTGCTTCTTGAGTAGGCAAGAGTTCCTCCGAGCATGGGCAGAAGGCATTCATTCTGGATAGCCATGGTCACTTGCTAACACCACACTTTTTCATTGCGCGCAGGACACTCAGGAACTCCATGAGTCCACTCACAACCACACTTACAATCCCAATACTTGTTTTCCTAGAAATAATAACAACAACAATAATAGGAGTAAATATGGGTTAAACCAGGCATGAGAAAACTTGGGCCTTCCAGGTTTCTTGGACTCCAACTCCCACCATTCCTAGCAGCCTCAGGCCCTTTTCCTCCCCCCCCCCCCTCAGGAAAGGGCCTCAGGCTGTTAGGAATGGTGGGAGTTGAAGTCCAAAGCACCCAGAGGGCCAAGTTTCCCCATGCCTGTTTTAGGGACCTTAAAGTGGTGAGCCTCCTTCCAACATTGGGATTCTGGATAGAAAACAAACAACAACATAACATAACATTGTTTGAGTCCATAGTGCTCTCTGGGTGTAGGTGAACTACAACTTCCAAACTCAAGGTCAATTCCCAAGCAAACCCTTTCGGTACTTTCTGTTGGTAATGAGAGTTCAATCTGCCAAGTTTGGTTCAATTCCATTGTTGCAAGAGTTCAGGATGCTCTTTGATTGTGTGTTAACTATAAATCCCTAAAACTGTAACTCCCAAATGTCAAGGTCTATTTTCCCCAAACTCCATCTGTGTTCACATTTGGGCATATTGAGTATTCATGCCAAGTTTGGTCCTGATCCAACATTGTTTGTGTCCACAGTGCTCTCTGGATATAAGTGAACTACAACTCCAAAACTCAAGGTCACCAAACTCTTATAGTATTTTCTCTTGGTTATGGGAGTTCTGTGTGGGACGTTTGATTCCATTCCATCATTGGTGGAGTTCAGAGTGCTCTTTGATTGCGGATGAACTATAACTCTATGTTGCGTTCATCGAAACAGGCCCAGGTTTCACACTGAGTGTATAAATACATTTAAAAACATATTAACTATATGTATTACTGTGTTAGAGTGTTATTTTGTGTCATTTTGGTTGGTGGTGTGCCCCAGGATTTTGTAAATGTAAAAAACGTGTTGCGGCTCAAAAAAGGTTGAAAAACACTGGCCTACAACACCTGGGGCCTACAATATGAAGTCTCTATCCAAGTAATAACCAGGGCCGAACCTGGCTTAGCTTCCAATATCAGACAAGATCTGGTGCCTATAGGATGTGATTTACCACTGGAACATAAGTGTTAAATCCATATCAGCAATACTGTGACTAAAGAACCTCAGAATAATCCACGAAGTCAGCAGAAGCACACTCCACATGGAAAAAAGAACATATATACACTTTTATGTATTAAAGTTGTATTAAATAGATATTTCATTGAAAATGTTATGTCTTGGAATCATTCAAGACAACTCTATGATCAATGGCAGTCATAATTCTCTCCTGCAATTTGCAAAACTCATTTTAGAGTGGAGATGAGGAACCTCCAGACTACCTTATGGTCTGGACCAGGGCTGTCCAACTGGCGGCCCGGGGGCCGTATACGGCCCCCAGCCCCTTCCCTACGGCCCCCTAAGCTTTTTAATAAAAAATAAAAATTGAAAAATAAAATAAATAATAAAAATTACAAAAAAATACCTACTTCCGGGTTCGGAGCAAGTATCGCGAGAATACGCAATCCACATGGGATTTCGCTGTCAATGCGAGATCACGCCGGCGTTGACAGCGAAATCCCATGTGGATTGTGTATTCTCGCGATACTCTTCGGCTACTCTACTACTGGATCGCAGAGGCCCACAGACGCGATTAGGACCTTCTTCGACTCAGTCGGTCATCGCCTCTCTCGTCGTCCGGGTACTCCTGGATCCTGCGCGTTTGGAAAAGGTAGGCCGAAGCAGGGGGCTCCTCAGGGGGCTCCTCATTCCCTCCCCCATCTCCCTCATGTATTAAATATAAAATTAAATATATTTAAAGATGAAATAAGGGGAGTTGGGATACATTAAAATAAGGGGGGAGGGGAGGATGGAATTAAATATATTTAATATTAAATAAAAATAAGGGGAGAGGGGAGGATGGAATTAAATATATTTAATATTAAATAAAAATAAGGGGAGATGGGAGGATGGAATTAAATATATTTAATATTAAATTAAAATAAGGGGAGAGGGGAGGATGGAATTAAATATTTTTAATATTAAATTAAAATAAGGGGAGAGGGGAGGATGGAATTAAATATATTTAATATTCAATTAAAATAAGGGGAGAGGGGAGGATGGAATTAAATATATTTAATATTCAATTAAAATAAGGGGGCCGGGGAGAGGGCGGAGCCGGGGGTGGGGCGGGGGTGGAGCTGGGGGCGGGGGCAGAGCTGGGGGCGGAGGCAGACCCTACGGCCCCCCAGGTAATCAGTGACCGGGATTCAGGCCCCTGGGCCGGTAGAAGTTGGACAGCCCTGGTCTGGACTGTAGTTACCAGGAAAATTCTCCACCTCTCTTCTGAATGTAATGGAATATGAACAAGAATCCTCTTGGTGACATGCTCTGTATGTAACCACTTATTACCTAAATATATGAAGCCCGTGATGGTGCAATGAGTTAAACCCTTGTGCCAGCAGGTCTGCTGACCGGAAGGTCAGCAGTTCGAATCTGGGGAGCAGGGTGAACTCCCATCTGTCAGCTCCAACTTCCCATGTGGGGACATAAGAGAAGACTCCCACAATATGCTAAAACAATCAGGCATCCCCTGGGCAACATCTTTATAGATGGCCAATTCTCTCACACCAGAAGTGACTTGCAGTTTCTTAAGTCGCTCCTGACATACGCACACAAAAACTCCCTAAATATATGTCCTGTCAATGTGAGACAAAATTCACACTTCTCTATTTTTAGAGTAAATTGTTTTAAAAGGATATGATAGGAAAAAAATTCAGAAGAGATGTGTATTGTTTGTGAAAATTACCATCTAAGATTGCCATACAACAGAATTAGTCAAAATGCATCTGTATAAGAATGCATTGGTTTAATACTGACTACCATATTTTAATGCCATATTTTGCCCATTTCAAAAAGAAAACCTGAAATTTGAGCTGTGTAAACAAGCAGAACATTTTAAAACATCAAAAGAGTCTAATGCTTGAGTTTTAACAACAAAAGGGCTACAAGGAGTCAATATCAAAGCAGCATGATGTCCTTCTGGTTGACTTTCCTTTTCTTACCAGCAGACATCCTATGCCACAATAGTGGGTGGGATTGCATTTTTGCAATGGGAAATCTACAGAAAGGTACAGGAGGCAGGGAAGAGTAGTGTGGCATATAATACAAAAGCAAGCAGAAGATGAGGAGTCAAACTTGGTGTATAGATAGAGATTTAAGGGCTAGATAATAAAATGGGTGCAAAAAGAAGCTTGCACAAAATAAATTCCAGGATTCTTCTTGACATGGTTTCCTGACACTTGAGAATGCAAGAAACATCCTTTTTAACCATTCTGTGAATATTTTTAAGTTTTCCTTTGAGCTGTAGTGTGGTGTTTCCCAAGTCTGTATGTAGGGGTTGCTGTGTGTGTATGTATTTATTTGAATAACTGGAGAGATGTGAGTACAATATGACTCCCATATCCATAGGACTTAAACAGCAAACCATGGATAATAGTGAATCCTATTGAAATGAATGACTTCTGCCAGAAGTTGACATAGAGTTTCCCTGGAGGACCAAGAAAATTCCTATACTAACTTTCAGTGAAGGTATACCATACAATTGCCTAAAGCAGTGTTTTTCAACCTTTTTTGAGCCGTGGCACATTTTTTACATTTACAAAATCCTAGGGCACACCACCAACCAAAATGACACAAAATGACACTCTAACACAATAATACATATAGTTAATATGTTTTTAAATGTATTTATACACCCATTGTGAAACCTGGGCCTGTTTTGATGAACACAACATAGATATCCTGGCAGGAATGGCAGAAAGACACAAACTTCCCACACAGAACTCCCATAACCAAGAGAAAATACTAGAAGAGTTTGGTGGGCCTTGACCTTGGGTTGTAGTTCACTTATATCCAGAGAGCACTGTGGACTGAAACAATGTTGGATCAGGACCAAACTTGGCATGAATACTCAATATGCCCAAATGCGAACACAGATGGAGTTTGGGGAAAATAGAGAAGAGAGTGGAGAAGAAAAAGTGTTCGGCAGGAGGGGGAAGAAAGGGTATTGGAGGTTCCAATTTCCCACGGCACACCTGATGATCGCTCATGGCACACTAGTGTGCCATGGCACACTGGTTGGGAAACACTGGCCTAAAGGACCTAGAAAATTCCTAGAGAAGACATGTTTTGTGAGATGCAAGTAGGTGTAACTATTAGTGCTAGTCCCGTGGGTATGAAGATCGCACTGTACACAGTCACACACACACACACACATGTTGGCAAATGGGGGAACATTCTCTGTGTATCTATGTGTATTTGTGATTTTGCCCATTTTCAGACTACGAATTCTTGTGGTGACATGAGCTATTGTACTGAGAGAAATATGAACAATAATACACATTTCAATGCAAGCATTTGTTTCAAAACACACAAGGCTCTGGACAAGTTAAATGTACAACAAGAAGAATGAGAAGCTGAAAAAGGGCAAATGGACAGATGTATGTTTAAGAGTCAAATAAGACAAAAGGAATGTGTCCAGTAATTGTTTTGGCTTCATCTTAGCATAATTTGGTGCTCAATGGTCATAATAGAAAGTAAAAATATTTCATCTGTGATGCTTTGTAAATACACCAGAAGGATGGAAAACAGATATGAAGCTCAGCAGACCCAGACCTGTATGGCTGGAAAAGTGATAAATGTGCTGCGAGGATGATAGACATTGGCATGGGAAGAAACCATTCAGATAAAATTACAGAATTTATCGTCATTTTCCTTAATAAGATGCATTGGAAGCATCTGCACTTCATTCCTTCTCTCCCCAATGTGCTAGAATAAAACCACTGGATTAATTTTGTTATACTCAGCAATTAAGCAACTGCTGAACTGTTTGCCAGATGCCTATCATATGATGCCCTGTCATAAGAAAAGTATTTGTCTTGCTTATTTTCTTTATTATTATTCATGGCTGGAATCCCGTGGTTTACTCCCAATGGGAATGTTGCTGTCACCAACACTTGGTATGCTGCTTGAATAAATGAGTTTAATCGACACTCACCATTGAAGTATCTTGGCTAAACATGGATAAATATTAGGCCTGTTTTCGAACTTCGGATATTTCTGAACTTCGGATGTAATTTGGATGTTTTAGACTTTCTAAGCGATTCCAAAGAGAGTTAAGGAAACAGGAAGTGGATTTGCCATTCCGAAGTCTCCGTCGCCATATATTCGGAATATATTCGGATAGAACTCGTATGTCATTTCCACCCATCCCATTGCATTTTAAATGTTTTAAATTTTTATTAATGTGTTCAATGTGTTCAATATTTTGTACCAGTGTGACTAGTTTTGTCAGTAGTAGCGGTCAAAAATGGAGGGAAAGGGAATCCCCCAAGTTTTGACTGTTCCTTCTGCAGGTTTCTGCGCATTGCGCAATCGCGGACGCCATTAACGAAGCCATTCTGAATTTCGGAAGTACATCCGAATCAATTCCAAAAAAACTGCTGAAAACTTTGGAAGTCTATCAGATACAAGGCACCAGTGCCCCCTACATCCGAAGTGAGTTCTGAAGCTGTTTTTTCCATGATAAAACAGGCCTAATAAATATATTAAAAATTCTGTAACCACTGACCTTTCTGCTTTCTCTTTGAATTTATTAATTTGCACCACACTTTGAACTTTATTGCATGCTATGCCATCACACAATCAGGGAAAACTACTGGTATGAGGACCCCCATTACTGCACTTGCTGGTAGCATTGTGTGACTGCAATGTTTCAGCACTGTAAGGTCCCACAGCCACACCTCCAAATGAAAGCCATAACTCTACCCTCTCGCTGTGCCACTTTTCTGATTTTGTAAAATCTTTTAAGAGTACTTTGCAATTTCACAAAGTGACCTCTCAGCAGCCTTTGATACCATCAACCACAGTATCCTTCTGGGATGCCTCTCTGGAATGAGTCTTGGAGGTACTGTTTTACAGTGGCTCCAGTCCTTTCTGGAGAGTCACACCCAGAAGGCGTTAGTGGGGGACACCTGTTCAACTCCACGACTGTTGTCTTGTGGGGTTCCTCAGGTCTCAATATGGAACGATTGGATGATGACATTGGCCATTGGTGACGGAAATGATTTATGTTTTATTGACCTTACTATGATTGTATATTGTATATTCATGTTTTAAAAATGTTTTAAAAATGTTTTATGATGCTGGGCATTGAATTTTGCCTCTGTAAACTGCCTTGAGTTGCTCATGGGCTGAGAAAGGTGGTATACAAACATAGTAAATAAATAAATTAAAAAAAACTGATCATGGTAGATCAGGGCTGTCCAACTTCTACCGGCCCAGGGGCCTGAATTCCGGTCACTGATGACCTGGGGGGCCGTAGGGTCTGCCCCCGCCCCCAGCTCCACCCCTGGCTCCACCCTCTCCCCAGCCCCTTATTTTTATTTAATATTAAATATATTTAATTCCATAATCCCCTCTCCCCTTATTTTTATTTAATATTAAATATATTTAATTCCATCCTCCCCTCTCCCCTTATTTTTATTTAATATTAAATATATTTAATTCCATCATCCCATCTCCCCTTATTTTTATTTAATATTAAATATATTTAATTCCATCCTCCCCTCTCCCCTTATTTTTATTTAATATTAAATATATTTAATTCCATCCTCCCCTCTCCCCTTATTTTTATTTAATATTAAATATATTTAATTCCATCCTCACCTCCCCCCTTATTTCAATGTATCCCATCTCCCCTTATTTCATCTTTAAATATATTTAATTTTATATTTAATACATGAGGGGAGATGGGGGGAGGGAATGAGGAGCCCCCGGAGGAGCCCCCTGCTTTGGCCTACCTTTTCCAAACGCGCAGGATCCAGGAGTACCTGGACGATGAGAGAGGGGATGACCGACTGAGTCAAAGAAGGTCCTAATCGCGTCTGTGGGCCTCAGAGATCCAGTAGTAGAGTAGCCGAAGAGTATCGCGAGAATACGCAATCCACACGGGATTTCGCTGACGCCGGCGTGATCTCACATTGACAGCGAAATGTGTGGATTGCGTATTCTCGCGATACTTGCTCCGAACCTGGAAGTAGGTATTTTTTAAAAAAATATATTATTTATTTTAGTTTTCAATTTTTATTTTTTATTAAAAAGCTTAGGGGGGCATAGGGAAGGGGCTGGAGGGCCGTATATGGCCCCCGGGCCGCCAGTTGGACAGCCCTGTGGTAGATAATGAACTGACTGGTAGCCCTAAAGAATTTTTTGCCAAGAGATAGGTTAGAAACATATTGTCAGCAAGGGCTGACTTAACTGAACACAGTTCAAGATGAACACTGATGCTATCAAAGTCTCTGTTAAAAATATCAGAGGATAATAGTGGAGGCAACAGCAAATGAGTAATACAGTCTAACAAAAGTATTGGTCTGTTCCTTGGATTATTTGGGTAGCTGATTCAGCTCTTCCAGCTCTTCTTTGATTTCTTCCCATATTTTGGGGATTTTCCCATGCATTTGTCATCTGGTCAGAATCAGGGAAGATAATGAAGTGGGAACAATCTACATGAATGGCCACATCTATCTAATACCAGCCCTTTTACCACCATAGTCGCACTATGGCATAAAGCCAAGGAAAAGGCAACTTCTGAATTGCTGTTTTAGGTGATCTAAAGGTCACTTAATTAATCACAGACCTTCACATACTGTTTCACTGTGGCATAACCTTTCTCATAAATTCAACCTTGCATCAATATAAGAGGCTTAACCAATGGTTATATTAAGGGCAGTGTTATGAACTTTACCTGTCCAAGTTTGTCCAGCTCCCTAGGAGGATCTGTGGATTAACATATGCCACAGCCTTTAAGAGCTAGAGGTGTTTGTGGTCTGGTTAAAAAGTATTTAAACAATTGAGGAGTCATTTCCAGCTGGGTTCACTCTGAAATGTACATTTGTCAAAGCAATACAGTTTTGCAAAAGCTCCATAGAGAGTATCTACATATGAAGAATGCTCCATTCCATGCAGGCATGTGCCTTCAGACTTGGTTCTTCTATGAATGGAAGGAACACATTGGCTCTCCAGATGTTCCTGAAGTTTTATGGATAGGCCTAGTGAGAGTTGTATGTCAGCAACCCTTGGACAGCCAATGTTCTCCATCTTGAAGAGTATAGACCAAGGGATTCCTGTGGTCAGGTCTCCTGGGTAATTGCTGACTCCTAGGACTTCACCACATTAGTTAAATTCCACTGAATTCTACACTTATTTATTTATTTATTTACTAGCTGTACCCGGCATGCGTTGCTGTGCCCTTTTTAGGAGATGCGAGAAAGTCCAATCATCCACGGTGTGCCCTCCTGTAAACTGCAGTTGGATGGAGTGTGGGTCATGGGGGGCATGGTGTGCCAAGTTGGGTCTTTATTGGTCTTGGTGCTGGGCCACAGTGGTCTGTGGGGAATGATGGGTTTTGAAGTACTACAAATCCCATTTTCCATGGTGGTACTTCAAGTCCCATCATGCATGGTCGGGGCTCTGTGTGCCAAGGTAGGTTACTGTAAATTCAGGCCATACACAATGTCCCATGAGCTGAGGCCTAGTTAGGAACAGCAAGTTAATGAAGCCTTACTGTCAATTCAGGCCATACACAATGTCCAATGAGCTGAGGCCTAGTCGGGAGAATCAAGTTAATGAAGCCTTACTGTCAATTCAGAGCGTAAACAGCTTCCCAGTAAGTGAGGGCTAGTTAGGGAAATCAAGTTAATGAAGTCTTACTGTCAATTTAGAGCGTAAACAGCTTCCCAGTAAGTGAGGGCTAGTTAGGGAAATCAAGTTAATGAAGCCTTACTGTCAATTTTGGGCGTGGTCTGTGATTTTTCGGTTGGGGATTGGCTCAGGCCTTTTCCTTATTCTGTTTTGGCAGTTTATTATGGATCGGAATTTTCATGTTGGCTGGCCAGTGCAGCAGTTATGCAAATCCGCCCTTATTGGCAGCCAATCATGTTGTTCAGAATGTAGAGGCTGGGTGAGTCTTTGGCTGCCCCGGAGGATGCTGGTAAATGTAGTTTTATTTTACTCGTTGTTTTGGGGGCCTTTTAGGTTTGGGGGGGGGGAGTTTCTTTGCTACAAACGTACCTTGCTTGAGGCCTATTTCTGTTGGCAAGTATTGTGTTTCTGCGTTGTAAGGTTTCTTTGTTTGAGGTATACATCACATGACGTGAACCCATTTATATAATAGATTTAGCACATTCAGCCTGAAGGTGACTTGGGACGGTTTACAACAATATCATAGAACCAACATTTAGAACAAATCAAAAACATAACACATTGATTAAAATCATAACAATAAAAACATCATAGTCCGATCTCATGGTCCATTGTTGCAATTTCTATGTCAGTTACACTGCCTTTTCGAATGCCTGCTCGAATAACCTTTTTACGGAAGGCCAAAAGAGAGGGAGCAGATCTAATGTCCCTGGGAAGAGTGTTCCATAGCCGAAGGGCCACCTCTGAGAAGGCCCTGTCTCTCGTCCCTGCCAAACGCATTTGCGACGTAGATGGAGTCAAGAGCAGGGCCTCCCCAGACGATCTTAACATCCTAGATGGTTCATAAGGGACAGGTAAATAAGGGGGTATACGTTCATAAGGGGATATACGTTCGGACACTTAAAATCTGGGACTCCACTGGGGACACTATATTAGTTTGGGTTAAGTGTAGTTTTTCAGTCTTTCAATTATAGGGGGGAGCAGTATTTTTCAACATATCAGGAAGGGGGTGAGGAAATCAATTTAAAGCAATATGGTTGCAAAAAGGAACATAGCTGAGAGTCAGGCTCAATGAGTGCAATACATCCTGAAGGGAGCAGAAGGAAAGTGCAACAATCAAGTAGCCTTGGAAATTACCCCCACTGAGTTCAATTAAACTCTAGCACCTTTCAGGGCTGTCTGACCATGTTCCAGAAGCATTATCCCCTGATGTTTCACCCACTTCAGTGGCAGGCATCCTCTGTGGGAAGTGAGAGTGTAGCAATTGATGACCTTGATTAGCATTGAATAGCCTTGCAGCTTCAAAGCCTGGCTGCCATGATGCAAATATCCCCTAGTAATTTGTTTGTATATGATTATGAAAGTATTATACAGTGTACATGTACCTTTGTTCCCAGAACACATACAGCTAAATTGCAGATTATGCCCCCCTTTCCCCATGCCAGAAATGACACTGAAAGGCCTAATTCCTCTTTCTTCCTCCCTCCCTCTCTCCTCTCTCCTCAGCAGCATCCCAAAGGGATCCCAAAGGGACAAAACACTGAAATGGTGGGCTGAGCCTAATGTCTGCAAAAGAAAAAAAAGAAAAAAAAGAAAAAAGCCAAGTTCACTGGAAAAGTAAATCAATGTGGTAAAGGGTAGGGAAAACACCCATTTTAAAAAACTAAATGGAGCCAGTCACAACTCTCCTCTCCTCTTCCCAGCTTATTGTGGTGAAGTCCCTAGAAACAGCCCACAATGGCTCTATTTATTTATCTAACAGTAATAAAGCAATTGCTTATTTCAGAAATGAAAAATAGCTTCTAAAAATGAAATAAAGCTTTTAGACTCCTTAGTGAAATAACAAACACAACCATTTTTGTCTACGGTGCATTTTTCCTGAGTTATCTTCCAAACCTATGTCCAAATATTTTCCCAAGTCTTTAAATTTATAACATTAACAATCCAAGTAAACGTTTTTGAATTTCAAGAGAGCTGTTACTTTAAGTCTTTTTCAAAAATTCTATGAAGCAATTACATTAGTTGTAATTTAAAAGTACACAACAGATATTTTGCTTGCATTCCAGTCCCCTGGAATGTCTGCCTTTGTGCATCAAATGAAATATAGTACATCTATGAAAACTTACACAGTTGGTGCTCCATATCCACCATTCTGCATTCAAGAATTTATTTATTTATTTATTTTATTTATTCGGGTTTCTATGCCGCCGACTCCCGGAGGCTCGCGGCGGCTTACAGAGCCGAAGGCACAGTAAAATACAAAAGGTTAAAAACAATTAAAAACAAAATTCAGCAATACACTGCTTGAAATTATTTTTTAGAATTCCAAAAAGCAAACCTTGATTTTGCCGTTTTACACAGGGAGGGCCATCTTACACCATTGTATATATTGAAACTGTAATAACCACAGATTTTGATATTGACAGGAACCAAATTGAAATGCTTTTCATGAAAGCCACTTTGAGCCTCCATTGTGGAGAGAAAAAGTGGGATATAAATAAACATAACAACAATAACAGCAGCAACAACCAAGAATTCAAATAGCTGCCACATAACACACCAGATATAATCATTGTGGAAAAGAAACATGTTGTTATTATAGATACTAGCCGTCCCCTGCCACACGTTGCTGTGGCCCAGTCTGTTTATATGTGTTTTGTGTGTATATGTGTGCGCATATGTATATTTGTGTATATGTGTATATATATGTGGTTTTCTGCATGTGTTGTAATGTATTATTTATTATTTTGGCTTTTAAAGTCTCCTTTGCTGTGTTTTTCAGTGTTTTGATTGATTGATTTATTGGATTTCTGCACCGCCACTCCCCAAGGGCTCGGGGCAGCTCACAAAACAGCAAGCAATACATCAACAAATTTAAAAACAGCATTAAAACATGAGTACCATATGGTAGTAGTAACAAGTTAAAAGAAGACAGAAACAACACAGGGGGCAGTGCGATACAGACTTATTGGCCAAAGGCCAGCTGAAAAAGATGGGTTTTGCACGCCCTCCTGAAAGGCAGGAGATCTTTGATGGTGCCAGGGCCGTAGCCAGGATTTTTGATTCGGGGGGCTGAGTTTGGTTAGGGGGGCTGAGACTGGGTGAAAGAGGGTCTACCCTAGCAAACCTTTTGTATTGTTATCCCAATAACCCCATTAATGTGGGATATAATGAGCATGGTGATCAGATCATGATATGAATAAACATAACAGTTTAAATAATGTACCAGTAAGGCCTTTTGCGGACCACCCTGAGAATTTGGGGGGGGGAAGCCCTTAGCTTTGGCTACATGCCTGGATGGCGCATTTCTCAGCTGGGAGGGCGTTCCACAATGTGGGAGCAATCACGGAGAACGCCCTCCTGCGGGTCGATGTCAGTTTGACTGACTTTGCCGACGGAATGGCCAGCAAAAAGGTGTTGTCGGACCGAAGTGATCTCACCGGGCAATATGGGGAAAGACAGTCCCTCAGATACGCTGGCCCCAGGCCGTACAAGGCCTTAAAGGTAAGTACCAACACTTTGAAGGTGATCCGGTTTTTATGAGTGGTTGTCACTCGTTGGCCTGATAGGTGTATTGTGTCCAAATTTGGTGTCAATTCGTCCAGTGGTTTTTGAGTTATGTTAATCCCACAAACGAACATTACATTTTTATTTATATAGATTGCAGTACCAGGAGACAGTAGAGCAGGGGGCAAAGAGCTGGAAAAGATCACAAAATACTAGGACTTACAATTGAAATTGGATGACTATAGCAAAAGAGAACAACATTGATGCATACCAATAGTGGTTGGTGCCCTTGGAGACATTGTTTGAAACCTCAGAAAATACTTGAAAAGCCTTATTTTGGACAGAACATCAATCCACATGCTGCAGAAGGCAGCACTACTCGGAACTGCACACATTCTACGAAAATACCTCTAATATCCTATGCCCTGGGAAGAGCCCGCTATTCAGAGACGGATCCCAGACACATGGACCTAATGTGCACGTGTGCTGCGTTGTTATGTACATGTGAATAAAAAATAATAACCAAGACTCATTGGATAGCAAGGACCTATCGTAACACAGTGAAAGCTCTAGAAGGTGTCAGAAGATTTTTTTGGTTGTTTTTTCTTAGTAAAATTGTTTTGTAGGAAGAATAGAACTCAACCATATTGCATCACTAACTTTGCCCCAGATGATCCAGTAGTATGATGCACAAATGCCACTTGTCTGCCAAAAAGATGATCCTTCCAGCCCAACAGTAGCTATCATCTATCAAATCTCCCCAAATCTTCAATTTATGGGTATTGGTGTCAGTTTGATACAATTATGCTTACTTTGGGTTGCTGTAGGTTTATTGGTCTATATGGCCATATTCTAGAAGCATTCTCTCCTGATGTTCTGCCTGCATCTATGGCAGGCATCCTCAGAGGATGTGAGGTCTGTTGGAAACTAGGAAAGAATGTTTCTAGAACATGGTCATATAGCCCGAAAAACCTACAACAACCCAGTGATTCCAACCACTTACTTTGTAAGACGGGTGGGGGAGGGGTTGGTTGGATGACCTCTGCTGCCATTATATCAAGGTTATGAATCATACAATAGTTCAACACCACACTATCTGATGTGAGGTTCAGTTGTAATTGTTGAAGGGTTTTGGGGTTTTGTATTGTTATTATGTGGGCATAAATGCACATAATCTCTGTTTTTAATTTAATGGATATCACCCTACTTTAGCTTTCAGTTCCCAGTCTATATCTGGGTGATCAGATCCTCGATCTTATCAGGCAAGGCAATTTTTTGTAGATTCCTAACTGAAAGTCCTTGAAACAAAATAGCCATGTACCGTACATCTCACTGAACTTTTGTGAGCATCAAGCAGTGCTCGAAATCTTCTAAAAATTGTGTTCATTTCCCCCCCCCCCCCATTCAATGAATAAGTTACAATGAAATTAAGTCCATCAAAACAAAGATTTGCAATATATGACAATATCCTCTGGGACATACTGATTGAGCTATCTCGCTGCATATGATAAATTAATTCTATCTACTCAGTACAATGTGACAGCTAATGTGTTTCTTCCTTTTTTCTCCTAAATCTTACTGTATGCATTCATTTCATCACCAACAAGGAATCTAATCTACAGTGATGCCATCTCTATTTATTAGCCATTCAGTCCTGGGTGTGGTTATAAATTGAACTTGTAAAATGCCTGGAATTATGAAGTCATGTACAAGAAAGGTCATGTATATATCAGGAGCTCAATGGCATCTTTGAGCAACACATATTTACCCGCACCCATATATTTCCGGTTAATGGAATTGTATGCATTTTGTCACCCATGTTTCATCAGGTTTATTTGATTATGGTACGATGTCCATTAAAATACATTTTGTCAATACAGTGTACTAGTAACCAGTAATGCAGTGAGTTAAACCACTGAGCTGCTGAACTTGCTGACCAAAGGTTGGTAGTTCGAATTTGGGGAGTGGGGTGAGCTCCCGCTGTTAGCTCCAGCTTCTGCCAACCTAGCAATTTGAAAACATGCAAATGTGAGTAGATCAATAGGTACCACTCTGGTAGGAAGGTAACAGCACTCCATGCAGTCATGCCGGACACATGACCTAGGAAGTGTCTGTGGACAACGTCGGCTCTTCGGCTTAGAAATGGAGATGAGCACCACCTCTCAGAGAAGACCTGGGCAATTGCCGGCCCTCCAGGTGTTTTGGACTTCAACTCCCAGAAATCCTAGCCAGTTTACCAGTCGTTTGGATTTCTGGGATTTGAAGTCCAAAACACCTGGAAGGCCGGCAATTGCCCAGGTCTGCCCCAGAGTCAGACACAACTAGACTTAGTGTCAATGGGAAACCTTTACCTTTACTAGTAACATACTTACATGAAACAAAGGAATAAAGATTTTTTTACAAAAAGATACAGGCACAAAATAAGTTACTGGATAAAATGTCAGGCTGTTAATAATAATGACAGCTATAACAATTCCTTCCCTTTGCTGATGCCTTAGGAATTTGCAAGGGATCTTTTGGGCTGCCACTATGAAGGTGGTAACTTGTAACTTTGCTCCCAAAATATATTATTTTCAACTTCCCTTTCCCACAATCTCTTGACAGCAGACATTCATTGGAGGAAGTAAATGGCTGCTATCTTGGGTGGGCTGGAACCTGTCCTTGCTTCAAAAAATTATTTATATGTTATTTATCTGCATTTCTTCAATTCTAATACACAATTTATTGCAAGATGCCCACCAATTTCAATACTATCAAAAGAGAAAAGCTTAGTTTATATTTTAAAATATCACCTGTGATTCTAAGACTCATCCTATTTTTAGAAATCCTTATATGGGGAAAAGACATCTTAGAATGGGAAAAAGTGTGACTTGAAATTAAAGAAATACATTCGTATCCATTCTTCATCTGGAAAAACAGTAATAATGGTTTATGTGTCTCTAAAAAGAAGTCCCTGATCCCAAATTTACAATTTGTAAAAGGTGTAACACAAAAGGAAAATGGGATACAGAGGGGGGGGGGGGGGGGAAATACCGCAACCCAAATACTTATTTTTAATGTTAAAAGATTTCTCAGCATACGGAAATGTAATTTTGAAAGGCTTCCAAAACAGCAACAAGGGACAGTCGAAATTCATTACATGAGAGTTCCACAATCAAAACCTCAAAACCAAATTGAAATATGTACAGTATTTCAATTAACATCTATGCATTATTTTTTAAAATTAAATTAGAATCTTGCCAAATAATAGAGTGCATGCATTTATTTATTTGTGAAGGTCCTGTAGCCCAAAATATTGTGAGTTTTGCCTCTTGTTTAGTCTATATAAAAGGCAAAGCTTTCTAACCTTCATACAACATTTATTATCATAAGGGACACCTGACAGTCCTATAAGGAACTAGCTTTCTCATTCTCAGGTAAAGGATATCCTTTATATTAGGTGTTCTTAACCTGTGGGCCATAGACCACCAGTGGGTTGGGAGAACAAAAATCTGGTCTGCAAGCCTCCTTCCTCTTTATTTATTTTATTTAATTTCCACTCCTTTTTCATCACCTGCCACTCCTTCCCTGTCGCTAACATGGCATAGGTTCTGTATTCGAAACTAGAGCTGATGTGGTCTATCCAATGCAATCTTCTGAATCATGAATCTAAAGTTGACCAAAACCTGATTCGTAACCCTTTTAATACTAATGTTGGAGAGTGGTCCCTGGTCAAGTGGTCTCTGGTTAGAGAGGGCCCTGGTAGAGTGGTCCCTGGTCAAGTGGTCCCTGGTCAAGGTGGTCCCTGGTCAAGTGGTTCCTGGTCAGAGTGGTCCCTGGTCAGAGTAATCCCTGATCAAGTGGTCCCTGGTGAGAGTGGTTCATGGTCAGAGTTTTCCCTGGTCAGAGTGGTCCCTGGTCAGAGTGGACTCTGGTCAAGTAATCCCTGGTCAAGTGGTCCCTGGTCAGAGTGATCCCTGGTCAGAGTGGTCCCCAGTTAGAGTGGTTCCTGGTCAGAGTGGTCCCTGGTCAGAGTGGTCCCTGGTTGGAGTGGTCCCTGGTCAAGTAATCCCTGGTCAAGTGGTCCCTGGTCAGAGTGGTCCCTGGTCAAGTGGTCCCTGGTCAGAGTGGTCCCCGATCAGAGTGGTCCCCAGTCAGAGAAGTCCTTGGTCAGAGTGGTCTCTGGTCAGGATGTTCCCTGGTCAGAGTGGTCCCTGGTAAGAGTGGTCTCTGGTCAAGTGGTTCCTGGTCAGAGTGGTTCCTGGTCAGTGGTCCCTGGTCAAAAAAAGGGTTGGGGACCACTGCTTTATAACAAGGGACAGATGACAACTCTAGTCAAAAGGTAACTGCTGAGGAGAAGCAAAATTCGGTAGAAATGGCTTTTCAGATAAGCTGATAGGAACCCTGCTTGGCATGGAGTATATAGATAGAGAAGATCAAGTTTTGGAATCCTGTCTATTTGTCTGCAAATTACCATTGTGGGTTTTAAGGGTTTGTGGTGAGTGATGTAAAGTGCCACAACAAATGGAATCCTCAGCTTCTCGGAGCATAGTGAACAGAAGAGAAGGATTTTAATAATGTGTGGTTTTATTATTCAGTATTTTAGGTTTTATTTTTTCCAAGGATTAAAAAACTTTCTCTGGATTTCTCAAAAGCCTCTTGCTCTTTTGATTCTCCTTTTACGATCAGCCTTTTGTTTTAAGGGAGATCCTTCCTCTCCCCATCCCTGTCACAGTAATTTCCTTGCCTATTGGCAGGACGGTTTGAGCCAGCTTTGCATTTTTCTCTGTTTTGATAGATATGTCACTCTAATTTTACAGTCTAACATTAATGACCATGCAAAATGTTTGTTTTTAAGAACACTAAGTCACATTACCAACTGTTCTAAATGGGGACAGTGTTAGGAACTTCAGCCCTGACAGTGCCTTTCTACTCCAACCAAAACAGTTAATCCATTAAAGACATAAATATTTCAGTCTGTTCTAAAAAGTTGGAGAAGAACAGAAGTCTTTCTCCTATCCCCCATACTGTCTGTGATATAAGACCAACGTAGTCAAAATGAATTTGTAAAAGAGATGATTTTGGTAGCTGACAGCTGAAAATAGGCCATGTATATGCTGCCAGTTAATGGCCATGCATTAAAGTAGTGTTGGGTCAGTGCATTTGCATGTACCTTTTGAAGTGCTGAGCACAACATTACATTCGGGCACCTGCTTCTTTTAATATTCCAGCATTTTATTGCATTTCAAAGGTCACAGTGGTTCATTGGTGCTTTACCTGGAGATCCCCAATGAGATGGATATTGACAATGGTCAAAAAACTCAATAATCATGTTGCCCACACTGCCAAGCTGGATGGGCATACAGTATATGCACTCCTCAACATAGATTCCTACACGTCTATATGCTGCCTAAAGGCTCCCAAGATAACAGATCCTGTTTGATCATGGAGGTTAGGCAGGATCACACTTGGTTAATGCTATACCAAGGAATAGCAGGCACTCAAGATCACTTCCAACCAAAGTCGGGGTCCCTGTATAGGTGCTGTTCCCCAAGACATCTGCTGCAAGTTCCTGGTAAATTTCCAGAAATGTTCTGGGAAAATAAGGAGTTGTAACCAATGGATACAAATATAATACTGTTCTCTAGCACATTTGGGGGCCGGGGGGGGGGAGTTCTCCATATCACATATTGCGTGGAGGGGTTACGTGGCCCTCTGTTGAATATAGTCAACTGCTCCCTTGAGCAAGGAGCCTTTCCAGAGGAGTTAAAAGAGGCGGTGGTAACTCAATTGCTGAAGAAGCCAGGGTTAGACCCCGCGGCTCCCTCCAATTACCGCCCAGTGTCCAACTTGCTGTACCTGGGCAAGGTAATTGAGAGGGCAGCAATGGAGCAGCTGCAGGATTTCTTGGATGATGCAACCTGGCTAGACCCCTTCCAGTCCGGCTTCCGTTCTGGGCATGGGACGGAGACCGTCCTGGTCTCCATCACAGACCTACTCCATTGCCATCTGGACCAAGGCGGACCGGCGCTGCTCGTGACATTGGACCTCACGGCAGTGTTTGATACTGTCGACTACCAACTTTTGACACACCGCCTGGCAGTCGTGGGGGTGAGGGGGACAGCTCTCAACTGGCTGTCCTCCTTCCTCCAAAACCGCCGGCAGCGAGTGAAGTGGGGAGGGGTGGTCTCCGAGGGATCCGCCTTACATTGCGGGGTCCCTCAGGGGGCCATCCTCTCCCCGCTGTTATTTAACATCTACATGCGACCACTCGCCCAGTTGGTACGGAGTTTCAGGCTGGAATGCCATCAGTACGCTGATGACACCCAGCTCGTTCTGAGTTCTGAGGATGGACGCTGGGGCGGAATCTGTACCCGATAATTTCCAACTCTGCCTAGAAGCCGTAACAGGATGGCCGCGAGCCAGTAAGTTGAAGATGAATCCGGCGAAGATGGAGATCTTGTGGCTGGACTGCCGGGGGGATCCAGCTGCCGACATTTGACGGCGTGGCGCTATGCCCGCAGTCCTCAGTAAAGAGCTTGGACCCCCAGCTGTCTATGGAGGCACAAATTGCTTGTGCCTGCAAGACAGCCTTTTACCACCTGCGGCAAGCAAAACGTTTGGCTCCCTATCTTTCCCGTCGCGACCTGGCCACGGTGATCCAAGCCACGGTCATCTCGAGGCTCGATTACTGTAACGCGCTGTACATTGGCCTACCTTTGTCGGCGATCCGGAAACTCAAACTGGTGCAGAACGCGGCAGCCCGCCTGCTGCTGGGAGCCCCAAGAACTGCCCATATAACACCACTCCTGCGCAAACTGCACTGGTTGCCCATTGAATTCCAGATCTCCTTCAAGGTGTGAGTTTTGACTTTCAAGATCTTATATGGTTTGGGGCCAGTGTACTTGAAGGAGCGGCTTACCCCATATGCGCTCAGAAGATCACTGCGTTCAGAGGGGCTCAACTTACTTGATGTTCCGGGTATGAAGTTCTGCAGACTCTCTACCACGCGGCAGAGAGCGTTTTCAGTGGCTGCGCCAGTTTTATGGAACTCGCTGCCGCCGGAAACACATGCCTTGTGGGACCTGATGGCTTTCCGCAGGTCATGCAAGACCTGGCTATTTAGGCAGGCGTTTGACGTGTGATGTCCGATGGCGCATGACTAATATTGCCACTCTGCCGTACCACTATAACTCTGTATAAACCAGCTATGTCTGGCTATGTTTTTGTATGATCGTTTTTAAGATGTAATTTTATGCGTTTTAATCTTAGGTGTTTTATATGCTGTTTTTATATGTTGTAAACTGCCCTGAGCCTTGGGAAGGGCGGTTTATCAAGTCGAAATAAATAAATAATAATAATAATAACCGGATAACCATTTCTGAGTGTAGCCTATATTCAGAAGAAGGCAGTGGCATACTTCCTCTGAATACATTATGTCAAAAATTATGATAACATCACTGTAAGACAAAGTTGAACTGAAGATTTGAACTGAAGATTTATAGCAACAACAATACCAGCTGATAGATGGAAAGCCAAAATAGATAGAACCATGCATAGATGGAAAGATAGATAGATGCGAACATTTACTGTAATTTAAATAAAATGTACTGAGATTTAAATTCAAACATGATATATCTCATCATCTCACTGTAGTGAAATATCTGACCCAGGAACATGCATTTCACCCTCTGAGAAAGAGAAAAATGTGCTGTATTTATCCAGAATCCAATAGGAGATTAATAAAACATGAAGGCGTACTTTGTATTTTCCCCAACCAGAATGCTTAGTGAGTTTTCTATGCTTTATATTCCCTCCCAGCACATCAATTCTTATATAGGGACACCTGGGGTGGGGGTGCTGTTTTACACACCACAGTGACCAAATGTTTTCTATTTACTTGAACCAGAGTTGTTCCTTTTCACAATAATACGATGCTGATAGGGAGCTATATTCATTGTGTTACAGTGTTCCCTCACTTATTGCTGGGGTTAGAGTCCAGGACCTCCCGCAATAAGTGAAAAACTGCAATGTAGGGATGCTCTATTTATTTTAATATTTATACATTATTTTAGTAGTTATACACAATTTTAAGTCTTTATAAACTTAAAATAAAGTGAAGGAAAGGCCCTTTAAGGCTGGAGGGAGGGACTTAGGAGGGAAAGCGCCTTGGAGAGTGGCGGTGGCAAAACCCCACAAAACAGTGAGAATACCATGATATCTATTTTAAATTAATACTTTTTGAAATCTGTGAAACAGCACGTCCACAATAAGCGAACCGCAAAGTAGCGAGAGAACACTCTACTGAAATCAGTTGTGTGCCACCAGGGGGCAGTATAGATCTGTTGCCCAGTATGCCAGGCTACTTCAAAACCCAGGAAAAACATAACTAGTTTTGAAGGAAATGACGGGTTTATTCAACTGGTTAGACAGATGACAGAAAAGTGTTATCGCCAAAAGAACTGGCATAACCCATACCTGAAAGTGCAGCATATGTTATAAAGTTTGGCAATTATTCAAACCTCCCACTCCTTCCCCTGGTTAGTCAGGAGACGTGCTTCCTAGGATCTGCCTTCTCATTGGCTGAGACTTCCTCCTGACATCACAGACTGGAGCAGAGAGGAAACGAGAACAGCTAGGATTGGTGGAGTTCAATATTAAAGTTTTGTTTTTGCACCCACCTCGGAAGTTGTGGGCCCCATTGTCCAGACTTCAAAGAATGAGTATTGTACTATTTAGCACCAATGGACTTTGGAAGCTAAGAGTAATTGGTACATAAAGAGTGAAGCTTGGGAAACCAGAAAGTCACTCAAGTGGGTAAACAAAGTCCTTGATGAGTCCTGGGTATTGGGAGTTTAGGGCAATCAATCTCTCAACTGGAAGAATTCGTGTTCTTTCTCAAGACAGCCCCATTGTCCAAAGTCACGTAAGCAGTATATAATATAAGTTATGATATTTGATAGTCTTGGGGCATTGGTCCACCATATAGCAGGGGCTCAGTTGTAGAAACAGAATGGTTACATATTGGAGCTGGCAGTTTGATTATGGAACGTTTTGCAACAGTGAAGAAGTTAGGAAAAAAGGAAAGAGACACCCGGTGGAAAAGAGCTAGGTCTGTTGTATTAATTGAAAATATGTGTGATTATATATAAGTGTGTGGGTGTTTCTTGGGTTGATGTGAGGGAAAGGTCAATTAT
This sequence comes from Anolis apletophallus, assembly GCA_030556195.1. Taxonomy (NCBI): domain Eukaryota; kingdom Metazoa; phylum Chordata; class Lepidosauria; order Squamata; family Anolidae; genus Anolis; species Anolis apletophallus. Next base: position 118,597,826 of record JARBWK010000006.1, on the reverse strand, counting down.
GAAGTGTTGGGAGTCAGTCTAATTTCAGCTCTAGGGGTTTCATCAGAATTACAAAAGGTGAATTGATCAGATCAATCCTTCCAAGAATGTTTGGTGTTGGGCTGGGGCTGAGCTTGACTGAGACACAGCCAGACTCTAAAAATATGTTATAAATTTATAGTTATTATTATAAGAGAAAGGGGGTCAATTTCTCAATGACAATTGTGCAGTATGAAACAGCAGACAGAATTATTTGCAATTTTTCTCTCTCTCTTCTCTCTCTCTCTCTCTCTCTCTCTCTCTCTCTCTCACACACACACACACACACACACACACACACACATACACACACTTACATCTTGACATTTTCCTGGTTAGGAGGGTCTTATTCCACATCACGAATACCCTTACTTGTCATTTCTTTTCTTATTATTCTTTCTTATTATCATCATACAATTGACTACATACAATGAATTCCACACAAAGCCTTTCATGTACATCACTTCTGAAGAGTAGTTTGAAGTAAGGATAGACCCAAAGCATTTGTTGCTTGAGACAAAGTACAAGATGGTACCTTCTCCTATTCTATGTACAGAAACCAGTTATACTGCCAGATTAATAAGCAGCCTTACAGCATATTCAATTGTATTTGCATCCAGCTAGAGCTAAAGAAGGCACAGATCTAGCTGTGGGTTCACTTCTTTCCCTTCCATTATCTTAACACCCACTCCCTGTTCCTGCAGTTTAAGTGACCTTTACCCAATAATGGGGCTGCCTTCCTTTCTAGAAGCCCCACAACCTTCTCAAGAATTGCCTGTCCACCATGTGAACAGCAAAATGAGATCTATTTTTAAAAGCCTTCCTAGTGCCACATAGTAACAAGAAGTCATGCTGAAAGTACAGCTTTGGCTCAGCTGGCATTTGATGATTCAGTCTGTTGGATTTTCTTTTTCTTCCTTCAAGCTTGGAGCCACATATATGAAACTCTGAACTACTGTGCTAAACATTACGTTTAAAATTGCCATGCTTATCACCTGCAGGCATCATTGTCTACTCATGGCTGCACACCATAGGCACTGGTCCAATAATTTTTTATGCCTGTGACTTCCAGCAGCTGACATTTTGTTTTTCTTCTTCTAGGAGAGGCTGGGCGTATCTTCAAGCAACAAGTCTTCAGAAGCAAATAATATTAATTTTAAAAAATCAAACTTGGCCATGGTTGTTTACAGATGAAATGTACATTCCCTGCAAGTCAGAGACTAAATTTCGCCTTGATATTTTTTTAAAAAAAATAAAGCTGTTTTTAATTTAATTAATTTAATTAATTTGTTTTCATTTGCCTAAAGAGACAACAGCTCACAGTTCAAACCATTTATCAGCACTGGTTCCAAGAAAAGAGTTGGATATGAGTAGGAAAAATGAATTTTCTATTACTGAGAATTGTTGTGATACAAGTTATTGTATTGTGTTTGTATATAGTAGAACCAGATTTTATTCATAGTTTCAAGATAGACACTGAAAAAGTGAATCCTTCCTCCAATTTTTTATAACAACATCCTTGGAAATAATCTATTGGATTTGTTTTGTGTGCTACTTTGAGAACTTTTTAAAAAATCTTAAAGATACTTGGAAAGAATCGTATCATCACATGAAAGACATTCCTTGTTGCAGACCTAGAGATTTAGGTTTGGCTACTATGAATTAAAGATCTTTTAGCTTCAATACAGAGGCAGAGGTAGACAACCCCGCTTCTCAGTTTCACCATGCTTTCTACTGATGAAAGTTAGTGGTCTTCCATAGAAGCACCTATGATTACAAATTAATGTTTCTGTTTTTTCTGCCAACCAATTTTTATTTGAAGTTTCCCTCCCCACTAGACAGTCTTTATCCTTTTCATCATAGCTTCCTCTTCTGCCTAGATGTTGAATAGCACTACCAGTCAGTGGAGGAAAGCAGCAGCAGGCTGTGTTGTTGTGAAGCCAGGACTCAAAGGTCTGAATTGCCAAAACTTTTGATTAGCAAATATGTTGAGAATATCTGGCACTTCCTTCGCCTTCCGCATTCCCTCTGAGCTTAGCTGATTTCCAGCAGCAGCTAGAAAATGTTGTCTCCAAAGAACATTGAATTTGCTCTAGGTTTTAGTCCCAACTTTGAGGAATCACACAAGATGTTAAACCCAGGCCCGGATTAACCATAAGGCCACCCTAGGCCATGGCCTAGGGCGGCAGCCATGGGAGGGCGGCAAGTCCGGACCCCCCCAAATTAAAAAAAATAATTTTTTTAAAAAAAGTTTGATCTTCGGGCGCTTGCTTCTCTGCCTGCGCAGTGAAGCAAGCGAGGAGGAGGAGGAGGGAAGTCCCTCCGCCCCTAGGGCGTCTGACGTTGCTTCCCTCTGCCTGTTTGCCGCTCGCGTCAGCCCTGCCCCTCCTTCCTTCAGTGAAGGAAGGAGGGGCGGGGCCGACACGAGCGACGAACAGGTGGGGGGAAGCCACGTCAGATGCCCTAGGGCCGGGGTGGGACTTCCCTCCACCTGTTCTTGCTCGGGCGGGCGCCACTCCTTCCATCAGTGAAGGGGCTGGGTGACATCAGACGCAGCAGCGGCGAGGAGGAGGAGGCGGAGCGAAGTCCCGCCCCTAGGGCCTCTGACGCGGCTTCACTCTGCCTCTTCCTCCTTGCCGCCGCACCTGACGTCACCCAGCTCCACCGACATGGTGTTCCTGGGTGCTGCAGCGGCTGCCTGGGGGTTTCCCTTCCTTCCTCCTCCTCGGAGAAGGAAGAGGAAGGAAGGGAAGTTCCCAGGCGGCACCCAGGAACATGGCAGAGGACGCCGTGCAGCTTGCGCATGCCTGCAAGCAGCCCCGCCCCCCGCAAGCGCCCCCCCACAAGCAGCCCTGCCCCCGGGGGCGGCGCTTCCAGAGTGTGGCCTAGGGCGCCACAACCATTAATCTGGGCCTGGTTAAACCCCATCCCCCAAATTGGTTCCTCACCTAACCAGCTCCTTTAAAGCTCGGACTAAAACCCAAAAATGGATTCACTGTCTCAATAGCATGGAATGAGTCAAGGTAATGAGGAGCAACAAACTCAAAATGAATAGTACTGTTGTATTAAACAATGAATGGCAATATGCAGGTATATCACATAACATACATGTATACAACTAGCAGATCATAGTATAACATAGATATATTAACAGTCATCAGTGGGAACCTTTCCCTAAAGCGTACTCACGCTTTATGAGCCCACAATGGGAATGTCTCTGCACATGAAAATATAAAGCCCACAGGCAAGTCTCTTTCCCACAAATGGGGGACAAATGTCCAAATCAAGAGTGCCCAAGGAGGGCGGAGAAATATGAAGGGTAGATCCATGCAGAGGGGATTCCAGGGTCGACGATTGTATCCAAGCGCCGTATCGTTTCACCTTGGGCGGCTTCTTCCGGACCCAGGACTCGATTGCAACACAAAGTCGCAGCTGGAGGATTTGAAACCATGATATCATGACATAACAGTAAAGTACATGGCCCCATAGTGAACCCACCAGGAAAAGAAGGCAATACATACCAATTTTTTCAAATTATTCAGGTATAAATGGCTATATGCCAGTGGTCAGATCATGGACCCAAACCAGGAGTGAAAGGAAAATATTTATAGGTGGAACTAACTCAGATTAACAATCATCAGGAACAGCTGCTCATGTGGCCATCACTCTTTGCTTAAAGTAATAGCTCATTTATTGTTAATTTGTCATTGAGCCCGGGGGGGGGGGGATTCGCATTTCCCCCCACAACCAGTACCCGGGGAAATCCTGCCTGCCTCCATCAACACAGAGGTGGCACTTGGATGTCCATTTCAGTAGCTACTGATTCCCTTGGTATCCATGAATCTGTCTAGTCCTGCCTTGAAGCTGTCCAGGCTGACTGCTGTCACAACCTCCTCTGGAAGTGAGTTCCATAACCCAATGACCCTCTGGGTGAAGAAATATTTCCCTTTATTAGTCCTAATTTTCCTACCTTGGAGCTTCAGGAGTGCCCCTAGTCCTAGTGTTGTGTGACAGAGAAAATATTTTTTTCTCTATTCACCCTTTCTATCCCATGCATGATTTTATACACTTCGATCAAGTCACCTCTTAAACGCCGTCTTTCAAGGCTGAAAAGACCAAGGCGTTGCAACCTGATTTCGTAAGGAGCTGCTCCATCCCTTGGATCATTCTTGTTGCCCTTTTCTGTACCTTTTCCAGTTCCGTTATATCCTTCTTGAGGTGCGGTGACCAGAATTGTACACAGTACTTCAGATGTGGCCTCACCATAGATTTGTAGAGAGGCAATACAACATTTGACGACCTATTTTCGATTCCCTTCCTGATCATGCCAAGCATAGAATTTGCTTTTTCACTGCTGCAGCGCACTGGGTTGACATCTTCATTGAGCTGTCCACCAAAACCCCAAGATCCCTTTCCTGGTTTGTCTCGGAAAGCTTTGACCCCATCAATTGGTAGGTGTAGTTGGGGTTCTTTGCCCGATGTGCATGACTTTACACTTGTTTAGGTTAAAATGCATTTGCCACTTTGTTGCCCATTCACTCAATTTCGAGAGATCTTTCTGGAGCTCTTTACAATCAGTTTCATTTTTAACTACCTGAACAATTTAGTGTCATCTGCAAACTTTGCTACCTCAGAATTTACTCCTACATCCAGGTCATTAATGAATAAATTAAAAATAATGGCAAAACTGAACCTTGGGGTACGCCACTTCTCACTCTTCCCCAGAGAAATGTCCATTTATTACCACCCTTTGTTTCCTACAGTTTAGCCAGGTTCCAATCCAGGACAAGACCTGTCCTCTGATTCCATGGCTGAAGAGCTTCAAAATGATGCCGCATGGTATTGAAGTGAGAGTATAGAATGGAAGTATCATTATGATTTTTAAATCGTGATTTATGTTCAATAATTCTCACTTGAGTTCTCTGCTTGTTTGCCCAACATAAAGGTGGCCACAATCCTTGCACGTAATGCAATAAATGACATTTTACTCCACAGGAGGAACTAACCCTTATCTTATATTTTCGGTTATTGTATGGGCTCCAAATGGATTCCTGTTGGTTGATATGTTTGCAAATGGAGCAATGATGGCACGGATTAGTAATGTTTCGAATGGTGGGGGCATTTTCCTCGAGTTTATTATTATTAATAATGAATCTAATGTGGAGGAGACTTGCGCCTACCTTAATACCTGGCATCCCAATAGAAAGTTCACCTTTGAACATAATAATACGCAAATTAATTTTTTGGATGTGTGTATCTTTAAATCTGCAGGCAAATCTGGTGGCTCAATGGATTAAACCCTTGTGCTGGCAGGACTGCTGACTGATGCTGACTGATGTCCCTGTAAACAGGCAATTCTCTCACACTAGAAGTGATGTGCAGTTTCTCAAGTCTCTCCTGACACGAAAAAAAAGCACATTGAATAGCTCATTTAAAAACCATAACTGATCTCTAAGCCATCAATTTTCATTGATTACAAGATGTCTTTCAGCCATGTGCAATTCACCAGTTAGTCATTAAAATGAATTTTCTATATAACATAGATATCTGTGTAGCAAAGCTCCACTGACTCCTGATATGTTTCTGGGCCCAATTCAAAGTGCAGGTGATTACCTATAAATCCCTATATGCTTCAGGTCCAACCTATCTTTGAGATCATGTCTCCTTCTATGAACTGGCGTGGACATTAAGATCTGCTGGAGAAGCCCTTCTCTCGGTCCCACAACCATCTCAAGAATCGTTGGTGGGGATGTGAAACAGGGCCTTCTCGGTGATGGCTCCCCGACTCTGGAATACCCTCCCTAAAATTACATTTGCCCCATCTCTTCAGGCCTTTCAGGTGGGTGTAAAACCATAACTCTTCCGATCCTGAGTAATCCATGGCCAACATGATGATTTATTGATAGTACTGGCCCACACTCCGATTCTACAACAGATAGCTGGCTCACCCACAGGTTCCACTGTGTTTTAGGAATTTTATAATTTTCATACTTTTGTAATTTTATAAGTGAGATGTTATGCTGATGTTCTTCTGCATGGTTGTCTGTATGTGACACTTGGAGTGCTACTGTGAGCCGCCCCTAGTCCCTTTGGGGAGATGGTGGCGAGGTGCAAATAAAAGTATTATTATTATTATTAAGCTGATAAAGAAAGCATGAGTGTACCAAGATAAAAAGAGAAAGGAAAAAATAAGAAAAAATAAGAGGATCCTAAATTCTGGTTGCAAGGGAAGCAATTTGTATGAATTTATTCACAAATATGCTGGCTTCAGAATCCACAAAATAAATGGAACTGATTTGCAAAAGCATGTGGTTACGATAAATCAACATCAGAATTATCCTCAGAAGAATGAACATGAATAAAAACTCTAACTTGCCTCTAAGTACAGCCCTCTAAACCTAGCACAGCCCTTCTGAAATGGCAGCTGTTCAAACGATCAAAATAAGTTCAAATGTTTCAGACCTGTGTTTCAGGTCAGGGCACACACATCATTCTTTTGCAACACAAAACCATATTCTGTGACTTATCCCTCGGGCTGCAACCATCATTGCAACTCTATTAAATATAAAAATTAAACCAGAGTGAAGGAGAGAGTGAAATTAGTTCAATTTATGATCGTACATAAATTCCCATTCCTGGCTCATGGTACAAAAATAAATTGAAAAATTGAAGGGTCCCAAACAACTTGATCTTTTGGGGATGAATTATTTTGCTTATTTGAGAGCTAGTTCACTTCATTTAAAAGTGTATAGTACAATGAGATTTCAGGCTGTGCTCAATGTAGCTTTAGAATGATTGCCTCAAGCACAGTGGTAAAGGCTGTGATCCAGAAAGCCTGCCTAGGTTATCCTGGTCCAGCTGAATGTTATGTTGTATTTCTTGACACAACTGCACCTCATGACAAATCACTCGCTGCTTTTGTAAATTATTGTGGCTGCCATCACATTTTTTTTAAAAAAAATCTGTATCTCTGTAAGCTCACTCACCGAACTAATTTTACAATTGTCTGAATCCAAGCTTCTCAGGAAGAAAACCCAAGAGAAAACAATTCCTTATTTGAAGGGCTGCCCAACCCAAGATGAGTTTAAAGATTTTATTTATTTTGTATCAAAAGCATTGCATAAATTAGAATAAAACTGATTAAAATAGAAGGCGTGCAGCAGGGCCGTAGCCAGGATTTTGATTCGGGGGGGGCTGAGTTTGGTTCGGGGGGGCTGAGACTGGGTGGAAGAGGGTCTACCCTAGCAAACCTTTTGTATTGTTATCCCAATAACCCCATTAATGTGGGATATAATGAGCATGGTGATCAGATCATGATATGAATAAACATAACAGTTTAAATAATGTACCACTAAGGCCTTTTCGCGGACCACCCTGAGAATTTGGGGGGGGCTGAAGCCCCCTTAGCCCCCCCCTGGCTACATGCCTGGTGTGCAGGCAGCTAAATATCTTTTGATCAAAAACAGGCAACAGCAATGGCATTGTCTGTAGCCTCCAACAATTCCTCCTCTGTACATGAGGCTGGGCACAGTGGACAAGCATACAGAGGCGGAGTTGTCTGTTCTGCTCCACAGTCACACAAGGTGGGGGATTCTTTTAGGTAGTGCCATTTTGCCAGGTTGTCTTTTGATCTGCCCACTCTAGTTCTGAGTCTATTCAAGGACTTCCAAGTTCCCCATTCTTAGTTTGCCCCTGGAGGAAGACCCTCGCAGGGGGGCCATCCAGCTGGGATTTCATGGTTTAGATGCCCAGAGGGATACCCTTGCTGTTGCTGGGAGGATGCCAAGAGGAGTGGTAGTTCTCATTAAGCTTTTCCTTGATTTGAGTCTGCTGGGAGGAGGCTGATAGCCATGTAGTGGATAGCTTTCACGGTGTTCAGCCTTATTTCTCTCACATTTAGCAGCAACTTCCCATCGCACGTCGGGGGAGGGACAATGCCAGCTAGCTTGTAGAGTTTATCAATAGGTGTAGGTTTAAGAAATCCTGTGATTATTCTGCATGTTTCATTCAATGCTATGTTCACCTGCTTTGCATGTGCAGACCTATGCCAAACAGGGCAGGCATACTTGGCAGTTGAGTAAGACAGGTCCAGGGCTGATGTTCCTATTAATTTTGGGTCTGCACCCCATGTGCTGCCAGTAAGTTTTTGCAGGATGTTATTGCGTGCAGCTACTTTGTGCTTGGTGTTCAAGCAGTGTTTCCTATATGTTAGTTTCGATCTAAGGTGACACCGAGATATTTAGGATGGAAACAATGTTCAAGTTCTTGACCTTCCCAGGTGACTTTCAATTTCCTGTTGGCTTCACAGTTGCGGAGATGGAAAGCACACACTTGTGTCTTGGCGGGGTTAGGCTTCAAGTGGTTATCTTTGTAACAAGTTGGGATGGGAGACTTTAAGCTGCCAATTTGCATTTTCTACATGGGAAACACCCTCATTAGAGACATAAATAACTTGATCAAAATATTCCCTAACATTATTTGATAACTGGTATTTCTATTTACATTATAGTGGGGCCTTGGTATCCACTGGACTTTGGTTCCAGGATTTCTCCATGGATACCAAAATTCATGGATACCACCGGAGCCCCTGGTGGTGCAGTAGCTTAAGCTGCTGAGCTGCTGAACTTTTTGACTGAAATGTCAGAGGTTTGAATCCAGGGAGCGGTGTGAGCTCCCGCTTTTACCCCAGCTTCTGTCAACCTAGCAGTTTGAAAGCATGCAAATGTTAGTAGATCAATAGGTCCTTCCTGCAGGAAGGTAACGGCACTCCATGCAGTCATGGTGGCCACATGACCTTGGAGGCGTCTACAATGTCGCCTCTTTGGCTTAGAAATGGAGATGAGCACCACTCCCCAGAGTTAGACACAGCTGGACTTAAAGTCAGGGGAAAACCTTTACCTTTACTACCAAAATTAATGGATGCTTAAGTATCATTGTATACAATCATGCAGTAAAATGCCTTTTATGAAATGGCAAAATCAAGGTTTACTTTTTGCTTGCTATATGCATTTTTTAAAATGCAGATTAAGGTGCTAATCCCATTGGTGTTTATGCATGCATGAGTTCAGCTAAAAAATTGGTTGAATGCTTTTATTTAATGCACATCTGCCTTCAGTTCAAGGTTGTGACAGATGAGCTGTGCATGCAGTCTTGTTGTACATGCAGATGTGTGTTCACTGATTTATACTGATCTGCCCTTGCTGTAATTGGTGGTAGTACCTCTTGGTTATGTTTTTCATTGTGCAAGATTGGTGTTCAACCAAAAGGTCAGGTAAAAAAATAACAATGCAAACTGCTATGTAGGATCTAAAGATGTAGATCTAAATTAGCATATGGAAATTCATATCTTTCTTAGCCCTAATTTCTGCAGTTTTCCTTTGGGGGGGGATAAGTATATAAGTGGCTAATATTTTCTCATATAGCAGGAAAGCCAGCTTTATAGCACCCTCAACCTTTTACTTATGCTTCTTACTTCCTGGCATGGAAGACCTTCCAAGATATTTATCATAATCCCCAAAATCTGACATATTATTGGACCAGTTTTTGGTTGATATGGGGTGACACAAAAAATTCTTTCTATCTATCTATCTATCTATCTATCTATCTATCTATCTAATTGCATGTATGTTCCTATGCCCCCTGCAATTGCTCACCCTGACATAGACACCTATTAGATCCAATTCTGGATTAAGGAAAGTTCACAAACACAGCCTAAAGTTCAGGTTTGTGTAGTCACTGTTCCAGATAGAATTTGGGTATCAGCTGCCTGATCTGTAACCATACATGCTGGGTTTCTGCACACAGACTCTAAGAGGGTATTAGATGCTAGAGATGTCATGCACCCATGTGGAACAAGGAAGTTGAATGAGTAAAAAGGGGAGGGATATTTGTGCTACTCTCACAAACCAAGGAGCTACCCAAGCATATATTGTCTAATCTAACTTGAAAGACATGTGACATTTTTGTGCCACATGTTACCACTAGAATTAAATTATCATATTTGATCTGTGTATATCTAAATCATCTTCTTACAACATTTTTTTCTATTGTTCATTGCAGCAATTGTGTATGATGTCATTATAAACTGCCCTAATATCCTTGGCATTGGGGTGAGAAAGAAGGTAGGAATGGAAGGGGGAAGAAAAGGAAGAGTGAGTTCTGGTCTGCTACATGACTGGAACAGCAACAGTAACTCCTTGTAGCTGTGCACTGCATTTATTTGGGGACTAGCCTTCTGCAGTTTGGGTAGGTCCATTAACATTCTGCAACCTAGAATTTCGCCATCCTGCTGACTTCCACCTCTCCTGCTACTGATTTTGAGGCCGATGTATTTTTAAAATACTGACTGCCTTTGAAATTCTAGAAGGCTATTACATGGATTCTTCATTGTAAATGCTATTACCAGTATATTATTGAAGGAGTTCAAAACAACTTTTACAGAGTGAAAAGTCACATATGCCGAGAAGATAGCATCTCTGGACACTGAATTCTTCTTAGCTAGTGAATAAAATCCTGTGATGAGAGGGAAGAAATACTGAGAAGTGAAATTGCAGTCATCAGCCAATGCAATTATATCCAAAGAAATGTGGTTATTAAAACATTTGTTGTCCAAGCAAAAAACCAAAATAAAAATAACCATTTTGAGAATGGCCCCTCCAGCTATAATTTCTTTTACAAGACTTGCTGAAAGTGTATCCAATTTCACCTCCATAGCCAGCAATGTATCATTTTCCAGAAAGCAGAAAAGGTGGGTAAAGGTTCTGAGAAATGCGCTCAAGTTGAAGTTCACATTATCATTCTCTGTCACAATTGCAAGAAGGGAAATTGTGTTTGTGAATACGTGTGAGTCTGTGCATATTGTGTGCATGTGTGGGAATCAGGAAGGAAGGGAAGCATATGTGTTCCAAAAGAGATGAAAGAAACATTATAACAAAGCAATGAGAAGCTCTCATAATACACCTGCTGTTCTGTTCTTCATAGCCTTTGCTCTGAAACACTGTTAATGAATTCAGGGTTATTTGGGGTGAGAAGAAAGGAGGCCAAGAACTTGCCTATAAATCTGGGGCCATGTTGTTTGCATAGCAGACTGAGATTCACCAGCTACACCCAATGTATGAAGGATTGTCAGTGGGCCTGACAGATGGTGAGTAAACAAGCAGATAGAGATACTGGAAAGACATTGCCTTGGTACAGTTTGTCCTCTGTATTTATGAAATTCTGTATCCATGAATTCAACCATCCATGGCTTAAAATACTTTTTTAAACAATCTAAAAAGCAGACCTTTATTTTGTCATTTTATATAACTGATACCCTTTTACTACACCATTACACATGATGGATCAAGCATCCACAGATTTAGGTATTCATGGTGGATAATGTAAACAAACTTCAGCAGATACCAAGGCTCATTGTACCAGTATCCAGGACACAAAATGACACAAAATTCATCATACAGACTTTCAAATCTCACCAGTTTCTTTGGGATTTCCAAATTGGTCAAGTACTGTTACAGGTTATGGTGTTTGTTGTTGTAATTCACAGAGTTATCTGATTTTACTATCCAAAATTATCTTCTGACAATCCCCAGCACTAGCTGCAACATTTTTGTCTCATAATCAAGTTTGTTTCTTTGTGATTCCAAGACATACTAGAGCAAAGAAGCACCCTTCTTTTCTCCTCTTTCCCTCTCGTAATGAGGTTATAGTGCATGAGTCAAGTGAAATGACCCTGTTGTACTTGAGCATGATCACTATAAGGCCCATACTACACTGCCATATAACCCAGATTAATTATCAAATCAGATAATCCAGATTATCTTCTTTGGACTGGATTATATGAGTCTACACTGCCATATAATCCAGTTCAAAGTAGTTAATCTGGATTTTATATAGTAGTGTAGAAGGGGCCTAAGAGACCATGCTAAAGAGAAGATATCCTGTTCGAACTATAGTGCATCCTCAGCAAACCTCAGTTGAAATAAAACACTTTTGGAAGAAGCCTTGTACAAATCTTTTTTTTTTTACAAAGGCAACAAACAGGCCCCTCCCAAGAATGGAAAGAGTGGATATGGAGGTGACAACTCGTGTCCAGGTAGGATGGCCTCCCAAGCATAAGGTCTTTGTGGTGGATCCATAGGTGACTGTAGACCTGCATGTTCTTCCACAGTGAGGACATTGGTTTCCAGATGGAAGACGACAATGGCCAAAACCGAAAAATAAACAGTTACAAGAATACACTTGAATTTACACCAATATGAAAGAACCTCCCCTCCCCTTTGCAGGCAAAAATGGTATAAATTGTGCAGGAGAATAAAAATAACAGTTACCGTTCTGTTTTCTTATTTGAGGTGATACAGAGGATTAATGCAAGGGGGGAAAAGGCTGGGTCACACCCCCTACGGTCATGAGGTGACTCAGAACAAAAGCAATAAAAGAACAGTGAAAGAGGTTTTAGTTCTCCATTTGCAGTCACAAAAATACCTCCGTTTGAGATGTGGGTATGCCTCATAGTGACAGTAGTAGCTGTCACAACTGATAGCTCTTGCAATCACATGGTGACATCTGTCCATACAGACTCCAATTACCACTCTTGTGTGAATCAAGTCACTAAGCTTCAGTTTCAGCATCTGTCAAAAACGTATCAGAGGCTTCCACAAAAATCCAGCAAGGCCAAAAGCCAGTCAGTATACTTTAAAATATAAGGGGCTCTTGGTGGCTGAGGTTGAATTGAGGTTGAAGCATAAAAAAGAAAAGCTTGTGCATTGACCACATATACATTCAACATTTCATTGCCAGACTCTTTCTTTACTTCCTACTTCTGTGCTACATGGTATGGACGGACTATTCATGCTTTTGTGTTGCTCCAGGACAGCTTATGGAACTGCTAGAATTTTAAAAAATCACCATTACCTTTTAATGAGTGATGATATTATAGAATAAGGAATTTTGACTTTAAGACAAAAATGGTACGCCTCCAGCTTCCTGATTCTTACTTTCTCAGTAAGAAACTTTGCCTTGGGAGAAATGTTGGGGAGAGGGTTAAAGCCACCAAATCTCAGGCAGAGTGAGGGGGTGGGGAGAGCAAGCAAACATATGCCTCTCCATGTGCTCATTGTTGCTAACTGATCCTTTTTGGATTGCTTTAATTATATTCAGGGTCTAATATCAAGCCCCAGTTCCTTTCAATGTTGTTGAAGAACCTTGCTGCAGTTATACAACTGATCATAGGCAGTAAAATATTTCTCAAAAGGCAGTTTTCCCTCAGGCCAAGTTTATCATTTGTATTACAAAAGCAGATTTAAGGGATTCAGTGGCACACAATGAGGGATTTAGGCCCATCTTATATTCTATAACAATGACAGGGATTAATAAGTAAGATCAAGAAAAGGTAACAAAATCATTGAATTTCAGCCACAACCCCCAAACCAATCGTTTAGTACAAATTGTTCCATTTTCCAAATGGAGTATGGGCATCTAATTTTAAATGCACCAAAAAGGATTCTAGACTTTGAATAGTTTCAATTTCTGGAAAAGTTGTTGTTGAATGTGAAGTGGAGACGGCAATATCGGTGGCTCCACTTCAGATAGCAGTTCATATCTTAAAGGTGCTATCCAAGGTGCTGAACCTATTCCCCAAGTAAGCCTATCATTTTGAACAATTTCTTTAAAGCAGTGGTTCTCAACCTGTGGGCCTCCAGATGTTTTGGCCTTCAACTCCCAGAAATCCTAACAGCGGCTAGACTGGCTGGGATTTCTGGGAGTTGTAGGCCAAAACACCTGGAGACCCACAGGTTTAGAACCACTGCTTTAAATTACCTTCTTTAAAATTAAAACTGAAAGGGATTTAACACCCATCTGATGTGGAAGCCACCAGCCAGTACCATTGTTTGAGACCCCGGAGAGCTGCTGTGAGTTGCTGTAGACCAGAGATAGGTAACTGTGGAAGGCTGGAGGTCACGTTGCTACCCAAGAATAGGATTTTGCCCAGACATTGCTAGATCATATGGGGGTATTTCTATAACATTTTTGGTTTTTAAAAAATTGCTTCTTCTGGACCTAAATTGGCCTAGAGAGCCTGCAGCATGTGGTGGAAATGCACCCCTTGCCCTCTACCATGCTTTTGGGCATGTTATGGAACAACAACAAAAAGATCACTAATGTTTTGACTCTAGGGTCTTGTGGAAAACAAAATGGCCCTGGGAGCAACACAGGGTCGTAGAACAAATAAAACTGGTCTAAACAAACAAATCATCCATCACCACATAAAGCACCTTCCTATATTCTTAATTAACCAACAAGCTACTAGATCGGAAACCTTTTAAAACCCCATTGCTAGTTGGAAAAGACCACAAAGGTCATCCAGAATAAAAATAATTAGCATAACAGCATAAGTGTGGGCAGTACTTACTCAGCCAATGCTCAATGAAAGTACAGGAAAACGAATGCCTAGCTTAATGAGATAAGAAAGATGAACCTGGCCAAATAATTCCTCTTCATAGGAAAATGACACAATGTTTGTCTCTATACCTCCAGCTTCTACAGTAACATGTGAAATCCTGCACATATATTTTCTGTCATACAGAAGTTACAGTATTCTCATAAACACTCCTACCTTTTCACAGAAATACTTTTACTATTCATGAACTTCCACCCACACAGGAATGCATGAGTTTGTGCATATCTTCTGACAAAGTTCCTTCCTTTTATATGAGAAGCAAAAATTAAAGTCCCTCCAGAACTACAAGCACTATCTCAACCAAATTTTGATTTTTCACACTATCATTACCTACCTTTCTATCGATTTACATTGCAATAGCAGCAATAGTTGACATAATGGAAGTGACAAAGTTGGTCTGCCCATAGCAGGCCGGCAAAGCCTAAGCATGGGTGTGTGTGTGGGAAGGGGGGGGGATTTGAAAACTGAGGAAACTGAGGTGTCTACCACTGGTTCCTAATTCAAGCCCTGCCAAAGAAACAATGGAAAAGAAGTACAGAGAAGAAGCTGTGTCATTGGACTTTATATGAACAGGATTGTTTCTAGTATTTATTTATTGTGTCAGAAGCAAGTTGAGGGTACAATTAAAACACAAAGTTCTTTTTCAAAAAAAGAACTTGGCATTATGCTAAATGTCCTTTGATCAGAAGTTGGCCACTTGGAGTGCCCCAAGTGTCGCTGTAAGAAGGTCCTCCATTGTGCATGTGGCAGGGCTCAGGTTGTATTGTTGTAGGTGGTCTGTGGTTTGCTCTTCTCTGCACTTGCATGTTGTGTACTCCACTTTGTAACCCCATTTCTTAAGGTTAGCTCTGCATCTTGTGGTGCCAGAGTACAGTCTGTTCAGCACCTTCCAGGTTGCCCAATTGGTTGTGTACCTAGAAGGGAGTTTCTCATCCAGTCTCAGCCACTGTGGTGCTCCAGCCTGGTCAGCCCAGTGGCCAGAGTCAGGCACCGGGGGTCCCAGCTGATCAGGATCAGATCCCAGCTGATCAGGGGCAGTTTGGAGATGATGAATGGCCAGATGGGCATGGGTCTCCAAACAAGAGTTTGCAATGGGATGACGAATGGCTAGAGGGATATAGGACTGGAGATGAGTTTACTGAGGATTCCATGGAAGAGGATTCTGCACCAGAGACCCGGTGGCCTTGGTTCCCAAGAGTTTCTACTCCCTTCCCAGATGAGCATTCCGGAGAAGAGGAGTTTCCTGCTTCTCACTCTGATAGTGGTGCAGCTGAGCCTGCTAATGAGCCGGTGTTTGATAGAAGGGCGAGCATCAGAGATTCTAGGAAATCGTGGAATCTAAGAAAGGGGGTGAGATGGGCCCATCGAGACTAGCTTCCTTATTAGTCTGTGCTCCCGGGCTTCTAGTCAGACCTGAAGCCATGTTCAGCTTGATCAAGTCTCATGTTCAAGTTTCCAAGCTCACGCCGACCGCCGGAGCGGTTCGGATTCAAGTTCATGTGGACCGCCGTTGCGGTTTGCCTCAAGTACCACGTTTGACCGCTGGAGCAGTTTGCCTTGCTTTGGAACTTTGCTTTCCTTGGGATTTAAGCCGCTTGGGAATGCAGCTACAGGACTTAACTGGACTATTTTGGATTGCTTTATTCTTACTTCCTTTTTTATCCTTTATTCTAAATAAAAGAACATTTATTGCATCTGCCTCTGTGTGTGTGATCTAGGGGGGGCTGTCCGAGTTCTGAGGTGCAACAGCCACTGATTGAGGTTTTGGGTTTTACAAGTCAGAGCATGGTCCAAAGTGACTCCCTGGGTTTTTTTGTGTGTACTGCAATGCTCTAGTGGGATTCCTTCCCAGGTAATCCTCAGAGCTTGAGGTGGTTATCTGTTCTTAAGATGAAAAACACATGTCTGTGTTTTGGATGGATTAGGAATCAGCTGTTTTTCACTGTAATAGGCATTAAGGGTACCCAAAGCTTTGGAGGGATTCTGTTCACCAATTTCAAAGCTCCCTGCTTGAGCAATGATGGCGTGATCACCACTGTTTCTGGTGACCAATTGAAAGCTCAATTAGTGCAAAATCCACAAACTCCATTGGCAGGATATGCATTTCCTGTGGAGAAGAAGAGGCATCTAAGTTTTCAAACCCAATGGCTCAACAGATTTCCCTAGTTAGCCTACTCATTTCATGTAAAAGATGCTCTTTGGGAGTACAGTATGGTGTT
The DNA here is from genome assembly GCA_030556195.1 of Anolis apletophallus. Taxonomy (NCBI): domain Eukaryota; kingdom Metazoa; phylum Chordata; class Lepidosauria; order Squamata; family Anolidae; genus Anolis; species Anolis apletophallus. The sequence continues at coordinate 118,581,134 of JARBWK010000006.1, read as the reverse complement.
TGGAGGAGAAGTTGGGGGTGAAGGTAGTCATCAGAAGCTTGGTGCATTGTTGGCTAAACCATTTGTGTGAGGGAAAAGGCAATAGAAGTTTTAAATAGACATTAAAAAACAGAGAGCCATCAGAACAACTTGTGCTTGGCTGAAAACTTCCTAATTCACAGTGGAAAACGTATTGATGATAAAGAAAATAAGAATAAAACAGAATAAAACAGAAAGAAACTTCTGCCAATTGTGGAAACTATTGTTTCTTGTGGCCGACAAGAATGGACTCAAAGAGGGAGTAATATTTCAGGACGGATTACCTTTGAAAAACCATTGCCCAATAATTGTATAATTTCAGGGCCTTTTTGAGTTCTCGTGACAGATCAGGAGACACTGACCTCAAAAGTCATGGGGGGGGGGGGGGGTCAGCCCCTCCTGAATTTTTTCTGGCTATGGGCCTGGTTGCTAGGAGTATAATGTTTAGATCCAGGGAAGTCATGCTTCCCCTCTATTCTGCCTTGGTCAGACCACACCTGGAACACTGTGTCCAATTCTGGGCACCTCAATGGAAGATAGATGTTGACAAGCTGGACTGTGTCTGGAGAACATGCCCTATGAGGAGTGGCTTAAAGAGCTGGGCATGTTCAGCCTGTAGAAAAGAAGGCTGAGATGAGACATGATGAGGGCCATGTATAAATATGTGAGAAGTCACAGGGAGGAGGGAGCAAGCTTGTTTTCTGCTGCCCTGGAGAGGACGACGGGAACAATGGCTTCAAACTAAAGGAAAGAAGATTCCACCTAAACGTGATTAAAAACTTCCTTACTGTGAGAGGTGTTCAGCAGTGGAACTCTTTGCCTGATGGAGGGTTCTTAAAGCAGAGTCTGGAATGGATGGTCATCTGTTGGGTGGTGCTTTAAATATGATTGTCCTCCTTCTTGACAGGGGATTGGACTGGGTGGCCCAGGAGGTGTAGCAACCCAGCCTCCATTCCAGCCGGGGGGGGCGGGGTGCCGCTCCCGGGGTCCCAATTGCTTTGGACCCAGCTGATGGGGATGCAAGGGATGATGGGCCTGCATCCCCTACTGACAGTTTGCAATGGGATGACACCTGGCCTTCTGCTTACTCGGATGACGAAGGCCAGAGAGATTCCGCATCAGCTGAGTCAGATGACTCCTATGAGAATCCGGGAGGATTCGGTTCACAGGAATGTTTGTTGCCACCAGATGCGGAGGAAGAGATGGAAACCGAAGCAGAAGAATGTTCCTAGGGAGATAGTGCGCCAGATGGTGCCCGGCCTTCTCGGAGCTTCGACCGGAGGGGTAGTATTGTGGCTACGCGTCGAGATTGGCGCCGAAGCCTGGAGAGGCGCTGGTCTCACAAAGGTGGGAATTAAATATACACTCTGTGGGAAAGTTCCTCAGTTGGGTGGCCACGTCGGAGCTGAACGGACGTTTCGGCAACCCGCTGTTCCTTGGAGCCAAAGTCTGGCTTGCCTTGCCAAGAAGTGCTAAGAGACCTTGTTTCTTCCTTGTACCTTGGATTGCCTTGTTTCACTACGGACTAAGTTTTCTTGCCTTGATTCGCTTTGTTTTTATGGACCTTGCTTTTGATACATTCCTTGCTTTTTGGGATTTCCATTGGACATTTGATTGCTAATCAGTTTGGACTAATTGCTTATTACCTTTTCGGACATTTTACCTTTTTCACCTGCTTTTCATTTGTGCTTAATAAATAGTTAATTGACATTGTCTGTAGAGCCGGCCTTTGCAATTCCGCAATGTACGCGGCCGCGTAGGGCGTGACCGGCTGGGCGGGGCGTCACTGGCTGGGAGGGGCGCTGCCACGCCACCCTGCCTCCGCCGCCACCTCGCCTCCGCCTCTGTCGCCACTGCACAGCCGGCCCCATGTGCCGGCTGCAGCACGCCTCCCAAAGCACGGACATTTCTGCGCATGCGCGAATGTCCGCTGGGTACCGAGCGCGCATGCGCGATGGCACCAAAGCCGCAGGCGTGCTCGGGAACCAGCGGACATTTGCGCATGCGCAGAAATGTCCGTGCTTTGGGAGGCGCGCCGCTTTGGGAGGCGCGCTCGGGACCTAGTGGACATTTGCGCATGCGCAGAAATGTCCGTGCTTTGGGAGGCGCGCTCGGGACCCAGAGGACATTTGCGCATGCGCAAAAATGTCCGTGCTTTGTGCAGCGGCGGAGGCGGCGCCGGCAGCGGAGGCGGGACCGAGTGACGCAGCGGCTGGGGGGGGGGCAAATTTTTCTTTGCCTACCCCCCTGGAAAAGGTCGGCCCGGCCCTGATTGTCTGCGTGTGTGTGATTAAGGGGCAGGGCCAGGTCCCGCATTGTGACAGGAGGTGACTTCCAACCAGGGGCGGTCTAAGGTAATTTTAAATGGTAGGCGAACATTATTTTGGTGCCCCCAAAAAAAACATTATTTTGCCCCCCATGTAAAACAAATATACAATTATAATATCACAATTCCATTAGTAGTATTATATTGTATCAATGTATATACAATATATTATACCATACTCATACTATATTATATCATAATTATATTATACTACATTACAATATAATTATATTATAATATATTGACATGATAATATAATGTAACATTCTATTATATTATTATTATAAAATAATAAAATTATTTATTTAAATAAAATTATCCTCTACTAAATATTTTCATGACTCCTATAAAACTCAAATAACCCAAAATAAAGTAAAATAAAATATTATATACTACTATTTTGTACTACTATACTGCAATATTGTTTGTAATATTACATGTAATATAAAATATATCATTATTCTATTGTTATATTGTATTTGTATTATATTGTATGACAATATTAAGCAGAACTGTATAATAATCAACAAGGAATGCAATGTAAATGCATCAAAATCAGAATATATTACCTATCACCCGATAATTCATAGGAGTCTCCCATAAGTCCAAAATTAGGATCCCAATGTAAATGTAAATAGAAAAACAGCCAAAATGTTCAAATGAGGTCGAATACAGGCAGCGCGGCCTGGGCAAACTTGGGCCCTCCCTCCCTCCTTCTAAGTGTTTTGGACTCCAACTCCCACAACTCCTCATAGCCTCGGGCCCCTCAGGTCTAGACAAATAGAGCCGAAGAAAGGAAGGAGGGAGAGAAGAGGTCACAGAGGAGGAGGAGCGCCCTTCCTTCATTCCTTCACTTACACTTCCTTCACTGATTCTTTTCTCCTTCCCTGCAAACACGCGCCACGGTGGAGACAAAGGGAGAGGGAAGCACTCCCTGCCTGCCCGATAGGGAGTGCTTTGCTTACAGGCTTCTGCGCAAGGGAGCTACTGGGCATGCGCGGAGGTTTTCGCGCATGTGCAGTTGCTCCTGTGCTCAGCTTCATCTCCGGAGCAACTGCGCCTGCGTGAAAACCTCCGCGCGTGCCCAGAAGCGGCGTCGGAGCGCACAAGGCCGGGGTCAAAAAGCAGGCAGCTGCAGCACTGTCTGAGGAACATCGGCAGGGCCAGGATGGCGCCCCATGCGGCCAGGATGGCGCCCCCTTCCCAGATGGCGCCCTAGGCGGCCGCCTACTTGGCCTATCTTGTAGGACCGCCCCTGCTTCCAACTCTAGGATTCTATGATTCAATACTAGTCTTTTCCTTTTTCTCTCAGACTGCAGACGAGGCAGGGCCTGACATACCTGGGCCTGACCTGCCAAAGCCCTCCTGCCTCTGTCGCCTTGGCAACCGGCCGCCCTTCCAGCCTCCTCCCCCTGCCCTGTTTCAGGAGCTCTTGCGCCTCCTCCCTCCTTTTCACCTTCTTCGCCGCTCTCCGCAGCAGTTTGACTGACAGCTCCTCGAGGACCCGGAGCAAGGAGGGGAAGGGGGGGGGAGGCTTTCCTTCCTTCCTTCTCGCCCTCCAACCTTTGGGATTCCCTCGGGCCAGGATTTGAAGCGGAACAGCAGGGAGGGAGAAAGGAGGAACCCGTCCCGTGTGCTGTCTCCCCAGAAGTCAATCCCACCCGGATTCTGATGATGATCTGATCTGGATTGGGAATCCGAACCATAAGTGGCTTGAAGGGGAATCGCCCGTCATTCCCTTGAGGGCTTCCAGGAGGGAGGGAGGCGGGTGGGGATTCCCTCCTCCTCCTCCTCCACTACCACCACCTCCTCCTCCTCCCAGGCTTTGCGCCAGACGCGGGGAAAACCTTTCCCGCCCTTCACCCGACTCTGCTGCCCTCGTGGGTCTTTCGATGCACTTCTAAGGCTTCTGCCAACAGGATCTGCTCACCTCCAGCCAGGATTCCCTAGGAGAAAGGCGGGGATTTCGCCTGGAAAGCCAGCCCAAAAGTGCGAGAGTGTTTCGAGAGTGTTTTGGTAGCTGAAGCCGAGGGCGGCAAGCGAGGCAAGCGAGGATGCTGAGGGGAAGAGCCCACTTCTCCTCCGAGGAAGAAAGGCGCCTGACTCGACTCTTTGGAAAGGAGTGAAAGACCCAGAACTTGGGTGAGCCCTTTCCCACAACTGGAAAGACTACTTCGTGGGCGCCTCCGCTGCCTCGTCTCACCATTTTCACTGGGAGGCGATGCCTGAGGAGAACACGTTTTGTTTGTTTTGCTGAACTTCTTTCCCTTTTCTTTCCCTCTCTCCCTTTCCTCTCGCCTTTCCCCACCCAAAAGGGAGCCTCTTGTGTCTTGCTTTCTCTGCCCTTCAATCCCAAATTCCTCTTCCTTTAGAAGCCTGAGGAAAGGTTTGGTGGGCTCTTTGGTGGGTGTCTTTGGCGGCTCCTTCAACACTCTCCCCACCCTTTCCCCTCTCTGTTTCCTCTCCGAAATGAGTAAGAGGAACTGAAACCATCTGTGAGTTGTTCCTCGGCTCCCTTTGCTGCTGCTTCAGTTCCTTCCCTGCCTCCCTTTCTCCTCATCCAAGGAAACGTTTGCTGAGCTCCTCTCTCCGGGTCTTTGCTGCCACTTCAGATCCCCTTCTCCCTTTTTCTCTCTCCGAAGAAGGATTTGGAGAGCACCTGTTTCCTTTGCTTCTGAGGAAATGTTTTTGGTGGGCTCTTTTCACTTCCCCCTTTCCTTCCCCGTTTTGACTCAGGCGCGAGTCTGAGGAAGAGGCATCCCCTTCTTTCCTTTGCTGCCGCCTCAGTCTCCAGTTCCTTTCTTCCTCTCCCATTTTTTTTAGAAGCCAGATTTTGTTGTTGTGGGCTTCATAGTTTTTTGAGCTGCTGCCTCAGTTTACCCCCTTCCTCTCCCTTTCTTTTGCTGCTGCTTCTCTTTTCCCGCCAGAACCGCCAGAAAAAGACCCCGTCTTTTTGGGGAGCCCTCGGTTCCTTTGGTTGCTGCCTCCGTTCCATCCTTTTCCTTTCTCCCTTCCCCACTCAGACGCCAGACTCCGGGACAAGAGGAGCTATTGTGAGGGGCTCCTTTTACTGCTGCCTCTTTTCACCTTTTTGCTCAGCCTGAGGACACATTTTGTCGGCTGCTTCTACAGCCCCAACTTCCTCTCCCATGTTCACCCAGAAGCCAATCTGAACAACGCCAGTTTGTTTCTGTTGTTGCCCCTTCCTCTCCCCCTCAGAGGAAGCATTTTTTTTGGAGGGGTGTGTGTGTGATTTCCTCACTTTCTTTTGCTGCTGCTTCTCTTTTCCCGCCAGAAACGAGCCTGAGGAAAGGTGTTTTTTGTGAGCTGGATTTCCTTGGCTGTTACCTCAGTTCCTCGCTTCTCCGTTACCCTTTTCCCCACTCAGGGGCCAGTCCAAGGAACTAGTTTTGAGGGGCTCCTTCTGCTGCTGCCTCTTCTCACCTTTTTGCTCAGCCTGAGGACACATTTTGTGGGCTGCTTCTTCCGTTCCCCCCTTTCCTCTCCCATGTTCACCCAGAATAAGCTAGTCTGAGTGAAACAACGTCTGTTTCTGTGGTTACCCCTTCCCCTCCCTTTCTCACTCCGAGGCCAGTCTGAGGAACTATTTTGAGGGGCTCCTCGGATTCTTTTTCTACTACCTCCGAGATCAGACTGAGGAACTATTTTGAGGGGTTCTTGAGGCCCTTTTTCTGCTCCCTCCGAGGCCAGACTGAGGAACTATTTTGTGGGGTTCTTGAGGCCCAGACTGAGGAACTATTTTGAGGGGTTCATTTCTGCTCCCTCCGAGGCCAGTCTGAGGAACTATTTTGAGGGGTTCATGAGGCCCTCTTTCTGCTCCCTCCGAGGCCAGTCTGAGGAACTATTTTGAGGGGTTCATGAGGTCCTCTTTCTGCTCCCTCCGAGGCCAGACTGAGGAACTATTTTGAGGGGTTCATGAGGCCCTCTTTCTGCTCCCTCCGAGGCCAGTCTCAGGAACTATTTTGAGGGGTTCATGAGGTCCTCTTTCTGCTCCCTCCGAGGCCAGACTGAGGAACTATTTTGAGGGGTTCATGAGGCCCTTTTTCTGCTCCCTCCGAGGCCAGACTGAGGAACTATTTTGAGGGGTTCATGAGGCCCTCTTTCTGCTCCCTCCGAGGCCAGTCTGAGGAACTATTTTGAGGGGTTCCTGGGGCCCTTTTTCTGCTCCCTCCGAGGCCAGTCTGAGGAACTATTTTGAGGGGTTCATGAGGCCCTTTTTCTGCTCCCTCCGAGGCCAGTCTGAGGAACTATTTTGAGGGGTTCATGAGGCCCTTTTTCTGCTCCCTCCGAGGCCAGTCTGAGGAACTATTTTGAGGGTTCATGAGGTCCTTTTCTGCTCCCTCCGAGGCCAGACTGAGGAACTATTTTGAGGGGTTCCTGGGGCCCTTTTTCTGCTCCCTCCGAGGCCAGTCTGAGGAACTATTTTGAGGAGTTCATGAGGCCCTCTTTCTGCTCCCTCCGAGGCCAGTCTGAGGAACTATTTTGAGGGGTTCATGAGGCCCTTTTTCTGCTCCCTCCGAGGCCAGTCTGAGGAACTATTTTGAGGGGTTCATGAGGCCCTTTTTCTGCTCCCTCCGAGGCCAGACTGAGGAACTATTTTGAGGGGTTCATGAGGCCCTCTTTCTGCTCCCTCCGAGGCCAGACTGAGGAACTATTTTGAGGGGTTCATGAGGCCCTCTTTCTGCTCCCTCCGAGGCCAGACTGAGGAACTATTTTGAGGGGCTCCTTTGCTGCTGCCTCAGCTCCCCTTTTTGCTCAGCCTGAGGACACATTTTGTGGGCTGCTTCTTCAGTCCCCCCTCCTCTCCCATGTTCACTCCGAAGCTAGTCTGAGTCTCACTCAGAGGCCAGCCTGAGGAACTATTTGGAGGGACTCCTCAGTATCTTTTGCTGCTCCTTCCGAGACCAGCCTGAGGAACTATTTGGAGGGGCTCCTCGGATTCTTTTTCTACTACCTCCGAGGTCAGTCTGAGGAACTATTTGGAGGGGCTCCTCGGATTCTTCTGCCGCCGCCTCGCATCTCCTTTTGGGGGCAAGGGAAGGCTTTGTTGGGGGCCTTCGTGTTTGTGACTGCCTCCCCCCCCCTCCCCCAAGAATTGCGCCCATGACTTAGAGGGCGGCGCCCGCCATGCGACCCGACGACATCAACCCGCGGACGGGGCTGGTGGTGGCCCTGGTGAGCGTCTTCCTGGTCTTCGGCTTCATGTTCACCGTCTCCGGGATCAAGGGCGAGACGCTGGGCGACATCCCGCTGCTGGCCATCGGGCCGGCCATCTGCCTGCCGGGCATCGCCGCCATCGCTTTGGCGCGCAAGACCGACGGCTGCACCAAGTGGCCCGACCAGCAGCAGCAGAGAGGCGGCCCGCCCGGGCACGGATGCTGCCCATGCGGGAGAAAGAAGGCCCGTGAGAAGGACGCTCTGGAGCTGCTAAGGACCCCTTCGGACCTTGAGTCCGGCCGAGGCAGCTGCGACGAGCTGGCCATCAAAGCCGCCCCCTCCTCCTCCTCCTCGCCCCAGGACCAGGCGCCCAAAGTGGACCAGGAGGAGATGCTGCGCTACTTGGAGAACTGCTACCCGGAGATGCCCGGGAACGTCTTCGTGGCCGAGGCCAGCCCTTTCCGTGCCTTAGACATAGACAAGCCGCGGGAGTCGCCCGTCTTGGAAGTGGGGGCGGCTGCTTCTGCCTCCTTCCCCCCTTCTCCTGCTTCTTCTCCCGCCGCCACCGCGGACACGGAGGTCAACATATTCGTGGCCCCCAGCGACAGCATCGTCGTCTGCTCCTACAAGGAGACCACCAGCCCTTACGACAGGTACTGTTGCTATGTCAACCCCAGCGAGGAGATCTGCTCCGACCACGAGGCGGTCATCTGAGGGACCTGGCTGCTCCCCACGAGGCGCTTGTCCAACCTGGCCTTCAAGACTTCGTTTAAGATCCCCCCTCCTCCTATTTCTGAAATTTGCCTTTGGAGCTAGGGCCTTCGGGTGTGTACACCAGGCGTGGCATGGGCCAACTTGGGCCCTCCAGGTGTTGTGGACTTCAACTCCCACCATTCCTAACAGCCACAGGCCCTTTCCTCCCCCCCCCCCAGCCGCTTAAGTTGGTCCATGCCTGGTTTACACTGTGGAAGGAATGCAGCTTGACACCACTTTCACTGCCATGACTGCTCAATACTAAGGGAATTCTGTCCTTTGGTGAAGCTCCCGCCCTCTTTTGGGGAGAGAAGCATCAAGGCCTTGCAAAAGGACAACTCCCACAATCCCATAACATGGAGCTATGGCCACTCCACAACTATGGGATCTTTGGATTTGTAGTCTGGTGAGGCACCAACACCACTTTTTTTTTTGGCAGAGAAGTTTAAAGGCGTTGTAAAATTACAACTCCCGTGATACCATAGCATGGCAGCTCATTGGTATGGTAATCCTGGGATTTATAGTTTTCTGAAGCACTGGCTCTGTGTCAGAGAAGGCTAAAGGCCTTGTAAAATTGCAACTCCCATGATACCATAGCATGGCAGCTCATTGGTATGGTAATCCTGGGATTTGTAGTTTGGTGAGGCACTGGCTCTGTCAGAGGAGGCTAAAGGCCTTGTCAAACTGCAACTCCCATGATACCATAGTATACCAGCTCATGGTATGGTAATCCTGGGACTTACAGTTTGGTGAGGCACCAGCTCTCTTTGTTAGGGAAGGCTAAAGACCTTGTAAAATTACAACTCCCATGATACCATAGCATAGCAGCTCATTGGTATGGTAATCCTGGGATTTATAGTTTTCTGAAGCACCAGCTCTCTTTGTCAGAGAAGGCTAAAGGCCCTGTAAAATTACAACTCCCATGATACCATAGCATGGTGGCTCATTGGTATGGCAATCCTGAGATTTATAGTTTGGTGAGGCACCGGCTCTCTTTGTCAAAGGAGGCGAAACGCCTTGTCAAACTGCAATTCCCATGATACTATAGTATGGCAGCTCATGGTGTGGTAATCCTGAGACTTGCAGTTTGGTGAGGCACCATCTCTTTTTGCCAGAGAAGGCTAAAGGCCTTGTGAAACTGCAACTCCCAGGATTCTATAGCATTGAGCCATGGCTGTTAAAGTGGTGTCAAGCTGCATTCATTCTACAGTGTATGCTCAGTGCATCCTTCATCACCCTTAGTAAGAAAATGCTCCAACATCCAGCTCTTTTCAAAGAAAAAAATATAATCTTAACCATCAATAATAATAATATTATGAATAATAATAATAATCCTGGCTGGTTTTGCACTGCATGGGACAATCGTCATAACTTAGCTGTTAACTTTAAAACCTGGTATGTTGACTGATTACTGCAAACCTTTTGTGCCTGAAATGACTTGATTTCATTTTTTTTAGTTTTTCTGACTCCTGTTTTAACAACAACAACAACAAAGTAATAATCCGCATGTTTAAGGAGAATCAATATTTTCTATGATACTTTGTAAACCCAGGGTGGTGGGGTGGGGAAAAGCTTACTTGTTTTATTACAAAATCGTACATGCTTCTTGTGTATGGAGGGGGTGATGTAAAACCCAATGCATTTGCTCACAGTAAAATTGAAATCAAGTGCATGAAATACTGAAAATGAGAAGGTTTCTGGATTCTGCCTCTCCCTTGACTTATGCAATCTCTGCTAGGAGGTGGGACTCAGCTTTCTTTTAAGATGCTTAAAGCTGGGAGTGGTGGTGAGGTGGATTTTTTTGTTTGCATCATCCATCATAAGGATCAAGCACTCAAGTTCAGGCTTCCCAGTGCGGACAGGATCAAATAAGGTCAAGTGCAGAAGACCAAAAACAGTTGTAACAGCGAAGAAGAACAGCAGGGAGAGAACTTGTTAAGGAGAGACAAGTTAATACTGGCAGTCAAGTTTTAGGAGATGCAAAAATTATGGTCCTCTCCTGTTTAGGGGACCTTTTATTTTATTTCAACTGTTTAAAAATGCATTTGCAAGTCATTTATTATTAATCTCTCTAGCCTCCATAATATCTTTAGTATACCATAGTTCATGTTATGGTCATCATAGTGTCACACCGAATTTATGACCAGAGAAAAAAGGTACCCTTTGGGTTGCTGTGAGTTTGCCGGGCTGTATAGCCTTGTTTCAGAAGCATTTTCTCCTGATGTTTCACCCACATCTATGGCAGGTATCCTCAGAAGTTGTGAGGTTTGTTGGAAACTAGGAAAGTGGAGTTTATATATCTGTGGAATGTCCAGGGTGGGAGAAAGAATTCTTGTTTGTTTAAATGCTAATGAAGGTGGCCAATTGCAACATTCACACTTGCCTCAAACAGACAGGAGCTCTTTTTCTCACCCTGGACATCCCCCCACTATATATATAAATATATATATATATATATATATATATATATATATCCCCACTTGCCTAGTTTCCAACAGAGCTCACAACCTCTGAGGATGCCTGCCATAGATGTGGGTGAAACATTAGGAGAGAAAGCTTCTGGAACATGGACATACAGCCTGAAAAACTCACAGCAACCCAGTGATTCCAGCCATGAAAGCCTTTGATGACACAAGGCACCCTTTCTTGGGAAACAGATTTGCAATGCAATTCCATCTGTGATGGAATAACATTTCCAGGTTTTGAAAATGTGTTTGATTTTGACTTCAGAAGAGAGTGGGTGGCAAAAAGGGTTTTTTTTCACCCTAGAAACCAGAACAAATTGTCTCTCCATTATAAAAAGCAATAGGCCACGGACAAGAAGATTGTTTCAAAGGTCCTATTCCTGGCTTGCCTCCAACATGGATAATTTTTAATTTTTAAATGGGAAAAATATGAAGCCAAGTATTTTTCTGTTCTTAAAAACTGGGACAAATTTTCTCTCCCCCCCCCCCTTTTTGACAGCAATAGACCATGGATGAGAAGACCTGTTAGACTAGTTCAGTTGCCATACTCCATGTGGATAATTTCTAAATGGGCATAATTATATTGTCAGTTCTCTGATTTCAGCATTCACTGTGACTACCCTGAATGTACAGCAAGGTTCCCTTTAAAAATACATATGGCAATCACCATCACTATCCGTACCAAAGAATCGTCACAGCTTCTTCCTCTTCTGTCATTTCAGGAGAAGGACTTTATGCTTGATCCTGATACCTTGCTGGGCTGTGTGGTAGAGAGGGAACCTTGGGGATATTTCAGTATCACAGAAATCTGTCAACATTTCAACAGTGTAAAATTAAGATGGCAAATTTGGCATCAACCACAGTTACAAATTTAGTAGTGGTATGCCTCCCTGCACTATGGGAAATCCATTTGCTCTATGACAGTGTTTCCCAAACTGTGATCTTCCAGGTGTTTTGGACTTCAGTTCCCACAAATCCTAACTCGCTATGATTTCTGGGAGCTTAATTCCAAAACATCTTGAGGAGCACTGTTTCAGAAACACTGCTCTTGGGTGTAACAGTATAATACAGGGGTTTACCATGACTTTTAAAAAAGGAGTGAATAAATCAGGTAATATCAGTGGATGTTAAGTGTAGAATCTTAAGAATTGTACTCTCTGATGGTTGTGGAAAGCTACTGAGTAAGATCCATTAGCCCCCATTATGCCCTATTTGAAATATTCCAAAGATACATGAACGACTAGAGCTACATGGTGCTTAGCCTGGTCCTATGAAAGTGGTCTTCTCTTGAAGATATGACTAGATCAGGAATGGACAAACTTTGGCCCTCCGGGCGTTTTGAACTTCGGCTCTCACAATTCCTAGCAGCTGATAGGCTGTTAGGAATTGCGGGAGTCAAAGTTCAAAAACCTGGAGGACCAAAGTTTGCCCATGCCTGGACTAGATTATGGAGACACATAGCATTTGGCTCTAACACAGATTTCTATCCAAGTTAGTAGATGAGATTTGTACTGGGTGTGAATTGAATCTGTGTAAGAAATATCCACATCTTTTTCAAAATGTCAGAGCTACAGGCAGAAAAAGCTGTGAGGGCAGGTGAATAACTGAAATAACTTGGTTTTGAAATTATGAACAGGTGTGATATGAGAAAACCAACAAAGCCATTTTAGGCCCACAGATTTCATTGGATGTGTTGGGCACATTCTTACATTTTTTTTCTCCAGTTGAGACCAATGAGGTTCAAAAGGGCTTAACTTTGTCTGGGTCATATACATATACTCCCCCAAATGTTATGGGCAAAAATTTAATTGGTTTGCATTTTGACATTAAATGGGATATTCCATAATCATCTACAGTTGTTATAATGGAAAAAAGGATTCCACACAAGGCATATTATTTGTTGAGTCCTTCAGCGAACACAGGGAATAACCGAATGAATCCCATGTACATGATGTTTCTGTATCATATATGTGCAATATCTCTGTAATACCCTATGAGAGATTTTATATGTGACATATTTAATCTATGCAGGAAGCCTTCTAAGGGTTAAATATGAGGAACAATATATTCAATAAATGCCAAATTGTTTGTATTTCTTTGGTGTTCTGTTAAGTCTGTGCAAGATTGCTTTTCAACACTGATCATCAAGCAGCTACAAAAATGCTAATTAATTTTGGCAGTGTTAATATTAGCTCATATTTTAATTATATATAATTTATTGCAGAAAGGTTCATTGAACTGTTTATATCCACCTCTAATGAAGGAATGCTTGGAATAATCCCGCAGAAATTGACTTGAGAGACTTGCCTTGGTCATGCCAGCCTCGTGCATGTGATACAATTTAGCAAGAAAGAGAGAGAAAGTCCTCAGGCTTCTTCAGAGCTGTCTCATTTGGAGAAATCATTGTTACAGACAGTTATTTCAAAAGGGATTATCAAAAAACAAGAGATGATGCTTTTCACAGTGGATGTGATCTTTCCTACATGCTAACCATAAAATAGACTTGCCATTTAGAAGCAAGGATGGGATATATGTCCTACTTGTCCCTTTCATGCTTTGCAGGGCACAATCGCAGGAAGCAGCATCTCACATAGTCACAAAAGCACAAGGCTAGAAATAGATGTACAATTACATCCAAGCCAACACCTCCTCTTAGATAGGTGGATTCTCCATAGATCAATCACTGCATAATAAAAGGTAAATAGATGATTGGTCAGAATATGTGCCACAAGCAGGGAAGATAACCATGCAGGAGGGAACTTGGCTAGGCGTTCTATCAAGGCTCAGATGTTCAGATGTCTGGGTTGCCCTAAATTTATATTGAAAAGTGGCATGTGTGGAAAAGAATCATGTGCATGGTCCAAATCATGTTTCTTTCGCCCTGTTCACCCTTGAAAATACTGAACAAATTTCAATTGCAGAGCTTATACCATCTCATTTAATTGTGTCTTTAGAGAAGATGTACTCATCCATTCCCGTTCTTTACTATTTTAACAACTATTAATCCTCAGAAATTTTTGGGGGGTATAATTTCAGTATTCTGCTGATCACTGCAAGGGATCGTGGGAATCAGATGTAAAAAGAAAATTTTAATGCATCAGCAGCAGAAATAGAGGGTGCCCAATGCTTCTCCTGGAGTGCCATATAGTTGCTATGGCCAAAGGCATCTTTGTCTAGTCTTGCAAGAAGATACAGCTGCAGCCGTTTTTTAGGGAAACTGGGTTTGGCCATAGTGGTTCATGCCTCAGTTAATTCCCAGCTGGACTACTGTAATGCACACTATAGAAAATTTGTTGGAAGCTACAGCGCACACAAAATAGAGTTATAGAATAATAGTTGAAAGAAGTTCCATGGGCAATCGAGTCTACCCCATACTCAATGCAGGATCTTCCACTATAACAGGGATTCTCAACCTGTGGGTCCCCAGATGTTTTGGCCTTCAACTTCCAGAAATCCTAACAGCTGGTAAAGTGGCTGGGATTTCTGGGAGTTGTAGGCCAAAACATCTGGGGACCCCCAGGTTGAGAACCACTGCACTAGAACATCCTCAGAAGATGTTCAGACTCTTTTTGAATACACCCAAAGGATACCTCACTGCCTCTGTGACATTTCACATTTGAATTTCAGTGGAAAACTTCAAACAATTCTCAATAGATAATTTATTTTTTCCCTTTTGGGATACCCATTTTTTAAACCTGAGAATGAACATTTATGCATATTTTTCTCATTCCTGTAATAAGCTTATTAACCATAGACAAGGTACAAACTAGACAATACTCTTAAGGCATGATCAAATTAATAATGACAATATCAGGCAGCGATAGCGAATGGCTTGCATGGCAGGTGTGTGGTTAAGCTGTTCAATCTTTTTATCTAAAATTTAAAGGACCAATCTAATCTTGTTTGAAGAGTGTGATTATGCACCAGGGGATGATCTTGCAATATGCATATAAAAACTTGGAGGAAGTCAACACCCCAAAGACAACTATAGAAGTCTCCAAACAGGTTTAGTGTAAGATATAAGGGGTACCCGTTGTTTATGCAAATTTTGACTTTCTTTTCAGGATAAAGCACATGGCAAGTACTGTAATGATCAAGAAACCAGAAAACATTGGCCTGTGACCAAGGTCTAAATCTCTCCTTAGCCATGGGAACCTACTAGTTGATCTTGGGAAATCATACTCTTTCTTCCTCTGAAAAACTATTTCCAAGAAAATTTAAGCAGAGGCTAAATGGCCATCTGTTGGGTCACTGTGTTTTCCTGCCTTGCACAGGGTTGGCCCTTACGGTATCTTCCAACTCTGTGATTCTATGGAAAGAATGGATTTTTAAAAGAACTGAAAAGTTACTAATTTATCCAACTTGGTTTTGCTGCAATATCTCCCCTGAACAGCCATCCATGTGGGTGGAGAGTGGGGAGGCAGAAATCAGAGAAACACCTGGCTATGGACAATTGCCATAGACAGACGGATGGCATCTTTTGCTCAGATCTACTGTGGTTTCAAAGCTATAGGCCACAGACAGATGCTTCTCTGGTATTCCCATCCCAGGCATAAAATAGCTGTTCAGGAGAGATGCCACAGCAAAACCATGAATCTTGAGGGGATTTGGTAATTCCAAAATGTGGGAGTGATTAACATCTTTGTAACATCAGTAAAGAAAACACATTGTTGTTGTTTGCTTCAAGCCATGTCCAAACTATAGTGATACCAAGGCAACCCTATCACAGGATTTTCTTGGCAAGATATGATCAGAGATTGAGACTTGTCCAGTGTCATCCAGTAGGTTTCAATGGATTCAATCCCTGAAAGAACCACACCATGCCTGTTCCTTCTCATATATATATATATATATATATATATATATATATATATATGAATGAACTAAATTCAAATGATATTTATTACAAAATGCCTTAAAGTACTTAAATTCTTACCAGCTAAACACTATGTTTAGCTGGCAAGAATTAAAATAACAATTACTTTAACTGTCTCAATTAGCATTACAAGTAAAGTCCATAATTTATGTTTTTGCAAGCTTCAATCTTATAATTATTACTATAGTCGATCACTCGTGGCCACTTAGGATTGCCTTCCAAGGGCAGAGTCTTCGTGGTGGGTCCATAAGTGACTGTAGAGACGTATTCTGTATGCACATGGTCTTTTACAGTGAGGACATAGATTTCTAGACGGACAGTGGTCACAACAAGGGTTTGCTTAATGCGCCTTCCTCTTGGCACATTTCTCCCTTTCATCTTTGATTCATGCCTCTTCAAAATCCACACCACTTTTGGTTACATATGATCTCAAGTTAGGATGCTCAGAAGCCAGAGCTTCCCAGTTTTTGGTGACTATGCCACATTTTTTAGGATAGCCTGCTGTTCTGTCAGGATAAACTTACACTTGTTATGTTCGGGTCATTTTGACCCGGATGTTATTTTTGATGTTATTTTGAGCCACTGAAAAGTTCTTTTGAATACCTGTTGCATTATTATACTGTGTGTGATCATAGTTGTTCATTATCAAAGAAAAATTGAATAAAAACTTTTTAAAATTTGTTTTATGTTGATTAATGTAAAACAGCCTAATTTGCATATTACACCAAAGTAACAAACTTGTGCGTGAATAATCAGCTATATCTTTTACAACAACATCAACAACAACTTCAGGTAACTATTAGTACAACTAACTTAAAACTAAAATAAATTTTAACAGTATAAAAGCATTTTGAAAAATATTAGTAAAAAATAATCAGAAAAATAATCAAAAAATCAGTTTTTCCCCAAAAGGTTTCTGCTAATCTATTTATTCAAAGGCAAAGAAAGAAAAGCACTTTTTCCACACCCTTTCCCATCTAAATCTTTCCCCCTTCTCCAGTTTCCCCTTCCCACTGTCTTTCTTCTCCAGAAACCTCCTTTCCACCTCATAGCTGCCTCATTTCCCACCCTCAGCCTATACTCAAGTCAGTAAGTTTTCCCAATTTTTGTCCTAAAATTAGGTGCCTTATATTATATAGCTGTCAGCTTATACTAAAGTATATACTCAAGTTTATATGATATGTGCTTTCTCCCCTGTGTGGATCCTTTGATGGATACGCAGATGTCCACTCTGACTGAAGCTTTCTCCACATTCTATGCATTTATGTGGCTTCTCCCCTGTGTGGGTCCTTTGATGGATACGCAACTTTCCACTCTGACTGAAGCTCTTTCCACATTCCACGCATTTATGTGGCTTCTCCCCTGTGTGGGTCCTTTGATGGATACGCAGATCTCCACTCTGACTGAAGCTCTTTCCACATTCCACGCATTTATGTGGCTTCTCCCCTGTGTGGGTCCTTTGATGGATACGCAGATCTCCACTCTGACTGAAGCTCTTTCCACATTCCACGCATTTATGTGGCTTCTCCCGTGTGGGTCCTTTGATGGATACGCAGACTGTCCCTCCGACTAAAGCTCTTTCCACATTCCATGCATTTATGTGGCTTCTCCCGTATGCATTTATGTGGCTTCTCCCCTGTGTGGGTCCTTTGATGGATACGCAGACTGTCCCTCCGACTAAAGCTCTTTCCACATTCCATGCATTTATGTGGCTTCTCCCGTGTGGGTCCTTTGATGGATACGCAGACTGTCCCTCCGACTAAAGCTCTTTCCACATTCCACGCATTTATGTGACTTCTCCCCTGTGTGGGTCCTTTGATGGATACGTAGCTTTCCACTCTGACTGAAGCTCTTTCCACATTCCATGCATTTATGTGGCTTCTCCCCTGTGTGGGTCCTTTGATGGATACGCAGTTTGTCACTCTGACTGAATCTCTTTCCACATTCCGTGCATGTATGTGGCTTCTCCCCTGTTACTGTTTTGCATAACAAAGGTACTATTCTGAGGGCAGGGAGGAGTCACACACACCTGGTAATGCAGCCAGGATAAGAAAACCAGGATAAGAAAAAATTGGCACTGAAAGAAAATGCATATGGTTTGTTCTGAAATCATTTGCATAAATGTATCCATCCATTTATGTCCACCTAAAGCAAGTAGATAACTTGATAAACAATAGTAGATGCAATAAGTAGTCTCAAAATAAACTAAAAATCCTTTGTTTTACTCAAAAAGGCTACCGGGTCAATTTGACCCGAACATAACAAGTGTGTAAAAAACTGTAGCGCAAAAGTAAAGCACGAAACAAAAAATTAAGTACCCTTAGTATGAACCCCGTAAATTAGGAAAATAGAAGGAACCACAAGTTTCAAAAAAAAAAAGAATGAATAAACAAATATCTAATTTCCAAAACGGGTCAGATTGACCCGAACAGACCAGCAGGGTTAAGCCTATCTTTAAGTTTCTTTTGTTGTCCACTAACATTCAATTTTCCATTCTTGAGCTATACAATTCAATAGCTCAGATCTACAGCAATATAAATCAGAACTTACTTCCTTGAAAATATATTCAAGGAAACATCAAATATGCTACCAGACAAGGATCTTCTCCTGTCTATTGCATTTTCATCCACAATACACCTTCTACCTGCCTAGTGAGGTCACAGAGAGTTACAGGTCTAGTTTAGAGGTCATCAAGAGGTCCTAATCAATAACTAATGCCCTTCTTTTATGCCATGTATGCTTTGAAACTCACTTGAGGCTTGAAGGATGTAGTAAGTTCAGAGGTGACTAAAGAAGGGCATTACCTCCTCCAAAAATTCTGCACCCTTTTGAAATTCCCCTTGACCTCCCCCCCCCCCCCAATTCTAACATTGTAGACACTGGAAATCATTCATTCCTAGAACTCCTATACTTGCTATGTTGATGTTCTCCTATGTTTTGTAATTTTGCCTGCCTTTATTTGGACACTTTCACTGCATTTCTAAATATTCCATAGAAGTAAGAAGTTACTGCAAAGATAGAAATTTGGGATAACTTAGTTAAAATACAAACTTGCCCAGACTTTAACATCTACAGGAGATCTTCAAATATCTTTTTTTGGAGATGGCCTGTATAAGGCCACTCCTCTTTTTTATTTTTTTATTTTTTTCCCCCCGATGAGGCTACAAAGACCTCTCTTATTGAGCATGTTTTACATATCTTTTAACCTTTGAATGCTTTAATTTATTTTAAAATGCACTGTATTATGACATGAATTAATATTTTTAGATTGTAGGGTGAATGTTTTACCTTATTGTTTTAGAAGCCACCTTGGGTCTCACTCTGGACGAAAGGCAGCATTGGAGTTTTTAGAAAGGAGGGCAAATAGCCACCTGAGAGCCATTCAAAAAGAGACAGGCATATAAGCCTCACTACCAAAAAGCCTCCCACTGTTCCCAAATATGGGGCAGCAGAGACATTAATGTGGACATTATCACATGAGTTTGGAAGATAGGGGCACAGAGAAAGAGATTGTAGTGCTATTGTCCAAATAGTGTCTCCTGCAAGCCATTACTTGTCCAAAGGCACTGTTTAAAGGAGAAACGGCATATAAGAGCTCCCTGGCAGTAAAATCACTGTACCATAAAGGCCAGTTTTCTAGATATTGTGTAAAAAAGATGCATTCAACATCCCTGGGATGAGCAGGCTTGCCACATTTGATTGGCAGCTGAAGGCTGATAAATAACAACAACAAAATGCCCTCCAAGCAGGGATGGTTGTGTAAAAGAGTACAGCAAAGCAAACACCAATGTCTTTTGGGGAGCATGGAACCAAGACTTCTTTTTTCATGTTGCTGTTACTAAATATAGTAGAAATTCAAACCAAGAAGTAAATGGCAGCTGTGCCGCTCAGACCCAAATGGGCCAGATGGAGCTACACCTGAGCCCAGGGGTTAGTCAGGGTCACTTGAAATTGTCAATATGTGGTTAGACCATAAGTGTAGGAAGCATAATTCTGGTTAATTAGATGAACTTTTTGTTGGAAAGTGGACAACTTATGATCCAGAGCCCATATTGTTCTCAACCCTACATACAGCAATTCTGGAATGTTTGTTTGCATTGCCATTTCCAACATTTTGGGTAGTTGGAGATGATAACTGCTCAGTTTATCACCATTCATTCAGTTAGGAGGAGGGTTACCTGTTTTGGAGAGGGAAGTTTCTAGCAACAGAATGAGGAAGAAGCAGATCTTTCATGCTTTTTTCTACAACTTCCAAGTCTATATTCTGAGAGTTACATGTGGATTTTCTCTTTAGAAAAATCTGTACAAAATGCATGCGCTTTCTCTTCAAATGAATACATTGATGGACGCATATCCCAGTAAATGAAAACACATATGCTTTCTCTATCTATACTAGTTATTTCTCCCACACCATTTAGAAAGGTGCATTTTTTTAAAAAAATAAATCATAAGACACATAAAAAGCCCAGAAATGTAAGGCAATTTGTGTCCAATTGTGTGTTCAGACCACAAGGAGCAAAACAAAGGAATTCCCCTTTCTTTTTCTATCTCAACAATTTTTTCAACATCTCTATTGATTACATGGATTAATGTTAACCTCCTATGGAGGAAAGTTAGAATATTTCCAACTTTAGGAAGAACTTCTGGTGGTAAGAGCTTCTGTATAGTGGAATAGATTACTTTTGGGAGGTGCTGAATTTTTTTTGGAGATTTTTTTTTTTAAAAAAAAAACAGAAATCAGATATCAATTTTTCAGGGATGTTTAACTTGAACTTGGACTAGGTGGCATTTGATTTCCTTCAAACTCTTTGAATCTATAGTGAAATGAAACTTGAAGGATCCATGTTATATTTAATATAATTCTGATAAGGCTTTGCAGGTGTCATGTAGTTATTAACCACAATGGTTGCAGAACAGCAAGGAACAAGGGGTGGTTTAATGAACTCAGCATTGAATACCAAATGCTGAAGGCAAGCAGAGTAGGGCAGTTGAAATCATGTCCTATTTGTGGGTCCCCGTGGCTCAGCAATCTGGGGGGAAAGATGCTGAACATAAAGGCTTTCAGCAGGATACTCTTGAGAGAGAAACTCAATTGTTGGAGGACTTTGAATAAGTTCCCAGAGCAGCATCAGTCTATGTGCTTTGGAGCTGACACTATATAATTCTGCAACGGGAGAGATTATCTGCCATGACAAGCACTTATGAATGGAAGGAGGAGTGCAGCAACCATTTATGGACAAAAGAGTGCTTGCGAGGAACAGCCACACTTTTATTTCAGAAATGAGACTCACAGCCGCTGTCCTAAATTTGATGATGAGTCAGAGTGCTTTGGGCTTCTCAGGAAAAAACATTGCCTTGTTCTTGTATGACAAAAGGGACAATACGTCCCTGAAGTGCACCAAACAGGCACTGCAAAAGCGACCGATGGGCATATAGACAACCCCAACTCAGCCATTTCTCCATTGGTTTTATTTCATGTTTGTAGTTCAGGCTGTAGCATTGAGATTTGCTGTATTGGTTAAACAATAAAAGAATCATGACACACCTTAAACACATTTCTTATGGTGCCAGGCTTCAGGGACTACAGTTTTATGCCATAATAAATTTGTTGGTCTTTAAGGTGACCCAAATCTGTTCTTTTTGCTACAAACAGCCTAACATGGCTACTGCTCTGAAAATCTACACTCTGGCTATTAATTTCAAACTTGGAAAACTTTCAGAAACCAAAAGATTCTTAAAACAAATGAGCAATAGAATTACATCATATCCGGTTTCACTGAGAACCATTAACCAATGCTAGGTAGGAATTCTAAGGAAACTGCTTTGAATCAAAGATCTCAGAAGTGTCATTTTAGTACTATAGTAGAGTCTTGCTTATCCACCATAAACAGGCTGGTAGAACATTGGATAAGTGAAATGATGGATAATAAGGCGGGATTAAGGAAAAGCCTATTAAATGTCAAATTATGTTATGATTTTGCAAATTAAGCACCAAAACATCATGTTTTACAACAAATTGACAGGAAAGCAGTTCAATGCAGGGTAATGTTATGTAGCTTTGACTTTATCTCACCCATAAGATTGTCTTATGATGATGTTTTTGACTGTGTTATGTTTTTTATTTGATTGATTTTACCATGTATCTGTTTTATCTGTTTTTGGGCTTGTCCCCTTGTAAGCCACCCCGAGTCCCTTTGGGGAGATGGTGGCGGGGTATAAAAATAAAGTTGTTGTTGTTGTTATTATTATTATTAATTATTGTATTTACAAATTTAGCACCAAAACATCGCAATGTATTGAAATAGCTGTGGATCCGTTGGATGAACATAAGAACATAAGGGAGGCAGACTGCCCATTCCAGCATTCTGATAATACAGAAGCGTTGGATGATCAAAGGTTGATGTCCTTTTCAGTAACTAGCATGGAGAGAGCCACATTGTACCTCAGTGTCAAAATATAATGTATTCAATGGGGAAAACAGCTTTCTTAATGTGCATACCCTGCAACTATATTTATTCGACAGGGATTTTCCCTATCATTCCTGTGGCAATCCACTTAACCAGCTGGCTTAAAATGACCCAATTCCGTCTCTCCTTCCCTTTATCCTCAGTTTATTAAAAGTTCTGCAGAGTTCAAAGTGCAAAGTAGTTTGAAACTCAGAAAAAAGAGATGAAAATCTTGCATTTCCCATTAGGCCCAAGCAACAGTAAACTACTGCATTTTTTCTTCATTTGTGTATTCTTCTTCATTAATAACTCTCCCATCCTGAGAAACTCCAGATGTTCCTTGGCCACATGTGTCCTCATTTTCATCTGTGAAATGTGAGGGGGCATGAAGGTACCATAAACATAGCCAGATGTGTTAAGGCTGTGGTTCTCAACTTGTGGGTCCCCAGATGTTTTGGCCTTCAACTCATGGAAATCCTAACAGCTGGTAAACTGGCTGGGATTTCTGGGAGTTGTAGGCCAAAACACCTCAGGGCCCACAGGTTGAGGACCACTAAGGTATACTGAAAATAGGGTGAGTTTGCAAGCATCAATACCAAGATTGGAGTAGATATGTGTGTTAAAGAAAAAACCTCATTCAGTATATGCAGGTGCTGAATTAATACCAGGAAATTTGGGCCCCACCGGTAGAGTGTAACTGGGTGTGCTTTAGGATACATACTTTTTCTCTTGTTTGGGAGTTGGAAAAGCCATGCTCTCTGCATTTTGGGATGCATACAATGACCTTGTAAGTTTGTTACTCCATATAATTTATTTTTGATTCAATGCCACAACTTTATGTTTTTGACTTTGCTGAATAAGAGCAAATTCCTCTTTCAACTGTGTGAAGCTACTATATCTTTGATGGACTAGATTCCACACGATCTACAACAAGTTGCACATGACTTTCTAAAATCTCTAGATCTGCCATCTTCTTTATGCTTCATGCTAATTCATGAATTTGTGCCATATATAAACTAGAAAGATATTTAGCAAAACCAAAATTTCACACTATGTCTAAAAATCTAAGAAATACTAACAAAACGGTTCACAATCCTAGAATTGCGTTCCCCCCCTCTGCCCTCTTTTCCCCTAAGCAGAACTTTAGAAACTACCTGAGATAGTTGAGAGTCCCTCTGCCACCTCATTATTTTCTGTCAGGGTCGGCTTGAAAATGGGTCATTTTATACAATGCCTGGGATGTGACCGAAAGTACTTTGCTTGGGAGTTTGAGAAGGTGCAGAAGGGCTTGGTGCCTTCTTCAGAATTGTCCCAGATTTCTTTCCTTCCAGCCAGTACGTTATCATGTCACCTTTCCCCTTAAAAAGAACAAAACAAGTGCACGTGTATCATCAGCATCAACAAGACATTTTCATACGTCTCCCCACCTCCATGCTTGGATATGTTTTGCCTGGAGGAAAGAAGGTTAAGAAGTGACATGATAGCCATGTTTAAATGTCTGAAAGGATGTCATATGGAAGAAAGAGAAAGTTTGCTTTCTGCTACTACAGAGACTAGGACACAGAACAACTGATTCAAACTACAGGAAAAGAGATTTCACCTAAACATTAGTAGGAACTTCCTGACAATAATAACTGTTCACTTGTGGAATATGCTTCCTGGGAATGTAATGAAGTCTCCTTATCTGAAGATTTTTAGGCTAAGGTTGTCAGGAGTGCTTTAAATGTGTATTCCTGTGTAGCAGGAGATTAGACTGAGTGGCCCATGTTGTCTCTTCCAACTATAGACACCACTGGATCACAACTTCTGTGAGCTGTACACAGGACAGCCAATAGTGAAGTATAGAAAGTGTCATTGCTGGTATTTCAAGAGCCCTGATTTAAAGGCATGCAAAGGGCAGAGAAGCCACAACCAAAATCCGTTAGTAGGCTTCACATAATTACACAATTAGATTTGTATCTGGTTATTTACTTTAACACATCTAAGACATATCTGTTGGGGGGAAATCTTATCATCATTAATAAGCTCCCAGTTCTCTAAATAAAGGCCTATAATGTAATTACAGTAAAGTCTTGCTTATCCGGGCCTCCTAAGTATCCTATGCTAATAGTTTCCCTTCCTATGCGTTGACGCAAGACAATTGCAATAAGTTTAGTTTTTAATGTGTTACATTGTTTGCCTTGTACATTAAGTACTGATTTTATCCTTATTTTGTATACTACTCTGCTGTTGGAGCTTTTATTTGAAATGACCTGACGGTTACTCAATAAACGTGACTGACTGACTGACTGCTTATCCAACATAAACAGGCTGGCAGAAGGTTGGATAAGCGAAAATGTTGGCTAATAAGGAGTGAGTAAGGAAAAGCCTATTAAACATCAAAATATGTTATGATTTTACAAATTAAGCACCAAACCATCATGTTTTGCAACAAATTGACAGAAAAAGAAGTTCAGTACATGGTAACGTTATGTAGTAATTACTATATTTACGAATTTGGCACCAAAACATCACAATGTATTGAAACAGCTGTAGATCCGGGAGAGAGGCAAACTGCATTAGATGATACAGAATGTTGGATGAGTGAAAGTTGGATAAGCAAGACTCTACTGTAGTTTTACTTCCTTTCCACAATTGAACATATAACTTTTAGTGAAACTACATCCAGCAAAATTAAAACCTGTTCTAGTTTGAAGCTAGCTGAGCACCAAGTAATACACAGGTAAATAAAAACAAGATGGAGGCTGACACACATAGGGAAGATTAAAGGAGAGAGGATAAGCCAAACAAAAAAACTGAAAAGCCACTCCAAATATTGACCTCTCTGGTGCTTGACTTTTAGCTTTCCCTGTTGTCTTTTATCAAGGGAAGTTCACCATCAGAAGCAAAGAAAGCTTCCAGGCTAGATAGCAGATTTTAGATGGCCAACAAAGAATAACAAAAATTGGCTATTGACTTTGATATATTTTGTTGTAATAGATGAGGAGTGTTGTATGCCACATTTTCTTTCTTATATGGCAAAGGGTTTGGTTGTTTTGAAGTACTATCCATGTTAGCTAGGATGAAGGGGTGACAGTGGTGCTATTTAATTAGATATATGGAATGATGACGATGTGACGGAAACTGATTTCAACATGACGCTGAAACTGCAATTGTTTGTTTTTAATTGTTAATTTGTTGTTATATGGTTATTTTTTGGTTTGTTTGCTTGTGTTGTATTGAGGACAGAGACTGCCTTCTGTAAACCGTCCCGAGTCGCCTTCGGGCTGAGAGGGGCGGTATAGAAACGTGACAAATAAATAAATTTTGTATTCTTCTTCACTCATCATATATGACTTTAATTGGCCTACGTAAAACCTGGCAGTTTTTCTGATGATATATCTGGGAAAACCAACCTCCTAATGTTAGAAAAGGTGGTGATCAAGCCTGAGTCGGCCATACCACTGGTATTGGAAAATCTCAGTTGTGAGAGAAAGCTGGCGTCTTTTATAACGTACCTTTATATTTCAGGACTAAAATTTCACATGAAAAATAGGTTTTGGTTAATGTAAGGCAATGATAACTCTCAATATTTTGATCAAATTACTGTTCCTAGTATTCCTTCCAAGAGATACTGAGTCTTAATGTGCCTTGAGGAGAAGTCCCAAAAGGTGCATTCTTCATGCTTCTGTGTGGATGAGAGGCCAGCTGAATGTAAGGAGTTAAAACAAAAGCCTTCCAGAGGACAGCCTTTCATTTTCCTTTGGAAAAGCCTGAACACAAATGTTTCATATTTACCTTGACTTGCAAATTCCCTCGGCACACCAATATGTACTCTCCAATCTGTTCCAGCAGCTGGTACGTGTTTGAACTGCACTGTATTTTGAGAGCTAAAGGGAAAGATATAGCAGTCACACAACTGTTATATCGGCATCCATTTTCAAAGATACCTAATGACAGATACTGACTATTCATCACCATGTCTACTACTATATCATGCCAATTGATGTACTCATGAGGTCTTGTCATATGCTTGAGGACATCTCCAGATAAACATGCAATTTAATATCCCAACCTTATTTCTGACAGTGATTTCCTGCTCATTGATGCTGCTTATATACTCACCCTTCTACCTTCAAAATATGACTTCCAATCATGTGGAACATGACTTGGTCTTGCCAACTTTTCTACTAATCTGACAATCACAAATTTCAGGGAGGGATACCAATATTTATGACCAAATAATGACAATCAGATTTTGGATGTTTTCTGTAATGGATACAGCTGATAGGACCAGAGTAACCTGAACTGGCACATTCCAGCCCTGAATGAGGTTTTTGCTACCCCTGAGTCTCTCCTAGGGTCCTTTTATATACCCACTCAACTTGGTTGGAGGGGGGGGATTACTGTTCCTGGAATACTTTAGAGTTTTATAACTCCCACCCTGTCTTAAATGTTCAGAGCACAAAGGCAGGCAAGCAATTTAAAACTGGAAATCTACAGTGAAAAATGTTATTGTCTAAATCAAATGTGGGTAGAAACTAGAAAGTACTATATCTTTCTAGTAGTCTATGTAGTAGGCTGAGAATTTCAGCCCTTCTCAAAAAATATGCTGGAAAGGGTCAGACTTTCCTCCTTGTTACCCCCTACGAGTGGCAATTCTGCAAAAGAATTCTGCAGATTTCTGTTCCAATGTGCCTTCCCTGAATGAAGTAAATGATGCCCTGCAAAGTCCTTAGAAGCACTTTAATTACCTGCTGTATGTCTACCCCATAGTATCCCCGACTTTCGACTATATGCAAACTACCTCTGTCTGCACCCAGTGTTTATTTATTTTAAATATTTTTAATATTCACATTTGGCCCGCCCGAAATGGTTTTAAATTGTCTGTGTGTTTGAGTTTTATTGATTGTTTTTTATAATTGCTATGTTTTGTTATTATGTGTTATTGGACTTGGCCTCATGTAAGCCACTCCAAGTCCCCTTGGGGAGATGGGTGCGGGGTATAAATAAAGTTAATAAAAATAATAAATAAGACACAAGACCTTCCATACATTGCCCTTCTTTCCAAAGAGGATTTTACCAAAGCAGACTGTTCAAATTATCATGTCAAGAAAAACATTTGAGATGACTTTATTTCCCATTCATTATTTCTCACTGAGATTTGGTGATTTCGGAAACTCTACCTTCACTGGTTGACTCCATCCTGGAAGCAGTGTTGACAGTGTCCCCAAATAAGCAATATCGGGGCATTTTGGTTCCAACAACACCTGCCACAACTGGCCCTAAAGAAGACAAAATTGTTCAAAAAGACTTTGAACTCCTCAGCACTAAGTTGATTATAGTGTTAGATAATAGCCAGGTCAGGTACAGTAAATTATCCATCCTATGAAGGATAACTGAATTTTTAAAAAGCTAACAAAAGTATAACATTGGAAATCAAAATTAGAATGAGGACGAAGAACAACATGGAGAGGAGAATTGTCTCACTCC
Organism: Anolis apletophallus; assembly: GCA_030556195.1. Taxonomy (NCBI): domain Eukaryota; kingdom Metazoa; phylum Chordata; class Lepidosauria; order Squamata; family Anolidae; genus Anolis; species Anolis apletophallus. Next base: position 118,553,600 of record JARBWK010000006.1, on the reverse strand, counting down.
TTCTAGGAATGCAATTCACATTATTATGAGTCGTATATGCATATAATACCCCCCCAACCCAAATACAGCCAGATTAAGCCATTTAGGCCAACACTTTTATGCATTTATCCCCCTCCTCTTGCTCGTGTTGCACTTCTCCCCAGTTCTTGATGAAGTCAACTTGATAACTCTAAAAGTATGTAATCTATACAAGTGTCTAGAAGCAATAAAGCTATTTTTTCATGTTTAATATATCTAATGACCATATTCCAAGTGAAAATAAGTTTTGACTTGGTAAATGCCATAACACTGCCCACTATCATACCAGAATGGATGCCTGCTCTAATCTTTAGCTGGGTATTGGGCTTGTGTGGGATCTTAAATGTTTCGCACACCGAGACAAGGTCCAGAGCCATACTTGCAATTTCACTGGCATGACAAATACCATTCTCTTTAGGCACTCCGGACACAACCATGTCTGAAAATGAAGAAAAAGAGGTCAACGGAAAAGTCACAAAAAGTTAAGAAACAACACTCTAAAATGGCTAAAAACATGGGGAACTACATTTCCCAGCATCCCCCGCAACAACGATGTACGCCGCATATGTGCAGAAACATTCAGCGCGCGTCCAGACCCCTTCTCTCTCCTCCCCCCCCCCGGCAAACAGGAAACAACAAAAAACCATTTCTCTCTCCTTCCACCTGCCCCAGAGCAAACAAAACACACAAATATTAATACCCGCTGGGGGCCAGCCAGGTCCATGTGCACCCCTTGCCCTCAATAACGGCAAGGTGACAGCGTGAAAGCGGCTTCCGGGCCACCAACTTCACCGTGGGACTACACGTTCCAGAAAGCCCCGCGTGGCCACTCTCCGCCCTCCTCGCGTGCCTTGCTCTGCTGCCAAGATGGGATGGAGTGGGCAGTGCGAAGCCGGAAGAGGGCCGTCACCTCGGAGGCAGCCAGGTGGGTGGGTAGGCAGCCATGGGGACCCGTGTCAAGTGAGTCCGGGAACCGGGGAGGGGACGGGGAAAGGGGAGGGGCGACGGGGAAAGGGAAGGGGCACCGCCTTCACATGAGCACTATTGTGCACGCACATCAAAACCACTTCTCCCCCACCCAAAGGAAAGTAAACAACAAGACCCATACCAACCCACTGGTGAGCGGCCCGGGACGAAAGGAAGGGGAGAAAGACAGAAAGGGAAAGATAATAAAGGAAGGTCAACCTGGTGAGGGGAGGAGAAAAAGGAAGGAAAGAAAGAGAGGGAGGGAACGGAGGGAGGGAAAGAAAGGGGAGGACTGATTGAGAAAGGGAATGAATGGGAGGAAGGAGGGAAAGGAAAGACGGAAGGAAGGAGGAAAGAGAAGGAAAAAGCTGAAGGATGAGGGAGACAGGGTGGAGAGCAAGAACGAAAGGCAGGAAGGGATGTTGCTGTTGTTCTTTGTCACAGCAACGCGTGGCCGGGTTCAGCTAGTAAGTAAATAAGCATAAATTGTGTGCCCTGTTGGGCTACTGTAGTTGCCTCAGAATACTGGGCACAGACAATGGACATAACTCCTGCTCTGATGGGGATGAATGCACACCATAAATTAGCCCACCCTATATTGTTTTAGCTGGCTAATCCTCACACAATACATCCTTTACATCAGTGGTTCTCAACCTTAAAAAAACAACAACCAGGAACCACTTTGATCAGGGACCACTCTCCAACATTAGTACCAATAGGGTTACGAATCAGTTTTTGGTCAACTTTAGATTCAATTTGGTTATTGGGGGTTCTGATTCAGAAAACGGCATTGGATAGACCACATCAGCTCTAGTTTCTGATACAGAACATATGGCATCCTGTAGTTGCTATCTACTCACTCACAAAAACCCCCCATATTTAATAAGCCTCAGCACTATAAGAGGGTTTTGTGAGACCAGTCAATTTCATTACAATGGTGTAGTAATGGTGAGGCTGTGGACCATATTTTAGTTTTTGCAGATCCCTGGTGGTCCATGGACCACAGGCTGAGAACCACTGCTTTACATCCTTTGATCCATGAACCTTTCTGTTGGGTGTTTTGTGGTGGTAGGAGGGATTTTTTTTGAGAATCTACTAGGTTCAGTTTTTGCTCGTCTTGAGTTTCTAGCTCTTTTGTTTCCATTTCACCATCTAGTAATTATATTTGCATAAGTAATAATTAAGGGAAGTGACTTCATGAAGGGTAATTGGATGCAAGTAAAATTATGTCAACATTTATACAGCATGTTTCAAATGTGCAAAGCAGCTTGCATACATTACTTCAAGCAATTCCATGTTTATAATGTAGACTATTATTATCAAACTCTTTTAAGAAAGTAGATACAGGCAAAACAAATGAATTTTGCTTTGTCTTGAAAATTTGGGTTGAGATCAAAGATGGGATGGGAACTGTCTAGCTCCCTCCTTGTGATCTTACTTGCTATACATTATGACTCTCATATCCATGGGGAATACATTCATGAACTTCACATGAATATGAGAAATCATGGATAGATAATATTCAACTCTATTGAAATGAAGGACTTCTAGCTCAGGAATACTATAAAGGCCATGCTGGACCTAGAAAATATTTTACCAGATGTGTATAAATAAAACAACATTCCTGTGTACTGTATTACACATTGGAAACTTTCCTTGATACAATTAATTCTTCTAGATATAAATAACTTAATGGTTTGTCCTTGGTAATATACACATGGCCTTTATTGGCCATGAAATTCTCAGCCTACTACATACAACAGCAAAATCACAACACACGCATATACAACAAGAAGTCACAGTAAAAAGGAAAACATACTTAAAAGTTACTAATCTCAAGAATAAAATTTACAACAGTCTCACAAAAGAATGGATCAGAGTTGTCCTTGGTAATGATTTTATTGCTGTAGTACAGAAAGTGTCATAATTGGAGTTTGGTGGCCTTTTCATCAGTTTGGATGCCCTTTCTCCATTTTTTCATATCCATTTGGAGCAAGAACCTTTGAAGATCTGCCTAATGAAATGATGACGATAATAATCTGAAGCACTTACAAGCATCTCCAATTGTTTCCACTTTGTAGACATCATAATTGTCTATGATGTCATCAAAGGTTGTATAGAGTTTATTGAGGAAGTCAACAACTTGGTAAGGTGTACTGGTACTAGAGAGCTGAGTGAAGCCAACAATGTCACTGGAAAGAAAGGAGAAACCTCATCATGGTATATGTCTAAGTCAGGATTTATTTTTTAAAAACTTCAATTAAACAGTTTAAATACACATTTCTATTTCCTCTGAAACCCCCCCCCCCATTTTTTTGTTTTTATTATTGTTTGACTTTGGAAGAAAAGAGACCTAAGAGGAAGATTAAAGCATAATGCAAAGGTATGTGACCTTAAACCTTTTTTTTGACCAGGGATCACTTGACCAGGGACCACTCTCCAACATTAGTACCAAAGGGTTACAACTTTAGATTGGGTTTGGGGTGCCTATTCAGAAAATTGCATTGGATAGACCATATCAGCTCTAGTTTCTGATACAGAACATATGTCATGGTCAGCAACAGGGAAGGAGTGGCAGGTGGCATGAAAGAAGTAGAAATAAATAAAATAAAGAGGAAAGAGGCTGCTGAACCAGATTTTCATCCTCGTGGCCCACTGATGGTCCATGACCCACAGGTTAAGAACCACTGCCTTAAACACATGGCCTAAATCCTGTTTCTGCTTCTAACTAGCATAAACCATTTGAATCCAATGGTTTACTCTATAATAAATAATAATAATAATAATAATCACTTTATTTGTAGACCTCCCTACCTCCCTGAAGGGACTCAGGGCAGTTTCCAACATATATGGCAAACATTTAATGCAAATGAGTTAGGAGCAAAAACAAGATTCACATGTTGATTCCATCAATAATGGATGTTCTGGTTGGCATCAACCAACAGGAAGTCAGCAGGAAAACTAGGTTTGTTAATTAGCAATGGAGAATAAATAGACCTCCAGATGTTGCGCTACAATTCCTGCAATCTCTCAGCACTGACTATGCTTGGTATGACTGATGGAAATTGAATCCTAGGAACCAAAAGAAGGTTCATTCTTTACTGTGGATTCCCTTCAACCCAGCCAATTTTGTTCTGCCATTAAGCTGTCTTTAGAGGGCAAACAGCTGTGCCCATAAAAAAAACCCAACTTCCTCTAAGCCCTGGTACATGGAATTCCCATACTAAAGATTAAAATTTTTCCAATTCATGCAATGATGGATAGCAATCAAATTCTGCAGTGGAATATCTGTCCAAAAATGTTAATTAGCATTTTATTTGTTTCAAATATATTTGTTTATAGGACAAGAGAGCTCAGTAACATCAGTTGCGCATCCAAATGAGTCAATTAAACTTCATTTGCGCGTGCGTGTGTGTGTGTATAGGGGGTAGGTATAATTTATTTTATAGACATTGGATTTAATCTGTTGGGTAGATACATCTTTTGATGTTGTCCACCCTGTCATACATAAATCCTGTCCATCTATAGACAAGACACATACTGTAAGCATAAATCAGTAGACATTAATCAGCAGAATTTTAATGAACTTGCTTGCTGAATGCAGAAGTTTGAACTTCAGAACAATTCTAAACAATGATGCCTTTTGCTCACAGGGGAAAAAATACAAGATCAAACATTATATCACACAAAGTTTTGTGTACAAACAATTATTCCTCAAGATGAATCAGAGTGAGTTCCTACTTTATGTACTAATGCCCTGGCACTAAGGGTGAACCTAGACCAGGGGTGGGCAATTACTGGCCCTCCAGGTGTTTTGGACTTCAACTCCCAGAAATCCTAACAGCTAGTAAACTGGCTAGGATTTCTGGGAGTTGAAGTCCAAAACACCTGTAATTGCCCACCCCTGACCTAGACTGTAGAATCAATGCAGTTTGACACCCCTTTAACTGTTATGGCTCAATGCTCTGGAATCATGGGAGTTGTAGTATTACAAAGCCTTTAGCCTTCTCTGGTGACAACTACACTTCCATATAAACCAGTTACAGAATGGAGATTAACTGCAATTAACTGGACTTTATGGAAGTGTAGACTCATATAATCTATACAATGTGGTCCAATCTGCATTATATGAGTCTATACCAGGCATGGGCAAACTTTCTAACTTGGGGGACGCATGGTGGGCTGGAGTGGGGTGGGCGGGCTGGGAGAGAGGGGGTTCTCCCCAAGTCCCCTCTCTCCCCTTCCTCTTGTCTTTCGGAGGCAGCAAGTGAAGCTCCCAAGTTAGAAACGTTTGGATCCCAAAAGGGTTAGCCTTGGTCAGGATAAGATGTGGATAGGAGAGAAAAAGTGTATTTATTAGACCACATATTGCCTACTTCTGATACATAATTATAGAATCCTAAAGCTGGAAGAGACCCTTAAGGGCCATCCAGTTCAACCCCTTGCCATGCAAGAAGGCACCATCAAAGCACTCCCGATAGACAGCCTATATGGAAAAGCCTCCTGAGAAGGAGACTCTAGCACTCTCCGAGCCAGCCGATGCCACTCTCCAACAGCTCTCACTCTCAGGAAGTCCTTCCTAATCTTTTCAGTTGGATTTCTTTCCTTGCCATTTGAAACCACTGCTCCCTTGTGCCCTGGTCTCAAGAGCAGCAGAAAGTCAATTTTGCCCCTCCTCCTCAATGGGACACTCTTTGATATCTTGAAACATGGTTCTCATGTTCCCTCTCTACCTTCTCTTCACACAGGGAGGAAGGAAGGAAGAGAAGGAAGGAAGAGAAGGATGAAAAGAAGAAAGGGTGGAAGGGAATGGAGGGAAGGAAGGAGGAAAGACAAAGAAGGAAGGAAGGAGAAAGAAAGAGGGAAGGAAGGATGAAAGGGTGGGAGGGAGGTAAGGATGAACGGAAAGGATAGGACAGGATGGCGAAAGAGAGGAGGACTTGAGAAAAGAGCCCAAATCTAACCCTGGGTCTGGATTTGCCCATACCTGGTCTCCATTGACCATTATAATACAGTTCAAACTTTATGATATGACAGTATAGACGAAGCCTCTGTCAAAGACTGCTCATGCCTCACCAAATTCCAGGATTGCAGAACATTGAACCACAACAGTTAAAGGGGTGAAAAACTGCATTGATTCTACAATGTAAATGTACCCTGAGTCTGCTGCGGCTCCTATAGAATTATTATCATATGTTCCATATTCCCATTGCAACCACTCCTCCTAGTTCAAATTATATATTTTAAAGACAAACCTGAAAGCATTTTCATTTATTTTATACAAAAATACAATGTTCTACCTAATCTACTTGGGTATATATAGGAAGACTTCAGCTCTCCCCCACTCCCACTGGAGTCTCTTTTCCCCACAGTTGTGATTTGCATTGCCAGGATATGATTCATGTGGCTTAAGCACCCACCAAAGAGCAAGATCTGTTACTGCTGTTGCTAAGCCTCATACAACTCAGTGGAATGGTAGATCAGATTCCATGAAATTTTGGGTGTCGTTCACTTCAAAGAGAGTCAGTACTTGAATTGAATCTGCTAACACAATTCCACAAGGATGTTGGTTCTGGAGAAGGTGGAGAAGTGTGTTACTCATTGTAGACATCCTTGATAGTCTGGGTCTCAAAGTCTGCTGCAGTTTTTTCCTACTGTAGCTACTAGCTTGCATTTCTCCAATATGTCTGTAAAGCCAGTTATATAAGGCAATGAAAAACAATAAATGTGTGCCTCATCACGGACACTTGAACTGTATATCTGCAGAAGCACCTCTCCATCTTTAGAAAAGAAAGCATTTCTTCAATTCTAAGATGCCATCAGTTCTAAGGCACACATTAATTTCACTATCACAAAGAGAGAGAAAGGTGTATTTATAAATATCAAAAGAACCTGTGCTTATAGAGAGGTTGATATGGGGAAAAGTGCATCTTCAAATTGGAAAACAGGATATTTCTCACAGGCTAAGTAGCATCCACCAATGAATTCCTTCCCCATTACCTGAAAAAGATGGTAGAGTTGATGTAACTTTGAGCCTGTGAGGGTTTCCCTTGCCTTAAATCATCAGCCACCTGTTTTGGTAACATGCCTATATTGAATGACAAACAAAGTTATTATTAGTATCATAAAATTCTGACTTGAACTCATTGTATTAAAAAGAACCATAAGAGCCTTCATGGGACAAAAAACTACTCGGCTAACGTATAAATTGCTCCACTGACCTCTAAATGTAGACCAAAGGAAGGGAAAGTGTGGCTGCCTAGATTAGTGGTGGGATTAGTGGCCTTCCAAGGCTGGATCTACACTGCCCTATATCCCAGAATCTGGCCAAGATTTTCTTCTTATCCCAGATTATGTGACAGTGTAGACTCATATAATCCACTTTTATTTTTGTGTCAGGCGCAACTTGAGAAACTGCAAGACACTTCTGGTGTAAGAAAATTGGCTGTCTGCAAGGACATTGCCCAGGGAACACCCGGATTTTTGCTGTTTTACCATCCTTGTGGGAGGCTTCTCTCAGGTCCCTGAATAGGGAGCTGAAGCTGACAGAGGGAGCTCAACCTGCCACTGACCTGCCGGCACAAGGGTTTAACCCATTGCACCACTGGGGGCTCCATATAAGCCAATTCAAAGTAGATAATCTGGGATCAGATCCTGGGATATAGAGCAGTGTAGATCCATCCCTAGTGAATGGATGAATTGTTTATTTTACCAGCCACAGGGCACGACATCAATAAATGTACAACCTTTAAAAGTACAATGAACATTTTCCAATATAAACATTAAAACTTATACTGGCTCTTTAAAATTACAGCATCAGTAACATGATAACAATAACAATCTCTGATTTATATCACCCCAAACTAACTTCCATTTCCTAGTGTTGTTGAAGTGTAACCCCCATCATTCTTTACCATTGGCTGTTCTGATGGGACTCGCAGAAGTCCAATAACACACTGAAAGTGGTTTAATTCCCACTTCAATGTAGCTATAGAGCAGGCATTGGCAAATTTTGGCCCTCCAGATGTTTTGAACTTAAACCCTCACAACAACTGGTAAGCTGTCTGAGATTTCTGGGAGTTGAAGTAAAAAAGCATATGGAGGGCCAAAGTTTGCCCATGCTTGGTATAGACCAGTGGTTCCCAACTGGTGGGTCTCCAGATGTTTTGGCTTACAACTCCCAGAAACCCTAACAGCTGTAAACTGGCTGGGATTTCTGAGAGTTGTAGGCCAAAACACCTGGAGATGCACAGGTTGGGAATCACTGGTATAGACCAAATCCTTTTGAATGTTGTAAGAACAGAAAGCCGCACTAGCGTAGGGATATATGTTGCTCCTTTCAACAGAACTTGGAATTATCCCAATTTGAAGGAATGGTGCATCTGTTTGAGAAACATTTTTGAGGTCCTGGATAGCTCATTGTTTGAGCTGTGAAAGACTTTTCATACTATGGTTCATAAGATGAATGGTTTGATTCAAAAGGATCCTGGGGCTTCCAGATGGAAAGCTTCTCATGCTACCAGTCAAAAGGTGTTCTTCTCTAATGCCTTTATCTTCTTAAATGCATCCTTTTGTTGTAAAAGGAAAAAAAGAAAGATAGATGTGATGTGATGTAAAAGCATAGTCAGACTCCACTGTGATAATATCTAGACTTCTGCAATGTTCTTTGAAAAAGCCAAGAATTTTTTTTAAAAAAACTTCTTGATTGAGTACCCTAATGCAGTGTTTCCCAACCTTTTTTGAGCCGCGGCACACTTTTTACATTTGCAAAATCCTGGGGCACACCACCAACCAAAATGACACTCTAACACAGTAATACATATAATTAATATGTTTTTAAATGTATTTATACACTCAGTGTGAAACCTGGGCCTGTTTCGATGAACACAACATAGATATCCTGGCAGGAATGGCAGAAAGACACAAACTTTCCACACAGAACTCCCATAACCAAGAGAAAAATGCTATAAGAGTTTGGTGGGCATTGGCCTTGAATTTTGGAGTTGTAGTTCACCTATATCCAGAGGGCACTGTGGACTCAAACAATGTTGGATCAGGACCAAACTTGGCACGAATACTCAATATGCCCAAATATGAACGCAGATGGAGTTCAGGGGAAATAGACCTTGACATTTGGGAGTTGTAGTTGCTCGGATTTATAGTTCCCCTACAATCAAAGAGCATTCTGAACCCCACCAATGATAGAACTGGGCCAAACATCCCACACAGAACCCACAGGAGGCAAGAGGAGGTCTCTACTTGGGGAAAGGGAGGTGGGTCTTCCCAATGCATGGAGAGGGAGAGACCAAGTAGACAACGGGTGGGAAGAAGGCCTTTATAGAGTTAGGTTTCTTAGGGTTTTTATACTTCAACACACTAGACTCTCCCCCCTCCCCTCCTGGAGGTTCCAATTTCCCACGGCACACCTGATGATCGCTCACGGCACACTAGTGTGCCCCGGCACACTGGTTGAGAAACACTGCCCTAATGTATTGCATTATTTTTCAGGTACGAAAATTCAGGCAGATCTAGCCATTTTCAAACTCCCAGCTGACTCATAGCCCTGTTAGGAAGCTATAAATGTTAAGATTCCAAAATAGAAATGCTTTATTCAAACAATTCATCCCTGTATTATTTCCAATCTTTTAGACTGTGTTTTGATTGCATTTGTGTATTTTATTTTTATTAGAGGATTTGAAAAGCTATACTTCTGCTTTTATTCGTGGCTTCCTACTGTCTCCTACCTTCCCTTCCCCTTCTCCTATCCAAGGATTCATTAAACAACATCCAGTGGTGGCTTGTGGTTTCCACGTCACTGGAATAACACACCCACTCTGGAGCTGTCCATGGTGCTGAGACCTAATTCCAAAGGCTCAGAACTTTGGATATCTCCCCTAAAATCAGCTTCAATATACCACTGGAATGATGGAGCAGATTTATCATTCTGATGTGAAAGCCACTAGCTATGATGACAGTAACCACTTGGAAAATAATATAGAGGGAATAAGTTGACTCACCATATGTTTCTTAGATATTTTTATTTCATACTAAAGAGGCAATCCATGTTTCAGTCTAACATGCAAGGAACAGAGGTGGAAATCTCAAAGCAGTGTGTGGGTTTTTCTTTTTTTTTTAATGTATGTATAGGTTTATTAAAGTAGCCACTAGCCTTACAAGGTTTAACCCATTGTGCCACTAGGGGCTCCCTTTAGTTGTTAATCTTCACATAATTACAATCGTAGGAAGATGCTTCAAAAGCTTTTAGATGCATTTGTGCCAGCAGGACTGCTGATTGAAAGGTCAGAGGTTCGAATTCAGGGAGTGGGGTGAGCTTCCCCTGTCAGCTCCAGCTCCTCATGCAGGGACCTGAGAGAAGCCTCCCACAAGGATGGTGGAAGTCTTGTCTTCTCACAAGCTAAGCTCATTCTGGGGATGGAAGGCCGGCCCAACTCCATATCCGATAATTTCCATCGCTGCCTTGAAGCCGTTACTGGATGGCTGCGAGCCAGTAGGTTGAAGGTGAATCCGGCTAAGATGGAGATCCTGTGGCTGGGTCGTCCGGGTATGGGAGAGATCCAGCTCCCAACCCTGGATGGGGCGACGCTTCACCCGTCTTCATCTGTCAAAAGTCTGGGAGTCACACCGGACTCCCAACTGTCGATGGAGAAACATATCTCCATCGTCAGCGGAGTAGCCTTCCATCACCTCCGGCAGGCGAGGAAGCTGGTTCCCTGTCCCGCTACGACCTAGCCACAGTGGTCCAAGCCATTGTCATCTCAAGATTGGTTGAGAAGAGCGGGGTAAAATCCTGAAATCCTGAAATACTGTAATGCTCTTTACATTGGCCTTCCTTTGTCGGTGATCCGGAAGCTCAAGCTGGTGCAGAACGTTGCAGCTCGGCTCATGGCAGGCCTTCCATCTCACTGCTACATTACACCTGTTCTGCGTGAACTGCACTGGCTTCCAATAGAGCACCGGATCACCTTCAAGGTGTTGATGTTAACCTTTAAGGCCTTGAATGGTCTGGGGCCAGTGTACTTAAGGGACCGCCTCTCCCAATATAATCCCCCAAGACCACTGCGATCTGAGTCCTTGAACCTCCTTGTGGTACCGAGCTGCCAATTCCTCCACCTGTCGTCAACGCGAAGGAGGGCTTTTAGTGCCATCGCGCCAGCTCTGTGGAACGCTCTTCCCCCCACAATTCGAGCACAGTCCAATCTGTTAGCCTTCCGCAAGGTCTGTAAAACCCACCTATTTGTACAGGCGTTCGGTCGGTAAATAACTCTAGGCCGCCCACTATGCTATGTAGGCCGTGAGAGTTATTTTGATGTGTATGTGTTTGTATCATTTTAACCTGTGTAATTTTAATGTGGGGACACTGGTCCGTTGTTTTTATAGTGTTTTTATTGTTTTAGCACATGTAAGTCGCCCCGAGCCTATCGGAAGGGGCGACCAACAAATCGAAATAAATAAATAAATAAATAAAACCTCCAGGCATCCCTGGGCAATGTCCTTGCAGATGGCCAATTCTCTCACACCAGAAGTGACTTGCAGTTTCTCAAATCGCTCCTGACATTAAAAAACAATTAAAGAACTAATAAACAAGAAAAGAGACCAACAACAAATCATCTTCTAGCTCAGGGCTGTCCAACTGGCGGCCCGGGGGGCCATATACGGCCCCCCAGCCCATTCCCTCCAGCCCCCTAAGCTTTTTAATAAAAAATAAAAATTGGAATTTTTTTTAAAACCTACTTCTGGGTTCGGAGCAAATATCGCGAGAATACGCAATCCACACGGGATTTTGCTGTCAACGCGAGATCACACCGGTGTTGACAGCGAAATCCCGTGTGGATTGCGTATTCTCGCGATACTCTTCGGCTACTCTACTACTGGATTGCTGAGGCCCACAGACACGATTAGGACCTTCTTCGACTCAGTCGGTCGTCGCCTCTCTCGTCGTCCGGGTACTACTGGATCCTGCGCAAAGATAGGCCAAAGTAGGGGGCTCCTCAGGGGGCTCCTCATTCCCTCCCCCCATCTCCCTTCATGTATTAAATATAAAATTAAATATATTTAAAGATGAAATAAGGGGAGATGGGATAAGGGGGAGGGGAGGATGGAATTAAATATATTTAATATTAAATAAAAAGGGGAGGGGAGGATGGAATTAAATATATTTAATATTAAATAAAAATAAGGGGAGGGGAGGATGGAATTAAATATATTTAATATTAAATTAAAATAATTTAATATCTTATCCCTGCATTTTATCTCAGTAAAAGATTATATTTGACTGTATGGATGCCCCTTTTGAATGCCCACCTTGCATTTAATGTTAGTAAAAGATTATATTTGACTGTATGCATGAGGGGCGGGGTGGGGGCGGAGCCGGGGAGAGATCAGAGCTGGGGGTGGGGACGGAGCTGGGGCTGGGGGCGGAGCCAGGGGCAGGGGCAGACCCTACGCCCCCCAGGTCATCAGTGACCGGAATTCAGGCCCCTGGGCTGGTAGAAGTTGGACAGCCCTGTTCTAGCTAAACTACTGATCAGTTTTTCATAATACCCTTTATTGATACTTACTATACAACAATCGGTCTGTCTTTTGCTTTTCATGCATTAAGTCTTGCGTCCTCTCTCCTACTAACACTTCCAGGTGTTTACTGTATTTCTCCATCTAAGCAAACAAAAAATGTATTCAGCATGAGTAACATCTGAAGATATTCTGTGTGGGAGGATAATTGGCCAAGCATTCACCGGCAGCAATCTCGCATCACCATCAGATGTTTGCATAAAGGCTTGTGAGAAGATTTTACATCACTACCATCACAGGCCCTCTACAAAGAAATTGAGTTTCTTTGAGATATTAAACAAAACCTTACTTGAAAAGAGGTCTGAAAGCACTGGCACAATGGCAGCTGATCAGCTACTATACACATTACACAACAACCAGGTGCACACTGGTGTTTTCTACATTGAATACATAATGTGAAAGGAAGAATTTATCTCTAAACTTGAGGATATATAGTGGTAAGCAACAGAATATGATCCTTGAGATGGTCATTGTGGTCTTTAAGATGCTATAGAATACTTTTATTTTAATTCTAGAGTTTTTACTCCTAATGTTTCTCTTCAAAACCGCCCAAAGCTGCAAATCACTTTTAAAATCGGTTGCAATGGTTCCCACTGTTTTAAAAACCATTTTAATAGGTTGTGGATGCTCTCACTATTTTTAAAACCTACTCTGTAAACCAGGAATAGTCTTCTTGTCACATCTTGATTTGTTGTTGGTTTGTTTTTTGTACTCACTGTCTATCAGCCCAACAGACATTGTTGGGACATTGGCAGGATGCTGTATTCCAGATCCAGCACAGATGCCCACCCCCGTTTTCACCTTTTTCCTTACTGCCATCTTATTTCTATACATACATTTTCCTGTGACATGTTTTTACAGCTTGCAAGCATAACCACCAGTGAATATGGATTTGCTATAGCACTCTCAGGTCTAATAAAGCAGCTGCAGTGCTTACCAAAGTCATCATCATGTCCACTGGGCTAACTTTGTTTGGGTTCATCTTGTGCAATAGTTTCTTGATTTGCTCAAAGGAAAGCCTTTGTATTGGATTGCTCTTTTGACACTTTCTGATCAGCTGCAAGGAAAAAGGATAAAGGAGAGCAGGTCATCCCTTCCAATTTGTGTAGCTCGTTGTCGACCTTTGCAACCCGAAAGACAGTTGCATCTGTCAAGTAGGAAATTTAGGTACCGCTTTGTGGGGAGGCTAAATTTAACTGATTTACGAGGCCATAAAATCTCCAGGAAGTACACAAAAGAATGAAGGAATGCGACATCTCCCCCTGGTGGCCAGAAGCTGGAATGTTAAATTGCCTCTATGTCTGACTATATATTTTGTATGTCTATGACATTGAATGTTGGTTTGCCTGTATATGTGCATTGTGATCCTCCCTGAGTCTCTTGTGGGGTGAGAAGGGCGGAATATAAATGATGTAAATAAATAATAAATAAATAATTCAAACAGTGGCTGTCATATCAGTGGGTTAGTGAATTCTCTTTGGGTTTTGATCCAAACTTTCAAGGAATTGTCCAAGCCCCTGAACTTATTTGGGAGATAACCCCTTTAAAAACATGCCTCTTAGGAGGACAGATGTCATAAGGAAGAGTGAGTTTTCTGCTGCCCTGGAGAGTATGGGTTCAAATGACAGGAAAAAAGATTCCACTTTAACATTAGGAAGATCTTCTTGACTGTAAGAGCTGTTCAGCAGTGGAACTCTCTGCCTCGGAGTGTGGTAGAGGCTCAGTCTTTGGAAGCTTTTAAATAGAGGCAGGATGGCTATCTGTTGGAAGTGCTTTGTGCTTTTTCTGAATGGCAGAGGGTTGGACTTGATGACCCAAAAGGTCTCTTCCAGCTGCATGATTCTATGATTCTACAGGGTAGGAAAGTGGATTAAATGTCAGAATACTTGTTTGCACATCTATGTATACTCTTCAGGGCTAAAATAAGCTAACTCCGCTGCCAGCTCGACCAAGGCGGGTCTGCGCTGCTCGTGTTATTGGACCTCACGGCAGCGTTTGACACGGTCGACCACAATCTATTGATCCACCGCCTGGCCGTGGCTGGAGTGAGGGGGACAGCCCTTAAATGGCTGACCTCCTTCCTCCACCAGCGGTCTCAGCGTGTGAGGAGGGGCGAGGTGGTCTCCGAGGGCTCCCCACTACTCTGTGGGGTCCCCCAGGGGGCCATTCTCTCCCCTCTGTTATTTAACATCTACATGCAGCTGCTTGCACAGCTGGTGCGGAGTTATGGGCTGGAGTGTCACCAGTACGCTGACGACACCCAGCTCATTCTGAGGATGGAGGGCAGGCCGGGTTCTGTCCCCGATAATTTCCAACACTGCCTCGAAGCCGTTACTGGATGGCTGCGAGCCAGTAGATTGAGGGTGAATCCGGCGAAGACGGAGATCTTGTGGCTGGGTCGCCCGGGTGATGTTAATGTCCAGCTTCCGAGCCTGAACGGTGCGGTGTTATGCCCATCGCCTTCCGTAAAGAGCCTGGGGGTCCATTTGGACTCCCAGCTGACCATGGAGGCCCAGGTCTCTGCGGTCAGCAAGATCGCTTTTTTTCATCTGTGACAGGCAAGGAGGCTGGCCCCCTATCTCTCCCGGAACGATCTGGCCACGGTGATCCAAGCCACAGTCATCTCAAGGCTGGATTACTGCAACGCGCTCACGTTGGCCTTCCTCTGTCGGTGACCCGGAAGCTCAGGCTAGTGCAGAACACTGCCGCCCGGCTCCTGTCTGGCACGCCAGCTGGCGCCCACATAACACCTGTTTTGCAGGATCTGCACTGGCTGCCAATTGAGCACCGGATCACCTTCAAAGTGTTGGTCCTCACCTTTAAGGCCTTACACGGCCTGGGGCCAGCGTATTTGAGGGACTGTCTCACCCCATATTGCCCTCCGAGATCACTTCGGTCTGAGGACTCCAATCTCCTGGAGATACCTTCAGCTAAACTCGCAAGGCTGACTGCTAACCGCCGGAGGGCGTTCTCTGTCATAGCACCTACGCTGTGGAACGCCCTCCCGGCCGGAACTCGGGCTATGAAGGACTTGCTCCCGTTTAGACGGGCCTGTAAAACATACCTGTTTAAGCAGGCCTTTGGTGAGTAAGTCCTGCCCATGCCCCGCCATCTATTCATTCTTCTGAGGATGATGTGCTGTTCATTGTGTTAACTGTGTTATTAATTACTGTACTGCTGTTGTTTTTAATTGTTTTTAACTGCTTATTGCCTGTATTTTACTGTGCCCTTTGGCTCCTGTAAGCCGCCGCGAGCCTCAGGGAGTCGGCGGCATAGAAGCCCGAATAATAAATAAATAAATAAATAATAAGGAACTTCATGAAATACGCAGGGGGATACCAGAATCAACCCAAATTTTGATGTAGAGCTTTAGCTTTCAAATGTGGTGTACTTGAGTTCATCAGGACACATTTCTAAATGTGCAGGCACAGGATCACATTGCTGGTGCATTATGTTATTTCTTCTGTCTGTGTCTAGAGTTATGTAACATGATCCCCGCAGGCAACCTTCCCCCATTCTTCTCCATTCTATAGAGAATTGCTTTAAAGTCTTTTAAAAGTTATATTTTGGAAGCAAGATAACTAGATAGTGATACTAAGTTGCTGACATGCTTGTGTGTTATGGATGGCATCCTGTTAGGGATATACACACATGTAAGTTTCCTTATGCACATATACTTTCTTGGGCAAAGTGGGGTTGGTATTTCATGCCTACATCCACAGTGCCTAAAACCACCCCTTCCAATGTAATAAACATTGTCTGAAGCCCCCTGCACAGTCGTTTCCTGATTCACGAAGAATGGGCAGGATTACAAAAGGACTCTCTTAAGCCAGATATGAAAATGACAGCTTCGGAGCTGAGTTTTGCTGGGATCTTCCAGGGCCCCCATCACTTATGCAATAACTTTGTGTCTGGTTACTGAGAAATAGCCAGACTCCTTTTCCATCCTGTCTGCTGCTCATGAAGCAGAGAATGTCCTTGCAAATGACTTCAGGGTTCTTTGGAAAATTGGGAATGCTATATAGCTCAGCGGCCTTTTGGTAGTGCAGCGGGTTAAACCGCTGAGCTGTTGAACTCGCTGACCGAAAGGTTGGCGATTCAAACTTGGGGAGTGGGTTGAACTCCCGCTGTTATCCCCAGTTTCTACCAACCTAGCGGTTCAAAAACATGCAAATGTGAGTAGATCAATAGGTACTGCTTCTGCGGGAAGGTAATAGCAGTCATGCTGGCCACATGACCTTGAAGATGTCTATGGATAATGCTGACTTCAGCTTAGAAATAGAGATGAGCACCAACCCACAGAGTCGGACACATCTTTACCTTTTCCTATACCTCAGCCTAGTATAGGTCTGCATGAGGACCTATAGCACTGCATTGAGCAGTACAGGATTGTAGCCTAGTTCTGCTAGTATTGTGCCTGTTAATTAGAAACCTTCCTATAGAAACAGTGCAAGTTTCAGTTCATGGATTTCATAAGGGGCTTTTGATTAAAACAGTCAGTACACATGTTCACATACAAGAACAAACAATTTGAGAAGTTTTCACCCGATTGGGTGAAAGAGTTTTGTAAGCATTTGTCCAGTATATAGGGACCAAGAAGAGTGGGGAAGGAGTGTTGGAGGAGTGAATACTGAAGGAATCTATTCCTCCTACATAGTTTCCTTGATCTAAAATTGGGCATAAGGATGGGAATTTATTACCAGTTCATTGGGAAATATGCCAATACAATATATTGGAACATTCAAATGAGTAGCCTAAAAAATAATACCGGGATTGAAGCATTTTTTATCTTGAAGACCAATGCTTTTTATAAAATTTGTGTGCTACTTCGAATCAGCATTCAGTGATGAGAAAATGTTTAGATCTCTCTTTTTTTAAAAAAAAATTAAAAAATTCAGCCCTGACTTTCTGACATTTACCTTACAAATGCAAAAAGCTAGAGTTTTACAAAACTCTTAAATACAATCATGGGAAGTCATAAACCTCCAGTGGCTGGATATTAAAAGCATCATTTACTCCATTCTGTGATCCAGAGACAAGCTGAAATTTCCATTTACCAGAATAATACTGTTTTTAAAGGAGATGAAGGCCACCCATTGTTCTGGAAAGAGGAACTGTGAATGTATCTTTATCGGGGTTGGGTTTTTTTTAATGGCAAAATAAAACTTTTCCTTCCTTTATAGGGAACATGCTTTGAAAATGAATGTATTAGAACTGCCAGCTTTCCCATCCTCAAATCATAGGCCTTGTAACTTTTTTTGTAGCTTCAACTGCAGATATTTGCCAATGAGCACTGAAATCCTATTGGAGAATAATACAAGAATTAGAATTATGCAGTTAGTTACATAATGTCCATATCCAGTTTGAGAGCTGCTATTATCCTACTATGTAGTTAAGCCAGCAAAGTACCTGAAGTGCACATGGGTGCCCCCAATGCACAATGGAACAAATGTACACTGAAATCTATGTGCATCAATTGATGCACACCATAGAATCATAGAGTTGTAAGGGACCTTGTGGGCTATCCAGTCCAACCCCATGCTAAGAAACAGGAAAATCACATTCAAAGCACCACTGGCAGACGGCCATCCAGCCTCATCTTAAAAGCCCCCCAAAAAGGAGGCTCCACAACACTCTGGGACAGAGAGTTCCACTGCTGAGCAGTTCTCACAGTCAGGAAGTTATTCCTCATGTTCAGATGGAATTTCCTTTCCTGTAGGTTGAAGCCATTTTTCCATGTCCTAGTCTCCAGGGCAGCAGAAAACAAGGCTACTCCCTCCTCCCTATGACTTCCTCTCACATATTTATACATGGCTATCATCAGGGCCGTAGCCAGGATTTTGGTTCCGGGGGGCTGAGTTTGGTTCGGGGCTGAGACTGGGTGGAGGAGGGTCTACCCTAGCAAACCTTTTTGTATTGTTATCCCAATAACCCCATTAATGTGGGATATAATGAGCATGGTGATCAGATCATGATATGAATAAACATAACAGTTTAAATAATGTACCAGTAAGGCCTTTTCGCGGACCACCCTGAGAATTTCGGGGGGCCCCCTTAGCCCCCGGCTACATGCCTGGCTATCATGTCTCCTCTCAGCCTTCTCTTCTGCAGGCTAAACACGCCCACTTCTTTAAGCCACTCCTCATAGGCCTTGTTCTCCAGAACCTTGATCATTTTAGTCGCCCTCCTCTGGACACATTCCAGTTTGTCAACATCTTCCTTAAACTGCGGTGCCCAGAATTGGACACAGTATTCCAGGTGTGGTCTGATCAAGGCAGAATAGAGGGGTAGCATGACTTCCCTGGATCTAGACCAGGGGTGCTCGCAATTTTTCAGCATGCAAGCTACTCTTAAAGCAACCAAGTCCAAAAGATCTACCTGCCCCCACCGCCGTGCGCTCCCACCCCGTGTGTGCTCCTGCTGTTCTTTTCCGCCCACACAGCGCTTCTTCCGCCTGCGGGGCATTGCAGGAAGGAGAAAGCACGAGGTGAGGCATCCAGAGGGAGCACTCTGCCCTGCCTGTCTCACCGGCAACGGAGGCTGCACAGCTGCTTCTGGACAAAAGAGAGGCAGGGCGCTCCCTCCAAAGGCCCCGTCTTGTGTTTCCTTCTTCCTGCAATGCCCCGCAGGCGAAAGAAACACCGCGAGAGTGGAAGCCAGCAGCAGGAGCGCGTGTGTGCGCAGGGTGTGTGCGCGCCTGGTAGGAGCACCCCATCCTGCTGGTGAGGCCCGAAGATCACCTGGAAGAGGGCCGAAGATGTACTAGTAGCTCCCGAGCTACCTAATGAGCACCCCTGATCTAGACACTATACTCCTATTTATGCAGGCCAAAATCCCATTGACCTTTTTGGTCCAGATGCATCTTGCATTGGTCCTGATCCACATTAGGTAACAATGCATGTCAGACACTCTCGCTGGTGTCCCATCGCACCATTCAGTAAAAGGTTTTCTTAGTGCCTCTGCTAAGTAGATAGGGAAGTATACGTAAAGTTACATAACATAGGTAATGTCGGATTCCAGTGGAGAATTTTTATTTCAACATCTTTATAGAAAATTCTACTGGTACCTCAATATTCAACATTAAGTTTCACAAAGATATTTCACTCACAAAGAGTGCTTGGAACGATGTCAAAATTGGCATTACCTCTATATATTCTGTGGGGCATGGGCAGGCATTCTCAGATTTGTCTGATATTAATTCTGACAAAGGTGGGCATAAAGAGTGTTCTTCTGAATTGGTATCATCTTTCTGGAAAACACAGATAATGACATTTTTAATCTGAGACAGATTGGTGCGTAACCATGGAACAGCCATTTTCAACATGTATATATTTGGAGTTTGATGCCATCTATATGCAGATGATGTCCAACTCTATCACTCCTTTCCACCTGCTGCCAAGGAGGCTGTCCAGGTCCTGAACCAGTGCTTGGCAGCTGTGACAGTCTGGATGAGGGCAAACAAATTGAAGTTGAATCCAGACAAAACAGAGGTCCTCCTGGTCATTTGCAAGGCCAAACAGGGTTTAGGGATACAGCCTGTGTTGGATGGGGTTACACTCCCCCTAAAGGCACAGATTATCAGCTTGGGAGTTCTCCTGGACTCACCAAGCCTGGAACCCCATGTCTTGGTGGTGGCTAGGGGGGCTTTTGCACAATTAAAACTTATGTGCCAGTTTACCCATACCTTGGGAAGTCAGACTTGGCCATGGTGGTCCATGCACTGGTTACATCTCATATAGGCTACTGCAACATGCTCTATGTAGGGCTGCCTTTGAAGACTGTTTGGAAGCTTCAACTAGTCCTACATGAAACAGCCAGATTGCTAACGGGAGCAGTGTACAGGGAGCACACAACCCCTCTGTTGTGCCGGCTCTGGCACTGGTTTGCTACCGAGCACAATTCAAAGTGCTGGCTTTAAAGCCTTGAATAGCCCCGGCCCAACTTATCTGTCCGAATTCATCTCCATCTATGAACCATCACGGAGATTAAGATCATCCAGGGAGGACCTGCTCTCAGTCCCACCTCCTTCGCAGGCACGATTGGTGGGGGCGAGAGATAAGGCCTTTTCCGTGGTGGCCCCTCAGCTGTGGAACTCCCTCCCCAGTGATACTAGAGCAGCTTTCTCCCACCTGGCCTTTAGAAGGAAAGTGAAAACCTGGCTCCGGGATCAAGCCTTTGGAGATTAATTATAGTGCAATAATAGCTACGGAACTATGCGCAATAACTTTTGGAACGGCCCCGGATTACAATTGTGGATGCCATGATTTTGAATAGTTATTGTAATGTTTGACATGCTTTTAATGTGCATTTAATTTTAATATTAAATCTATAACTTAATGTATTTTAACTGTTTATTGTTCAAAGGCATTAAATAGTTGCCATATGTAAAGCCGCCTTGAGTCCCCTTCGGGGTAGAGAAAGGTGGGATATAAATAGAGTAAATAAATATTTAATCTAGAGAGTGCGTGTGTGTGTGAGAGAGAGAGAGAGAGAGAGAGAGAGAGAGAGAGAGATCACTTCCCTAAAT
Organism: Anolis apletophallus; assembly: GCA_030556195.1. Lineage (NCBI taxonomy): Eukaryota > Metazoa > Chordata > Lepidosauria > Squamata > Anolidae > Anolis > Anolis apletophallus. The sequence continues at coordinate 118,532,500 of JARBWK010000006.1, read as the reverse complement.
CTAATTCTTAGTCCCAGCTAAAGTAACACAGTACATCAATGGAGCTGACATGAATGTTGAATTACCAAGTTCTCTTTGATTTAATGCAGCTCCTCAAACAGAGTTGTCATTGGAGTTATTATATTTCAAATTATTTTCTCTTTCCATCTATGTATACAAAAATATTATAGATTGTATGTCTTGGCAGGACCCACTGGTTTTGGTTGTACTGTGTGCATATTTGATGGCGCTAGATAAATAAATTATGGTGATGAAACAACAATGACAAGATCAGCAGCTAAAACAAACAGCATACTTTCAGAAGAATATCGTTATGATTTGTCAGTTTTATCACTAATAATGTTAGTTTAAGCTGGAGAATTGTCACTTTCCTCCCCTGTCTATGAAGATAATCTATTAGACACTTCCTTGTCCAATAAAGCAGTTTTTCAGTTCAGTTTTCTGGGATCAGCTATTCTCTGATAGCTGTTGTGCAGATTCGAAAAACCATCATTCACCCCTCCCTCAACATCACCCACCTATACTGTACTGCATGAAAAGACAGAAAATTGAGGTAATGTTATGGTGGGAAGAAATGTCTCCATTTTGTATTTTTGCCATGGGGAACAGATGTGGCTGTTGAAGGGATGCAAGAGGGTGGTACAGACTCCAAAACCATGAGTTTTCTGACTCTTGAGTAAACAAATAACATAACAGTCTCTGGAAGGCTTGGATAAAATAGATCCTACATTGCACCTTCATTTCCTTTTAAAGTTAGACATGTACAGCTATTTCATGAAGAAACAACTGTTAACATACACATTTTATTTTAATTCCTCATGTGGAATCACAGAAAGCATTTCAACTCTCTGAAATTGGGATATGCAAATTAGATTCAGACTTCTGCATCACTTCCTTTTCTATAAAGTACTCTTCTGGACCTAAAATGACCTGGGGGAGGGCAAAATTAAAGCAAATTTGGGAGCAGAAGGGGTTGTGGGATCCTTTTGTAAGGGGATTCCTCTGGAGCTTGCAATCTCCCAGCCTCTGAGATCTGCCCAGCCCTGATGGACAATGAACTGCAATGGTTTGGTCCTGCATCTTTCAAAGTTTAGGCAGAAAACAAATTATGCTTCATCTACATCAGGGCTGTCCGTATACGGCCTCCTAAGCTTTTTAATAAAAAATAAAAATTGAAAAATAAAATAAATAATATTTTTTTTTAAAAAAAACCTACTTCTGGGTTCGGAGCAAGTATCGCGAGAATACGCAATCCACACAGGATTTCGCTGTCAGAGTGAGATCACGCCGGCGTTGACAGCGAAATCCCGTGTGGATTGCGTATTCTCACGATACTCTTCGGCTACTTTACTACTGGATCGCTGAGGCCCACAGACGCGATTAGGACCTTCTTCAAACTCAGTCGGTCGTCGCCTCTCTCATCGTCTGGGTACTCCTGGATCCTGCGTGTTTGGAAAAGGTAGGCCGAAGCAGGGGGCTCCTCAGGGGACTCCTCATTCCCTCCCCCCATCTCCCCTCATGTATTAAATATAAAATTAAATATATTTAAAGATGAAATAAGGGGAGATGGGATACATTGAAATAAGGGGAGAGGGGAGGATGGAATTAAATATATTTAATATTAAATTAAAATAAGGGGAGAGGGGAGGATGGAATTAAATATATTTAATATTAAATTAAAATAAGGGGAGAGGGCGCCGGGGGAGAGGGCAGAGCCGGGGGCGGGGAGGGGGCAGAGCCAGGGTGGGGCGGAGCCGGGGGCGGGGGAAGACCCTACAGCCCCCCAGGTCATCAGTGACCAGAATTCAGGCCCCTGGGCTGGTAGAAGTTGGACAGCCCTGATCTACATGATAGATTGACAGAAACATAGATGCCTCATTTCATCCTGGGTGTGTTTTTCTGAAGCCAATTTCCTCCAGCCTGTGGTAAAAAATCCCCAAAACTTCAAACCTCCAGTGCCACAAACAATTCAGAGGTTGTAAAACCTACTGTTTAAGATGGCAAGGCGAGAGTTCCCAGTACTTTAGCATAAAAATATAACTTCTCCATCTCCGCTTTTGCTCATTGGCTTATCCTGGACAGAAAGCCAAGAAAATAGCTGCCAGAATTCCCCTAGTTGTGATGTCAAAGGCTTTGCACCCATTGAAAGCCATGGTCAAATCTTGCTTGGACATTGGGCTGATCAAACACAACTAGGGGATTGTTGTGAATTTTCTGGGCTGTATGACCATGTTCAAGAAGCATTCTCTTCTGACGTTTCAGAAACATCTATGGCAGGCATCCTCAGAGGTCGACAACAGGCCCCTCAACCTCTGAGGATGCCAGCCATAGATGTGGGCAAAACAGTGATCCAAGCCACGTTCATCTCGAGGCTTGACTACTGTAATGCTCTGTACATTGGCCTTCCTTTGCCCGTGATCCGGAAGCTTCAGCTGGTGCAGAACGCCGCAGCCCGACTCTTGGCAGGGGTCCCGGTTGGCTGTCACATCTCGCCAATTCTGCGCGAACTGCACTGGCTCCCAATAGTATGCCAGATCACCTTCAAAGTGTTAGTTCTGACTTTTAAGGCCTTACATGGTCTGGGGCCAGTGTACCTGCGGGACCGTCTCCTCCCTTACCATCCCACTAGACCTCTGCGCTCTGAGGAGCAAAACCTCTTGGCCATCCCTAGTGTCAAAACTTACCGGCTGACCGTGACTCGTCGGCGGGCGTTCTCAATTGTGGCTCTGAGCCTTTGGAACTCTTTGCCCGTTGACATCCACAACATTCAGGCCCTTTTCCCTTTCAGGAAGGCTTGTAAGACCTGGTTGTTCCAGCAGACTTACGGGTCTGGATAACCTGGGTGCCTATAGCCTCCTTGTAATTGTTTTGCTGCTGTTGTGTAGTGCTCGGCTATGTCGTTCTACATACGGTTTTTAATGTGTTTTTATCTGTTTGCTCGCATTGTGTTTTTATATATGCTTGTTTTATTATGTACGATTAAATTGCTGTGAGCCGCCCCGAGCCTTTGGGGGGGGGGGGCGGTAGATAAATGCGAAATAATAAATAAATAAATAAATAAACAAACAAACATAAGGAGCGAATGCTTCTGGAACATGGCCATACAGCCTAGAAAACTCACAACAATCCCCTAGTTGTGTTTGATCAGCCCAATGTCCAAGCAAGATTTGACCATGGCTTTCAATGGGTGCACACTCAAAAAGTAGTCCTCATACTTCTTACCAGAGCTGGATCACTTCTTGTTGCTATTTCCAGCAAAACGATGGCATAACTGCAAAATGAAAAGCAAACCACTGTCAGTAAAAGAGTACAAATAGACTAAAGAAAAAGGTGTTGACTTGAAAATGCCATATACAAGTGCCATGTGCTATTTAAACTTAAAAGCTCATTGAAATTTATCGAACTTTGGCTGAAATCCCATCACCTTCAATGGAACTCAGTCACAACCTGCTATTAGGTGGGCTGGAGCCAGTATTCTTAAAGTCATAGAGGAACTGGTTAATGAAAAACAGTTATTGATAAGGACAAAAAATTTACAGCTTTGACTAGTATAAATATTATGCTTTCCTCGTACTCATAAACGTGTCAACCTGCTTATTACTGGACCCAGTCATTATAAACTGTTCTGTTTTCATGGCCAGACTAGGATGGCAAAGAGACATTGAGTTTCAACAGAGAGATATCTGTATCTGCTGCATCATACAGAAAACCTTCAGAAATGGCCTGATTTATATATGTTTTTTTTGTAATCTGATAATTGCCATGATCTTTACAAATATATAAAAGTGAGAATTAGCTTTTGCACTTATAAATGCTCTTATGTTTAAGATAGGTAGTTTCCCTGAATGTCTTTCCATTTAAAAAATCCCACAGATAAGAAACTAGAAAGTCAGGAAGAAGGGTGGTTCTATGCCAGGAATTGAACATTTAGCTTTCGGGATATTTTGGACCACTCCTACAAAATCCCATTTGACACAACTAATGCCAAGGGGTTGTGGAATATTCTATGCTCTAAATGAACTCTGATCTGAGATGCTCCACAAACAGTTTTCTTACATGTTACATTTGTTTAATGATGTTTTCATCTACATAGGGTATCACAAGGGCCCCTTGGTGGTGCAGTGGGTTAAACCACTGAGCTGCTGAACTTGCTGGGTGAAACCTTGGCAGATTGAATCCGGGGAGTATGGTGAGCTGCTGCCATTAGCCCCAGCTTCTTCCAACCTAGCAGTTTGATATCATGCAAATATCATGGAAGGTAATGATGCTCCATGCAGATAGAACTTCAGACGAGGACTAGAGGCAGTGACCAGATGGCTCCGCTCATACAAACTCAAGATCAATCCATCAAAGACTGAGATTCTATGGCCGGGACGCCCAGAGCCACCCATTCCGCTGCCTCTCTTTGAGGGAGAGCCGCTGATCCCGGCCCCGTCGGTGAAGAGTCTCGGTGTGATACTAGACTCGAGACTCTCACTGGAGGCCCAGGTTGCTGCGACAAGTAAGGGAGCTTTTTCCACCTACGCCAGGCACGTCAACTGGCACCTTACCTTCCATCAGATGCGCTGGCTACTGTGGTCCATGCCACAGTGACATCACGGCTGGACTACTGTAATGCCTTGTACGTGGGGTTGCCGCAGTCAACCACTCGTAAAATCCAGCTGGTGCAGAATGCAGCCGCCAGACTCCTCACCGGGACACCACTGAGATGCCATATCGCGCCATCTCTGCAGCGCCTGCACTGGCTGCCAGTCGAGCTCAGAGCCATCCACAAGATCCTGTCGCTTACCTTTAAGGCCCTCCATGGTGCCGGCCCAGCTTATTTAAAAGACCGCTTGTCCGAACCAGCTCATTTAAGGTCACCGCGTTCAGTGAACAGGGACCTTCTCCGCATCCCAGGTGTGAGTGAGGCCCGCCTCGACACCACGAGACGGAGAGCTTTTTCCATTGCGGCCCCTGTCCTTTGGAACTTGATGCTGGCGGATCAGAGAGCTATCCGGGACATGCCCCAGTTCCTGACCGCACTGAAGACCTGGCTCTTCCGAAAGGCTTATGGCTAAGGACACCTCCCAGACTTAGCCTGAGCTACTGGAACTATTTTAATTAATCTTTTTATTCTTTTAGCTTTTAACTATTGAATTCTTTTATGTGTTTTTGTGTGTAAGTCGCCCGGAGCACTGACGTGGAGGGCGACTCATAAATAATAAAATCAATCAATCAATCAATCAATCAATATACTGGTCACATGACTTTGGAGGTGTCAAAGAATCATAGAGTTGGAAGAGACCTCATGGACCATCCAGTCCAACCCCCTGCCAAGAAGCAGGACAATCACGTTCAAAGCACCCCCAACAGATGGCCATCCAGCCTCTGTTTAAAAGCCTCCATAGAAGGTGCCTCCACCACCAGTAGAGAGTTCCACTGCTGAACAGCTCTCACAGTCAGAAAGTACTTCCTAATGTTCGGGTGCAATTTCCTTTTCTGTAGCTTGAAGCCATTGCTCTGAGTCCTAGACTTCAGGGCAGCAGGAAACAAGCTTGTTCCCTCCTCCCTGTGACTTCCCCTCACATATTTATACATGGCCATCATGTCTCCTCTCAGTCTTCTCTTCTGCAGGCTAAACATGACCAGCTCTTTAAGCTGCTCCTCATAGGGCTTGTTCTCCAGATCCTTGATCCTTTTACTCACCTTCCTCTGGACACATTCCAGCTTGTCAATATCTCTCTTCAATTGTGGTGCCCAGAATTGGACACAGTATTCCAGGTGTGGTCTAAACAAGGCAGAATAGTGTCTACTGTCGGTGTAGAAATGGAGATGAGCACCAGAGTCGAACATGACTAGACTTAATGTCAGGGGAAACCTTTACCGTTACCTTAGGGGTATCACATGTGCACAGGTCTGTATACTCAAAAGACCAAACTGCACAAATATACCAAAGATGCAAAAGCAGCAGCATTTCTAGTAATGTAAGAGCCGCCATTCATGATTATATAGCCTTTAGTGCAATTATACATAAAAGGGTGGCTCGATTTGCCATAATCACCTGTATACATCTGCAGCTGACGTTGGTTCAAAGTTTGATACAGAGAGAGCTTCAAGAGGCAGATATATTTGCCTGCGATACTGATGAGGAATGTTGGAATCCATCAAAGCATCTTCTTTTCTATAGGACTGTAAGCCATAGTCTGCCAGAAAGAGAAGGAAGAGAAGAAGGAAACAAGACATTTTCCTCTCAAAGTTTTGCCTTATTCCCTGGAACATTTGTTTTGTGCTGAACCTTGAGCCACTGGAGATGTAAAGCAATACAATACAATCTCAACAGATTCACTGTAGAACTTAAATGGCTTCCCCAAACCTCAGGAACATTTGAATATGAACATGTGAGCCAATATCCATCACATTCGTCAGAATCCGCATTGAACATATGTTCTGCAACATCCCATCTATGATAACTTTGCAGTATGACAGATACTGACATTCAGAGACATACTACTTGCTTAAGGTACTGTTTAGTTTAGTCCTTGACATCAACATTTGCTGATGGACATGATTTCAGTTGGAACTAGCTTTGTTTACCCTTGTCATATAGCCAGATGTGATTGGCTGCATGACGCCAGTATGTGGACTAAAAAAACGTACAGTTTCTTTATTCCAAATGAAAATGAGGCGAAAACTGCCATGGATCACAGCTGCAGCGAAACTCATAAATACTCACTCCAGAAATATGGAGAGGTCTGGCAAGCTCCGGACTGCCAAAATGTGTGTGGAAGGGGCAATCCACCCATAGCTTCCTGAAATAGTATGCTAATTTTATGCAAATCTATATTCTCTTTTGTCCTTTTTTTTTATAGGTGAGATGTATTTCTTCTAACGTGGCCACTTTATCACCATATCTTATTAAGGTATATATAATCCCTCAGCTTTAGTCCTCCACATTGGCAACAGAGCGATAATTATAATTATCTTACCCTGTGTTAGGGTTATGAGGATTATTAGAGCATTTTGAATACGCTCAAGAGCAATGCAAACACGAAGCTATATCCACCCACAGAGAATCTACCATAGTTGGATGTGCCAAGGATCTCAAAAAATTGTTTTACAGTCAGTGCTCTCAAAACAGCTGTGAGTAATAATGAAAAGAACTTCCTATAAATCCAAGATAATATGTACATTTACTGTGGAATTTCTTTTAACACCCTAGAAAGTATTACGAGCAAGTTTGTTGCTAAGGTATCTTACTTGAGCCATTTGATCTTTTCCATGTAATTTTACACAGCTTCATAATTTGCAGGAAATGCCGCAACGATGATGCAAAAGGAGAGAATGAGGATGCAAACAATGATGGCAACAATAGCCACAATGACAACATGTATTACAGCAGTATCAAAATAAGCATATCAGAAAAGACCTTCGTATTACTGTTTCCATTGCATTAGATGAAATTGATTCATCTTTTTTTTTCTCCCTACATACCTGAAATCTTACAAACCCAACGATCATCAATGACGCAGTTCGTAGACCTCAACCGTCCATGATAATTCCTATGCTGGTGAAGATAAGCCATTCCTTGGGCAATATCAGTGGCAAAAGAAAGCCTAGGAGGTGGGGACAAATGACGATGGGTAATGAAAGATAAAAGTATTGAATACTGATTTTTTCAAATGCCATGTTCCTGAAGAGGGATTATTTATTTATTTATCATTACCATCATATTGTATTAGGAAGGTCCCTAAGCTACAAACCTTTACAGGGAAAATATGTGGTTCCCATTACCTATGCCTTCCCTGAAATATTCAGAAGTGAGTCCCACTGAGTGACTTAGAGGTCAACCTCAATGAGTTCAATGGGATTTGCAATTCAGGGAATACAGTATAAGATAGCAACGCTACTCAAATAATATATATGGTTTTATATCATTGTACTTGGCGCTGCATAAAATTTCAAGGAGCCAGGTAATGTCAGATAAAGTTTTCAGAGCAAAAACTGAGCATTATTAAAATTATTTTGGTAGACATGGGTCATGCAGAAGCTTTCGCCTGACCGCAACAAGGAGGAGAGCATTCCGTGTTATCGTGCCAACTCTCTGGAATGCTCTCCCACCCGAGGTTCGCGCCTTACCCAGTCTGCTGGCCTTTAAAAAGGCCTGCAAGACTCTGCTGTTCAAACAGACGTTTGATTGTTAACCAAACAGGCACCCTACTGCAGACAATGCAGGCCTGCGTGACTTGTTAGTCATAAGCTGTAATATGATGAGTTTTTTATATATATGTAATGTTTTATATTCTATTTTAATAGTATTATAGGTATATATGTGTTCTGTATATGCATTTTATCTGTATTTACTTGTATTCTAGTGCTGTAAGTCGCCCCGAGCCACACGGGAGTGGCGACAGACAAGTTGAAACAAACAAATAAATAAATACTGTGGTAAAGGTAAAGGTTTCCCCTTGACATTAAGATTCTGGAGCGTGGTGCTCATCTCCATTTCTAAGCTGAAGAACTGGCGTTGTCCGTAGACATTTCCAAGGTCATGTGGCCACCACTGTATGGAGCATAGAAGCGGTACCTATTGATCTACTCATATTTGTAAGTTTTCAATCTACTAGGTTGGCAGAAGCTGGGGCTAACGGTGAGAGCTCACCCCGCTCCATGGATTCAAACCACCAACCTTTCAGCCAGCAAGTTCTGCTGAACTTTAACCCACTGTGTCACCTGGGGCTCCTGTATCTTGTAGTAAGTCATACTATAATTTTCTGGACATTTCTAAGCAATGCTAGTGTAATGATGAAAAGTCTATGGCCCTCCAGATGCTTATGGAAATTGAACTCCAACCTGATTTCTGGAATCTTTTGGACAGTGTAGCCCGAAAAACTAACAATCCCAATTCTGCCAATGACCAATGTAAGGGAGAGGGTTGGAAAAAAGAGGAAAGGAATCCCAAGGGTGGCTTTGTAGGAATAGGTAGGGATTGCCCATGGATCTCCCCTCCTGCTACACTAAACATTACCATTGGGACACCGGGAAGAGGGGATAAGCATTCCCTGCCACGTGTATTTTGGGGCTTTATGTCACCAAGAGCAACGTAAAATGGTTGTTGGATAATCCTATACACATTTTTACCACCTAAAATATATTTGATTGCAGATCAGTCTGATTTCTATCACCCACTCCTAAAAGACAATTTCAGGAGCTGCATCAAGCTGCCATTTCATCTACCTAATGATGTTTCACGGTAATTAAGATCCCACATTCTATCAAAAATGCCATCTGGTGAAATGATAATATGCATCTTCTCATTTGTTTGAAAGTCAGTGAAGATTTGGGTTTCTTTTTAAAAATGATGTTATGGATATATTTTTCCCTTTACTGTTTGCCCTGGAAAAAATGAAGCTATTTATTTATTTATGTATTTAAATATTTATTTATTTAAATATTTATTTTATTTTGTACCCCAGCCTTTTCACCTCCACTGAGGGACTCAGGCCGGCTTACAGCAACATTCAGTGCTATACAATATTAAAAACATCTTATAACAACATATTAAAATACATAAAAACCAATCGCCATTAAAAATAAATTCAACATAATTAGAAACAAAATTAAACAAGAGGAAGAACAGTTATTAATGAATAAAATTTCCATAAAAACCGCAGAACTAAAAGCAAACCCTAAAAATAAAGAAACAAAAACCCAGCTCGATCTGCTAAAATAACAGAAAGAACACATTGACATCGGAAAGATAGAAAAAAACTTAAAATACTTAAAACAGAGGCACTTCCAGCATGCCAATAAGCCAGGTAAGTGGCTAATGCTAAGGTAAGAGAGAAGAGGCAAAGAAACTACATCACCCAAATAATAGGAAATGGGAAGGTATATATAGATGATACACAAATAAGAAACAGCAAGGCCATAAAAAAACTAAAAAATAACAAAGCTCCAGGGCCCGATGGCCTGACGGCAAAGAATTACAAAGCATTAGAAAAAGAATTAATACTACACCTCCAAGAAATATTCAATGATGTGCTGAATAATAAAAATCCCGGAGACATGGTGCTAAGCTAGAATTGTAGTGATACATAAAGAGGGAATGGACGAAGCAAGTGTTAAAAATTATAGGCCGATATCCTTGCTGAACACGGACTATAAAATATTTACCACCATTTTGGCAGAGAGGCTCAAGAATTTCATAACAACCTGGACCAACCCAGATCAAACGGGCTTTATCCCGGGCAGACAGTCTAAGGAAAATGTCAGAATCTTGATAGACGCTTTGGAATATTATAGAGCAAATATACAGAAAGAGATGGCCCTCATATTCATAGACGCCGAAAAAGGCATTCGACCGAGTATGCTGGGATTTCATAAAGTTACTACTGAGAGAACTGGACATTGATATGGCTTTGAAAACGCCATCAAGGCCATATACACAAGACAAACTGCTAAAATACTAGTAAACGGTCAGGATTCACAAAATATATCAATATCAAAGGGAACCCGGCAAGGGTGCCCTCTCTCCCCCTTATTGTTTATCTTAGCTTTGGATATACTTTTACAGGACATAAAAAAGATGAAAGGCTAATAGGTCTAACTATCAAGAAGGAAACCTACAAGATTAGAGGCGTTTGCCGACGATATGGTTGGCATCGTCGAGAACCCAATTGAAAATCTGAGTTGTGGGTAGAAAAATTAGATGAATTTGGAAAAGTGATGGGTCTAAAAATCAATAAGGAAAAACCAAAATAATGACTAAGAACCTGGACGTTAAAAAAAGAAAAGAAACTCTAGGGAAAAAAATAGGCATTCAAATTGTGGACAAAGTCAAGTATTTAGGCGTAGTATTGACAACGAATAACCTAGACCTGCTTAAAAATAACTATGACAACAAATGGAGGGAAATCAAGAAAGATCTAGAGAAGTGGCAACACCTAGGATTATCACTGCTGGGCAGAATTTCAATGGTTAAGATGAGCATCCTACCTAGGATGCTCTTCTTGTTCCAAAATCTTCCTATAATAAGGGAAGAAAGGAAGTTCCTAGAATGGAAAAAGGAAATAACAAAGTTTATATGGAACGGAAGGAAGCCCAGAATAAAAAGGCTATGCATGATAGACTCAAAGGAGAGAGGGTGATTCGGAGTCCCAGATTTTAAACTCTACTATGAGTCATGCGCTCTGGAATGGACCACGGAATGGACAACCTTAAAAGACCCAAGACTTCTGGCCCTGGAGGGATACGATCTAAGAATGGGTTGGCATGGATATTTACATTACGGAAGGGACAAACTGGAGAAAAACTTCAAAGACCACCTTATTAGAGGGTCTTTATTACGAATATGGGAGAAACATAAAAACAGAATAATGGAGAAGACGCCACAATGGCTCTCGCCACAAGAAGCCTATTATAGAAGGCAATACGGCAAGGCTAGCTGGCTGAAATATGAAGCCATGATAACAAAAACGGAATCGGGACCAATGTTGAAAACCTTAGCAGAATTAAAAAGCATGGATAACACAATAAATTGGTTCCAATACAACCAAATCCATGAAATATTTAAAAAGGATAAAATAAAGGGATTTGAGCAAAAACCCAACTTTTGGGACGGGATGATAAAAAGGAAAAATAAAAGAATATCAATAATATATCAAAAACTGTTGGAATGGGAAACGGAGTCGGAAATGGTAAAAAACTGCATGACCAAATGGGCTCAGGACTTTGGCCATAATATAGCCTTTAAGTTGTGGAAAAGAATCTGGAAAACACACTTAAAGTTCACGTATTCCTATGACCTTAAAGAAAATATTTTAAAGATAATGCATAGGTGGTATCTCACACCGGCAGCTATCGCCAGATATAGCAAAGACTATGATAACCGCTGTTGGAAATGCAAAAAAGAAGTTGGGAGCTTGTACCACAGCTGGTGGAACTGTGATAAGATCAAAAGCTTTTGGAAAAAAATTTACTTTGCACTACAAAAAATTATAGGATTAAAATTTAATTTTAGACCGGAATATATGTTACTAGGCCTAATAGATTTCCAAATAGAGGAAAATAATGAAAAACTATTTATTTACTGTATAACAGCGGCAAGACTAGTCATTGCAAGAAAGTGGAAGGAAGATATCCCAACACTTGAAGATTGGATGATGTCACAATCACCGACTTAGTACTGCCCCTTTAACACACACACGGACGTAGCAAAAGGCTAACTAATTTTATTGAATATAAAAGGTCCAAAAGACAATTCTCTTGTAGGGTCCCAGTGGCATCGGGACCCCCGGCGCCTCACCCCCTCCCATTGGCACGAACGGGCCCATGGGTGCTACAGATGATGAAACTTCTAGAGGTGATGCAGATGGACTGCTTAACACAGACTTTAAGAGAAAATACAAATATGAACAAGACTGATTGGACACAATTTATAAATTATCTCAAAGGACTAAAATATGAATGGTTAATTAAGTTGGACATGTAATTGAGGTTTTTCTCTTTTTTTCTACAGAGTTGTTATCAGACGGGCATGAGATAAGACCTAAGGGGAAAAAAAGAAGAAAAAACCCCCAAAAAACAACTCTTTTGGAGTTCGATCTTAGTTCAAGATAGACGAGGGAACTTGTATGGGATGGAAGTACTTGTAATGTACCGTTCTTTTTGTTGCCCTCCCTATTCACAACCCTACCTGACCCCTCCTCCCCTTATCCCACCCACCCACCTCTCCCCTACCACCTTTGTTTTACACCCTGTCGAATGTTTTATTAAAATTTATGTGTTTTTTAAAAAATGAAATAAATAAAGCATTTAAAAAAAAACAAATTCAACTCGAACTGGTAACATGGTCACTCGTTTCAGACTATAATCCATCTCTGCCTACTCTGGGGATGCTTCACTCCAAAGCCAGGTCTTCATCAGCCTCCTGAAGGACAAAAGAGAGGGCGCAGATCTAACATTGCTTGGGAGAGAGTTCCATAGCAGAGGGGCCACCACAGAGAAGGCCCCGTCTCTCGTCCCCACCAGACGCGCTTGCGAAGATGGCGGGACCGAGAGCAGGGCCTCTCCGGAAGATCTTAATGTCCTAGATGATTCATAGAGGAGAATCTGCTCGGACAGGTAAACCGTATAGGTTTTTGTAGGTTAAAACCAACACTTTGAATTGTGCTCGGAAGCTAACTGACAACCAGTGGAGCTGGCGCAACAAGGGAGTTGTATGCTCCCTGTACCCTGATTCTGTTAGTAGCCTGGCTGCCGAGCATTGGACTAATTGCAGCTTCCAAGCAGTCTTCAGAGGCAACCCCACATAGAGAGCGTTGCAGTAATCTATTCAGGATGTAACCAGAGCGTGGACTACTGTGGCCAAGTCAGACTTCCCAAGGTATGGGCGCAGCTGGCACACAAGTTTTAATTGCGCAAAAGCTACCAGTAAGAAGCACCTTTTTGTTAATTTCTGTTATTGTTCTTGCTATATTTTGTTGTTGTCAACTACTGAGTTTATTTTAAAAAAATAGATCATCTACTTAGGCCGTGTCTAAACAAAACGGACTCACCACTACACCACTACATAATGCACAACTGGATTTGCAGCGAAAGAGCTGTACCCAGTCATTAATGCAGGTCAAGATTTACTCTGGAATTCCCAAGAAGTTCTGGTGTGATTGCAGAGTTTCAGAGGCATGGACAGCTGGATCAGGCTGGATCTGTCCTGATCCATTGGTCATACCTCCAACTGACTTCCCAGAGGCTTGCTGACGACATTGCATTTCTGGTGATGTCTTATGTCAATCATGCAATCAGACATGTGACATCACCAACAAGCCTCTGAGAGGGAGCTGACTGCTGGCAGTGACTCAATGATGGCAATCCAAATGTGCTCTTGGTCTGGCCATCCATGTGGGTAGTCAAAGGGCTCTGGGTACACTCCCAGGATGCTTTGGAAAAACCCCAAAGTTCTTTAATCTCCATCTTATTTGGGTAATCGTAAATACAGCCTTAGCCAGTAGTTACACTGAGCAAGAGATGTTCATTCTGCTGGTGACTAGGTTGCAGCTCAATGACATATCCAGCCTCTTCCCTCATCAAGAACAACGCTGAGACAATCCAAAGCAGGACCTAACTTGCAATTCCTTGTTGCAGCCCTGCATACTGGTGGGAGTCAATCCTACTGTGCCCCAATCTGGCTGTTGGTTGTTAAGGCAAGATTGCTGGTGGCTTTTAAGGTTGTGTCAATAGTGTCAATCACGACTAATAGTATTAGTCAACTCAGAGCAGTTACAGAACTGTAATTCTAGGTCACTGTTTCTTAAGCTGTGGGCCCTGACCTCAGATGGGGTTCCTTGAACTCAGTGTTGGGGTTGCAAAAATTTGGCCAGAGTAAAATGTTTCTGAATGCCACCTAGTGACTGTTTTAGACATTATGTTAATCTGTTAGCTACAACATGCAGTGTGTTTACAATGGACTTCCTAGAAAATGCCTCAGCTATGCTTCATAAAAAAGGAAAATCAGGTTTTTAAGCAAATCTTGCAAATATTAATTTATAATCTGTAAATGTTTGATTTTATACCAGTTTTATATACAACAAGTACTAGCTGTACCCGGCACGCATTGCTGTGCCCTATTTAGGAGATGCGAGAAAGTCTGAGTATGTAAGGGTTGGAATTGATGTTACTTATGGTCTTGGTGGGGTCATGTGCATATTGTGTTGTGTGTAGGTATTACTTTTTTGGTGAGTTAGTGGGTGTGTGGTGGTATTGTGGGTGGTAGTATGTTGTGGAATGCTTGTGTGGGTGGGTGTTTGTAGAGTATCAGTGTAGTGTTGTGGTTGGAGTATAGGTGGAGTTGGTTTTTGTTTGTGGTGGTGGTAGGAGTTGTGTGTGTGGGGTCCCGTAAGGTTGGAGGGATGGGTTGTGATAGGAAGTTGTGTTGTGTTGTGGGGGTAGGAATTGCTGGAGTATTGTGCCTGGGACATGTGTGTATTTGGAGGTGTGTGTGGTGGTGAGTAGTGAGTGCAGTCCTGGGTTTTGTGTTGGGGAAGTTGTCAGGTATTTGTGGGGTTTATTTTGTGTGTGTTGTGGTGATTTAGTTGGTAATGTGGAGGGGGTGTGGCTTTTGCCAGTGGTGTTTGTTGTGAATTTTGGTTGGGGTGGGTTTTTGTGTTGCAGGATTTTTTTTGTGGGTTTTGCAGGTTTGTGTTATTCCGGCAGTATGTGTTTGTCAGTGGTGCCTGTGTCCCTGGTGCCCTATTTGTGTTAGTGTTATGTCCTCCTGGGAGTTGTTATGTCCTCCTTTGTTAGTTGGTTGTACTGTGTAGGTTCGTGTTTAGCAGAGGTATGTTTAACCCACAAACACCAACTGACTAAATTCAAATCACTCAGCATTCTAACCTAGCCTTGGCTGGCTCAGCCCACCATTACTATGGGAACTCCGCCTCCCTGCATTTTGTGTGGGTCGATGTCGGCCAATGGGATTCGCTGGCGGCCGCAAAGGACACTGGGAAATGTAGGTTTTTTGTATCATTGTTTTGAGGGCCTTCTAGGTTTTGGGGGGGAAGGTTTCTTTGCTTAAAACCTACCTTGCCTGAGGCCTATTTTTGTTGCCAAATTTGGTGTTTCTGCCTTGGATGGTTTCTCTGTCTATGGCAGTCATTCCATGACGGGACCTCCTTTATATAATAGATACCTGGGGTCACATAATATTTCTCGGATGGAAAGGAGTTGCGAGTGGAAAAAGTTTAAGAAGCCTAGCTCTAGGTTACAAATTAATAAGTTCAGTACAGGATGCCAGCCATAATCTACAATATAATAACATTCTGAACACTTTATACCTTTTCTTAGTTTCTCTTTTGGGGTATGTAATAAAAGTAAATGGTATCAGCCTGATTTTTTTGGGAGGGAGGGGATATATGTGTGTGAAGTAGAAATGTATATATTGCCATAAGTAAAATACTGACTATTTTCCTTAAAAATTGTTTTTCTCACCCATTAAATATAATATTTTCTTCCGTTGCTAGAACAGAGATCTCTATGGCATTGGTCTGAAATATCTGCAAACTAACTGACAGTCTAATTATTTAATTGATTGATTGATTGCTTAATTTGTGTTCTCTATCATTTTTCAGGATGTTTATATAGCATTAATACAATCTTTTAAGAAACAATCAAATGGAAACAAGTCAGCAAAATGGAAAATAAGCAAGAATAGCAACTGTCAACAGCCTGGAAACAGACCCTGAAAGCGAGAATTTATCACAGGTCAGGCAAAGCAAAAAGAGTTTTTAAGATCTGTTTATAGATTACGGTGGACAATACACATGTCACGAGAAAGGGAATTAAGAAGTGTAAACCACCACTGAAAGATCACTTTCTCTGGTACAACTAGTGTGGTTCTTTCTTATAATGGACCATAGATCAGGCTGTTTCTGGTAATTGTCAGGCATCTTTGCTACATCGCAAAGTGAAGGAGATAATAGAACTAGGCTGTGTGAGCAGCAGTCTGTTCACTTTGGAACTGTTTATTTTGGAACTCAGGCACCTTTTACACTGCCATATAATTCAGATTATCAAAGCAGATACATAATCTGCTTTGAACCGGATTGTATGAATCTACACTGTCATATAATCCAGTTCAAAACAGTAATATGGATTTTATATGGCAGTGTAGAAGGGACCTCAGTCCAATTATGAGGCAACTCCAGTTGCTCAGCCTGGTTTGCCCCTTATTAATGACCAGAGGTCTCTGGACATTCTGGTCTATTTTGCACTGTAGGGCTGGTGTAGACAAGTGCTACGATTTCCCCAAGTGTATTTCCACAGCTAAGTGGGGATTCAGTATTTGCTCTTCCCGTGCTCTAATCCAACAGAGATCCCTATATGCTGCAGGCTTTCATTCGGAGTTAGCCATGGGATGAAGCCTCACATTGATGTCCACCTTTCCCATCTTTCTCTCACCTGAAACCCCAGTTTAGAGGAATGTCTTCATTGAGTAGCACATCATTCAAACTTCCTTTAGGGCAGTATTCAGTTATTATGGCAATATTTGGGATCTCAATGCAACCGCCTATGAATTTGCAGAGGTTGGGATGATCTAATTCTCTGAGAACACAAAGGCAAGAATCAGATCTTAGCGCATTTGCCTAGAGAGGTCAACAGTGTTCAAACTGTATAGAGTACCATATTGCTAGGAATGCAACATTTTTAAATGTTTCACCAGTCAACAGAAAGATTTTCCTTGAGTGTGAACATAGGAATTACATCTCTGAATAATTTAGCAAACTATAAACACTTGATTCTGTGGTGGGGGAGGCAAAGAAAGTTGGCATAGCAACCATCAGTATTTTCCCCCCAGCGCCTGGAGAAGTAATCTGTTTTGGTAGCTGGTAGAGGAATGCTGAGAAATGTAGTCCAAAAATGAATTTTCTCAAATGTTGTTGCATCTTCCCTACTTTTTGGCCAAATTCCATGCTCCACATGGGCACTAATATAGCACTAGAGAATTCAACAAATTGCTGGTAAGTAGAAAAATGATATGTTGAAGGAAAGAACCTGGAAACACAGAGTTAGGGCAAGAAAATATTTCACTGTTGCCAATGAAAGAGAGACAATTTCATACAGAACCCTTTCCCATAAAAATATATTAACAAAGAAAGAGAAACGAGATTCCCAAATTCCAATTATCTCTGTGTTTTTCTGCCTATCTATCTGCCTGCACCGGGAAGTGGTGCAGCTGGCTAAGTGTCAGCTGCATAAGATCTCTCTGACCTGTAGGTCATGAGTTTGAGACCTGCCCGGGTCAGGGTGGGTGCCTGACCTTAAGTGTAGCCTGCTGTCGAACTTTGCAGCCCAAAAGACAGTTCATTTGTCAAGTAGGAGATAAAAGTACCACATTAAGTGGAGAGGCAAATTTTGACATATTTATGAGCCCATTAATAACTCCAGGAATCGCTGAAAAAGGAATGCGGAAGAACAACAAGGGAAGCTGGAAAACGCTGAGAGATAAGAGGAGTGCATGAGCTCCCCCTGGTGGCCAGAAGTTTGTCACAAGTTTACCAGAAAAATTGCCTCTTTGTACGTCTTTGTTCGTATATGTTCGTCAATATATGTACTGTATATATGTTAAAAACTGCAGAGATTGTCTGCAATGTATATGTACTGTAATCCGCTCTGATTCCCCTTCGGGGTGAGAAGAGCGGAATATAAATGAAGTAAATAAAATAAAATAAAATAAATAAATAAATAAATGGGGGCACTTGATTTTTAGCACAATAAATCAGAAACCAGTATCACACTGGTGGCTATTAATCTTTTACAATTATTTATTTATTAATATAGAATAATTTTATTTTTATATCCCACTTCCATCTCCCCAAAGGTACTCAGGGCAGCTTACATGGGGTCAAGCCCAACAGAATAATTAAACCATAACACATTAAAATGCATATCAACAAAACAAATCATAACAAAAACCAATATAACAAAATGGAAACATCATTAAAAAGTATATAAAATGAACATCAAAACAGCCAATAACAAAGTTCAATGTCTTATCGTGGGTGGGTGCCACAACATTAGAGGATAGAACTAATGAGTAAAGTGCAAATATCATATAGTAGCAATGAGGATAAGAGCAATTTGTCCTTAAGGATTTGGATATATTCTTTACCTTCTAGAAACTTGCTGAAGGCTGGCAGATATACAGATATCCACGTTGAGCAGCAAATCTGCACGTGGTCTTAGATAAAATTCTATATGTGCCATGTAATTTTTAGAAACAATATAGAAAGAACAAACATCTTTAGATGCTTTTTTCTTTCTCATATTCTGTATTCTACAAATTCACATAATAAAAGTTTTGAAAAACTTTTTTAAAAACTTTGTTTGTATCTTTAAATGCAATACAACTGTACGTTTGGTTCGCTTCTGACACGATAAATAATAAATAAATACTTAATAAAAACTTTTACCAAAAAAGAAAAAGAAAGATAGATTCTGTAGGTTTGTTCTCAATTTGTATTTGTATGTATGTCAGAATAGGTACTATTTAATGTCAAATTTTAAAAAGTTTTTGATAGCATTGGAATGGGTTAACATCCCCATAACATTTGTTATGCTATGGCCCTGTTCAGAAGATTTCACCTAATTTTCTGCTCCTGTGACAACTGGATTTTGGGGGGGAAATAGCTTCTCTTGGAAGCAAGGATTGGTGATAATGCTGCACTCATACTATCCTGCTAAATAATAACAGTTAGAATGGAGAGTATGAGAGAGCGGATCATTCAGGTTCAAAGACCGCACATTCTGTGTTCACATGCAGGTCTGTATCTGGAAAACAAATATCATAGCTTACCTTACTTGTTTAACTTCTTTACGTATGGTCTTGGTGAGAGCAAATGTTTTGTTCATTATTTTTTTGATGGCTACAGTTTTACCATCACTGGAAGAAAACAAGATCCAAAGTGGTTCACAAAATAAGAAATTGGAGCAATAAAAATATATATCTAATTAAAACAACATAGAGCATGCCATTCATATCCACGTATTAGTGCATAGAATGATAAAATTGACCCCCAAAATTCTTATTTTAACTTATGTTGTACTAGGGTTCCCATATGTCCCTTATTCTAAGGGACGTCCCTTATTTTGGCCCTAAAATTTGTGTCCCTTATTTTCAGGCCCTGTCCCTTATTTTTGACTAGCAGGACAGGACTGGGCGGGGTTGACCACAGGAAGGTGCGCGCTGCGGTTTCCACAGCAATGCCTGCCCGGGGATTCCAACCCGCAGGGCAGCCTGCGTCCCCGTTGGAAGGAAGAGGCGATACAGGACTTTTTCAAAGTACAGTAGACTAATTAACCATTACCCAAGGGGAATGTTGGACCATGTTGGATAAAGATAGTTTCTGGTTGCTTGAGAGTTACTCTTAAAATAGGCCTAGCTGTGCATCCCAATACTATACAATGCTGTGTATCCCATACTATACTATACCATTAACTATTGACATAATAATCATGAAGATGTACTGTCTTATAAAATTTATTTTATTTTAATGTTTAGACAGTGCACTTTTAAAGTCAGCAAAGTCAAGTACTAAATACAGATGGAGATAATTAGGTAGTTCTGATAATGTTTTTTCTGCATGACAAAACATGCAGAAACATACCTGTTAAGAGGGTGTAAGTCAATTTCTTTTGTGAGTTTCAATCATTATCTTATTCTGTTAATAAAACTATTTCTACCTAATGTTTGAGTTTCAAGTTTTTAATGAAGTGTCCCTTATTTTTGTGGAAAATCCCGTAAATGTCCCTTATTTCTTATATCAAAAAATGGCAACCCTATGTTGTACTGTATGTGTATGTCAAACTTTTTGATACGGCCAGTGGGCTAATCAATAAAGACTTCTGGTAGACCCCCAAAATTGACTTGGTTGCCTCATAGGATATCAAGTCCACCCCACCCCTACAAATTACAGCTAGATTATTCCCTGCAGATAGATGGGACTCTCTTTGAAGATGTCCAGAGAAAGAGACCTTTTTCTCTCTCTGGGTAATTGCTAGATTCCTAAGTCCCTTTGCTCAATTGCTCATACCATCAAGTTGTTTCTTCTAGTGTTTTAGCCTGCACTTCAAACCATTAAGACTGGACCTAACTTCTGGGACAACAGAGAATAAACCTCATCCCTTCTATCTGTGGCAGTCGTTTAGATATTCCAAGAGTGCAATTATGTCACTCCTCAATCTTCTCTTCACCAAGCAGAAAATACATAGTTCACTCAACCTTTCTTCATATGTCTTGTTCTCCATATCTCTTATCATTCTTGTTGTCAGTATCTAAACCTGTTCCAACTTGTCCACATTCTTCTTAAAATGAAGCTTCCAGAAGTAAAAGTGTGGTCTGAATAGAGCATGTAGAACATAGTAGGACTACTACTTTCCTTGACTTGGAAACTAGTAATGAAGGCTAACTTTATGCCTTCCAGATTCCACATTCATCCAGCCTTGTGGATCCTGCTGCTGTTCTGGCTATGCCTAGAATTCATCTATTATAGGCAGGAAATTAGGAGATTATTGCATGAAGATGGCAAACCAGTATAGAAGCAGGACCATTATGTTTTGTGACAGTTCCTATTCCACATGCCCCACACATTCTGTTGCCCACTTACCTCCTTCCTCAATAAACTCATTCATCACTATTGACAGAATACATATCAATAGCTGCAGACCACTTACCTGAAGTGATACGCTCATTATGTTTGTGTGTCGGCACTGAACTGAAGTCAGGTGACATTCTCCCTCTCACTCTTCTTAAGGTAGTAATTCATTGGTTTGAAAGTTTTTTTTAAAAAAAACTAACTATAGTTGTAAAAAAATATCATTGAGCAGTAGAATTGTGAAAAAGGTGAAGTTCTGAGACTAAGCAGAAAAATACCTACAGAACCTCAGATTGGTGAAGTCGCTCAATTGTACAAATGCTGAGATTTGAAATAGCAAAGGTAATCATCCCGGCATGTTGCCATCAGGGCCATAGCCAGGATTTTGATTGGGGGGCAGGCGCTGAGTCTGAGTGAGAGAGGGTTTACCCTAGCAAACCTTTTGTATCATTATCCAAATATCCCCTGCATATGGGATATATTGAGCATGGTGATCAGATCATGATATGAATAAACATAACAGTTTAAATAAATGTACCAGTAAGGCCTTTACGCCGGCCACCCTGAGAAATTCGGGGGTGGGTGGGGGGTGAAGCCCCTCAAGCCACCCCAACCCCCCACCCCCCAGCTACATACCTGGTTGCCGTTTCCTGGATTGCGCAATGTCCATGGGAATAGCGGCTTCATGAGATAAAGTCCTAAGTATAAGTACTCTCATGTAACTTGATCACAGAACTAATCTCCCCCCGCTTCAAAGGGCACTCAAGAGAGAATAGCACGAAACTAGGCACCTACTAGATCCCTGTCTGTGTGAAGTAGTTTGCCTTAGCGGCATTTGCAGCCACTGTACAGGAGCTCGGAGCTGTCAGGCAGCTGGTGTTGGAGGTGCTGAGGGCATGTGGGGCACTCAACGTGCTCCCCACTGCCATTCTTGCCACAGCATCTATTTTTCAAAAAGAGGAATAAAATAAGGAAATGAATGTAGGCTGCTTATAAATGCATTGGCACAAGCATATTGGCACAAATACCCACAAATCATTATGACTCAAAATCTACATTCTTTAGTGTTGTTTGCTCTGTTTGAACCTTTCTGCACTTTCTCCACCTTCTCTTTCTTGCAACAGATGGCAATTTAGTGGCAAACTTGACCCAGCATTGAGAAGTGTGGAATTTTTCTTTTGTAATTGGAGAAGTTCCTCGCAAGTTTTCAACAACTTGCTCGCATATGCGCAATCAGCTTATTTCAAATGATTAGAGTCTTATGATTTAAATATAGCGAAAATATGCAGTATATCAGCATTTATTTGATTGCATATTTTTGAGTTATCCTTTCCATTGCTCCTCCTTTTCTTTCTTGGGTTCAGCAGAAGGCAACATCTTGTAGGCATGAAGATGAAACACCCTCATTTAAGATAATTTATTCCTGTCAATAAATGCTTTGTCTTTGCATGCTTTAAAAAAAAAAGAAAGAATCAAACAGTATCCTCCTAATTTCTCTATTGCTTCATCTTTTTACTTACTCTTCAGCTCAGACTATACATTTGCATATTTATTTTTATCTTGCCTTATATTATAATTAATGAAGCTATAATCTTTTTTACTTGGTTCTCTACTGAATGCTTAATTTATGCCTCTCAATTTGGGACAGTTTCTCTCATTAGATTCAGGTGGACTGTGGTGCTAATATTTTATCTGATCTTGTTAGCTTTTAATAGAATGCGTTAGTTATCTCGATACCTCTTGTGCAGGGCACCAACATTTCACATCATATTCTATCCCTCAAGAAAAAGAAACAACAAATCCACAATTGGCAATAATAACAAGAAATGACATCAATTCCCAAACAAGCAATGGGGGTAGTATATTGCAATAATATCACAAACTCTTCCATGAGGTAGTCATACTGAAAAAGATATATTACATTGAAAGCTGTGTTTTCTTTGTCACCTTGCAGAGGCAGTATGGTACAGTTGTAATACTGGACCTAGAAGGATTTTCCAGATGGCATCTTATACTGTATCTGGTTTAGTGCTATAGAACATGCTGATATCAATTATATTTATTTATTTATTTATTTATTTATTCAATTTTATATTCCGCTCCTCCCTGCAGGCTCGGGGCGGATCACAAGCATACAAGCATACAATAAAAAACAGAAATAACAATGAATAAAATAGCGGAATTGCAAATTCCTAAGACTCATGGACATAGGCATGAGCAAGCCTTTGCATTCTAGGTTTGGCTAAAAGATTTAGCTAAAAGCAAGCCTAAAAAGAGCGGTCTTGCACGCCCTCCGAAAAGGGACAAGCTCTGACATCGCACGAGTATGGTCCGGGAGTGATTTCCATAGCACAGGAGCCGCAACAGAGAAGGCTCGCTGTCTCGTAGTGGACAGATGGCAGGAGCGGATCGATGGAATGGCCAGCAAACTGCGCTCTTCCGAGCGTAGTGATCTCGAGGGAATGTACGGGGTAAGGCGGTCCCTCAGGTACACAGGCCCTAGACCGTGTAAGGCCTTAAAGGTAAGAACCAGCACCTTGAAGGCAATTCGGTACTCAATAGGAAGCCAGTGCAGTTGCCGCAGAATGGGAGTGATGTGCTCCCTCGCTGGTGCTCCTACCAGCAAGCGAGCAGCGGCATTCTGCACCAGCTTGAGTTTCCGGATTGTCGACAAGGGAAGGCCGACGTAGAGGGCGTTACAGTAGTCCAGTCTTGAGATGACCGTCGCTTGGATCACCGTGGCCAGGTCGTCCCTGGACAGGTAGGGTGCCAGTCGCCTAGCCTGTCGAAGATGGAAGAACGATATTTTGCTAACCATGGAGACCTGAGTCTCCATGGATAGCAAAGGGCCAAGCTCTTTACAAGGGATGACGGGCTAAGTTGCTCACCATCCAGGGTAGGCAACCGGCACTCATCCAGCCCAGGGCGCCCGGGCCACAAGATCTCCGTCTTAACAAAGACATAGGGGCAAGTGATAAACAGTACAACAAAGTAAGGAAAAAGTCACATCTCTCTTATTTGTTCTTTAATGACAACCATGTACACTGTGGTTCAATTTTACATGGACTGCATCAGTGAGATTATGATGGGCCACAGTCCCCACTCACAAAGAGCTTTATATATGCTGATAATCTTGGCCTAACAACACAAGCAAAAGACTTTGAAACAGTCAAAAAACAGCTTACTAATGCCCTGAAAGATCTCTCCAGCTACTACAAAGATAGCCACCTGAAGCCTAACCCTGCCAAGACACAAGTATGTGCTTTCCACTTACATAACAGTGAAGCCAACAGGAAATTGAAAGTTACCTGGGAAGGCCAAGAATTCGAACACTAAACACTGTATGAACACCAAGCACAAAGTAGCTGCAGGCAATAACTTCCTACGGAAACTGACTGGCAGCACATGGCGTGCAGACCCAAAATTAATAAGAACATCAGCCTTGTCTTACTCAACTGCCGAGTATGCCTGCTCCGTTTGGCATAGGTCTGCCCATGCAAAGCAGGTGAACATAGCATTGAATGAAACATGCAGAATAATCACAGGATGTCTTAAACCTAAACCAGTTGATAAACTCTACAAGCTAGCTGGCATTGCCCCCCTCCCACCTGATGTGCAATGGGAAGTTGCTGCTAAATGTGAGAGAAATAACACTGTGAAAGCCATCCACTGCATGGCTATCAGCCTCCTCCCAGTAGACACAAATCAAGGAAAAGTGAGAACAACCACTCCTCTTAATGTTCCCCCAGCAACACCATCGGAGCCGCTCGCCGACGAAGGGAGTCGTGCCAAGAGCCAGCCCCACAGCTTAAGTAACGCACCTGTGAATAACCTATGAGGAGTATCTACATGATGGCCTTGATAAAGACCCGTTTATAGAGTCGAAATGAGATATGGTGCCTGATTTTACATATAGCCTTGTCGGCCTTTGATCTATGGGACAGGCTTATTCACATGGGATTTCCCGATGCAGCTTTGCAACTTTGAAGCGAATAACCCGCCCTACACCGTGACTCCCATCAGCAATTTGCACCACTCCGGCTTTTGATCCATTACCACAGGCGTCTCTACTTGGATATCCCCGGGAGCTCCTTGAATCGTCATACATCCAGGAATGAACTTTCTTCTCTAAGAGACATGCGAATTGACAGTGACTTACCTTGAAAAAAAACCCTCAGTCAAGGTAGGAGCCCCTCCCGGGCGATTTGAACCTTGTTAATTGCATTGATTTTGTATTTTGATATATAGCATTTTGTATTACGTCTACTATGACTTAACCCTATTGAATTTATTGAATCTATTGAACTGATTGAATTTACACACAGACACTTTGTTGTTTGTTATTGCCCCCATGAGAGTCTGCCTCCAGGGGCAAACCAAGAGTGAGCAAGTTGACAGTCCCCGAACAGACTCAGAAGTGGAGTGGGCAGATCAAAATGGCACTACCTAGAAGAATCCTCCATCTTGTGCGACTGTGGAGCAGAATGACTCCACATCTGTATGCTTGCCCACAATACTCTGCCTCATGCACAAAGGAAGAATGGTTTAAAGCTACAGACAATTCAGTCGCTGTTGCCTGTTTTGCTCTTAAAAAATTAGCCACCTGTGCTCCCTCTACTTTTATCAGTTTTATACTTATTTATGCATTGCTTTTGGCATGAAATAAATAAATCAGTGAATGGGCCTAATATCTTATAGAGCACCCTTCTTCAATTTGGTATTTTCATGGTACTTTGTATTTTAATTCCCATGATCCCTTACAATAGGCATGGGCTGACAACCATGGGGATTGCAGTCCAAAACATAGAGGCAGCACAGTGGTGAAAGCTGATGATATTGTGAAATGAACATAGATGTAGAGTCCTAATCAGCAACTTTAAAAACAAATACATGAAAGTGATGTGTTTTCAACAAAGACTGGAAGCCTAACAATATGGCCTGCGCCCACAAACTCTCCCCATTAATCCTTTCTTTCCACATGCATGGCCCAATATGAGTAACATATTTTGTTGGTTTTATTCTTCTATCACTGTGCAATTTACCAAGCCTATTATTTGCTGCATGAATCAGAGGGAGACATCTCTCCCAAACCTTTGGTTACTATTCACAATTGAAGGCAGTGGTGAAGGAGGGGCAGGGGTTGTTTTGAGTTAGCCTGTAGGTCAATTTGGAAGAAACCAACTGTCAAGTATATTCATTTGAGAGACTAGATTGGAAGCCCCTCTAGTTGCCACTCCTTATTTGCCCTGATAATAATCTCCATATTTACGTACCTTGTTTGATGGAGCTAAAGTCTATAATCCAGCTTTCATCCCAAAACATTTTTTGCTTTTGGTACTGGAACCACTAAAGAAAACATAACAAGTCAAATTTACTCCTATGGTTTGCTCCAGTGATTTCAGTGATATGCCAGCATTGAAGATGACAGCTGGTACAGTGGTAAATGCATACAGCGGTTTAATCTCTAAATTATTTGTATTTGTGCAAGCACCTCCATTACGTAGAAAGCTTCATGTTGAAACAACTGTTTTCAGCCATTTGTACAGCTTTGCCGTTATTATTGCAGTTTTGGGTGTTGTCAAGTCATTTCCAACCTAAGGTGACCCTAAGATAAACCTATCACAAGGTTTTGGGTTTTTTTTACAAAATTTGTTCAGAAGAGGTTTGCCATTGCCTTCCTCAGAGGCTGAAAAAGTACCACTTGCATGAAGTGACCCAGTGAGTTTCATGGCTGAGTAGGGATTCAAACTCTGGACTCCAGAGTCGTAATTCAACACGCAAATCACTACATCATACAAACTCCCAGAAGCAAAACAATTTTTTTCTTTGTGAGGAGGAAGACCACTAGTGATTACTGTAAATCAGTGGTTCTCAACCTGTGGGCTGTGGTCCAGCAGTGGGTCATGAGACCTAAAAATCTATTCCGCAAACCTCTTTTCTCTTTATTTTATTTCTGCTCCTTTCCACAGAGCTGATCAGTCCCACTCCTTTTGGTACTAATGTTGGAGAGGGGTCCCTGGTCAAAGTGCTCCCTGGTCAGGTGGGCCCTGGTCAAGTGGGCCAGGTCAAAAAAAGGTTGGGAACCACGGCTGTAAATTATTTATTTATTTATTCAGTTTTGTATGCCGTCCTTCCCCGAGGGCTCAGGACAGCGTACAGAGAATATAAAAAACACACTTTAAAACAACCGAAAGAATTAAACTCTTAACTAAAAACTATAAAGCTATTTACAGCTGATTCACCAGATCAGACCCCGAAAGCCTGCTGGAATAAAAACGTCTTGCACGCTCTGTGGAACTTTGTTAAATCTCTCAAAGCTCGCACATCTTCTGGCAGAGCGTTCCAAAGAGTTGGAGCTATGATCGTAAAGGCTCGCCATCTTGTCGATGTCAGCCGATATGAGTGGCAGCTAGGAATTATCAAAAGATAAATGAATGTTATCTTCCAGTTCTCAAGACTCCATCAGTGTTATCAACATTGGGTGTTTGAAGTACAGGAAATGAACACCTGTGCAATGTATAAAATAATGTATAAAATGTTAAGGATAGGATGATGGGTTGGAATAGGATGGCCTGTCATTCATAGGGTTGAAGTCAACTTGAAGGCAGTTAACAACAAAATCAAGCAAAGCATTAATGCTCTCCATCCAAAAAGTCCTTACTTTGACCACAGAGGTTCAGTGTGTCAAAGACTAAGTATTATGGAGGGGGAAGGGAAGGAGGAAGAAAAAGTGGAAGCACGTAGGAGAAAGTAGAGCTAGAAGAAAGAAAAATTAATTGGGTTGAGAAGGGAAATGTATAAAGGATGATGAATGTTGTCCACCTCTTTTCAACACCAAAGCAAACATTTTCACCTTGCCCATGAAAACACAGTGATGTTTCAGATCTGGTTGGTAATACTGTTTATATTGACAAGATAGGTAACCACATCACAGAAAACAGTGCTGTCAATCTATTGGGAGGAAAATGTTTACATGAACCGAGCTGTCAAGTTGCATCTCTCTGGATCATTTTTTTGTCCGCTTCATTTTATTTATTTGGAAACCTGCCAAGACTGAGAGTCAAAAAAATCTCCACAGTTAAAAAATGTTGTGGAATAAAACAAAAATAATTAGTTGTCAAATCTCTTCTGCTTCTGCTACTCTATCATGCAGATGGAGTTGCATTGCCAACACAGTTGGGAAGGAATGCCCCTTTGGTGTTTAGACCATCTTTTGGGAAGAGTACTTTAGAAGTAAGTAGCTTTTTGAAAGTAGACGAGACAGCTGTGAACCGGTTAGAGCTGTACCTTGCCAGAAATGCCCAAGGGGCTAGCAAAATGAGAACTTTTGTTCGCAGAATCTTTTATAACACAGCCAAGGTTAAACAACAGGGTGTAGGAAGGAGAAAAGAGAAAGCAGGACAGGGAAGTGGAGGATGGCCTAAATTCTACTGGAGACATACCATGACTGTCAGAATGAAGCCTGTGCAGACTAAACACACCGGCAAGGCAATTGCGATCCTGACATCAGTTGTCAAGGGACATTCACCACAATCAGCAGGACATGTGGAACAACTCTCATCATCTTCACAGAGGTCGTCCCCACAGACTGTGCACAAAGGGAAAGAGATAACAACATGAATACTATTGGAGGATGAAACATACCCTAACTGAGGCCCCTTCAACACAGCGGAATAAAATCTCACATTATCTGCTTTGAACCATGGCCGGATTACCCATAAGGTCACCCGAGGCCATGGCCTCGGGCGGCGGATTTGGGGGGTCAGCGGATCCGGACCCCCCAAAAAAGTTTTTTTAAAATTTAAAAAATTCAAAAAAATGCGCATGTGCGCGCGGCGGGAAGCGCCTCTTTCCCCTCCTCTGCCCGCCCTCCTTCCTTCAATCAAGGGAGGAGGGCGGGGTGAGGAGGAGAAAGAGGGCGCCCTCCCGCCACATCACATGCGCAGCAGACGTCCTTCCGCCTCTTTTCTCTCTCACCCTGCCCCTCCTCCCTTGATTGAAGGAAGGAGGGCAAGGAGAGAAGGGGGAAAGGTTCTCCGCCTCTTTCTCCTCCTCCCCCGCTCTCCTCCCTTGATTGAACACGCATGCGAAGGGGAAAGAGGTGCCTCCACGCATGCGTGGCAGGGGGTTCCTCCGCCTCTCTCTCACCCCCGCCTCCTCCCTTCAATCAAGGGAGGAGGGCGGGGCGAGGAGGGGAAAGAGGCGCCTCCCGCCGCACGCGCATGCGCGGCAGGGGTCCCTCCGCCTCTTTCCCCTCCTCTCCCCGCCCTCCTCCCTTGACTGAAGGTAAGGGGGCGGGGCACAGAGGATGAGGCTGGCCTAGGGTGGGAAACTTCCTTAATCCAGGCCTGCTTTGAACGGGAAATATATGGCAGTGTGGACTAAGATAACCCAGTTCAAAGCTGATATTGTGGGATTTTCCGCCTTGATATTCTGGGTTATATAAATGTGGAAGGGCCCTGAGCAGAGATCAAAACAAGAGCAGGATCAGAAGTAACTAGTGATGCCTGCTGTGGGCACGAAATGGAGCAGCTTAGTAGACTGCAGAAAAGCAGATATAGGGGAGCAAAAATAAGTGTATATCCCCAAATAAGAATGCTCCCCTCTAATGAACTTTTACTTCAGTTCCCAAATTTTTAGTATTGCAAAAACTTAAAACTGCAGCCTTAAGGATCTGATCACCATGCTCATTATATCCCACATTAATGGGGTTATTGGGATAGAAATACATTGTCAGGCAAAATACGGCCCTGATTGTAGGCATACAAAAAAAACCCCCACAAAGGCAATGCAAACACTGCAAATATAGAAGTTTTAGGTATGAACCATTTTCAGTGTCTCATCCTCTGTCATGATACAGATTTGGAAGTGAAGGGATTTTTCCTTGGAGGAGGCAAAATTCTCATTTGGAAGGACAACATTTTTGTTTTGCACACACACCATAGCTACACACCTGAATTTAAGGCCACATTGCAAATAGTTTGTGGATGAGTTTTAAAGTTGGAAATGGGTGTCATTAGACACTTATGTATGTGGGACCTACGTCAAGCGAGGCAACTGGCCCCCTATCTACCAACAGAGGCGCTGGCCACGGTGATTCATGCCATGGTTACATCAAGGCTGGACTATTGCACCGCTTTATACGTGGGTCTACCTCGGTCAGTAACTCGCAAGCTCCAGATCGCAGAGAATGCTGCCGCCAGGCTCCTCACGAAAACACCTATGAGGTGTCACATAACGCCATCCTTACAGCATTTACACTGCCTGCCGGTCGAGTACAGAGTCCTTTATAAGGCCCTGACCCTTAAGACCTTGCGGGGCCAAGGTCCTACATACCTAAAAGACCGCCTGATACCATCTATCCATCCGAGAGCACCACGGCCAGCCTATGAGAACCTTCTCTGTGTCCCGGGTCTGAGAGAGGCTCATTTGGAGTCCATGAGACAGAGATCTTTTTCTGTTGTGGCCCCTGTCCTGTGGAACTCTCTGCCGCCAGACCAAAGAGCCATCTTCATTTCTGGCGGCACTTAAGACATGGCTATTCAGAAGAGCATATGCATAAGTGACAATCAGTGACCTGGAACCTGTCTATTCCCATATTTTAACATTTTAATATTTTAAAATTTTAATATTTTAGTATTGTAGATGCCTAGCTGTGTAAGTTGCCTGGAGCACATTTGTGGAGGGCGACTCATAAATAATAAAATTAGTTAGTTAGTTAGTTAGTTAGAAAATCTCCATGTAGAATTAAACAAAGAAAATGTTGTACAAGATAACTTCATTATCTAAAAATACAATAATTACCCCAGCTTTGGATTTTTTAGCCACTATTCACTCATTTAGAAAGGGATGAAAATAAAAAGAAGAACTCTTTGTTTTCAGAGGGGACTGGTTTTAGGGACAGGCCAAAATACCTAGTCTAATGATGCTGTGTCTAGGTTGTGTCGTTTGATATTGACTTTTTGTGGGGGGGAAATCCTTATTAATTTTGTACACTTTTTTAATGGACAACTTTTAATGGATGCCTGTTGCTTTTGAACAAAGCATTGTAATGCATACAGAAATGCAACCCGGAATGTTCAGAATCAGGTAAGTCAATGATAAAAAAAGTTCATATTATGACTTTGTCACATAACCCTAGTTGATCTATACTACAAGTGGTATCAAGTTCAGCCATCATGTACCTTAACTACTGTAAGTTAAAAAGGTAACGGTTTCCCCTTGACATTCAATCTAGTCATGTCTGACTCTGGAGGCTGGTGCTCATCTCAATTTCTAAGCCAAAGAGCCGGCATTGTCCACAGATGCCTCCAAGGTCATGTGGCCAGCATGACTGCATGGAGCGTCGTTACCATCCAATACTGATCTCACATTTTTATGTTTTCAAACTGTTCGGTTGGCAGAAGCTGGAGCTGACAGAGGGAGCTCACCCCGCTCCCTGGATTCAAACTGACAACCTTTTGGTCAGCAAGTTCAGCAGCTCAGCAATTTAACCCGCTGCACCACCAGAGCTCCTACAGTAAGTTAGGCAAGGCCATTTCCCCTCAAATAAAGGATGTGTCCCTGTCCTTCAGTAAGAGAGATTAAGTAGTACATTAGTTTCAGATCTTCCAACATCTAACATGACTTGTACTGCCTAGAGTCAATGATTCAGACATTACACACCAACCCTCTGACACAATTAATCATTTTCTACAATTGTCATTCCTCACATAACAAGGACAAACACAATCTCCAGTGGTGTGGAAAATTAGACATTCTATTCTAATGAATATTCAGAATATTGTGGCATTATATCTATACATGTTCCATGAAAGCCTCTCTTGACAATAACCAGTTGCACTGTGTTGCATACCTACTGCAGGAAGAACCATAGTTTGGGCCTCTAGAGCTGCCTGCATCCGTCCAACCCTGATGTGTGCAATGAGAGACGTCATTCCAACATGTACCAAGACAACCTACAGGACAAGCAAACAAAGGGAGGGAAGGAGACTCATTTTCAATATATTTATATTCCACCTTCCAATGTATGCAAAGACTTCTTTTCACACTGCTCGTACATCCATACAACAAGATGTGTGAGCGAGGGGAGAGAGAAAGAGACTTGAGTATTTAAAGATCCTGCATGATAGATGTACTGTATTTATGAATATAGGTTAATGACCTCTTATCAGGAATTCTGAAACCTAAATGCTCCAAAATTGCCCACCCCAGATAGTGATGTTTTTCTTTCTTTCTGATTATTCGATAGAGGAAGGAGGGAGGGAGATGTGTTCATTACATTTTTATTCCACCTTCCAATGAATGCAAGGACTACCAGCGCCTCTTCCTTTTCACATTGCTCTTATATATTTACAACAACAAGATTTATGTGTAGGGAAAGAGAAAGATGGAGAGAGGGAGGGGGGCACGGGCGGACCTACCTGTTCCCGGGGGTACGCGAAAAAAATTGCGCCCCCCAGTTGCTCCCGGGGGGAGCCCAGTACGCATGTGCCAATCTGTGTGCACGCGCACTGACTCCAGAGCGCGCCTCCCGCTTTGGAGCCCAGTGCGCATGCGCGAAACTGCGCACACGCACACTGACTCCAAAGTGGGAGGTGCGCTCTGGAGCCAGTATGCATGCACGGAGCCACGGAGCCGTGCGTCTGCACATGCGGAGGCGCAGCTGGAGCGCCCCAGGCGGCGGGGCCTGGCCAGCGCAACGGCAGGGCAGCGTGGCGCGGGCGGCGGGGCGGGGCAGAGCCGGCGTGGCGACGCCCCTCCCAGGTGACGTCGCCCTACGCACCTGCCTAATGGATGAACCGGCCCTGGGAGAGAGGGAGGGAGAGATTAAGTTCCGCTGGGGAGTCCCTGCTCTCAGTCCCATCTCCTTCTCAAGCGCGATTGGTGGGGACGAGAGACAGGGCCTTCTCAGTTATGGATTTCCTTCCCCAGTGAGATCAGATCAGCTATGGATCTCCTTCCCCAGTGAGATCAGATCAGCCCCTTCTCTTTGATATATGTATGGCATCAAATTTCTGCCTGTTGTAAGGCCACCTTGAGTCCCCTCCCAGGTGAGAAAGGTGGGATATATATGTGAGAAATAAATTAATAATAGAGAGAAGGAGACTTGAGACACCCAATGAATTTAATAACCCAATGAGGACTTAAGCTTGCCTCTCTTAAATCCCAGTTGAACACTCCAATCATTTTGGCAAAACAAGACTTCCCTTCAAGAAAGAAAGTCATAGGCAATCAACCCCAAATACAAAGATTCCGCATGATAGATTGAAAATATTGCATCAAATTACCTTCAGGTTATGTATACAAGGTTTTCATGTTTCATGATTTTCATGTTTGAATATGTATCCCATTTCCAAAAATATCTCATTATGTACAACTAGCTGTACCCGGCACGCGTTGCTGTGCCCTATTTAGGAGATGCGAGAAAGTCTGAGTATGTAAGGGTTGGAATTGATGTTAGTTACAGTATGGTCTTGGTGGGGTCATGGCTGTGTCGTTGTGGGTTGTTCTGGTGGGTGGGATGTTGAAGTCCTATGGAGTTGTCGGTGTGTGGTGTTGAAGGAAGGAATGGCATACAAATGGGTTGAGCAGTAGATGCAAGGTTGTGTTATGTGCGTATTGTGTTGTGTGTAGGTATTACTTTTTTGATGAGTTAGTGGGTGTGTGGTGGCATTGTGGGTGGAAGTATGTTGTGGAATGCTTGTGTGGGTGGGGTGTTTTGGGTATTTGTGTGTGTTTGTAGAGTTTCAGTGCAGTGTTGTGTTGTGGTTGGAGTATAGGTGGAGTTGGTTTTTGTTTGTGGTGGTGGTAGGTGTTGTGTGTGCAGGGTCCCGTAAGGTTGGGGGGAGGGGTTGTGATAGGAAGTTGTGTTGTGTTGTGTGGGTAGGAATTGCTGGAGTATTGTGCCTGGGACGTGTGTGTATTTGGAGGTGTGTGTGGTGGTGAGTAGTGAGTGCAGTCCTGGGTTTTGTGTTGCGGAAGTTGTCAGGTATTTGTGGGGTGTATTTTGTGTGTGTTGTGGTGACATGGTTGTCTCAGTCTGGCTTTGTGCTGGTTGTGATGTGGAGGGGGTGTTGCTTTTGCCAGTGGTGTTTGTTGTGAATTTTGGTTGGGGTGGGTTTTTGTGTTGCAGTATTGTTGGGGGGGGGGGTTGCAAGTTTGTGTTATTCCGGCGGCATGTGTTTGTCAGTGGTGCCTGTGCCCCTGGTGCCCTATTTGTGTTAGTGTTATGTCTTCCTGTGTTAGTTGGTTGTACTGTGTAGGTTTCTGTTTAGTAGTGGTATGTATGCGTTGTGTGTGTTGTGTGTCTGTTGTGTTGTGGGTCTGTAGAGGTAGGCATCGCGAGTTGTGTGGCTTTCATGTGTGGTATTTTGTGCTGGCTTGGTCTTTTGGATTGCGTTTCTCGAGTGTGGGAACCTGCTCCCTCCTAGAGCTTGGCCTTGACAGTTTAACCCACAAACACCAACTGACTAAACTGAAATCCCTCAGCATTCTAACCTAGCCTTGGCTGGCTCCGATCACCGTTACTATGGGAACTCAACCTCCCTGCATTTTGTGTGGGCCGATGTTGGCCAATGGGATTTGCTGACGGCCGCAGAGGATGCTGGGAAATGTAGTTTTTTATTGTTTTGGGGGCCTTCTAGGTTTTTTTGGGGGGGGGAGTTTCTTTGCTAAAAACCTTCCTTGCCTGAGGCCTATTTTTGTTGGCAAGTTTGGTGTCTCTGCCTTGGAAGGTTTCTCTGCCTCTGGCAGTCGTTCGATGATGGGTCTTCCTTTATATATATAGATATGTGTACACAAATACAGGTATTCAAAAATCTTTTTAAAATCCAAAATCCAAAGTTCTTGTCGTGGATAAAGGGTACTTAATCTGTACTACATATCACCTCCTGACCTAACTCAACGAATCCAACTTATCAAGTAGTAGCTGCATTGAGCAACAGAAGTAAATTCTGCTCCTGATCAGGGCACAGCAAGAAGGCATTTCCAACCCACTTCTGCCAGAGAACTGTGATAGGATGAGCAGGTGCCACAAGGAACCTGCTTTGGATTGACGTGGGAAGGGATTGGAAATGATATCCCACTGTGTCCAGTTGCTAGCAGAACAGACCTTGATATTTCAGTGGTGCTTCTGGATGTTAAAGGAGATTGTGACAATAGTTTCATGACTGCAAACATAAACACTAAACAGTTATGAATGTGTAAGTACACTTCAACAGGATTCCAGCCAAAGTAATCCATCCTAATGACATTAGGGAAACTTTCACATGTTTATGAACTACTAATATACATATTAAAGGTGGACAATCTTCAAATGATTTCAAAAAGTCCTGTGCATGTTAGTAGTTCAGAAAATCAGACTGGTTCCTTCTTTAGTGACTTACTGGAAAGGCACCAGGAGAAATACCAAAGGGTATTTACCCTGGCAAGATGCCATGCCCTCCCATTGGCTGTATTGGAGGGGAGGTATCAGAAGACCCCCTTCAAGCAGAGACTATGCCCCTGTGAGTCTGGTCTGTGGAAACAACTGAGCACATGCTTCTTCAATGCATGTTCTATAGAGATCTTAGATCCAATCTCATTAGACCATGGCTTTAAAAATACCCGGGGCACAATGAAAAATATTATTCCACCCTGCTGCTTTCGGACTCTAACACTGCAATGACTTACAGTGTTGCTAAGTTCCGTGCTGCTGCACTTAAAATCAGACGGATGATGATTGACCCCGTAAGGCAACACCCTGCTGGGAATGCAGTTAGAGCAACATGTTACAGCTGAAATGCTACTAGACTTGCAGTGTGCCTCTCCCTTCTCCTTTAGTGCTCTCCACCAGTGTTTTTGACCTCTCTCATCAACCACTCTCCTCCCCCTTCAGTTCCATACCTGTTACAATATCCTGTGTTTTAAAATATAATTTAAACTGTTTTCTAATCTAATTTAAATAACTGCTTACTGGAGAGTTTTCCTTCCCCTCCCAGGGCATTTGTGCCCGCTTTGTGCTGGTCAGTGACTGTAATAAAGTTTTGTTGTTGTTGTTGTTGTTGTGACTTACTGGAAACAAGAAGTGGGGAAAAAGATGAGAGTGGCAAATAAATAAGAGCAGAAGGAGTAGGAGAGGGAGAATAAAGCAGGTAGATAAAAAGAAAAGAATCAGTTTATCTACTTCTGCCCCTAGGCTTATGCAATAGTAGCTCTATCCATCATTACTGGCAGGAAACCCCAAACAAAATACCCAGGAGGATATGCAGTCCCCAGCACAAATATATAAATGAAAATTTGTTCAAACCTTAAAGTCTGACATGCAGTAAGAGTCTCGCTTATCCAATCTTCACTCATCCAATGTTCCATATTATCCAACACAGTCTGCCTCCCACGTGGATCCACAGCTATTTCAATACATTGTGATGTTTTGGTGCTAAATTTGTAAATACAGTAATTACCACATAACATCACCATGTATTGAACTGCTTTTTCTGTCGATTTGTTGTAAAATGGGATGTTTTGCTGCTTAATTTGTAAACTCATAATGTAATTTGACATTTAATAAGCTTTTCCTTAATCTTGCCTTATTATCCAACATTTTCGCTTATGCAACGTTCTGCCGGCCCGTTTATGTTGGTAAGCGAGACTCTACTGTACAGTGAATCTGAATGTGCAGTGAAGATGAGACCTCCTTTACCTTGGCAGTCCAGTTTGTCCGTGTCATTTTGCCAGCTGTAGATATGGTGTGAGTGAATATTTGGCCATCATCTGGAATCCATGGTCCACAAATGCCACCTTTTCCCTTGGGGCAAAAAAAGGGGTCAGTAAACAGTGTTGGCTCTGTCTCCCCTAAAGACTTTTCACAAGATCTTACAGCAGCTCAGTCCAACTGCAATTGAGTATCAAAAGCTTTATGGTATGATTTTTTTTTTAAAAAAAGAATATAATCAAACATTTTGTGCATTGTTGAATAGCTTCCTGATAAGGAATGGATTTATACATTTTGCTTTCTTCCCCATTTGAATATTTTAAATTCTAAGTTCTCTTGATTTGGTACATACACACACAATTATCTATCAGCAAGTGAGAGTCCAAAAGTGGCAGGCTAAAACCCAGAATGAACCTCAACCCATGGCTGATACCAAATGAGAGACTCTCCCCTGGGCAACCTGGAAGATGCTAAACACAGACTGCGCTCTGGCAGCACAAGATGCAGAGCCAACCTTAACAAATGGGGCCACAAAATGGAGTCTACAACATGTGAGTATGGAGAAGAGCAAACCACAGACCACCTACCACAATGCACCTGAGCCCTCCCACATGCACAATGGAGGACCTTCTTACAGCAACACCAGAGGCACTCCAAGTGGCCAGCTACTGGTCAAAGGACATTTAGTATAATGGCAAGCTTTTTAAATGTTGTGTTTTTAAAATACATTACAATTGTACCCTTGGTTCGCTTCTGATACAATAAATCAGTGATTTTCAACCAGTGTGCCGGGGAACACTAGTGTGCCGTGAGAGATCATCAGGTGTGCCATGGGAAATTATTTTCAAACTTCATTCATATATAAACTATAAGGCGCATCTGTCCCTTTAAGAAATGGAACCATAGCACTCTCGCATCACCTAAGAAGTGACGCGAGAGTGCTATGGTCGCGCCATCTTGGATTCGCTCAGACGCGGCTAAGTAAACAAAGTTAGAGTTAGTGCTGCAGCTGCGAGTCAAGTGACAGTGGCAATTTGGGATCACAGCAAGACAAAGCGAGTGATAGTGATGGAGAAGTTTTTGAGAAGGGAAAATGCAAATGCCGAACAGGGCCCTGGACAAAATTATGACACAGACGAAGGCCCTAATATGAGTGGTGGACAAAAGCAAAAAAAGGCGGTGAGTTTGAGGCAATACAGCAAAAGCTATCTTTCATTTGGATTCACTTTCACCGGGGATGCAATGGCACTGACTCCGTTGTGCTTGGTGTGTGGTGAGAAGCTGTCCAATAGCGCCATGGTGCCAAGCAAGCTTAAAGCCATCTCCAAACGAAACACCATTCCATTCAAAACAAGCCGACAGACTATTTTGTACACTTGCGTACAAACAATGAGAAACAGGCAAATTCTTTGAGAAAAACCACAAAGGTAAACGAGCAAGCCCTCAAAGCTAGCTACCTTGTTGCTGATCTCATAGCTAAATTTAAAAAGTCCCACACTGTGGCAGAAACATTAGTACTGCCAGCTTGTAAAGCCATTGTAAATGAGATGCTCGGCCCTGAGACGGCCAAAGAGATAGCTAAAGTGCCTCTCTCAGATGACACAATTGCCCTAACACTATTTTGTGTTCATCGAAACAGGCCCAGGTTTCACACTAAGTGAATCTATAAATACATTTTAACACATATTAACTATATGTATTACTGTGTTAGAGTGTCATTTTGTGTCATTTTGGTTGGTGGTGTGCCCCAGGATTTTGTAAATGTAAAAAATGTGCCGCCGTTCAAAAAAGGTTGAAAATCACTGCAATAAATTATCTATCTGTCTCATCATTATCTATCTATCTATCTATCTATCTATCTATCTATCTATCAATCTCTCAGTCATCTATAAAATTCAGAAATAGCCAAATTCAATAGGCACAGCAATTCCTGACATGGAGTGAATCATATGAATCCTACCTACAACGTAGCTGTTAAAGGGGGCAGCCCAAATTTTTCAAATATCCCCACAGATATGATTGTGAATATGTAGGATTCAAAACAAGACACTGACCGTTGTCCCACATTTGATTTTGTTATTGGTTCTTTCTGTCTCAAACATGAAGACAGCTTTGTTGTTACAGTTGAATCAGCTTAACACTTTTTTAAAAATGCACAGAATCAGAAATATCACTGCTCCTGAACTTTTAAATTATTTTAGTATTACTAATTAAATTCTAGCCAGACTTTCCATCATCACAAAACTATAAAGCTGCTTTCAAAAGATTAAAACAACTAATTATAAAATCAGTTTTAACGCAGCAATACCTAACAGAAACACAAAACATTGTA
Organism: Anolis apletophallus; assembly: GCA_030556195.1. NCBI lineage: Eukaryota > Metazoa > Chordata > Lepidosauria > Squamata > Anolidae > Anolis > Anolis apletophallus. The sequence goes on along the minus strand of JARBWK010000006.1, from coordinate 118,493,346 downwards.
TTATATCAAGGCAACATAATAGACCCCAATCTTTTTTAGAAGAAATTGATTTCAACTAGTCTTTTTAGACATAAAAGAGAACAGTTGAAATTACACAGAATGGGTGTCATTACTGCCATATAAGTCTTCAAGTTTAATATGCACTCAGCTAAATAATTAACATGCACTGAGATAAAATGACTCAGAATTCATTAATTTCCAGATAATGGCTGACATTCGCACTGAAAATATGCAGACAGATTTCAAAATTCCAAATCCAGAATTCAAAGGCTTGATCTTTAATTTCATTGGAAAACTAAAGCAAACTGATTTCCTCAACGATAAAATGGGAAAAAACCATGGCAGGTAAATAATCACTTTTCATCCCATTTGAAACCCTGGAAATTAAAATCCCAGATTTCAGCTTCAGAATGTATATCGAGCCATTTAAATTTGAAGAGCTTCAGACAAAGGCATTCATAGCATTCAACTTCAGAACTATTGCCATACTTCAATATACAAAGGCCATGGAAGTAAAGGTGACAACTATACTTCTTGTTTTTATTCCAATCTTCATTCAAGGCTGTTACAAGAAAAATGCAAGAAAGTGAAATACAAGGGGGAAACCCTTATAAGTCACAATAAAGTAGAAAAGAAGGCTAGCGAACAATGACATCCAGAAATAAGACTAAAACAGGAAAGCATGAGTGCCAAATATACAACATCACAAATATTATAGGTATCTTAAGTTGTGGTTTGTCATTTTTAAGGGCTGTAAGAACCTGTACATTCTCATGGGAAACACACAATTTATTTACTTATTTATTTACTTTATTTATACCCCATCCTTCTCACCCCAAAGGGAACTCAGAGCGGCCTTACAAGTAGGCAACAATTTGATGCTGCATAACATACATACAGTAAAATACACTTACCGTGTTTCCCCGAAAGTAAGACAGTGTCTTACTTTCTTTTACCCCTAAAAGCACCACTACGGCTTACTTTCGGGTATGTCTTACATTGGCGACGGTAAGCCGCACTCGAAGTAAGCCGTACCCCCGCCGCGTCACACGGCCCCGCCTCCTCCTCCTCCGCCGCCGCACAGCCGGCCCCATGGGCCGGCCGCAGCACGCCTCCCAAAGAACAGCCGTTTCTGCGCCTGCGCCACGCGCGCTCAGGACCTAGTGCCCATGCGCGGACATTTGCGCATGCGCAGAAACGTCCGTGCTTGGGACTCGCAAAGCACGGACGTTTCTGCGCATGTGCGAATGTCCACGCATGTGCACTAGGTCCCGAGCGCGCCTGGCGCAGGCGCAGAAACAGCTGTTCTTTGGGAGGCGTGCCGCAGCCGACCCGAGGGGCCGGCTGTGCGGCGGCAGCAGCGGCGGCAGAGGAGGAGGCGGGACCGAGTGACGCCGCGGCTGGGGGTACAGCTTACTTTCGGGGTACGACTTATATTAGCCGACCCCTCTGACACCCCCGATAAGTCTTACAATCAGGGGTGTCTTACTATCGGGGAAACACGGTAGTTTCTGTTAGTGCTCATACTTATACACATTTCATTTTCATGTAACATTTCTTTTGTCTGCTCTTTCTTTTTCTATATATCCTTCTCTTCAATGACATTTTTAAAATTGTTAACACCTCTCATCCCCACCCCATCATCCTTCCCTTTGACCACATATTTACCCTATATGCTGGGGGAAATGGAAGGAAAAAGGAAGAGGGGCCGACCAAGGGCAAGATGGATGGATGGTATCCTTGAAGTGACTGGCTTGACTCTAAAGGAGCTGGGGGTGGTGATGGCTGACAGGGAGCTCTAGCGTGGGATGGTCCATGAGGTCACGAAGAGTCAGAAGTGACTGAATGAATAAACAACAACAATCTTTATCTTTACCTTTGCCTGTTCACTGTCAATGATTGTGCAAAAAGGGATGATTATGAGGGTATATCTACAATAATTTTATTACTGTTGGCTGTATTTCAAGTTTTTTTTAAAAGAAAACATTTATTCAAAAATTTTGTAGGAAATTTAGAAGTAGCAGAACGGGGGGGTTGGCACAGAAAACATTGAGCTACATCTTGGGTCAGAGAAACATTTATTCATTCATACATTTATTTGCTATATTAATACCCCACCCTTCTCACCCCAAAGGAGACTCAGAGCAGCTCACATATATAGAGGCAACAATTCAATGCCATATAAATATACATTCAGCAAATAAACATATACATTAAAACCAACCATTAAAAAATCTGAAATATTAAAACCAATTCATTAAAACCACACAGTCCGATATCATAATCCGAGGCCACTCCAGTTGTCATTGCACTATTCTGTACTCACTTATTGCACTAAAATTTATATCCAAAAGCTTGGTCCCACAACCACATTTTAGTCCCCCCCCCCAAAGGTCAGGAGAGATGGGGCTGATCTAATTTCACTAGGGAGGGAGTTCCACAGTCTAGAGCAGGGGTGCTCAGAATGGTGATCGGGATCACCAGGGTGATCTTCGGGCCTCATCCTGGTGATCTTCAGGCCCCTGACCAGGTTTTTTGCTGTTGGTCCTCTTCACGCGCCCCTGCACGCTGCAAAGAAGTCCTCCGTCGTTGCTTTTCCCTGCTCGTGCGCCGCCTCCAAAAGCTCCAGAGTCCAAGAGGCAGAATGGGCCCCCTCTTTTGGATTCCTCCTCCTCCTCCGTCCTTCTCCAGCCACTCAGAGTCGTAGGAGACCAAAGGGGGCGGGCCTGGATGACGCGATGCATGGCTGGCCCCGCGCGCATGCGCAGAAGCGCCCATTCTGCCTCTTGGACTTCTCGTGAGCTCTTGGAGGCGGCACGCATGCTGGCAGTGTGGAAATAGGAGCAATGACGGAGGAGGAGGAGAAGGACGCGTTGGGGTCATTTCCCTACCGCATCTCAAAGGTCAGTCTTTTTTTTACTTTGGGGTGGGTGCTTGATTGTTCTGTGGCATGCCCCTTTTATTTTTAATGTTTAAAAATGGCCTTTAGCTCCAAAGCCTCTCTGCTTGCTTTGTTCCTTGAGAAATATATGTTGGGGAATATGGAAATGTGGGAGAAATGGGGTGGTTGGATGTATTTTTGCATGCCCCTTTGTTTACCTTGCTGAGTATTAAATGGCCTTGCAGTTCAACAGCCTCTCTTCTTACTTTCTGGCTGATAATACGTGTGGTAATATGGCAGTGTGGGAGAAATGGGGTGGTTGGATGTATTTTTATACTCTGTTTTATATTGTTGTTATTAAATTGAAATGTTGATGTTTTATAACTTCATTTTACGTAAACTGCCCCGAGCCTGCTGGAAGGAGCGGTACATAAAAATGAATAATAAATATAAATAAATAAATAAATAAGAAAATAGTTATACGTTTTACATTTCTGGGCAGGCGATCTTTGGGACTTGGTTTTTTAATCAGTAGCTCCCATGCTGAAAAATTGTGAGCACCCCTGGTCTAGAGACTACCACTAAGAAGGCCTTGTCTCTCATCTCCACCAACTGTACCTGTGAAGGAGGTGGGACCAAGAGCAGGGCCTCTCCAGAAGATCTTAATCCCCAAGATGGTTCATAGTAGTCTCCAAGATGGTTCTCTACCGTGTTCTCCCTATCTTCACCCCAAAACCCACCATGCAGAAGCCATTCCAATATGGAAATTTACTGATCAATAGAGATAGGGTTGGCAGAGAAATGGTCAGTTCTGTTCCTACAACTGGATTTACAGTAACAGAAGTCTCCAGAAGTCCCAGAGAGCAATATTGATGCTGTTCATCTATCTGTAGCTTCACAATTGGATGTTTCTCCAACAATGCCACGTGGCCAATAAATGTCTGTGTTGATGAGGTGCAATGAAACAGTAAAAATGGGTTTGGAAAAGGAGTTTGGCTATTCTTTCAGTTTTGCAGACAATTTCAACCTTCACATTGACCTAAAAATGACTAGCAGATATTAAATTGATCTAACACCTTCACAAATCACTAAAAGGACACCAACTATTGTTCATTAAAATTTGGATGACACACATTTCCTTACACATGGCTTCTTTTAATGGACACCAAAGCTCCAGCTCTATAAAGCCTACAAAGTAATATAGGGTGAACTATGCTTTGAAAAAGTTGTTCACTTGTGTAAACTCTGCTGGATCAACAGCAGCACTTCCTTGTAATGAATAATGTTCACTCCTCAAAAAGTCCTTGGAAAATGGTGCTTGGTGGTGCAATCCTACATGTCTCCTCAGAAGTAAGTCCCATTCATTACAATGAGTGAGTAACATCTAGATAAGGAGGAATGTTATTTTACCTAAAACATTTTACAGAGAAGATACTTTGCAGCTTTTCCTTTGATGTTCTACTTTTTCTGACAGCTATTTTAGATTTTTTTTTAAAAAAACTTGAAGAAAGTCTTATTTTCAGTATTTTTCAAAGACCCTCATTTCCTAGCAAGCCGTATCCAAGAAGGATTATGCTTGCTATATTGTGATAAAATATTCCATATGAAAGTCTTAAGGTTTTAATTTGAAAATGGTATATTTCTGGTAGCTAATTTCAGGTATTTCTATACCCATCTCAACTCATGCTGTGCCAAAAATGTGGATGACTCCTGCAAGCTAAGGTTAAAAAAATAAAACTTGGAAAAAACACAATGGGTATAAATAGCTCCTACTTAGCTGGGTTCTTTCAATACAAGTGCATTTAATATTGCACAGCTACATTCCTCTTAGCCTTCATATATAGAGTTCCATCTAAGCAGAGAAGCATAAAATATCTATATGAAAATGAAACTTTAATAACGGATAACTGTATGCTTTTGATCAGTTCACAAATCTTCCCTCCAAGGAAAGCAAGGAATCAGTAAGTCTGGGCACCATGAATTAGTTTCCCCACATTTCTAAAGAAGATGAAGGAGACAACTTAGCATTTATATAACATATTTCAAGTGTTCAAAGGTCTGAGAGGTCATAAATGTGTTTCATCGGCCAGTATTATTCTTCCCCAAACTGCAAATCTGATTGTACAGCCGAGGGAATGATGGTGTCCTGACAGACCAACTGATCAATCCATGACTAAAATGAGATTTGAATATGGAATTCTTTTGTCATTACAGCAAATAGAAAAAGAGGTAATAGGGAGAGGTAACAACATTGGGTTTTTTTAAAAAATAAACAACAACAACAAAGTAATGCTTGGTAATGTTATGGCTCAACAAACACACACAATGGAGTAAGAAACATTTCAACATTCCTTCTGAAAAATTGTTTTGGTGGGTTCATAAGTGAGAAGATTAGGAGATAGATCTGCACCAACCACAAACTGGCACAATGGGTTGAACTGCTGATTATTATTTATTAACATACCCCGCTCTTCTCAGAACATAGTGGCTAACATTTAATTTAATTAGTTATTACTCAAATCGCGGTTTACAGAAGTTTCAGCCCATCTAGTCCAGCATTACAGAGGGTAGAACACAGTGGGGCCCACCAGTTGTACACGGGGATCTCGCACCACCCTGCCATTGAAAGAGGGCAGGCAGGGAGGTCCCAGCAAACCAGGGGCGCCGGTGGGGGTTGAACCTATGTGCTGCTGAACTGCTGATTATTCATTTATTGTTTAGCCCGGTGATTCCTAGCCCAACTGCTTATAGCAGGAGCTCCAGAACGTCCTGGTTGAGAACGTCTTCCGGCAGCAACGTCCTGGTTGAGAACATGGCAGCAATTTGATGCCGTAGTAAAGTACAGTACAATAAAAGATAAAAACATACACATATCACAATTAAAAACAACATTATTAAATCTAAACATCCAATTCACCATGGAAAAAGAAAATGAAGGGAAATTGCCATTTCTAGATGTCCTAGTCATCCACAAACCAGATCAACAATTGGATCACACAGTTTACAGAAAACCTACACACACTGATACCTACATAAAAACTCCAACCATCACCCAAGTCGAAAAAGAAGCACCATTTTGCAGACCGTGCAAAAAGAATCTGGGAATCTCACCTCCACCAAGATGAACTGAACCACCTAAACTGAGCTCTACAGGCCATTGGATACTCCACCACAGACATTGGAAGAGCTACAAGGCCAAGAACAAGCCATGAGAGTAAAGACAAAGAGGAAAAGTGTTCTTACCATACATCATGGGAACCACTGACTGCATAGGGAAGCTGATGAGGAAACACAACCAGTATCTACAGACCCACCAGGGCCGGTCTAAGGTAATTTTAAATGGTAGGCGAACATTATTTTGGTGCCCCAAACATTATTTTGCCGCCCCCATGTAAAACAAATATACAATTATAATATCACAATACTATTAGTAGTATTATATTGTATCAATGTATATACAATATATTATACCATACTCATACTATATTATATCATAATTATATTATACTACATTACAATATAATTATATTATAATATATTGACATTATAATATAATGAAACATTCTATTATATTATTATTATTATAAAATAATAAAATTATTTATTTAAATAAAATTATCCTCTACTAAATATTTTCATTACTCCTATAAAACTCAAATAACCCAAAATAAAGTAAAATAAAATATTATATATTACTATTTTGTACAATACCACTATACTGCAATATTGTTTGTAATATTACATGTAATATAAAATATATCATTATTCTATTGTTATATTGTATTTGTATTATATTGTATGACAATATTAAGCAGAACTGTATAATAATCAATAAGAAATGCAATGTAAATGCATCAAAATCAGAATATATTACCTATCACCCGACTCATAATTCATAGGAGTCTCCCATAAGTCCAAAATTAGGATCCCAATGTAAATGTAAATAGAAAACAGCCAAAATGTTCAAATGAGGTCGAATACAGGCAGCGCGGCCTGGGCAAACTTGGGCCCGCCTCCCTCCTTCTAAGTGTTTTGGCCTCCAACTCCCACAACTGCTCATAGCCTCAGGCCCTCAGGTCTAGACAGAAATAGAGCCGAAGAAAGGAAGGAGGGAGAGAAGAGGTCACAGAGGAGGAGGAGGAAAGCCCTTCATTCATTCCTTCACTTACACTTCCTTCACTGATTCTTTTCTCCTTCCCTGCAAACGCGCGCGCGCGGCGGAGGCAAAGGGAAAGGGGAAGCACTCCCTGCCTGCCTGATAGGAAGTGCTTTGCTTACAGGCTTCTGCGCAAGGGAGCTACTGGGCATGCGCGGAGGTTTTCGCCCATGTGCAGTTGCTCCTGCGCTCAACTTCAGCTCCAGAGCAACTGCGCCTGCGTGAAAACCTCCGCGCATGCCCAGAAGCGGCATCGGAGCGCACAAGGCCGGGGTCAAAAAGCAGGCAGCTGCAGCACTGTCTGAGGAACATCGGCAGGGCCAGGATGGCGCCCCATGCGGCCAGGATGGCGCCCCCTTCCCAGATGGCGCCCTAGGCGGCCGCCTACTTGGCCTATCTTGTAGGACCACCCCTGAGACCCACTAAGAAAATCCAACAGATGCTACGTTCAGCAAAGGACAAGAGGGATCCTCTCACCTCTACAGGAGTGTACCATATCCCATGCCTACATAGGGACCACCAAATGCAACATTGCCCAAACACAAATCAAGGAACATGCAGACTACTTCAGAGAAGTCAGCCATAGCAGAGCACCTGATGAACCAACCTGGACATAGCATATTATTTGAGAACACAGAAATGCTGGACCACTCTAACAACTCCCATGTTAGGCTACATAGAGAAGCCATTGAAATCTACAAGCTTGTGGACAATTTCAACAAAAAGGAGGAAACCATGAACATGAACAAAATTTGGTTACCAGTATTTAAAAAACTCTAAAATTCTAACAGTAAATAAAGAACAAAACTAAAACATAGGGGAACTCCAGACAAGAAACAACCAGGAACAGCTAATCACATCTCAACAAAGGATTTGCCCAGGCAGTAATAAGCTACACCTAAAAGCTGTCAGGCCATTAAATGCTAATCAGGCTGGCCAACTGAAACATTCACACCTAGCTCCAATAGACAAGTGTTCTTTTTCCCACCCTGGACTTTCCACAGATATATAAACCCAATTTTCCTAGTTCCCAACAGATCTCACAACCTCTGAGGAGGCAGCCATAGATGCAAGCAAAACACCAGGAGAGAATGTTTCTAGAACATGGCCATACAGCCCCAAAACCTACAACAACCATGAAAGCCTTCAACAATACTGCTGACCTGATGGTTAGCAGATCAAATCTGCAAACTTGAGTTCGTCAGCTCCAGTTCCTGCCAACCTAGCAGTTCGAAAACATGCAAATGTGTGTAGATAAATATGTTCTGCTTCAGCAGGAAAGGGCAAAGAGACTCTCTAAGCAATCTTGCCAGCCACACAGTCAAGAGAAAACAATGCAGGCTCCTCAGCTTGAAAATGGAGAAAAAAGCACCTCCCCAGAGCCAGAGATGAGCCAAAAATGAAAAGCCAGAAATGAAAGAAGCAGCATCTGCCTTTGTTTGTATTAGTGCGTTTCATTGTATATAATTGTAAAGATATATAAACCCAATTTTCCTAGTTTCCAACAGACTTCACAACCTCTGAGGATGCCTGCCATAGATGCAGGCGAAATGTCAGGAGAGAATGCTTCTGGAACATGGCCACACAGCCAGGAAAACTCACAACAACTCTTTATTTTGGGTTTTTAAAATTGTTTTTCTATAAAAGGGAAAACGTGATCAAAATACCGAACTATGCAAATGAAAGGATAAGATTATGCAGATAGGAGAAAGTTTTATTTTATCAGCTGTTGTTGCCATCAAGGCAAGAAGAGGGATTTTAGCTTCATCCAAACTACACTTTCACATAAATGAAACACTGCTATACATGATAAATGAAAACCTGTCTTCCAGCTTGACCAGGGGAGTCTGCTCTTTCTGAATGACTGACACCAGTCTCATTCAGGACTTTGTTGCACAAGGCTGGCAAACTGGAATTGCAGCAGGATAAGCATGTATGCTGTTGGTACCTATTGCATGATGTTGTGTGCATCCGGCTACTGGTTTGCATTCCCTTTCTGACTATAATGTCTCTTTTAAAAGATGAATAAAACCTGTCAGTGCCTCCAAACCCCTCTACCTTCCCATTATTTGCCCCAGTGTGATAGATACTTCTACTTCTGTGTCATCAAGAAACATCAGTGTTTCCCCGTGCCTGCTATCCATTACTGTCACGACTTGACACTGCAGATTAATCATTAACACTCCCGGTAATTACTGCCACCAACCTAATCTGTGATCAGGATTTAATTTAATAACTAAGATGTTTAATTAGGGTCCCTTTACACCAAATCACCCACTGTGAGGAAAACTGAAAAGACAGAAAGATGGAGGCATGTGAAAGTTAATAAGAAAAGGATTTATTAACTACAAAACAGGCTAACAAGTAGGCACAGATCGTATTGGTTCTTCAGTGAGGCAACAAGAGCGTACGGATACAGAAAAGAAGATTTTAAAACTATTATTAGCGTGATGGTTAACTGGATCTAAACAATGTGCTCGTGCATAGCGGTTTCTATATAAAGGCTAGTGCTTCTTCTTTGATCTTAAATTCAGTTCCACAGACAGTACTAAGTAGGCATGAGAAAAAAGTTATGAAAATGAAATGATTCGTAAGAAATTCGTAAGAAATGCTACTTTTGAGTCTTTCCGCACCTGAACGCCAACCAGGAAGTGGACTTTCTTTATAGAACTTCGGGGCCAGGATTTTCTTAAGTGTCGTTATTAGGTCGTAAGGGGGGGGGCACCCTCCTTCTCTCTCACCACCCTCCCGCCTCCCTTGCCAATAAGTATTATGGCAACGCAAGCCCTAAACTTGCTCCTTCTTTCGGCTGGAAGCCCGGAAAAAATGTAAACAGAGAGGATTACTCAGAAGTAAATCTGCAAGGGAGGGCACTTTGGATGAAGTGCCCTTCTTTGTGGATTTACTCTGAGTAAACCTCTCTGTTTACATTTTTCCAGGCTTCCTGCCTCTCTCCTGCCTGCCAGGATCTAAAGCATCAAAGAGTATTGGGGTGAGAAACCAACCTAATGTATAATAGAATGAATGCTACTGTAAGGGTGCCTAATATTATAAGTAATCAACTGGTCATATACCACATTCCATGCACATGCAATAATACAGCAGTAATAACAATGGGTATAAGAAGAGGTAAAATTCAAACCGAAGTATTCTGACTGGTCCTCCTCAAACTGCAAAAGGCTCTTCTCTATGAGCGTTTGCTGCCTGGGCGCACACACATACATATTCTTGGGGGGGGGGAGATTTGCTGCAGAATCCCGGGCTCATAGAGAAGATTCTGCAGCAAATCCCCCCCAAAGAATATGTATGTGTGTGCACCCAGGAAGCAAATGCTGTGCCCGGGGTTTTGCCTTTCCCGGGCTCAGAGAAGAGCCTTTTTGCAGTTTGAGGAGGGAGCACAGTCAGAATACTGCTCGGTTTGAATTTTACCTCTTCTTATACCCATTGTTATTACTGCTGTATTATTGCATGTGCATGGAATGTAGGTATATGACCAGTTGATTACTTATAATATTAGGCACTTACAGTAGCATTCATTCTATTATACATTAAGTTGGTTTCTCACCCCAATATTTCTTGATGCTTTAGATCCTGGCAGGGCAGGAGGAGTGGACGCTCTCCCTGCCCCTTCTGCCTGCCAGGATCTAAAGCCTTGAAGAGGCTTCATGACGGGCCAACTTCAGCCCTCCAGGTGTTTTGGACTTCAACTCCCACCATTCCTCACAGCCTCAGGCCTCTTCCTTTCCTCTCAGCCTGGGCAAACTTGGGCCCCTCGCTCTCTCAGGATCGGGGTGAGAGAGAGGCAGCGAGGCGAGGGGCTCCTCCTCCTTTTTGCTGCTTCCAAGAATAGAATACCCCCTCCCTCCCTCCTTCCTCCCTCCTTCCTATTTGGAGACTCCCAACTAGAATTCAGTGTGATTTATTCACGGTTTGGCCTACAACTCCCAGAAATCCCAGCCATATTACCAGCCGTTAGGATTTCTGGGAGTTGTAGGCCAAAACCATCTGGAATGCGCATGCGCTGGCATACGAACTACTAACAAATTTCGTTATTAAGTAAGTTACATTTTAGAAATTTTGGAAAATTTTTTGTAAGTCTTTCTTTTCTTTTACTAATAAAAAAAATCCCCCCCCCCATTTGATTTTAGAATCGCCATTTTTGGGTTCGAAACCATGCCTAGTACTAAGACTTGTCTCCCAACTCCCCAACTAATAATTCAACTAGAGGGTAGCTGATGTAACTAACTGGAACTTCTATACCATAGACAGTTCCCTGAGTCTTGTTAACCGTAGCTAATAACTAGATTAGCACGACAGTCTCAGAGCCCCACCTGTCTCTCTATCACAAGAGACAACAAGGTGATCTAACTGACTATTTCCAGTCAGTCCTTCTGGCTCTAAACTAAAGCGTCACCACTGGAATCTCTCCTGGCCCTAAGAGCTGTCAGTGCTAGGTCTTGACCCCTTAGTCCAGCCTATTCCCTTGTGGTGGTTAGCTATAGATTAGACTGTCAGTCTCTATTGCAGAGGCTCTGATGAAACTCCCCCAGAAACCTCGCTCAAGACTCCTCAGGCTCAGATCTTTCTAATCTGCAGCCTGGCACCAGACTGAGAAGGCTCAGATGTGTCTTATCTGAAGCCTCTCACAAGACAAGACTAAAATCTTTCTGACAGGAATCCTACTCGTAGTCAGCTCCACTCCTCCCCTCTGGCAGCCAGCCAATCACAGGAAAGAAACTGTATCTGAGCAGAGTGACTCTAAGGCCACATCCCCTTTCTCTGGGTCTGACCTTCTCCTGATGGCTGCTAGCTGAAACTCCCTTACTAAAATGGAGGCCAGCAATTTCAGGGATCCAGACTTCCAAGCAGGATTCGGCCTGCTTAGGACGGGTGAGTCCTTACAATTACTGTTCGTAATATGGCCAGAAGGGAGGGCGCTGATCTAATCTCACTGAGGAGAGAGTACCAAACTTAGGGAGTCACCACTGAGAAGGCCCTGTCTCTCGTCCCTACCAACTGCACTTGTGAAGCATGTGGGACTGAGAGCAGGGTCTCCCCAGAAGATCTTAACCACAAGTCATGCTGGTCAGGGCATAAGGAAACAGGGTGGGGCTATGGAGGATGTGCAGAAGACTGACTGTGGGAACAATGTATTTCCAAAACAGGGCAACTGCAGGAATGCAGAGAAAAGCGATATCAAACATTCTAAAATCGATATGCATATATATCTCTACACTAATGCAATTGAGGCAAAACAGTGGCTATAATAAAGTCCTCAAAGGTTGTTAGTCTTTGTCCATGGCAGCATCACCCTTGCTAGGAGACTAATGATGCATCTACACAATAGAATCTGACACTACTTTAACTGCCATGCTCAACATTATGTAATCTTGGGAGTTTTAGTTTGGTGAGGCAACAGCACTCTTTGGCAGTAAAGGCTGAAAGTCTTGTAAAATGACAACTCCCAGTATTTTACTTGCACCATTTCCCCATAACTTCTGCTGCTGCTTCACCTGAACTGAGGACCAGGTGTTTCTCAAGCAACATCACACAATAGTTATGTTGAAAAGCTAAAGGACTGTTATGACTCTTAAAGATTGGTTTAATCTAAGAAAGGCTTGTGTAGACCTCATTTATTTTCCACTGGTACTAACCATGAATGCCAAGGGACAGGAATGTATGTTTGCGTGATGAACACAGCAGTTCTCTCCATTAGCATCCTTCCAATTCAGCGGGCATTCCTGTTCTTCACAAAACTTCTTAGCAGCAGTTGCATCACTTTAAAAAGCAAGCAAGAAAGCAAAAATTTATTCTTTAGTCAAAGATCAGCCTGAAAGGAATGTGCACTGTAATTAACTTACTTAAAGCTAGAAAGAAAAACACAGCTGCAACGAATTGTTTAATTATAATATGTTTATTAAAGGAATATATATGGCAAGCAGGGCAGTTCAAACTGTAGTTGCTTGTTGTCTGTGTTGTCATAGCAATGTAGTTTGCAATAGAAATGTATCCATCCAGAGCAGGAGCCAAAGGGGGCGGAGCTAGCTGTCAACTGCAGTAGAGCAGACATTTTTAAAATCAGCCTTTGGTCGGCGAACCAGAGAGAAGGTTGGTTCTGGCTAGTTTAGAACTGAACCAATGGATTTAAGTCTTCAGCCTGGTTATTTAGAACAGGGCTGTCCAACTTCTACTGGCCCAGGGGCCTGAATTCCGGTCACTGATGACCTGGGGGGCCGTAGGGTCTGCCCCCGCCCCCAGCTTCGCCCTCTCCCCGGCCCCCTTATTTTTATTTAATATTAAATATATTTAATTCCATCCTCCCCTCTCCCCTTATTTTTATTTAATATTAAATATATTTAATTCCATCCTCCCATCTCCCCTTATTTTTATTTAATATTAAATATATTTAATTCCATCCTCCCCTCTCCTCTTATTTTAATGTATCCCATCTCCCCTTATTTCATCTTTAAATATATTTAATTTTATATTTAATACATGAGGGGAGATGGGGGTAGGGAATGAGGAGCCCCCTGAGGAGCCCCCTGCTTCGGCCTACCTTTTCCAAACACGCAGGATCCAGGAGTACCCGGACGACGAGAGAGGCGACGACCGACTGCGTCGAAGAAGGTCCTAATAGCGTCTGTGGGCCTCAGTGATCCAGTAGTAGAGTAGCCGAAGAGTATCGCGAGAATACGCAATCCACACGGGATTTCGCTGTCAACGCTGGCGTGATCTTGCGTTGACAGTGAAATCTTGTGTGGATTGCGTATTCTCGCGATACTTTTATTATTTATTTTATTTTTCAATTTTTATTTTTTATTAAAAAGCTTAGGGGGCCGTAGGGAAGGGGCTGGGGGCCGTATGCGGCCCCCAGGGCGCCAGTTGGACAGCCCTGATTTGGAATGTCAATTGTACCTGTTTGAATTAGTAGATAGCTGCTGAGCTAAGGGGGAAGGGAAACCCAGTAAAACTCTGTACCTTCAGTAGGATAGCTGAATGGAGTAAAAGGTAAGCCAGTGTCTTAAGTGTCAGTCAGGAGACTGAAAAGGAATAATATTTCAAAGTGAAATAAGTTCAAGCCAGTCTGGTAAAAGAATAAGCCATTCTGGGAGTTATATTGGAAACTGTTTCAAGTGTCTGTGATAACTGAAATCATTTGTAACAGCATCTAAGGAATACTGAGTAACCATTGAGCTTTGTATGCCTGAGAATCCTTGAATAAATATTTATTTGTTCAGTTTATTATGATAAAGACTTGTGTCCAGTTATTGAAGAGAAGATTTACCCCAGAGGATGACGGCTGAAGATCTGGAAGAAAGGATTCCAGATCTTCAATGTACACATTTTAAAGTGCCTCAGGAATTTTTTTTTCAAAGGTCAATGCTCACACCAGCATTACAAGCCTCACTCACTCAAACATACATAAACATTTAATAATTAATTTGCTCAGCCACAGCCACGCTACATATACCTCCTAATTACTCTCCTCATCGTCATACATTGCCCAGTCTGTTTGGGTGTGATCAGCTACATAATAATTATTGATAGCAAGGTGGGATAGGAAAAGAACGGTCCCTCCTGCCACAGTAATTTGCCTTGGCTTCTACAACAGCACAACCAGAAATTGATACTGTTTTTTGTTATCTTGGTTTTTAGGTGTGTTCCTATGATTATTTGGGGTGCTGATTCAGAAAATTGCATTTGACACGCCAATTCAGCTCTAGTTTCTTAGATATGGTTATCATGATTTTCTGTGGGCGAGTAGATGAAGACTGGTATAGTTTTTAAGAATACACTACAAGGTCTTTATATGCTGTTTAATTGATATCTCTTTTCAATGGAATTGTTTTAAATACTTTTAATTCTACAGATAGTTTAACTGCATTGTAGCAAAAGCAAAAACTTTGTGGGCAAGTCATGCGCATCCACATGGAACATGTGCACCAATGAACCGTGAATGATATTTGGCATTACAATATCACCCAATTATTTAGAAGGTGTCATGGGGAACAGGGGGAGGATCATTTCAATGAACTCTGTCCTATATTTTGCAAAATACCCCAAAACAGAGTTTTCACCTGTGAGAGAGGTAATCATTTTCCACAGCATAGTGGTAAAAATGATCAGAAGCAAAAAGAGCATAGACTACATCAAAGGACTGTCCACTGATGACCTTTTCTGGAGGCCTCTGAACCCAAGCCATCTCCAGACCTAGAATTAAGCAGAGACACAGGTCAAACATGCACAAGGCAAAACTTAACCAACCTTTCACAACCTTTAACCCAAAGGTTGTGAGTTATTTTGCTTTAAAAGTCAATTCTTGAGTAATGTGAAGGTAAGTGCAGAGGTTTCCCCCCAAGAGATGCGTGTTCTTGTATATGGACTCCAACATTTGGAACACCGATTAGGAGAGATTATGTGTGTGTGTGTGTGTGCGTCAGGCCCCCATCTACCCTGCCATATAATACACTTTGAAGTGCATTATAATGCTCAATGTAGACTCATATAATTTAACTGGATTATATGAGTATACACTGGTGTATAATCCAGTTTTTGAATCCAGATTATCTTCTTTGAACT
This sequence comes from Anolis apletophallus, assembly GCA_030556195.1. Taxonomy (NCBI): domain Eukaryota; kingdom Metazoa; phylum Chordata; class Lepidosauria; order Squamata; family Anolidae; genus Anolis; species Anolis apletophallus. The sequence goes on along the minus strand of JARBWK010000006.1, from coordinate 118,477,729 downwards.
GGATTACATGACTCTAGACCAGTGTTTCTCAACCAGTGTGCCGTGAGCGATCATCAGGTGTGCCATGAGAAAAGCTCTCTGCCTCCCTTCCTTCCCCCCTCCTCCTGCCGAACTCCTGCTGCTTGGGGGAGGAGGAGGAAGGGCCGGGCGGCAGCGAAGAAAAAGAAGAAGGGGCCGGGGCGCCGCCTCCTTCGGCCGTTTACCCAGCTAGCCTCCAATCCGCCATGACTCCCACCATGACTCTTGCCTCCTTCCAACATTGTGATTCTGGATAGAAAACAAACAACACTATAACATAACATTGTTTGAGTCCACAGTGCTCTCTGGGTGTAGGTGAACTACAACTTCCAAACTCAAGGTCAATTCCCAAGCAAACCCTTTCAGTCAGGGCCGTAGCCAGGATTTTGATTTGGAGGGGGCTGAGTTTGGTTTGGGGGTGCTGAGACTGGGTGGAAGAGGGTCTACTCTAGCAAACCTTTTGTATTTTTATCCCAATAACCCCATTAATGTGGGATATAATGAGCATGGTGATCAGATCATGATATGAATAAGCATAACACTTTAAATAATGTACCAGTAAGGCCTTTTCGCGGACCACCCTGAGAATTTCGGGGGCTGAATCCCCATTAGCCCCCTGGCTACATGCCTGCTTTCAGTACTTTCTGTTGGTAATGAGAGTTCAATATGGCAAGTTTGATTCAATTCCATTGTTGCAAGAGTTCAGGATGCTCTTTGATTGTGTGTTAACTATAAATCCCAGAAACTGTAAGTCCCAAATGTCAATGTCTTTTTCCCCCAAACTCCATCTGTGTTCACATTTTGGCATATTGAGTATTCATGCCAAGTTTGGTCCTGGTCCAACATTGTTTTGAGTCCACAGTGCTCTCAGGATATAGGTGAACTACAACTCCAAAACTCAAGGTCAAAGCCCACCAAACCCTTTCAGTATTTTATGCTGGTTTTCGAAACAGGCCCAGGTTTCACACTGAGTGTATTAATACATTAAAAACATATTAACTATATGTATTACTGTGTTAGAGTGTCATTTTGTGTCATTTTGGTTGGTGGTGTGCCCCAGGATTTTGTCAATGTAAAAAATGTGCCACGGCTCAAAAAAGGTTGAAAAACACTGCTCTAGACTGCCATATAAATCAGTTAAAATCAGATAATCTGAATTCAGAAACCGGATTATATGGCAGTGTAGATGGGGCCCCATATGCCTTAATACATCAAAACTATGTTATGAATTCTATGTACAAGAACTGGATGTTCTTTCTTAGCATTGCTTTAAGATTGCAGTGGTTATTAGCTGCAGACATGAGAATGATTGATTGCAAAGAAATTGGGTAATAAAAGAGCTGCTATACACACCATTGCTTCCATTATTTATAAACAAGTGTGTGTGTGTGTGTGTTTTAAAATTGACTTTCAGCAACTTCTCATATTCTACCCATGAATATATAGCTGACATTATTCATGGTGGGGGGAAAGGACAATATTGTCGAGACCAAATTGCATATAACATGACTATCTGGAGACTGTGACACTATTTTCTAGGAGGGCAACCACATACAAATTGCCAAAGGAGGGAATGAAAGAGGACACCAATTTGCATAAACGGATAAATATACAACTTTAAGATAAGGATCGTTTGACCCATCGATTATGATGTCTTGACCCACCGCCTTGCCGGGGCTGGAGTTAGGGGGACGGTTCTCAAATGGCTGTCCTCCTTCCTCTGGAACCGGCTTCAGCGAGTGAGGAGGGGTGAGGTTGCCTCCAGGGGTACCCTGCTACTCTGCGGGGTGCCTCAGGGGGCAATTCTTTCCCCTCTATTATTTAACATCTATGTACGACCACTTGCTTGGCTGGTGCGTAGCTTTGGGCTGGAGTGTCACAAATAGGCGGACGACACCCAGCTCATTCTGGGGATGGAGGGCCAACCCGAATCCGTACCCGATGAATTCCATCGTTGCCTTGAAGCCATTACTGGATGGCTGCGAGCCAGTAGGTTGAAGGTGAATCCGGCTAAGACGGAGATCCTGTGGCTGGGTTGCCCAGGTACCGATGGGGTTCAGCTTCCAACCCTGGATGGCGTGATGTCACATCCGTCGTCAGCTGTTAAAAGTCTTGATGTCACTCTGGACTCTCAACTGACGATGGAGAAGCTTATCTCCATTGTCAGTGGAGCTGTGTTTTTCCATCTCCACCAGGCAAGGAAGCTGGCCCCCTACCTGTCCCGTCACGACCTAGCCACAGTGGTCCAAGCCACGGTCATCTCTATATTGTACTACTGTAACGCTCTATACGTTGGCCTTCCTCTGTTGGTGATCCGGAAACTTAAGCTTGTGCAGAACGCTGCCGCGTGGCTGTTACCAAGTGTGCCAACATGCTGCCACATCACTCCCATCCTGCACGAACTGGAATTCCGGATCACCTTCAAAGTGCTGGTGTTGACCTTCAAGGCCTTGAACGGTCTGGGGCCAGTGTACCTAAGTGACCGCCTTTCTCTATATTGTCCCTCCAGACCACTGCGTTCAGAGTCACTCAATCTCCTGGAAATTCCCAGCTGCAAGAATTTCTATCTGACCTCAACAAGGAGAGCATTCTGAATCATTGCTCCAACATTATGGAATGCACTTCCTCCCAAGGTCTGTGCTCTTTCCAGTCTGATGGCCTTCTGGAAGGCCTGTAAAACCCTGCTATTCAAACAGGCATTCGGCCTGTAATTTGTAGATATTGCATTGCTGGTCTGTGTAACCTGTTTTATATGCATCGGGCCGATGTACTATTATGGTCTACTGCGTTTATATGCATTGTGTTTTACATTTCCTGTGCTATTATATATGCTATGTGTGCTTTTATATATGCCATGTTTTTATATATGCTGTTATTGTGCTTTTAGTCTTGTGAGCCACCCCGAGCCTGATGGGAGTGGCGGCTGATAAATCCAAATAAATAAATAAATAAATAAATAAATAAATAAATAATTGCTATAAATTATTTTAGTACTGTTCCATTATTCAGGTGGAGACCACAAGGAGGGTGCTAGTGAGAGAATGATAGTCCTATTTGGGGGGTGGGGGAGGGAGTGTTGAAGGAGTCAAAATATTTCCCCTTTTCCTGGGAACCCCATCCATGTCCCCATTCTGGAAACAACCATCATTTATAAAATGGAGAAGGGGAATAACTAGCAAAACTGATAGAAATGGTTGTCCTTCTTCAACCCCCTCCCCCATAAAATGTACTATTCTTCTCTCTCTAGCGCCCCCTTGTGGCCTCCATCCAGATAACATAACAATAGCATTATTTTAACTGTTACCGACTGGAAGTATAATAATCATGATGAAGACATTGGCCAGGTTGTCTGTCCATTTTCACAATTTGCTTTCCAGACATGATGACACTAACTGTTGTAGTTGAGAAAGCTGAGCCTGTAGTTTGTGAGCCATCTGTGGGAGTCTCAACACTAACTCTGTTCACGATCTACCTGGAAATTTCTCTATTAACCAGAATTAGCCTAAGCATCCTGTCAAATAGTAGACACAGGTTGAGCATCCCTTATCTGGAATTCAAACATCTGATACAAACCAAAACTTGAATTATTCACTTGAATGGCTGAAATAGTGACACCTTTGCTTTCTGACAGTATTTATTTACCGTGTTGTAGTCGAGCCCAGAAAATCCCATCGCAAAATTAGAAATCTTCATTAGTTTCCCGCAGCAGACCGTTCCTAGAGTGAACGGTCCAAAACACTTCACATACACGCCTGTTCCCGGACACAACACCTACCCTCCCTGCCCAAGATCCTTCCCCACAAGAACATTTTGACATTTCCCGGCACTTTGTATTTTTAATTGAATTTTAATATTTTTTTCCTCTTTTTCCCTCTCTTGCGGGCGCCTCAAATGTGCGAGGAGAAGCTGCTCTCAAAAGGGAACCACGGTGGCTCAACAGGCAAGGTTGAGGCCGCGGGGAACCAGGGGCCGCTGGTTCGGGACCCCGCAAGGGAGGAGGGAAAGTTTCCTCTGTTTTTTGCCCCAGACCGGGAGTGCCCGGGTCTGGCAAATTTGACGTCTCTGGGCCATCCCATTGGCAAGAGATTCCCATTTTTCACATATTTTTGTAAAGGCACTTGGGACATATAAAAGCTCAACTGAGCTGTCAAAAGAAAAATCAATGAATTTGGCCTAAGAGGCTGGAGGCCTCATCTGTGCAACGGAACTGACAGCTGAGAATTGAAATCACTGGGTTCGAGGCTTGCACCGGAAAGAATTCATTATTATGCATGTGTACCCTGTCTATTGCCGTCATCGTTCAAACTATAGAAATATTATCCTATCAGCCTTTTCCCTGGACCCCATGTAAGCCTTTCCCCCTCCCTTTCCCTTAGAATCGCTGGAAGCTGTTTTTTGCATTATGTCTATTATATTTGCCAAGAGGATATGTACCGCACATACCCTGAGTCATCTCACACCTTTATCTCACCATCATAACTCATGTTTGCATGGATCAATAGCCATTTGGTCAGGCCCTTGTGATGAAGATTAGGTTCTTTTCCTGTCTTTACACCTGGCTAATTCCAAGGCTGTCTAGATCTCTGAGTTTCGTCTATCTAGACCAGCCCTTGGGTATTGGACAAAAGAAAATCACGAAACACAACGGGCCCCCTGTTTGGCCTCGGAAACCAGACGAGGCCCACCATAAGACTTTTGTCATTTCAGCCATCTAAGCAGATCATCTTAATCCGACCTTCCTTTCTTCCTTACTCAAACATGAGGAAGGGACATACGAACTTGATAATTACATTTCCTGGTGACAAAAGCCAGAACCGGACTTTCTGCCCCAGGCTAACACCTGGAAAGGACTTCCTTTGTTTACTCTCCATAATCCTTCCTGATGACAGCTTCACCCAACCCTCCTCATTCCGGAACCCCATATTTGGTGAGAGGCATCTGATTGGCCAGAACAGGCAAATGGAGAAGGACGCTGATAGGCTCCCCGGAGCCGGCTTGAGTCCCGCCCATCAGCTGGTTCCAGCGTTCCGACCAATCATCGACGAGCCGGCCGGGAGGAGGCGGGCGGGAAATTCAAATGTTTGACAGTTCTGTAACCTTTCAAAACTCATGTTTTGAATACCAATGGATGCGGACTTTGCGGAATCAGGGTATTGTGGTCGCATCCTCTCAGCTGAGTAGAATAAATCATTTCGTGGCTTCTACCTTGCATCTTGGTGAGCATAATCTGACTTCTGGGCACGGGAAGGTTGGGGGACCTAGGTTGCTCCGGGCTCGCCAGGGTGTTCACGGACCCTCTTTGGACTGGGCTCCGCAGGCGGTTGGCGGGGTCAGCCCAAAATCGTTGTTCGGCATCAGTGTCAGGAGTGAACCAAACAGTTGTATTGCATTAAAAACAAACAAACAAAGAATCAAACAAAACACAAAGTTTGCAGACTTGGTATTCTATTAAATGTGCTTTGACCAGTAGCTGGCCACTTGGAGTGCCTCTGGTGTTACTATAAGAAGGTTCTCCATTGTGCATGTAGCAGGGCTCAGGTTGCATTGTTGTAGGTGGTCTGTGGTTTGCTCTTCTCCAAACTCGCATGTTGTGGATTCCACTTTGTGGCCCCATTTCTTAAGGTTGGCTCTGTATCTCGTGATGCCAGAATGCAGTCTGTTCAGCACCTTCCAAGTCACCCATTTTCTGTGTGCCCAGGAAGGAGTCTCTCATGTGGTATCAGCCATTGATTGAGGTTCTGGCTTTTAGCCTGCCACTTTTGGACATTTGTTTGCTGAGGTGTTCCAGCAAGTGTCTCTGTAGATCTTAGAAAACTATTTCTTGATTTAAGTCAATGCTGTGCTGGCTGATACCCAAACTGGGGGTGGGCCAGAGATGTCACTGCCTTGGTCCTTTCACTATTGGTTGCTACTTCCCGGAGGATGTCAGGTGGTGCAATGCCAGCTAAACAGTGTAATTTCTCCAGTAATGTAGGGCGCAGACACCCCGTGATAATGCGGCATGTCTCATTAAGAGCTACATCCACTGTTTTATCGTGGTGGGATGTGTTCCACACTGGGCATGCATACTCAGCAGCAGAGTAGCATAGTGCAAGGACAGATGTCTTCACTGTATCTGTTTGTGATCCCTAGGTTGTGACAGTAGGCTTTCGTATGATATTTCTAGCACCCACCTTTTGCTTGATATTCAGGCAGTGCTTCTTGTAGGTCAGAGCACAGTCCAGGATAACTCCCAGATATTTGGGTGTGCTACAATGCTCCAGTGGGATTCCTTCCCAGGTGATCCTCAGAGCTCGGAATGCTTGTCTGTGCTTAAGATGAAAAGCACATGTCTGAGTTTTAGATGGATTATGAATCAGCTGGTTTTATTTTTTAAAATTTATTATTCAATCTTGTATGCCGCCATTCCCCGAGGGCTCAGAGCACTCACAACATGTAACATAAAAACACCACAAGAATAAAAGTTAACATTAACTAATGCAAATTAAGATTCAAATGCCAGCTGAAACAAATGAGTTTTGCATGCCCTGCGGAAGGTTGGTAAATCTCACAGGGCACGGACTTCAGTTGGCAAGGCATTCCAAAGAGATGGCGCTACAATAGAGAAAGCTCTGCGCCTGGTAGCTGTTAAATGGAAGATCTTAAAACTGGAAACTTCCAATAGGTCTTGATCTTCTGAGCGAAGTGATCTCTGGGGTTGATAGGGGGTGAGACGGTCCCTCAAGTATGCCAGCCCTGGACCATACAAGGCCTTGAAGGTTAATACCCTCACTTTGAAAGTGATCCGGTGCTCGATCAGCAGCCAGTGAAGCTGCTGCAGGCCCGGATTAACTGTTTGTGGCACCCTAGGCCACACTTTGGAAACCCCACCCCTGGGGGACAGGGCCCCTTCCACGCATGCATGGCAGGGCACAAGTGCCGCGGTGTCCTCTTCCATGTTCCTGGGTACCGTGCATGCGCAGCAGCGGCCCCGGGGGCTTCCCTTCCTTCCTCCTCCTGCGGCACCCAGGAACATGGCGGAGGAGGCAGAGAGGCTGCGGACCTTGCGAAGAGAGGCCGCGGTGTTCGCGAAGAGTCGCCGTGGCTTCCCTCCGCCTCTTCCTCCTCCTCGCCACGCCCTCCTTCCTTAGGCGTGGCGAGGAGGAGGAAGAGGTGGAGGGAAGCCGCGGCGCCTCTTTGCGAGCGCCGCGGCTTATCTTCGCGAGTGCCGTAGCCTCTCTGCCTCCTCCACCATGTTCCTGGGTGCCACAACGGCCGCCCGGAGGCTTCCCTTCCTTCCTCCTCCTTGTGTAGTCGAGCCAGGAAGCCCCAAACCCAAAAGAACCAACTGCAGAGAGTCCCCAGTATTCCTTTTGGCCCATGGCCTAAGTTGCACCAGTACCAGACTCCTTTTCCCCTTCCCTTCTGCCTCACTCAGTTCCATACATCACACGGCACCAACGTCCCTCCCAGTAAACCCGGCCACCATTACCTCCCATCTCCACATTTACAACACTTCATACAGCACATAGTATGGAAGACATTTTGGCCACACGTTACAAAACAATAAATAAACACTCTGCCATTTCTCCCACCGTTTTCCTCTTTTTTTCCTTCCTCTCTCCCTATCCTTTTTCCGGCCTGGGGGAAACATATCCCAGCTCTAAAACAACAGCTTTTGGAGCAGTTCGCCCAAAGAGATCTCTTCAGGGGGTGGGTGATGGGCAGAGATTGATGCCAAAAGAAGATCTAGTTCTCCCAAGTACTGTGCCTCTATTTGCCTTTTTCTGATCGTTTTTCTTCTCCTGGACTGCTCCTGACGCTTCTCCCTGGCTGATTGAGCCAAGAAGCCTCGCTATTCATCATGGACCCTCCCTGCTCTGGGAAAGATAGTTTCATCAAGGACCCTGAAGCGAACTCAAGATTCCTTCCTGGCTGGAAGCAGCCAGAGAGCCAAAAAATACATCTATGGGCTTTTGAGGGCTTTTGAACCTGCAGCCCAAGGCTTTGCAGGCTGGGATATGTAGTTCGCCCAAGGACACGGATCATAGACTCATTTCTGTACCCCTGTATCCCTGTACATACAGTGTGGCTTCATAAGTTTTCCCTTTGACTCCTTGTAGCCCTTCCCTTCCCCCTCTTTCCCATGTAAAGAAAGATTGCCTGTATTTTGCTATTGTGTCAGCTGAGAGGAAGTAACTGGATTCCCATCCTAACCCTTTTATGGATCATCATTGTTCTCATTGCATGAGTATTTCTGATGGAAATCTTGTTTTGGATTACCCAGGCCCTTGTCTTGGGCCCACATTCCATCAGCCTGAAGGAAGTATTAATCATCGGAGTTTAGTCCAATTAATTCATCCTCTGGGACCTGGACATGAAATACTTTTGTTTTACTCATATGCCAATATTGACAGCCATTTCCGTCTGAGCTTCCCTTCCTGGAACTCCATATATGGCCACAGACCCCTGATTGGCTGGGATGGCGAATGGGAGTAAGCGCCGATAGGCTCCCCAGAGCCGGTCAACGTCCCGCCCATCAGCTGATTTCAATGTTCCGACCAATCACCGACGGAGCTGGCCCAGAAGGGGGCAGGCGGGAATTTCAATTGTTTTGACAGTTCTGTAACCTTTAAAAACCAATGTTTTGAATGTACAAGCATGCGTTCTTTGCGGGAATCAGGGTATTGCGGTTCGCATCCTCTCAGCTGAGCAGAATAAACAATTTCGTGGCATCTACCTTGCAGATTGGTGAGCATAATTGGATCTACGGGAGGCGGGTAGGCTACGAGGACCTAGTCGCTCCTGGCTCGCCAGGTTAACCGAACCCTCGCGGCCTCTGTCCCACAGTCGGTCTGCGGGACTTGTCCGGTTGTCAGACAGCCGGCCTGGGGGATTGGCAGCTGTTCGACAACACTTGGAGAAGGAAGAGGAAGGAAGGGAAGGCCCCGGGTGTCAGGCCCAGCCAGAGCAGTTCAATAAACAGCTTGGCTTTGGGCTGCCATAGCGACAAGGAGCCAGCAGAGGGGGGTGGGCCTAAGTCTGGGAGGAGGGAGGGAGTTTACCAGAAGGGTTTTTCTCTCAGCGTTTTGGCGGGAAAGCTCAGATTCCTCTTTGCTCTGCCTGGAGTAAGGCTGAATAAAGCTCAATTCCTCTTGTTAACTACTTGAGTGAGTGAGTGAGGATGGCAGCAAACGACAACACATTGGAGCTGCCTATGTCAGGCCTACCAGGCCTGACATAAAAAGGAATCTCAACAACATTGGGTTTATCCCAGTCTCAGTGCTGGTGAGAACCCAACCCGACTATGGAGAAGGTCTGTGCTTCCAAGGCGGAGAGGCACGACCTCCCTCTCAGAGGAGAGGGGTTTTGGCCATGAAGAAGCAAGTGGCAACGGAGGCCTGAGAAGCCAGTGGCCTCTGCCCGGGAGAATAGAGACGGCATTCCCCGTGCCCTCAGGATGGAAACCATTGGTGCCTGGTTGGAAACTGAGGAAGATCGGAGCTTGAGCCATGCAGATTGGCGGACCCACAGGAAGGTGAATGGGGCCGAGGAATGGCGGCAAGCTCTTGGAAATCTCCTGAGGCAATTTCCTGACCGGGTACAGCGGTTGCAGTCTGAGGATCTGGACACTGGTTCGTCCCCGAGGAGGAAGGCTTTGAGGCTGAACCTGCCACAGGTTACGTGATGGGAATCCCCTATGTGATTGAAAGGTTCCCCTCCCATGGGTGGCAAATTGTGCCCAGCTATACGAGCTCCAGGGCAAGGAAGATGGAGGGGAAGAGCCCTTCATTCCCCTTATTCCCTGTGAGGAACCCGCAGCTTGTGTGGAGTCAGCAGCCCTGAGGAGGAGTAAAGGTTCTACCCCTTTCCCGGAGCCTTCACGTAAGCTCAAGCGCCGGCGGGGCAGGAGGGGCAGGAAACAGCGAGTGCAGCCTTCAGAGATGCTGAAGGGCAGTTTGCCTGACCCCATCCCGTGTGGCGACCTGAGCTCGGAGGATGAAGGAGATCGGTGGTACCCCTCGAGTGACGATGAGGTAGAGCATGAGGATGCCGTGCGAGGGAGCCCTTTTGAGAAGCCCCAGCCACCTATGGCTGCGACGTGTGTGAGCACGGGAGCATCCGTGGGTGGTGATGTTCGCGGCCCACCTGGAGCATGGCCCCGGGTGTGAGAGAGGTGCCCGGCTCCCGGGGGGGGCGGCTGCAGAGATGGTCCAGCGACGCCGTCAGGAACGGCTCGAAGCAGATTCCGAGAGGAGGGCGGCCTTACTCGATTACATGCTTGAAAGGGCCACGCAAGTGGTTTGGGAAGAAACCCCTGAAAGAGCCCAGCCGAGGAAAGGTGCCCAGCGGAGGAGGAGGAAGAGAAAACCCCGCTTTAAACCTGGAGAGGCTGGGAGAGACCGAGCCGATCATCTCAACGAGTATGAGTGCGCCCGTCTCAAGAGCAGGGGGAGAAGCGAAGAGGAGTGGCTGCCAGCCAGCAGAGATGGCTATCGCAGAGCCAGAGCTTGGGGGAGAGGCGAAGATGGCCCCTGGAACGGCGGAGACAGAAGTTGGAGTAGAGAGAGAAAGCTCCTCCAACTGTGCTGACCTAAAGCCAAACCCAGTGGTGGAAAAGTTGGAGGGCAAGGAGCCTCTTTTCCTTTGTGCCGATGCAACTTTCCCTGGCAGGGAGCCAGCCAGGAGAAGCTGCCTGCTTCCTGAGATTGCGGCCGCCTGGCAACCGGCTCGGCCAGTGGAAGAGGGAAAAGGTTTTGTGCAAACCCCAGCAGAGGAATCCACTGTCCTGCGTGTAGCAACGGGAGGGGACACTTCAGACTTCCGCGGAGCTGCGAAATGAAGCCTCAGTCGCTCCATGCGAAACTGCTGGGTGAAACAAAACATCCAGGCGAAGAGGAGGGTGTGCAAATTCCCCTCAGTGCAAAAGAGCAGAGAAGAAAGTTCGGCTGGGCTACCCCAAATGGGAACTTTGATCGCGTGGGAGCAATCTTTGTAGATTGGATGTCTGGCGAGGTGGGAAGAGAATCTGGGTCTGCAGAAGCGACGCCTCAGCCAGAAGCAGTAACTGAAACAGAGGAGGCAGGCCCGAGGATGACCTGCAGTGCGCAGAGAGCCCCTCAGAGGCCCAAGTTCCAAAGAGAAACCAGGAGCCTGGAGAGCGTGAAGTGGAGGCTGCTGACGGTTCCTGGAAAGAAGATGCCCCATGGAGTGCCACACTGGTTTGGGCAATAGTTCTTTTCGAGTGGAACCAGCACAGGGCGGGGGCTGGGAATGTGCGGCCCCAGCTAAGTGCGGTTGCTCAGGAGGAGAACGACGCGGAGGTCGCGGAGCCCAGCAGCAAACCACCCAGGCAGATCATGACGATGGCGGAGGCTGAGAGAGAGGCGCCGCCATGGATAGAGGTCGCGCAGGAAGAAATCCTCTTGGAGTCCAATTGGGGTGGCCGGGAGAATCTTCAGGGGGATGCAGCCAAGCCCTTTTCAGAAAAGGGTTCAGGTGAGCTGTGTGCTGCGAAACCCATGCAGTTGGGAACCGCAGTGGCGGTTGCAGTTTCTTGGCTTGGAGCCCTATGGGAGTGGGAGGCCGAGGAGAAACAACTGCGGGCTGGAGAGTATCCTGCGGTTTCCGGAAGGAAAGAACTGGATGAATGCATCTCACTTCAGGCGGAGGAGAGTTCCCAGGACTGGACAGTAGTGTCCAAACTTCAGGCAGTGATTTCCAAAGCTGAGCTACAAGAGACTCTGACAGCTGAAATGCTCAAAGTTGCCTCACGAATAATATCATTGGAACGTTAGTACGTGTCCCCGCTGGGAATTGTAGTCTTGAATGGCTGTGGGGATTTTGCCTGGGAGGGCGCACTGTGTTAAGCATAGAGAAGCGGTTAAGTGGGTTGTTCCTTGGGAAGGCCTCACATGTGGTAGGAGTAACATGAAGGGAACTCAGTGTTAGAAACGGGACGGATAGTGTGGGAAACCGAATTTAAGAGATGAAATGCTTTCTTCAAAATGTGTAGTATAATTATCCATTTAAAAGAGTTAAGGATGGCTAATATGCTTTGCTTATGATGTTATGGATGCAGCAAGTTATGACCTGCTTAGTCAATTACTTTTTATGGTGTGATATATCGTTAGAAATGTTTAGTGCATATGTTTCGCTTATTTCCTGATGGGGTTTGCGAATGTATTAAAATTACCAATCCGTGGGAGGTTGGGTTTACATTGTTAAGAGGCTAAGAGTTACCGAAGTATAGAATTTAGTGTAGGTTGTTTCCTAGAATTGCCATTTTATAATTTAAAAGTATAACATGCCATTGCATTACCTATTTGTATAAGTTGCCTGTAGGATTGTGTGGGTCTCCTCTTTCTCTTCTCTCCCTTTCGTTCCTCTCTCCCTGTGGGGCAGGTGTTCGGGGGGGGGGGGCGTAATGTCAGGCCCAGCCAGAGCAGTTCAATAAACAGCTTGGCTTTGGGCTGCCATAGCGACAAGGAGCCAGCAGAGGGGGGTGGGCCTAAGTCTGGGAGGAGGGAGTTTACCAGAAGGGTTTTTCTCTCAGCGTTTTGGCGGGAAAGCTCAGATTCCTCTTTGCTCTGCCTGGAGTAAGGCTGAATAAAGCTCAATTCCTCTTGTTAACTACTTGAGTGAGTGTGCCATTATTTACAGGCCTACCAGGCCTGACACCGGGCAGGCCCTGTGGCACCCAGGAACATGGCGGAGGAGGCAGAGGCCGCGGCGCTCATGAAGAGGCGCCGCGGCTTCCCTCCGCCTCTTCCTCCTCGCCCTCGCCGCCGCGCCTGATGTCACCCAGCACCGCAGGGCTTGAGCTGCTGCAAAATCGGGGCCTGTGCTGCTGCAAAATAGGTGTTATATGATATCTCACTGGAGCCCTAGTGAGAAGTCAAGCAGCAGCATTCTGGACAAGCTTGAGCTTCCGGGTCACAGACAGAGGTAAGCAGATGTAATTTTACCTGTAATAGGCAGTAAGATCACCTGACTGTGGAAAGCAAGCATTGTTTCATGTACAAAATACAATATTGTATAAAATTACCTTAAGTGTATGTTTATCAGGTGTATATTTAAGTTATTTTTGGTTTAGACTTAAATCCCATCTCAAAGGTTATATAGGTAAAGATAACGGTTTCCTCTGACAGACTCTGGGGGGTGGTGCTCATCTCCATTTCTAAGCCAAAGAGCCGGCATCTCCATAGACACCTCCAAGGTCATGTGGCCAGCATGATAGCATAGAACACCATTACCTTCCTGCAGAAGTGGTACATATTGATCTACTCACATTTGCATGTTTTCAAACAGTTAGGTTGGCATAAGCTGGGGCTAACAGCAGGAGCCCACTCCGTTCTCCAGATTAGAACCGCCAACCTTTCGGTCAGCAAGTTCAGCAGCTCAGCAGCTTAACCCACTGCGCCACTAGGGCTCCTTAGGTTATATGTTAATTCAGTTATTCCCCCACCCCACCCCGCCCCGCCCAAAATCCAAAACACTGAAGCATTTTGGATAAGAGATATTCAACCTGTGCTTGAAAGGAGTGCCTTCTTCTAACAGTCCTTCAAATCAGGAACCATTTTCTGTAATTTAGGACACACGTTTACCTTCCTACTAGGGCAGTGTTTCCCAACCAGTGTGCCGGGGCACACTAGTGTGCCGTGAGCGATCATCAGGTGTGCCGTGGCAAATTGGAACCTCGGGGGGGGGGGGGAGTCTAGAGTCTACCCCGATAAAGGCACAAAATGACAAACACCCCCCCCTCCCCACCCGTTGTCTACTTGGTCTCTCCCTTTCCATGCATTGGGAAGGCCTGCCTCCCTTTCCCCAAGTAGAGACCTCCTCTTGCCTCCTGGGCATTCTGTGTGGGGAGTTTGGCCCAGTTCTATCATTGGTGGGGTTCAGAATGCTCTTTGATTGTAGGGGAACTATAAATCCCAGCAACTACAACTCCCAAATGTCAAGGTCTATTTCCCCTGAACTCCATCAGCGTTCACATTTGGGCATATTGAGTATTCATGCCAAGTTTGGTCCTGATCCAACATTGTTTGAGTCCACAGTGCTCTCTGGATATAAGTGAACTACAACTCCAAAACTCAAGGTCAATGCCCACCAAACTCTTATAGCATTTTCTCTTGGTTATGGGAGTTCTGTGTGGGAAGTTTGTGTCTTTCTGCCATTCCTGCCAGGATATCTATGTTGTGTTCATCGAAACAGGCCCAGGTTTCACACTGAGTGTATAAATACATTTTAAAACATATTAACTATATGTATTACTGTGTTAGAGTGTCATTTTGTGTCATTTTGGTTGGTGGTGTGCCCCAAGATTTTGCAAATGTAAAAAGTGTGCCACGGCTCAAAAAAGGTTGGGAAACACTGTACTAGGGACTGGCAACTAGCAAAAGGCCCACATCTTAAGCAATATGAACAATTATCAGTTTCTATGCCAACTTCTTCTAGCACAGGTTCTCCTCTGGGGTCCTTTAACAACCCAGAGAAAGCACTTCTTACAGTCAGCTGGAAGCAGAATTCATATAGTGCTTCCAAAGGGCAATTAGCATGCTGAACTTCCCATTAAAATAAGGAATGCTTGTTTGTAATAAGCAAAATTATATCATGCATTTGCTCAAAAGTAAATCTTGAAGCAACCTGTTCTTCCTGCAGCTGTGTTTTCCTTAACTGCTCTGGAAGCAAGGGATTAAATGTTTCCTGTTCGGGTTTCATACCTGTATATCTGAACTATCCCTAATTAATCAGGTTTGTGTGTGTGTGTGTGTGTGTTTGTGTGTGTGTGTGTGTGTGTCAGGATCGACTTGAGAAATTGCAACTCGCTTCTGGTGTGAGAGAATTGGCCGTCAGCAAGGATGTTGCCCAGGGGGATGCCCCGATGTTTTGATGTTTATCATCCTTGTGGGAGGCTTCTCTCATGTCCCCACATGGGGAGCTGGAGCTGACAGAGGGAACTCAACCCACTCTCCCTGGATTTGAATCCCTGACCTGTCAGTTAGCAGTCCTGCCGGCACAAAGATTTAACCACCGGGGCTCCAATTAATCAGGCCATGTCTCTTCTAAAGGATGAAGGTCTTTTATTTCATTTGCTTTTTGATTTATTTCCTCATTTTTGGAATTTTCAAAATGGCAAAAAACCCCACTTTTTTTAAAAAAAATTGCAATTGCAGAGAAATCCAGGAATTAAACCCTTCCCATACACAGGAATGAATTAAATATAGATTTATCAAAGAGACTGAACAAGGTGAAAGCAGTTTGAGGAAGGCAAGGAAGAAGATTCACTGGCTGCCGGTCGAGTACAGAGTCCTTTATAAGGCCCTGACCCTGACACTTAAGGCCTTGCGGGGCCAGGGTCCTACATACCTAAAAGACCATCTGATACCATCTATCCATCCGAGAGCACCACGGCCAGCCTACGAGAACCTTCTCTGTGTCCTGGGTCTGAGAGAGGCTCATTTGGGGTCCACGAGACAGAGATCTTTTTCCGTTGTGGCCCCTGTCCTGTGGAACTCTCTGCCGCCAGACCAAAGAGCCATCTTCAACCTGCCTTCATTTCTGGTGGCACTTAAGACATGGCTATTTAGAAGAGCATATGCATAAGTGACAATCAGTGACCTGGAACCTGTCTATTCCCATATTTTAACATTTTAATATTTTAAAATTTTAATATTTTAGTATTGTAGATGCCTAGCTGTGTAAGTCGCCCGGAGCACATTTGTGGAGGGCGACTCATAAATAATAAAGTTAGTTAGTTAGTAAATGCAAGAAAATATCACTTTAATGATATACCCTCTCCTTCGCTGCCAACAAATGAGCACATTTGGACCACCCTGTAGACTAGAGATGAAAAGATCTGAAATATGGATAAGAGCCCTTCCAGACAAGTCCTATATCCCAGGATCTGATCCCAGGTTTTCTGGGATTATCTGGCAGTGTGGACTCATAGAATCCAGTTTAAACAGAAAACCTGGGATAAGATCCTGGATATACGGTCTTTCTAGAAGGGCCCTAAGAGGATATTAGTCATTTGATGGAACTGAGGGATATTTGTGCACATTCAGTGCTGTACATTGGGGTGTCACCTTTTCAGAGTACATATCAAAGAGGCACAATAGCTACTTCAGGGATGAAAGGAGAATATCTAATCCCTAAAGCAGGACTGGGCTAAAATACAAAGTGCACTGCAAGGTACGGAGAAGACATTTCCATTTTCCATTCAGAGTTCTGAGAACTTCTGAACCCTCCAGGAGCAAAAGAAAATTAAACATTTTAAAATTTTGGAGATCTTGTGGCTGGGCCGCCCGGGGGGGATAGAGACCCAGTTGCCGACGTTCGACGGTGCGGCACGTGGCCCGCAACCGTCAGTAAAGAGCCTAGGGGTCCGGCTGGACTCCCAGTTTCTATGGAGGCGCAGATTGCCTGCGCCTGCAAGACAGCGTTTTACCATCTGTGTCAGGCAAAACGTCTGGCTCCTTACCTCTCCCGTTGCGACCTAGCCACGGTGATCCAAGCCACGGTCATCTCGAGGCTCGATTACTGTAATGCGCTGTACATTGGCCTACCCTTATCGGCGATCCGGAAACTTAAGCTGGTGCAGAACGCAGCAGCACGCTTGCTCTCAGGAGCTTCAAGATCCACTCACGTGACTCCACTCCTGCGCGAGCTGCACTGGCTCCCAATTGAATTCCAGGTCACCTTCAAGGTGTTAGTTTTAACTTTCAAGGCCTTATATGGTTTGGGACCAGTGTACCTGAGGGAGCGGCTTACCCCTTACGTGCCCAGGAGATCACTGCGCTCAGAAGGGCTCAACTTAGTGGAGGTGCCTGGCATTAAGGTCTACAGGCTCTCTAGTACATGGCAGAGGGCATTCGCTGTGGCCGCCCCAACCCTCTGGAACACTCTCCCTGAGGAGATACGGGTTATCCGCCATTTGCTGCCATTCCGCAGAGCTGTCAAGACCTGGCTATTCAGACAGGCATTTGGCCCATAACCATTTCGATCTCTCGAAATTGAGTGAATGGGCAACAAAGTGGCAAATGCATTTTAACCTAAACAAGTGTAAAGTCATGCACATCGGGGCAAAGAACCCCAAATACACTTATCAACTGATGGGGTCAAAGCTTTCCGAGACAAACCAGGAAAGGGATCTTGGGGTTTTGGTGGACAGCTCAATGAAGATGTCAACCCAGCGCGCAGCAGCAGTGAAAAAAAGCAAATTCTATGCTAGGCATGATCAGAAAGGGAATCGAAAATAGGTCAGCAAATGTTGTATTACCTCTCTACAAATCGATGGTAAGGCCACATTTGGAGTACTGTGTACAATTCTGGTCTCCGCACCTTAAGAAGGATATAACGGAACTGGAAAAGGTACAGAAAAGGGCAACAAGAATGATCCAAGGGATGGAGCGGCTCCCTTATGAAACCAGGTTGCAACGCCTTGGTCTTTTCAGCCTTGAAAGACGGCGTTTAAGAGGTGACTTGATCGAAGTGTATAAAATCATGCATGGGATAGAAAAGGTGAATAAAGAAAAATATTTTCTTTGTAACAAAACACTAGGACTAGAGGGCACTCCCTGAAGCTCCAAGGTAGGAAAATTAGGACTAATAAAGGGAAATATTTCTTCACCCAGAGGGTCATTGGGTTATGGAACTCACTTCCAGAAGAGGTTGTGACAGCTGTCAGCCTGAACAACTTCAAGGCAGGATTAGACAGATTCATGGATACCAAGTGTATCGGTAGTTACTGAAAAGGACATCCAAGTGCCACCTCGGAGTTGGTTGAGATCGGCAGGATTTCCCTGGGTACTGGTTGTGGGGGTCGGGAGCAGGTCAGGGTTTTGCCCTCCCTTCTGCTCGAGATCCCCGTGTACAACTGGTGGGCCACTGTGTGATACAGAATGCTGGACTAGATGGGCTGAGGTCCGATTCAGCATGGCTCTTCTTATGTTCTTATGTTCTTATGTTCAATGCCGTCCAGTAGCGCTGCCACCCGCCTCCATCGTACTTCTGCTGTTTTGTTGCAGTGTGGGGAATGGGATTTTAACTGGGGTTTTATATTGTTGTTTTTACTGTGTTTTATGTTTTATTTGCTATGTTTTATTTGCTATTTTAATTCTGTAAACCACTCTGGGCTCCAGAGAGAGCGGTATATTAAGCGGAACTAATAAATAAATAAATAAATTAAATGCCACAAAATGCCCCCTATGTAGTGTGGGGAACATTTTCACCATGTTTTCTCCAGGATAGACCTTTTAATGAAAGGATTAATGCTCATCTTTTAAGTCTCATCTGCTCCCTTTCTAAGCTTTTGGGTCAATTTAGTTGTTCATCAGTAGACTACAAGATGTTTTATTCTTCCCTAACTAAACTAGAAAATGTATGGCTTTGCATTACTTATGCCCTCCCCATATTCTGAATTTGTTTTACAAGAAATATTTGAATACATGTTCTGAAGCGTGAAATGTAGCTTCCAGAGAGACGAAAGACATGAATTTTGTATGTATTGTTTGCAGTCGGTAATTCAGTTGTAAAGGCATCAGGCAGAGCAGTTCAAAAGCCGAGGAGTATCTGTGTATGTGTGTTAAATCATTACGATCGCTGAATGGTTGGAAAGATCAAAGCATAAAAAGGACAATACGTCTGTCTGGACTAGCTCAGATCTAGCACAGCCTTGGAACTTGGAACAGGGCAACTTGACAACAATTGAGAATTTAACAGCTTAATTTTAATCACTTTGGAAATGCCACTGAAATATGTGTGTAAGACTTTCCCCCCCTTATATTCAGACGAAAAAAGTCTGCTGCTTCAGATAGTTTGCTTTTTTATGGTCTAGTCCTTCTAAGCCAGTAGTTCCCAATCCTTTCTTGACTAGGGACCACTTGACCAGGTTGCCACTCTCCAACATTAGTAGCAAAAGGGTTACAAATCAGTTTTTGGTCAACTTTAGATATTTGGGGTGCTGATTCAGAAACTTCCATTGAATAGACCACATGAGTTCTAGTTTCTGATACAGAACATATGCCATTCAGTAGTTGCCATCTGTTTGCCCACAGAATTATTATTATTATTTATGGCATTTTACCCCGCTCTTCTCAACCCCCGAGGGGGGACTCAGAGCGGCTTCCAAAAGGCATAATTTGATGCCTACATCACAATCGCAGTATAAAACACAATATAAAACCCTCCAGCATTCAACACTAAAATACATTAAAATACTATTATATTCACACATCCTATGCATTCACCTATGTTAAAAACAGTGTTCCGTCCATAAAAGCATTGAGCCCTATTCACCAACTTTCTATTAAAACTACTAAAGTGCTGTCCTGTGCTACTATGCGAATGCCTGGTCCCACATCCAGGCTTTCACTTTTTTCCTAAATGTCAGGAGGGATGGAATTGATCGTATGTCGCTAGGGAGCGCATTCCACAGACGGGGAGCCACCACCGAGAAGGCCCTCTCCCTCGTCCCCACCAGCCGCACCTGGGAAGCCGGCGGGAGCGAGAGCAGGGCCTCCTGGATGATCTTAAAGTACGAGGTGGGACGCAGCGTCAGATGCGTTCGGACAAGTAAGCTGGGCCAGAACTGTATAGAGCTTTAAAGGTCAACACCAGCACTTTGAATTGAGCCGAATTGGACCGGCAGCCAATGGAGCTGACACAACAGGGGGTGGTATGCTCCCTGTATGTAGCTCCAGTTAGTAGTCTGGCTGCCGCCCGTTGGACTAGTTGTAATTTCCAAACTGTCTTCAAAGGCAGCCCCACGTAGAGCGCGTTGCAGTAATCTATCTATATTAGCTAGAAAACCATATTTAATAAGCTTTGGCACTATACGAGGGTTTCGCGAGACCAGTGGCTCTAGTTGCAACGGTGTAGTAACAGTGAGGCCGTGGATCATATTTTAGTTCTTGCAGACCATTGTTCTAAGCCTTCTATTAACCAGGGAATAGCTACCAACTGTATGTGGATTTTTCCTGCAGAAAACAAGAATGAACAACAGGGCCAGGCTGGTAGCACAACTGGTTAATCAGCTACAATAAATAAACCAAAACATGGCAAGTTCAAAGCCCGAGTCGAGGTTGAGCACCTGACTGTTAATAGCTTTTTAAAAAGAAATAGCCCAGCTCACTGTCAACCTAAGCAGTTCAAAAACAGCTGTGAGCTGTGAGTAGGAAAAAAATAGGGACCGCTTAAAGCAAGGAGGCTAATTTATGACACCATAAAAATGCCGGAGAAGCAAGGAGGAAATACTACAATAAAAAAAGGCTCGGCGTCATAGTGGACAAAGCGACAGCTTCCCCTGTGGCCAAATTGAGCAACCTCCAGGAGGATCTGAAGCAAAAGAACTGCTGAAATGGCCTCTGTCTGTCTGCATGTCTTGTATGTCAAAAACGGCATTGAATGTTTGTCGTGTATATGTGTATTGTGATCCGCCCTGAGTCTCCTTCGGGGTGAAAAGGGCGGAATATAAATACTGCAAATAAATAAATAAATAAATTGTTGGATTACAGATCTCATTAACATTGCCACCATTTTACAAGCACTTCAGTATGCCATATATCTAAAAAAAAATTGGCGTTCTTCTCAAAATGTTGAAAATAAGTCATTTTCTGGTGCCGTTTTGAGAGATACTGCAGAGGAAACAAATATATTTGGACATACTGTGTGCAGGTGAAGAGGAAGGGGCTCAAGGGAGAGAAATTGTCCCCTCATCTCCACAAAGTATCTTACCATTGACCAGGCATGTAGCCAGGGGCTAAGGGGGCTTCAGCCCCCGAAATTCTCAGGGTGGTCTGCGAAAAGGCCTTACTGGTACATTATTTAAACTGTTATGTTTATTCATATCATGATCTGATCACCATGCTCATTATATCCCACATTAATGGGGTTATTGGGATAACAATACAAAAGGTTTGCTAGGGTAGACCCTCTTCCACCCAGTCTCAGCCCCCAACCAAACTCAGCCCCCCGAACCAAAATCCTGGCTGCGGCCCTGCCATTGACACACAAGACCATTCAGAACCTGAATTGTGGGGCCATTCAGGTTCTGACTCAGGACAATAGGAACAAAAAGACAACTTAATTCTAGCATTAGTAACATTGTGTTGCACTACTTCTTTCACAACTGATTTGGCAAACACTTGGTTGCTCAAACTCTTGAGCAGTGGTACTCAACTTGTGGGTCCCCAGACGTTTTGGCATTCAATTTCCAGAAATCCTAACAGCAGGTAAACTGGCTGGGATTTCTGGGAGTTGTAGGCCAAAACACCTGGGAACCCACAGGTTAAGAACAACTGCACACAAGCAACTATTTTGTTAACTGTGTTAACTCTGAAAATGGAAAACCACAAGAAACTAGTACAACAACATACCTGGATACGTGGCCAGCCATTTCACTTCTGCTAGTACCACAGAGCCAAACAGAAGCTTTACAAGAGCAGATCATTCCCATACCATTCAATATTAAGTTGGTTAAATTCTGTGTCCCCCCCCCCCAAATCACTTTGGAGTACTTGCGTGCATGCTCGCTATTTTCCCCTGATTAATTTGTCTAGAAATACATGTTGCTGACTCATGTATTTGCAGCCTGAGATAAGTTTGGAGATGCATCAGGGATCACCGTGATTACTTAAACATCTTTCCAGTCTACTGAACTAACAGATGCTGCTACTGCTGCTCCCTGACCAAACAATCAAGGTTCACTCACCTCCACAGTCCAGCATGTTATATTCATCTGGTTTGTCCAAGGGCCAGCAGTCATAATCAGTGTTATCCAAATCATGCCACCCCTCTGTAAAAATAATCTGTCACAAAGACACATAGAAAGGCTCTAAAAGTCATTGATATGTGCATATCAATAGGCACACAGAGTAGATATTGAATAATAATAATAATGCCGATATTTATTTATTTATTTATTCGGACTTATATTCCACCCTTCCCGGCCGGCTCGGGGTGGTTCACATACATATTAAAATGCACTGCGAAGCAGTGGTACATCATAAAAACAACAAGAACAGGAAATAAAAGTTGCAAATAATGCAATGACAGTATAATAGACAGTTTCATTTCCAGTGGCTTCAATCAAAGGCCAGCTTGAATAACACAGTTTTGCAAGCCCTCTGGAATGGGATAAGCTCCACCATCGCCCGGACATCGCCTGGCAGTACGTTCCAGAGCATTGGGGCAGCGACTGAAAAGGCTCGTTGCCTAGTGCTGGAGAGATGGCAGGAGCGGACAGATGGTACTGCCAAAAGGTTTCGCTCTTCCGAGCGCAGTGATCTCAGGGGAACGTATGGGGTGAGGCGGTCCCTCAGGTACACCGGCCCCAGACCATGTAGGGCCTTGAAGGTCAAAACCAACACCTTGAAGACAATTCGGTACTCGATTGGAAGCCAGTGCAATTGCCGCAAGATGGGCGTAACGTGCTCTCTTGCCGACGCTCCCGCCAGCAAGCGAGCTGCAGCATTTTGCACCAGCTTGAGTTTCCGAATTGTCGACAAGGGAAGGCCTATGTAGAGGCCGTTACAGTAGTCTAGCCTCGAGATGACCATCGCTTGGATTACCGTGGCCAGGTCGTCCCTGGACAGGTAGGGGGCCAGTCGCCTAGCCTGTCGCAGATGGAAAAAAGACGTTTTGCTGACCGCAGAGACCTGAGCCTCCTGAGCCTCTATCTAGATACTAGATAGATAGATAGATAGATAGTTGATAGAGGGATGATAGATAGGTAAGACTTAAGGCTGTCTATGGTGGGCCTGTGTACCCAGAGGTGGTTTGCCATTGCTTTCCGCTGAAATACCATTTATAGCATCTGGTACTCCTTAACCATCTCCCTTCAAATACTGATCATATCTTTGCTTGACTGTCAACCAAGCATTGTATTAATTGCACAGAATCCACGTGGTCATGGAGGAGTGGCCTTTGTGGATGAACAGCCCGGTGAAACATTGAAGATTAACACACAAAATACTATGTCCTGTGTTTTTGCCTTATTCATTTCAAAATGTTGTTTCTGCTACAATGTCACAATAATAATAATAAT
This sequence comes from Anolis apletophallus, assembly GCA_030556195.1. Lineage (NCBI taxonomy): Eukaryota > Metazoa > Chordata > Lepidosauria > Squamata > Anolidae > Anolis > Anolis apletophallus. The sequence continues at coordinate 118,454,682 of JARBWK010000006.1, read as the reverse complement.
CTTTATTTATATCCTGCCCCATCTCCCCAATGGGGACTCAGGGCGGCTTACACGAGGCCAAGCCCAAACAACAAATTACAATAAAATAAAATCAAAACACCAGCAATGAACACAATAAAAAGATAATACATATAAATAAAAACAATATACAACTAGATATTTAAAATCACAAAGACAGGGCGGGCTGCAAGCACATATATAAAATTTTAAAATGTTAAAACTCAGGGTGGGATACTCGAAATAGCATCCTTTACAGGGAAAACATCCTTTATGGGGGGGAGGGGGATGGACCCCGAGAACGGGGATATTGAGAAGAGCAATGATAGAAATTAAATAACTACTCTCCGAAAGTACAGCGGAAGAGCCAAGTTTTTATGTGTTTTTTAAAGGTCTCCAGAATGGGGGCTTTCCCCATCTCTCCGGGCAAGGAATTCCAGAGTCGGGGGGCCACAGAGGAGAAGGCTCTCTCCCTTGTGCCCACCAGACAAGTCTGTGAGTCTGGCAGGGGCGACAGGAGGGCCTTCCCCGAGGAGCAGAGGGTTCGAGCTGGCTCATGGAGGGAGATCCGGTCACGAAGGTAGGCGGGTCCCAAACCGTTAGGGCAGTGTTTTTCAACCTTTTTTGAGCTGCGGCACATTTTTTACATTTACAAAATCCTGGGGCACACCACCAACCAAAATGACACAAAATGACACTCTAACACAGTAATACATATAGTTAATATGTTTTTAAATGTATTTATACACTCAGCGTGAAACCTGGGCCTGTTTCAATGAACACAGCATAACTTGGCAGGAATGGCAGAAAGACACACACAAAGGTCTTGCTCAACAGCTGTCATTCATGGGAAAACTTTGGCCCTCTGGGTGCTTTGGACTTCAACTCCCACCATTCCTAACAGCCTGAGGCCCTTTCCTGCTTAAGTGGCTGAGGGGGGAAAGGGAAAAGGGCCTGAGGCTGCTAGGACTGGTGGGAGTTGGAGACCAAAACACCTGGAAGGTCCAAGTTTGCCCAGGCCAGCTTTCGAGTCCGTCGCCACATCTATCTTCAGCCTCTGGGGGTTTGAATATATGTGATTATCTACGTGATTTTCTACCTTGTCACTATGATTATGGTGCTGCTTCTTTAAATTGTCCGCAAACTGACTGTGTTATTGTGCGGATCTCGGAACTGACATTGGATAACATTGTGAGGATACACTTTGTTTTTTGCACTCACTTCCATGATTTCATCAAATATCACGAGTTTTCTGTAGAGGAGCGCTCTGTTGTTACTCCTCCGCTCTCTGTGGCGACCACGCCGAACTACCTTATGTAAGACTTTTGATTTTCTCCAGCAGGATTGGGTACTTTGAATGTGTGTTTTGCATATCATTTATGTTTGATTAAATGTGCATTTTGTACTGTGACGTAGCGGTACTCCTTTAATAAGTAAGGGTATTGAAGGTTCCAATTTCCCACGGCACACCTGATGGTCGCTCAAGGCACACTAGTGTGCCCCGGCACACTGGTTGAGAAACATTGGTTTAGGGCAATTGTTTTCTCTAGTACTCCTTTCTATATTTCTGGGTCACACCAAATTGAGTACTATACATGGCAAGTTTTTGTGCTCTTTCTCACACTACCATGGCTCTTGTTGCAACAGCTATGGACAACTCCAATTGTAGGACAGTAGTATTGTTCTCCCCCCAAAATGCTGTTCATGGGTTGGATGCTATCCTTGGGACCCTACACTGTGGCTCCTGAAGACTCCCTCTCCCCCATTTAAAAATATTTTCTGCTTATATGGAGTGATTTTCCCCCTCAAATCAGCCACAAGGCCTTAAAACCTCCCCCAAATGTGATAGTATTATTTTCCTAACTCCTGGAGCCCCTCTAACACTTATAAAGCTCCCATCCAAAGAAAAGAATGACCCACCTGGTGCTAGAAGTGGCATCACATCAATTCCAATGCATCAAATTTAGTAGGTTCCAAAGCAACGAGCCATTATCATTAAAGTGGTGTCAAAATGGACTAGTCCTACAGTGTAGATGCACCCTATGTTAAGTGTGGCTCAGGATACAGCTACACTGTGAAGTGACAACAGATTTCCAACTATGATTTTGCCCTTAGTTAACCTAATCCTTTTATCGCCTCCATTTTTTTTGGGGTTCTGACAATTGTTTTTACCATGAAAGGTAATTCTAAATCATGGTGCATAATATTGGATAGATGCATTCCATGAATAAGATCACACATTACATTTATTTATTTATTTACAGTATGTGTTATTCAATTTTATATTCCGCTCCTCCCTGCAGGCTCGGGGCGGATCACAATACATAAAACATACAATAAAAACATACTACATGGTCATAGTAATGGCAAGGATTACAATTCTTGGCTCAGGCGTAAACACGCCGATTACATCCAAATTTAGCCAAACGCCAACCTGAATAAAACAGTCTTACATGCCCTTCAAAAAGGAGCAAGTTCTCGAAGCGCCCGAGTGTGGCCAGGAAGCGAATTCCAGAGCACAGGTGCCGCAGCAGAAAAAGCTCGCTGTCTCGTGCTGGACAAATGGCAGGAGCGGGACGATGGAATAACCAACAAATTCTGCTCTTCCGAGTGTAGTGATCTCGGGGGAATATACGGGGTAAGGTGGTCCCTCAGGTACACAGGCCCCAGACCGTGTAAGGCCTTAAAGGTTAAAACCAGCACCTTGAAGGCAATTCGGTACTCAATGGGAAGCCAGTGCAGTTGCCGAAGGATGGGAGTAATGTGCTCCCTCACTGGTGCTCCCACCAGTAAGCGAGCCGCGGCATTCTGCACCAGCTTGAGTTTCCGGATTGTCGACAAGGGAAGGCCAACGTAGAGGGCGTTACAGTAGTCCAGCTTCGAGACGACCGAGGCTGGACTACTGTAACAGAAACCTATCTAAAATAAAAAATGAACCTAAAGGAACATTTCTCAGGTTAATGTGATTGTGAGGAAGCTAAAATGATAGAAGAAAACAATGTAGTGGGGATTATAACATTTTCACTGCAACAGAAACGACGGTAATAGACATTAGCCACAGCACCTACTTGTTGCAATTGCTTCTACTTTCACAACCAATGTGTACATAAATTCAAAATAACTATATTATTTTTACTCCTTTGTTAAATTTTTGAATTTGAATTTATTGTTTGTTAAATATCTTTTACTGGTCATCATTTTATAAAAATGTCCCTTAATGCTGACAGCACCACTCTATTATTACTCTGAGTATGGAGTTAAATATCTTTAAGTCCTATTTATTTCAAAGGGAGAGACTGAACCAACGACTTGAAATCCTAATTCCATTTAGTGGGACTGAAAATAGCTTGACTCAGACTGGATAATGCTTCAGATTTTTGGTTAGTATCTTTTGAAAGTGCAGGGTGGCTTTCAATTGTGAAAAAGTTGATCATTTATTCTATCATACACAATATAGATGCATGCCATCAAATACTACAGTTAGCCTGCATTTTCCAATACTTTTTGTGATTTAGGATTTACTGTTGACAAGCTCAAGCTTCTTTAACGTGGTTTTATAATGTTGTTTATGTGTTTTAACTGGTATTTTACTTTTGTAAACCGCTCTGAGCTCCGGAGAGAGCGGTCTATTAAGTTGAATAAATAAATAAATAAATAATACTTGTCTGTAATAAGATCTAGCAAGAAGATTACATACCAGTAAATTAATGATGATTTGGAGCTGATGGTGGACTGATGTGGCTGCTCTCATAATCCTTGATCAAGTTGCCAAGCAGATGTCTGTTGCTGGATGAAACGTATTTCCTCCTTAAGATGTTCTACAATCACTGTATTTGCTTGTATCTCTCACTCTCTTCCTTCTTCCTCTCTTATCTTTCCATGCATACAGTGTGGAGCAGTGAGGAAAACACCCCCAGTACACAATTTCCATTAGAAGACTGAGCCTAGGTTCATCTCAACCATTCACATTGCTGCTTTCTGCTGATCTCATGAAGTAATATTAATAATGAGATGATAAGTGCTGACATGTGTGTGCGCGTGCACACACACTTTCTATTACTCACAATCCTCAGATCTCTCCTTCTCAATTTATCTAAAATGTTTAGTATTTCTTATTGAGAAACAAAATGTGAGGAAACTGGGTCCCATGTATAAAATAATGATGACAATAAGGACAATAATGATAACAATGATTTTGTGTGTGTGTGTGAAGAGTGACTTGAGAAACTCTAAGTCAGGGGTGGGCAAACTGCGGCCCGGGGTCCGGATGCGGCCCTTTGGCTGATTCTATCCGGCCCGCCCAAGGGCCCCTGGCTTGCCTCCCCTGCCTGGCCTCTGCATAAAAATCTCCAGAGAAGGGGACTATAAGGAAGCATTATTTTATTTTAGTGGTTTTTATTATTATTGTATAATAAGTTTATAACAATAATAAAATAATATAATAAATAATATAATATAATGTTATATGATATATTATAATTTCAATATATTATGCTTATATATATATATACTATAATATAATAATTATGATATTAATACTAATAATATATGAATATTTCTTGATATATTAATATGTTAATATTAATGATGTGTAATATATAGTAAATATAGTAAGTGAATAAATAAATAAATAATGTAGATTAGCATGTAGTTCCGCCTTTAGGTGCGGCCCTCCCTAATATTGTTTGGCTCTTGTGTGGCCCCTTGGAAAAAATAGTTGCCCACCCCTGCTCTAAGTTGTTTCTGATGTGAGAGAATTGGCCGTCTGCAAGGACATTGCCCAGGGGATGTTTTGATGTTTTGCCTTCCTTGTGGGAGGCTTCCCCCATGTCCCCACATGGGGAGCTGGAGCTGACAGAGGGAGCTCATCCGCATCTCCCCAGATTCGAGCTGTGACTTGTCGGTCTTCAATCCTGCCGGCACAAGGGTTTAACCCACTGTGCCCCCAGTGCATGATGATGATAATGATAAGAGTAATATTAATACAAGTCAATATAGCATCAGCTTGCAAAATGCCAATCATTAATGTACTTGGTGGTGCAGAATGACATCCAGCTAAGAGTAGGGGACAATTTCATTAAGTTCATCTTACTAAAAATAACTTGCTAGATTTTCATTTCCCAAATCATGATGCATCCGGCCCTTAATATTTCTACTTTTCTGGATTTTGAGTTGCAGTGTTCTCAATAAACAAATGGGTATGAAGAACTTTGGCCAGGATCCTATTGGGTTGTTACAAATGCATAACCGGGGGCCCTTCCGTACAGCTGAATAAAATCCCACATTATCTGCTCTGAACTGGAATATATTATAGTGTGGACTCAGATAGCCCAGTTCAAAGCAGATATTGTGGGATTTTCTGCTGTGATATTCTGGGTTATATGGTTGTGTGGAAGGGCCTCGAGAGTTACATAATCATGACTGCTTTGTGTTCATGATCCTTATATATCCCCATGGCCTTACGCAGGGCTTGCAAGACTTGGGTGTTTCGGCAGGCATTTGGCGAATGATTGGCACTTTAACATCAAGCCTCGCCACCTAATATGCCGCCTCTGTGCTAAAGATTGGCCTTATTTATTTATTACTTAGGCTTCTATGCCGCCACTCCCGGGGGGGCTCGGGGCGGCTCACAAAGGCCGAACAAAACACAGTAAAAACACAATAGCAGTTAAAACAGTTGCAGATTAAACACAATATCACACAGCAATTAAAAAGAATCTAGTGTACAAGTACAACATTAGAGATGGCAGATAAAAACATGGTGGAATTGCACACGGGCAGGACCTACAGGTTAAAAGCCTGCTGAAAAAGGTAGGTCTTGCAGGCCCGTCTAAAAGGGAGCAAGTCTTGAATGGCACGTGTTGCCGCAGGAAGGGCGTTCCACAGCGTGGGCGCAATAACAGAGAACGCCCTCCTGCGGGTTGCTGTCAGCCTCGCGAGTTTCGCCGAGGGGACCTCCAGGAGGTTGGCACCCTCCGACCGCAGTGATCTTGTTGGGCAATATGGGGAGAGACGGTCCCTCAGGTACGCTGGCCCCAGGCCGTGCAAGGCCTTAAAGGTAAGAACCAACACTTTGAAGGTGATCCGGTGCTCAATTGGAAGCCAGTGCAGGTCCTGCAGGGTAAGTGTTATATGACTGCCAGCTGGTGTCCCAGACAGGAGTCGGGCGGCAGAATTCTGCACTAGCTTAACCGATCTATTGTGATGTTTTATGACATACTTGACTGTTTTTAGGAATGTTTTTATGATGTTTTTAGGCTGTTCATGTAATTTTACTATGTTGGAAACCGCCCCGAGCCTTGGGGAGGGGCAGTCTAGCAAATCTGAACAATACAATACAATACTTAAGGACTGTGAAGGCACCCCAATCCCCACCTAGTGGTCAACAATGTTATTGATGGAAATGTGTTTCTCTGTTACTCAAAAATCAGTTTGCTTTCAGTCTCTTCTCGCCCTATCTCCTTGAAACAAGTGTTCTATGCTATGAGCAGCTGGTGAGGGATTGCAACGACGACACTTTTTGCATGTCACAATGTAGATCACTCACTTGATCAGGTGAGAACAAACCCCTGGCAATCACAGCGGTGGCTGACTAATAAATGGGGATGTGGGAAGGGTCGGCTGGGATTCACTATGTAACTAGTAGCTAGCTACACAATATAGCAATTTAGTGCAGAGAGGATTCAGCCCATAGCTTCTGAAAAAAGTGCATAAATAAATATATACTGAAAAGGAAATTCCCATAAAAGTATATACCAGTGAAAGAAAGGCATCAGCTGCATTATATGCTAAATAATATTTGTAACTACTAGAGAAAATGATAAAATGGGGCTGACAATGAGGCAGAAGTACAGTGGGTTAAACCAGTGGTTTTCAACCAGTGTGCCGCGGAACACTAGTGTGCCGTGAGAGATCATCAGGTGTGCCGCGGGAAATTACAGTGGAGATAGAGAGAGAGAGAGAGAGAGAGAGAGAGAGAGAGAGAGAGCCTAGCAGGAAACTTCAGGCAGTGGAAATGAGGCTTTCCTGGCCAGAGCAGCAATGCCAGCCAGCCAGGCTGCAGTCAGGGAGAGCCCTCGGCATCCAGAACTTTCCTCCCTCCCTCCTCTCTCCTTCCTTTCCTTCCTTCCCTCCCTTTGTGCGCCAAGGGCTACCTGGCTGGGCTGCGGCTCCTCCTGCTTCCTGGCTCCTGGGCGCTCTTCTGCCCTCCTCCCCTCCAGTAGCAAGGAGGAGGAAAGGGAGAAGGAGTCCGCGGGAGCTTCCCCCATCTGACCCTGCTCCCAGAGGCTCGAGGTGAGGCTTTCTGACCTCTAGCCCCTCCGCGCCAGGGAAGGGGAGCAACCCCTCATCTCCTGGCCCCTCCTGGCTGGGCTCCGGGTTTGCTGCAGAGGAGAGGCCGGGATGCACAGCTCCACAGCCCAGCTTGGTTCCTTCCTGATCTGGCCCCAAGGCAACAGCAGGGAAGCTGAAGGTAAGTGGGGGGCACTCCTGGGGGGGCTGAACCCCTTCGGGAAGGAGAGCTGGGGGTGGCGACGGCTGCAAGCCTCCGCCGCAGTTTGTTCCGAGGCTCGGAGCATCCCTATGTGCTCAATTCAAATTCGTCCTGCTCAGTGCAGCCCTCCCCCATGGGACAGTGACGGGCCTTCTGCGTGTGGGCCTCCAGGGGGGGGGTGGCGGAAGCAGTGGCGTCACGAGGGGGGACGGTGACCGTTAGTAAAATGACAGTTAGGGTGTCATTTTGTGTCTTTTTGGTTGGTGGTGTGCCCCACGATTTTGTAAATGTAAAAAATGTGCCGCGGCTAAAAAAAGGTTGAAAACTGCTGGGTTAAACCACTAGCTGCAGGATTTTAGTGAATAAATGTCATTTTTCCTATGACAACCTCTCTTTTTCATTGCTCATAACATATACTCTTATCAGGCTTATTAATATATCAAAAACACAATGTAGTGCCTTTATTATTATTATTATTATTATTATTATTAAAGAAATTCAATTGATATTATGTAGAATGTAGTTCAGCCTTTAGGTGCGGCCCTCCATAATATTTTTTGGCTCTCGTGTGGCCCCTTGGAAAAAATAATTGCCCACCTCTGTGCTAGAAGGTTGAAAAATGAGATACTGGCCAATGTGCCTATCCCTGCTACTGATGATAAAGCAGATATCTCTTTTAGTCATTGAAATATCCTCACTGTTACACCAAGAAGGAAAACCCCATTTTATCATTGTTGCTGGGATACCATAGTAGTTACAAATATTATTTAGCATAAGGTTGGGGATATGTGGTGTCAGCTGATGCCAAAGAAAAGTTACCAGGAGTTGCTGTGGTTGCATGTTACATAGCTTTTTGTTGTCTGCTCTGCATCAGCAAAGAAAAGTGTCAGCTGAAGTTCTCAATTTCATTTATCAAAATGGCCCAAGAGACAGCCCTCATATTTGAATAATGAGAATCTGGAACAAATGAAAGTGCCATCTTTGGGGAATTAAGTTAGGAATTGAGAGCTAGTATGGTATTGAAAGCTAGCCTGGTATAGTAATTTGAGTGTAATACTACAAGTCTTGGATTTGAATACTTGCACTCTCGGTGGGTAATCTTGGGCAAGTCACACACTTGCAGCGTCTTCTGAATAAATAATTTCAGGAAAACCCCAGGATAATGTGGAAAAGTAGAACCTGCCAGAGGCACTACCTTGGCTGCTCCCAGCTCCATGGACCCAGGAGGGAAGCAAAACCAACTGATGTGTTCCTTTTTGAAATGGCCAGTTCCATATTAGAGCTAATGAACCTGTGGCCTTCAGTGGCCCAAGGACTCTTGGAAGAGGTGAGGAATAGTGACAATTCCAGTTCACAGATGCCCCAGATTATAATTGGCATCCTAGGTATAGAGCAACGCCAGCCACAGACGGGATTTCGAGGGAGGCCGAAATCCCGTCTGTGGCTGCGAGTCTCCCGCGATAGCTGCTGAAATCTCGGGTCCCGCGGATTTGGCGGCCGGCCTGGCACGCGCCTCCTCCTCCCTCGCAGCTGCTTCCAGGCCAGCCCCCATTCCCTCAGAAAGAGGAGGGGGTGAGGCAGGAAAGCCCCTCCTGGCTCCGTCCTCTTCCTGTGGAGGGCCTCGCTTCCCGCCCCACGGATGGGAGAGCCGCCGCGCCCGGCCTGAGCTTGGCCTCGGCTCCAGCGGGGCTCTTCGGGGACGGCAGCGGCATTGGTGCTTCGGCCCTGTGGCGGGGCTCTCGCAGTATGGGTAAGGAAGGGCCTGGCTCGAATCAATCAATCTAAAAACAGTGGGACGTTGGGTGAGGGGGAGGGAGGGGTCCCTCAGCGGCGGTTTCCTTGGCGACGCTTTCTTTCCCTCCTCCGCGCCCCCTCCCCCTTGTTGTGCTGCCTTCCTCCGCGTGCAGGGCGCAATTGGACAGCCCTGGTATAGAGCATAAATGTAAAATAGGTGTATGCATTATTTCGTTGGAAGAATTAAGGAGTGAATGTCACCTTAAAACATCTTCCCAAGCATTTCAGATGGGTAGTAATTGGTTTCCTATGCTATTGAACAAGGGTTCCCAAACCAAGGCCCATGGGCAGAATGTAGCCCTCCGAAATAATTTACCCAGCCACCACCATAAACAATAGGCTTAGAGTCTCCCTAAATCTGAAATGACTTGAAGGAACATAACAACAACAATCCTTATTAACTTGAGTATCTCATCAGCCAAAAGGAAGCCTACACGCCCTATTAAAATACGGGTAAGTTTATGTTTGTTAAATTTGTTCTTCATGTTAAATATTGTATGGTTCTTTTGTGCATTTCGTTTTTTTCACTACAAACAAGTGAAGTGTGCAAAGGAATTTGTTCATTTTTTTTTCAAACTATAGTCTGGTCATCCAACTTGCTGTGGGACTGTGAACTGGCCCTCTGCTTAAAAAGTTTGAGGACTTCTGCTACAGAAGAACTGGGTCCAAGCACTCCTCACTTCCCCCCTCTCCTCTCTTCTTCCCACACTCACTAGTGAGGGCAAGGAAAATGCATCTTATTTAAACCAGTTTCCCAATATAGCAAAATTTGGAAATTGCTGTTTAATGTAGCCATGAATTCACTGACATCTGAAAACAAGAACCATAAATACTATATACTCATGTATAAGCCTAGAAAATGTATGCTTGGGAGGGGAAATGGCATCAGTAACCAGGAGCGCCTAGCTTCCTGAAACAGCATTGTTTTCCCTTCTCTGTGGCATGACCCTTGACTTATCCACAGGTCACATCAAAACCCATAATTTTGGCCTCAATCCCCTGCCGTCAACTTACACATGAGGTGGACTTATACATAAGTAAAAGCATGCAATGGAGCTCGGCAGGAGATGATTACATTGAGAACCAGCACAGGAGAAACAGAGTATTCCCACTCTCCATTCCACAATTTGGCCAGAACCAAGGCTTTCCTGCATGGCTCATTTGAATTTTGTTTTGTTGTTTTGGGGGGGAGGGAAGCATTTGGAAATTTCTTCCTGTCTCGGCCCTAGGTACAAAAATTAGGGACTTTATTGGGCCGTGGAGATAGCACAGCGGTAGAACAAACTGTGCTGCAATCGGAAGGTTGCTGGTTCAATCCCCGAGCTGGCCTGGATGACCAGCTATAATAACAATATATGAGCCTAGTCCACTGCCCATCCAAGCAGTTGAAACAACAATGGGGACCACTGTATAAATAGTGGGGAAGGGTTTTTTACAGACCTACAACGTCTGAAAGTTTCGGCTGCCCTGCGAGGTGAAAATGCAGAAGTGGGAAAAACAGAAGGCTCCCGTCAATGAGGATGGAACAACAGCACCCCCTTGTGACGCAAAGACGTATAACAACAATGACGTCTAATTGGAGCAGAGACATCCTGTATGACCCTGTATGACGCACACCTGCATGTCCCTGTTACCATGTGATGCAGCCAAGAAAAGAAACCCTTCTATAAACTGCACTGTACTGTCTATGTGTAAAACTGTACTGTCTATGTGTAAAACTGTATGTCTCCGACAGGGACTGTCTGTCGTATGTGTATTGTAATCCGCACTGAGTCCCCTTCGGGGTGAGAAGAGCGGAATAGAAATAAACGGTATTATTATTATTTCACAGCAGAACTGGGCTGATTTAGCAATTCATGATCTCCTAATCGTACTGCTGCAGACCCTTGTAATCTGGCCTAATGGTTTTTTAAAAAAAATAAAAAAAATAAAACAAATATAGATTGCTGCGAGTTTTCCAGGCTATATGGCCATGTTCCATAATATGGCCATACAGCCTGGAAAATACACAGCAACCCAGTCATTCTGGCCACGAAAGCCTTTGATAACACATTAAAACAAATATAGCTGTAAAATATAAAATAAACAATAAACAGGCAGCTGAGATTGCAACGATGCTGAGCAAAACAAGAATTCTCAAGAAAATAACACTGCACAAGGTGTTTCTTTAAAATATTTATTTGAACATCTACACTTTTAACATAACATTGAATTATGCAATATTTTCATAAGTAAAACAAAAACAAAAACCTGGCTTAGCTCAAGAAAAAGCCAGTCTCTTGGTGAATGCAGTGTTGTTTTGCTCCCATCTAGTGGTGTTAGGCCAAAATGACACAGCACAGTATTCTAGTAAAGGTAAAGGTTTTCCCCTGACATTAAGTCCAGTCCTGTCCAACTCTGGGGGTTGGTGTTAATCTCCACTTCTAAGCCGAAGATCCACCGTTGTCCGTAGACTCCTCCAAGGTCATGTGGGCAGCATGACTGCATGAAGCGCTGTTACCTTTCCAGCGAACCTGATGGGATCCCTGCTGAAATCTTTAAAGAGAGAGGACCAGAGGTGACACAACAACTCCACCAGCTCATTGAAAAAGTGTAGGTGACTGAGAAAATCCGAGCAGATTTCAAGAATGCCACCACCACCACCCTCTTCACACAAAAAATGGGAAAGAACAGACCGTGCAAACTATCGAGGTATCTGCCTTCTAACCTCTGCTGGGAAAATCCTTGCAAGAATCCTTGCAAACTGCCTTTTACCCCTCTCAGAAGTCACCCTCCCAGAATCCAAGAATGGCTTCTGTCCCTCCAGTGGAACAGTGGACATGATCTTCACTGCATGACAGCTCCAAGAAAAATGCAGGGAACAAAATCAACCACTGTACATGGCATTCATTGGCCTTGCAAAGGCATTCGACACAGTGAATCGCAGTGCTCTCTGGACCATCCTCCAAAAATTCAGGTGCCCTAACAAATTTGTGAACATCTTGCGTCTCCTCCATGATGACATGATGGCAACTGTCTTGGACAGCAATGGCTCCCAAAGTGACCCATTTAAGATGGAATTAGGTATCAAACAGGGATGTGTTATTGCCCCAACTTTATTTTCCATCTTCATCGCTATGATACTTCACTTTGTTGATGGGAAGCTTCCCACCAGAGTGCAAATCATCTATCGGTCAGATGGCAAGCTATTTAACCACAGCAGACGGAAAGCCAAAACCAAGGTTACAACAACATCTGTTATAGAACTCCAATATGCTGATGACAACATCGTTTGTGCGCATTCAGAAGAAGATCTACAAACCACTCTAAACACCTTCGCAGAAGCATATGAGAAGCTCGGCCTGTTATTGAACATTGAGAAAACCAAAGTGCTCTTCCAGCAGGCACCAGCCAATCTCTCTCCAATGCCAGAAATACAGTTTAATGGTGTAACATTAGAAAATGTTGACCATTTCCCCTACCTTGGCAGCCACCTTTCCACAAAAGTTAAAATTGACACTGAAATATAGCAGTGTTTCTCAGTTGCCCCAAAACATCTGTTCTTCCATAAAATATATTGCTTTAAAATCATGCTTTCAAGAGACCAAAAATAAGTAGTCTTCGTTAAAAGTAACATATTATTATTAATTTATTATTTATTTATTAAGTTCGACTTGATATACCGCTCTCTCTGGTAAGTCAACATAGTTGACTTACTTACAAATTCCATGTATTCAGCATACAGGTACATTTCTTATTGGTTGATAGCTTGAACAGTAAGTTCTCTAAATCATTCTGTTTTAGTTTCTTCTTTGTTGCATGCAGACTAATACTCTCTTCAGTTGAATACAGTGGTTCTCAGACTATGGATCCCCAGGTGTTTTGACCTACAACTCCCGAAAATCCCAGCTGTTAGGATTTCTGGGGGTTGAAGGTCAAAACATCTGGGGACCCACAGGTTGAGAACCACTGGACAGTTGCAAGTTTGAAATCTGTGCTCATAAAACACCTATGCATGCAAAGAGAGAAAAAGCAGAGAATGCTTTCCTGAAACCTTTCCTTGAGATTATCTACACTGCATTTTGAAACTAGCTAGCTTCAAACTACAGTGGCTATACTACTTGCTTTAAGGAGTTTAAACCAACTTAAGCTAAGTCCGGTGAAAGTTCAGAATAAGTACATGAATGCGCTGCAGTGCGGCCACAATGTAAATCACATTGTACAGTGAAACTGGTTCTGCAGAATGTGAAGTTCATTGTCGACACCCAATATGCTGGTGTACATTGTGAACTTTGGAGGGGCTGTGTGGCTGATGAAAAACATCCTTGGGCATGGCTAGGCAGCAGGAGGGTAACGAAATATCACCACTTCTGTATATAATGGGACTTATACTGTATATTAGGGGTGGATATCTCCGGTTTTAAATACTTTGAAATCGGTTTTGCTTTGTATTTAAAATTAATTTCAAAGTTTTTTGACCCTCGTGGCCCAACCCGGAAGTGTAATTTCTATACCGAACCCAGGCTCACCATTTTTTTTGGTAAAGGTCATGTTATTACGTTGTTTTTCCCCCCTCCTCAGTTCTCAACTCGCAAGAGGAGACTGGAGGGCAGCAGCACCCGCCTTTCTCCTCTTGCGAGCTCAGAGCTGAGGCGGGCGCTTTATTCCAAAGCAGGGAAGGAAGTGGGGACGTGAGTCCCCTCTTCCTCCTCTCCATGGGAAAAAAGCGAGACAAGCCTGTTTCACGTTATTCCCATGGACAAGAGAAAGAGAGGAGGCGAATCCCCTCCTCCTCCCCTGGATGGGAATAATTCGCGTTATTCCCATCCGGGGGGAGCGGGTTTGCCTGCCCTCCTCCTTCCCTGGATGGGAATAACTCGTGCTATTGCCATCCAGGGGAGGAGGGGGGGAAGCACTCCCTTCTTCCCTCCTTGCCCCTCCCAGCTGACAGGCATCGCACATTATATATCAGGGCTGTCCAACTGGCGGCCCGGGTGCCGTATACGGCCCCCCAGCCCCTTCCCTCCGGCCCCCTAAGCTTTTTAATAAAAAATAAAAATTGAAAAATAAAATTAATATATTTTTTTAAAAACCCTACTTCCGGGTTCGGAGCAAGTATCGCGAAAATATGCAATCCACACGGGATTTCACTGCCAACGCGAGATCACGCTGCCGTTGACAGCAAAATCCCGTGTGGATTGCGTATTCTCGCGATACTCTTCGGCTACTCTACTACTGGATCGCTGAGGCCCACAGACGCGATTAGGACCTTCTTCGACTCAGTCGGTCGTCGCCTCTCTCGTCGTCCGGGTACTCCTGGATCCTGTGCATTTGGAAAAGGTAGGCCGAAGCAGGGGGCTCCTCAGGGGGCTCCTCATTCCCTCCCCCATCTCCCCTCATGTATTAAATATAAAATTAAATATATTTAAAGTTGAAATAAGGGGAGATGGGATACATTAAGGGGGCAGGGGAGGATGGAATTAAATATATTTAATATTAAATTAAAATAAGGAGAGAGGGGAGGATGGAATTAAATATATTTAATATTAAATTAAAATAAAAGGATGGGGGAGGATGGAATTAAATATATTTAATATTAAATTAAAATAAGGGGAGAGGGGAGGATTTAATTAAATATATTTAATATTAAATTAAAATAAGGGGGCAGGGAGGATGGAATTAAATATATTTAATATTAAATTAAAATAAGGGGAGAGGGGAGGATGGAATTAAATATATTTAATATTAAATTAAAATAAGGGGGAGGGGAGAATGGAATTAAATATATTTAATATTAAATTAAAATAAGGGGGAGGGGAGGATGGAATTAAATATATTTAATATTAAATTAAAATAATTTAATATCTTATCCCTGCATTTTATCTCAGTAAAAGATTATATTTGACTGTATGCATGCAGGGGCGGGGTGGGGGCGGAGCTGGGGGAGAGGGCAGAGCTGGGGGTGGGGAGGGGGAGGAGCCGAGGATGGGGGCTGACCCTACAGCTCCCCAGGTCATCAGTGACCGGAATTCAGGCCCCTGGGCCGGTAGAAGTTGGACAGCCCTGTTATATATAATGCATGATGCTTCTGAGCCAGGGGGGAGGGAGGGAAGAAGGGAGAGCAAGCCCTCCATTCTAGCCTCCCAGCTGGCATAATGAATAAAAACGAATATTCGTTATTAATAATGTTTCAATGACAAAATGTATTTAACATTTTTTGTATTAATTTCTATAACAAACCAAAAAATGAATCCCCCCCAACTGAGTTTAGAATCAAATTTTTCATGGATCAACCACCCCTATTGTATATAATGGGATTCCATGGCTCCCAAATTCCATGGATTTTGATAGCTATGGAGGGTTCTGGACTCAAATCTGAGCAGACAGCAAGGCCCCACCATACCGTGATTTCCAAAGGAGAAGGAGGAGGCGCTATATTGTTCCATTGAGAATGAAGAGATTGTGGTTCAAGTTCTCAATCAACCAAGGCCCCATACTGTGTGTTTGTGAGCTGTTACCTTAACATCCCACACATCCTTGTTTGAAAAGGACCTATTGAGACCTGAAGTCATGGCTTTTGGGGAATATAACTTCTATGGAATATAACTTCTAGGTTAAATAAAGAGCTGTGTGTGTGTGTGTGTGTGTGTGTGTGTGTGTGTGTGTGTGTGTGTTGTATCAGAAGCGAACCAAGAGTACAGTTGTAATATATTTTTTAAAAACATAAAGTTTTAAAAACTTGGCATTATACTAAATGTCCTTTGACCAGCAGCTGGCCATTTGGAGTGCCTCTGGTGTTGCTATAAGAAGGTCCTCCATTGTGCATTGATAAATCAATGTGTTTCCATGCTATTTGTCCCTTCTCATGCCTTCAGTAGTCTAAAAGGAATGCCTAAAATGTATGTCAGAATGCCATTGTTGTCTTTAAAAAGAGTTCTTCTAAAAACTTGTGTTCATTTGTGAAATACAAAAAAGCCTATTTCTGTCACCGAAGTTCCCTCAAAGTTTATCACAGCATGGCTGTCCCCTTTCTGTTAGATTGGGTAGGAGGGGGGTAAGTTAATTTGTTTCCTTTATTTTATTGTATGTTTTTACTATTTGTCAAATAAATTATTCATTAACTTAGTCATCTGTAATTTTAATGCCTTTTCTAGGCAGGACATTCATATATTTTTAAAATCGCTTTGGTTTTCAGTCTCATTTTAGGAAATAAATTTTTTAACTGCTTTCATGGTGAACAAGAAAACTTTTGAGGCAAACTGAATCCAAGCCTCTGGGTTGACATGATTAGTGAGGCAGATGAGCTTTGTTCCCACGCATGTTTCCCTGTTTTTAAATGAACTGGCCTGCATACCAGTTTTGTATACCAGTTTTATACTTAAATCTAAAATAGTGCCCTAAACATAGCTAAGGAAAGCTTATTTCCAATAAACAAATGAGTGCCATCTAAGATTAAGCAGAATGTTTCAGACCATTAAAGATTGTCATATTTTCCAAGGTTTCATGGGGGGGGAACTAAGGCCTGTGTGGCCAATCAAATTATGGTCAAATATCAGAATGGAAGAGAACAGCAAAGTTAAGATAGATTGCAACATTTTCTTATGGGTTGTGAGTTTTCTGGGCTGCATGGCCATGTTCCAGAAGCATTTTCTCCTGATGTTTCGCCCCTCAGAGGTTGTGAGGTCTGTTGGAAATTAAGCAAGTGAGGTTTATGTGATGTCCAGGGTGGAAGAAAGAACTCTTGTCTGTTTGAGGCAAGTGTGAATGTTGCAATTGGCAATCTTGATTAGCATTGAATGTCCTTGCAGCTTCAAAGCCTGGCTGGTTTCAAAGTAGATACTTTTGCTTGAATCTACTTGGAAGGACAGGTGTTTGCCCTCTCCTTTCCTCTCCTCCCCTCCCTGCTGGGTCAACTAAAATCAAACTACCATGCACTTTAAATTCAGTTTGCAGCAAGTACATTAAGAAGAAAGGGAGAAAGTGGAAGGAAGAAAAAGAAACTGGGAGGTAAATGAAAAATTGATGGAACAAAGTAGAGATGGTTTTTCCCACCCTCAAAAGTAACATGACAGCATTTACACTGGCTGCTTGATGGACCCTGACCCTGACAGTAGGGAGATGGTTGAACAGCATTTCCCACCGTCAAAAGCACCTATATTTAGAATCAGTGACCTGGAACCTGTCTATTCATATTTTAACAGATATTCAGTAGGATGTTGGAAGCCCAGAGCAACATTTGTGGCCATCAAGTATATTTCCAACCCTATGAATCATGGAAGAGAACTAATAATAAATCATGGAAGAAACGAATAATAAATAAATGTAATAAAAAATAATACTAATAACAGAGTAAAATAATAAATAACCTTGTCTCAAGTATAAGCCGAGGGGAGCTTTTACAGCCTTAAAAAGAGGTTGAAAAACTAGGCTTATACTCGAGTATACAGTATACAGTATTTCAAAAGGTTGTCTGCCATCATGATATTTTTTTGTGCCAGGAGGATGCAAGAAGAGAAGTTATGGTCGCCAGGAATCTTTTAGAGTAAGTTTTGGGGTAAATGGGGGGCTGGAGGGGAGGGAGTGGGTGCCCTGCTGCACTTTTGGGCTCTAGGAGCCCAAAAGGTGTGGGATGGCAGTGGGGATTCACTCCCACGTAGTCCCAGGAATGAGTCCCCACAAGCCCAATACCCTATTAGACCTTGGTTTGTTCCAAATTAATTTGGATGCCCCCAGTAAAAACCGGGACAGGTCCCAGTTTTTTGATTTGCTTGGATGGGCCCTGAGATTTTACAGGAATAATGCAATTGAGCAATGTATAGTCTCAATAAACTCTTCCCTTCAATTTTATATATATCATTTTGAATTTGAGACCTGCTATAGATTCAGGCATTGCACCCACTCATCATACCTGTATATTCAAATTTTAATCCTTATTTACCAGCAGAGGGCAGAACAACACAATACATTAAAATCTTACCTTTTTTTCAAATACACACAACACAATGTTATCTCCCTAATGATTGGTTTCTTGCATCTAAAATTATAAATTTACTTATTTTCCAAGAAGCTCAAGAAAGCAATACAAAGTATCTGCCTCTTCGTTTTTCAAATTCTTCTTTCCTAATAACATACTTGCTTATTATTTTCTAAGTACAGGATCTTTTTCTTTTCATTTCATATTGATATTTATGACAGAAAAGATGTTTAACAAAATATGATACTGTAGCTTGTGACTTTTTCTTCACCAAAAACAAAATATCTGTGATTTTGAGATATCTATCAATCATCTCTCTATCTCTATTTAGAGGTTTTGTACCCACATTCAGCCAAAAAGACCCACAGAACATCTTAGAAATGGTTGATTTGATAGTTCCTTTAAAATCTAAAATATTGTTACTTATTAGTTACTGAATGGCTCACAATTTATTCCTCACCATTTGTTTTCTTGCAAGTAGAAACAAAGGAGTAATTTGGTCTCAGGTGAAGTAAACATGAAACCTGGTCCTCTTCCAGAAACTTAGAGTTGGAAAGGAACACAAGGTTCATCTAGTCCAGTGTTTCCCAAACTTTTTTGAGCCGCGGCACATTTTTTACATTTACAAAATCCTGGGGCACACCACCAACCAAAAGGAACCAAAATGACACTCTAACCAGTAATACATATAGTTAATATGTTTTTAAATGTATTTATACACTCAATGTGAAACCTGGGCCTGTTTCGATGAACACAACATAGATATCCTGGCAGAAAAGGCAGAAAGACACAAACTTCCTACACAGAACTCCCATAACCAAGAGAAAATGCTATAAGAGTTTGGTGGGCATTGACCTTGGGTTTTGGAGTTGTAGTTCACCTATATTCAGAGAGCACTGTGGACTCAAACAATGTTGGATCAGGACTAAACTTGGCATGAATACTCAATATGCCCAAACGCAGATGGAGTTCAGGGGAAATAGACCTTGACATTTGGGAGTTGTAGTTGCTGGGATTTATAGTTCTCCTACAATCAAAGAGCATTCTGAACCCCACCAATGGCAAGAGGAGGTCTCTACTTGGGGAATGGAGGTGGGTCTTCCCAATGCATGGAAATGGAGAGACCAAGTAGACAACGGGTGGGGAGGGGGTGTGTGTTTGTAATTTTGTGCCTTTATTGAGGTAGGTTTCTTAGGGTTTTTATACTTCAACACACTAGACTCCCCCCCCCCCCCCATGAAAGTTCCAATTTTCCACGGCACACCTGATGATCGCTCACGGCACACTAGTGTGCCCCGGCACACTGGTTGGGAAACACTGATCTAGTCCAATCACTGGCATGTTTCTATACACAACTAAACTACTCCTCAAAGATGACCACTCTCTATTTAAAAACCTCTAGAGAAGCAGATTCCATCAGCCTCGGACCCAGTCCATTCCACTGTCAAACAGCTCTTGCTATCAAGAAGTTCTAAAGTTTAGGTGGAAATTCTTTTCTTGGAGTCTAGTTTCTGCTACAACTGAAAACAAGTTTCATCTGTCTACTACATGTAATCCCCTTGAATATTAAAAAGCGACTATAATTTCAACAGCTAGCCTACACCTCAGAAACAATTTGAAGGCACCCAAGAACAAGAAATGGTATCACTTCTCAGGCTGGACCTACACTTTCAGAATACAAATAACTGCATTGATCTGGATTATATTAGTCTATGCTGTCATATAATTCAGTTCAAAGCAGATAATCTGCCTCTGTCTTCTCTTCTAAGGGCCCTTTCACACAGCCACATAACCCAGAATATCAAGGCAGAAAATCCCACAATATATGCTTTGAGTCCACACTTCCATATATTATTTATTTATTTATTATTTATTATTGCGATTTCTGCGCCGCCGACTCCCAAGGGCTCGCGGCGGCTCACATGCTACTGGCTCAGCGCCAGAGGAACAACATAAAACATAGAGCACGAAAGATATAGCTTAACTTAAAAACAAGTAATACAATTAAAACAGTTAAAACAGTTAAAAGTAGCAGATTAAAACAGCATGGTGTTCAAAGCAGAAAATGTGGGATTTTATTCAGCTGTTTGGAAGGGGCCTTTGTGTTAATCATATTCAGGTCACTAAGCAATTTCTAAAAGGTATTTAGATCTTTTATCATCTTGGCCACCATCCTCTGGACATGGTTATATTCTTTGTGAATGGTGATGCCAAAACTAAGCACAGTATGCCAGGTGACATCTGACCAGTACAGAGTTAGGTATCACCATCTCCATCATCTTTTCTGGTAGGCATAAAATTGTACGGTTAACTAGGGCAACTTCGTCCCCCTTCTACATTGCTCTATATCCCAGAATCGGATCCCAGATTATTTGATTTAAACTGAATTATATGAGTCTCCACTGTCAGATAATCTGGGATAAGGAGATAATCTGAGATCAGATCCCGGGATATAGAGGCAATACGGTAAGGGACTCAGACAGTCCTGGAAGTAAGAAATCAACCTCACTTTGACATAAATAGCAAACTCTCTCCCTCATTCTGTGATTTAGTTTGTTCTCCTAGAATGACATGCAGGACACTGTAGAATATTTAATTTGTGTCCCATGGAAATCCAGTGTGAACATTAGTGGTGAACCATGTGTGGGTCACTTCTTTCCAAGATGCATAGGAATCATTGGTGAGCATTCTTTGGGTTCGTTTGTTTAACCCAGTGTTTCCCAACCAGTGTGCCGGGGCACACTAGTGTGCCATGAGAGATCATCAGGTGTGCCGTGGGAAATTAGAACCTCCAGGAAAGGGGGGGGAGTCTAGTGTGTTGAAGTATAAAAACCCTAAGAAACCTACCTCGATAAAGGCACAAAATTACAAACACCCCCCATCCCCACCCGTTGTCTACTTGGTCTCTCCCTCTCCATGCATAGGGAAGACCCGCCTCCCTTTCCCCAAGTAGAGACATCCTCTTGCCTCCTGGGGGTTCTGTGTGGGAAGTTTGGCCCAGTTCTATCATTGGTGGGGTTCAGAATGCTCTTTGATTATAGGGGAACTATAAATCCCAGCAACTACAACTCCCAAATGTCAAGGTCTATTTCCCCTGAACTCCATCTGCGTTCATATTTGGGCATATTGAGTATTCATGCCAAGCTTGGTCCTGATCCAACATTGTTTGAGTCCACAGTGCTCTCTGGATATAGGTGAACTACAACTCCAAAACTCAAGGTAAATGCCCACCAAACCCTTTTAGCATTTTCTCTTGGTTATGGGAGTTCTATGTGGGAAGTTTGTGTCTTTCTGCCATTCCTGCCAGGATATGTATGTTGTGTTCATCGAAACAGGCCCAGGTTTCACACTAAGTGTATAAATACATTTTAAAAACATATTAACTATATGTATTACTGTGTTAGATTGTCGTTTTGTGTCATTTTGGTTGGTGGTGTGCCTCAGGATTTTGCAAATGTAAAAAGTGTGCCGCAGCTCAAAAAAGGTTGGGAAACACTGGCTTAACCAATTAAAGATCCACCTAATAGTAGCATTGCCTAGCCCACATTTGACTAGTTTGCTTGCAAGAAAACTTTACAGAAATAAATATATCATACATCCATAGCATTCCCTGCATCTATCACACTTGTAACTCTTATAAAAAAAGAGATAAGATTAGTCTGACATGACTTGAGAAATCCATGTTGACTTTTAGTAATCGCAACATTCCTTTCTAAGTGAATGCAAACTGCCTCCTTAATGATCTGCTCCAGAATCTTTCCTGGTATTGATGTCCAGCTGACTTGATGGTAATTGTTTGGGTCCTCTTTTTTCCCTTTCTTGAAGATAGGGAAAACATATGCTCTCCTCCAGCGTGCTGGGACTTCTCCTGAAACATCTTCTGCTAGTTCCTTCAATACTCTTGGATGCAGTTCATCTGGCCCAGGAGATTTGAATTTATTTAGAGTAGCCAGGAATTCCTGCGCTACTTCCTGACTTATTTTGGGTTGCATTTCCCCTATTACCTCATCCACTTGGTTGCTGCTTTAACATTTTTCATGTTTTGAAAGTTACCCCCAACACTAGAGCTACATTTTTATTTTATTTATTTATTTATTTATTTAGACTTCTATCACCGCCAGTCCCCGAGGGCTCGGAGCAGTTCACAGGCTAAACATAAAAACAGATTGGGAACAACAACATTACATTACAATGGCAGAAAAGGGAGAGGGGAAATGGGTAGAGGGCAAAGCAATGAAGGATATAGAAGATAGAGCTACATGATTATGCTATATGTAAACAAACTATTTATTTATTTATTTACTAGCTGTACCCGGCACGCGTTTCTGTGCCCTATTTAGGAGATGCGAGAAAGTCTGAGTATGTAAGGGTTGAAAATGATGTTACTTACGGTCTTGGTGGGGTCATGGCTGTGTCGTTGTGGGTTGTTCTGGTGGGTGGGATGTTGAAGTCCTGTGGAGTTGTCCTGTGTTTGTAGTGTTGTGTTGTGTTGTGGTTGGAGTATAGGTGGAGTTGGTTTTTGTTTGTGGTGGTGGTAGGCGTTGTGTGTGCGGGGTCTGGTAAGGTTGGGGGGATAGGAAGTTGTGTTGTGTGGGTAGGATTTGCTGGAATATTGTGCCTGGGACATGTGTGTATTTGGAGGTGTGCGTGGTGGTGAGTAGTGAGTGCAGTCCTGGGTTTTGTGTTGGGGAAGTTGTCAGGTATTTGTGGGGTTTATTTTGTGTGTTTGTTGTGGTGACATAGTTGTCTCAGTCTGGCTGTGTGCTGGTTGTGATGTGGAGAGGGTATTGCTTTTGCCAGTGGTGTTTGTTGTGAATTTTGGTTGGGTTGGGTTTTTGTGTTGCAGGATTGTTGTTGTTTTTTTTTGTGGGTTTTGCAAGTTTGTGTTATTCCGGCGTTTTTGTCAGTGGTGTGTTTGTCAGTGGTGCCTGTGTCCCTGGTGCCCTATTTGTGTTAGTGCTATGTCCTCCTGGTAGTAGGTTGTTAGTAGGTTGTACTGTGTAGGTTTCTGTTTAGCAGAGGTATGTTTAACCCACAAACACCAACTGACTAAATTCAAATCACTCAGCATTCTAACCTAGCCTTGGCTGGCTCAGCCCACCGTTACTATGGGAACTCAGCCTCCCTGCATTTTGTGTGGGCCGATGTCGGCCAATGGGATTCGTTGGTGGCCGCAAAGGATGCTGGGAAATGTAGGTTTTTTTGTATCGTTGTTTTGGGGGCCTTCTAGGTTTTGGTGGGGGAAGTTTCTTTGCTAAAAACCTACCTTGCCTGAGGCCTATTTTTGTTGCCAAGTTTGGTGTGTCTGCCTTGTAAGGTTTCTCTGTCTATGGCGGTCGTTTCATGATGGGAGCTCCTTTATATACTGTATATAGATTTATTTATTTACAGTATTTATATTCGGTCCTTCTCACCCCGCAGGGGACTCAGGGTGGATTACAATGTACACATACATGGCAAACATTCAATGGCATCGACATACAACACATATAGACAGACAGTCAGATGCTATTTAATTTTTTCTGGCCACCAGGGGAACTGTTGCTTCACCATCTATCTGCGACACTGATGAAGTACTTTCCGCATTCCCTGCATGCTTTTTACTGGAGATTTTTTATGGCGTCGTAAATTTGTTAAGTTAGCCTCCCCACACATAGGTGGTACCTAAATTTCCTACTTGACAGATGCAACTGTTTTTTGAGTTGCGAAGGTCGACAACAAGCTACACAAAATTTGCCAGAAGCTCACTCCCACCTGGGCTGGCTTTGAACTCATGACTTTTTTGTCAGTAGTGATCTTAATGCAGCTGACACCCAGCCAGCTGCGCCACAGTCCCGGTGCTTAGGGCCTGCTTGTTCTCTAATAAGAAACTCTAACCCAGATACAAGAAGAAACTGAACAAGAAACCTAGATATAAAAGGGAAGAGAACAGAGAAGGGAAGGAGGAGGAGATCCTACTCAGTCTCAGCTGATATTTCTTGCCGAGGTTAGCAAAGATTGAGCAGACTTTTACATGTTAGTACAATCTGTCATAGATCATTTTTCTCTCGGAAAAAATGCAATAATTTGCATGACATTCCCAAGAGAATCCTGTTATTTCAGAACAAAAGTGAGTCAAAAGACTATTTATAAAGTGTGTATGTAAAATAAGAGTTTGATGGACTGCATTCTAGTACTTTTTTAGTACTGTCCAAATATGAGAAAAGCAATCCCAGATGGTAGCAGTGAAAAACATGACACGATAAAAAATATGGCTGGGTACATCAGTCTTCATAATGTCATTCAATTGTCTTACACCCTCCCCTCTGGTGTCATTGATTCACTAAATCACAACTGCGACTGAAGTCTTCTGAGACTGTTATCCTGTTTTATGCTATTGTCACTCTCAAAGCTGTTACTGCACAAAACAAACTTATAAAACTTTCTATGAAAATGTTTTCAAAGCCCTCTTTACCCCCATGAAACTATCCACCTATCTATCATCAATCTGTCGTGTAGAGAGAATTCACTTGCATGACATGAAAAGACAAAGGAGAACTACCATTGACCCAAAAAAATTTCAAGCTTTCTTTGTCCCAATTACATTGTTTCCAGTAAAAAAAACCACTGGTCAAGATGAGGCCTGGATGGTGATGGAGTCTTGTTTTGAAAACAAACAAAGGCCTAATCTGGGGTATAGGGCAGTGTAGATCCAGCCTTACGTAGATTCTGAACTCATTTATCAAGATTGCTCTCACACTTATTTCCACAATCATCTGACCTAGTTGTATTTTGGCTGGTCAGATAATCCTTACCTGCCCCAACTATATATTACCAAAAATCACCACTATGATCTCACATTTGCCCCACCCTGTGACATCACAAGAGCCCAAAATCTGATCTTTTTAGTTTGCCAAGACCCAGGACTGCCAACCCTGGGTCTTGGCAAAAGTTTTCCACCATACTGAAGCACTGCGGCTCCATGACGTAATAATAATAATAATACACTTTATTTATATTCTGCTCTTCTCATCCCAAAGGAGACTCGGAAGGTGGAATGCGGAACAGAAGCTCCCGTCATGAGGATGGAACAACAGCACCCCCTTGTGACGTAACAACGCAATGACATAACAACAATGACGTAATGGAGCAATTCACATCCAGCGACGCACACCCTACAAAGCAGCCAGGAAGAAGGAATCTTCTAAAATTGCACTGTACTGTGTACAGGGCGGTCCTACTGGTAGGCAAAGGACGCCGCTGCGTGGGGCGCCATCTGGGTAAAGGGCGCATTCCCCCGTGGCGCTGAAGGAGATTCATTGAGTTACAGAAGAAACGTAAGGAGAGAATGCTACCCAGGCATAAGCATAGAGAAGAAGGCAGAGTTAGCAATAATCTGCCCAGAGACAGCAGAGTCAAACTGAGCATGTGCAGGAATGCAAAGAGATAAAGAAACACTGTATCTCCAACAATGAAGCGTGGACAGTCCATGTTACATTATGATAGGCTGCAATTCTAGCTGCGACATAACTTTTAACCAATAATAAGATTTTGGGCAACCATAAGTTGAACCCTGATGCTTGTATAAATATGTGCCTTACAAGTGGGGGAGGGGCCGCCCCCTTGAAGCACCATGTTGTGCGGGACGGACCCGCAGCTGTGGAAACAAAGTAAACTGAGCTTTCTGAGAAAATCCTGTTGTCTGTCTTCCCTTCTACTGCGTCTGCACGAGCAGCCTGCCTTGTGGGAGTATGGTTATCTGCTACATTTCTGGTGACCCCGACGTGATATGATTTATGAGACAGACCGTGAAGCGGAGACAGATCCTGTTGGCAGGACGGCCTCAACTCGTCGGCGAGAACTGGAGGTGAACACCGTGAGTCGAGACAGGGCCCTAACAAAGACCGGTTGCGGTCCTCACCTCTTTGTTAGCGCCGAACGACCCTGAGTGCCGCAACAGATTTGGGTTGCCAGAAAAGCCAGTTCGGAGGATTGCGCAAAGGAAAGTCCGGGGATGAGGGTGTCCCAAGTCTACAGAAATCCGGCAAGTAAGTGGTCGAGTAAGCCACTAGGAAAGTCCGCGGGCGCAGGGGTTCCTGGCGTCTACAGAAATCCGGCAAGTATACTGGCCAGGGAGGGTAAAGGAGAGGGGTTGCCCCCTTTGACCCAAGTTTAACTACGTAGAAGTTCAAGAAGGGGTGACCCGACTTGAAATTACAGAGCTGGGGGGAAAATTGCCCATCTAGCCTCTGAGTTATGTGCACAAAAGATGCCAAAAAGAAAAGGTAGGGGAAAGATCCCAAAATTCCCCGAAAGAGCAAAAAGAACAAAACAAAACTCCCTTCTCTCTAAGAAATTCAGACGGCTTGAGACAAGGAGAAGGGGGGCAGCTGTATGTCTGTATTGCAACAAGTCCAGAGAGAGAGAGAGAGAGAGAGAGGTTTATGTATGTTTTCAAAGAGTGCTGTTATGTTTTTTTAAAAGTGTGAACTGTTTTTGTGTCTGATTAAGTCAAAGCAACCAAAATGACTGTATTTAGTTTAAAAGAAGGAAAGTTTGAAAGAAACTCATTCTGTGCAAAAGAGTAGAATGTGCCTAGAAGCTGATTGCTAGGAACATAGAATGCTTTGTTCCCTGGGAGTGCTGATAACAGACAGAGAAGGAAGAGTTGGCAGATAGTTTCATGTGAGCCTGGGAGATATGGGACTGCATTTGAAGTGCTGGGTTTAAAAGGTTCAGGATTGAATGCCTTATATTAAATGTTAAATGTTATATGTTTATGTGTATAAAATGAAATGCATTCATAGGAATGATACATATCTCGGTGTTCCTTAAAACTGTAGGGGTGTGCAAAATGGAAATATATATATTTTAAAAATGTATAAAAAGCTGATGTTTTCAATTGTTTGAATTTTGTGACGTTTATGGTCAAATAGCCATGGCGTGTCTGCTTAACAGCCGCGGAAAAAGATGGCGCACACACAGTTTCCTTATCTATAAAGAATGCTGTCTTGCATACCAGTGGGAGAGGACCATGAATATTTGTTGATTTATGCAAAATCCTAATTCACTCTGTGTCTATGTGAAAAATGAATCTTGCTTGTAAATATGTGAGATTTTGCCCATTTGGGGCTGTGGCTCTGTGCCAGGGCTTGAGTACAGAATGTACCGAGATAAAAAAAACCGCCAGCCAGGATGAAGTTATCTATTGTTTTCAAGGGGAAAAAAGAGATTAATTTGTTTGTGCCATTTTAGTCAAGTGTTCAGAATCGTGTTTTAAAAAGGAGATGAAGATGATGTCCTTCACAGCTTGATGCCACGCCCCATTACAACGGAATGGGAGAGAGATACCATCTACCAATTGGTACAAATTCAATTGCAAAAAGATTGCAAGCTCAGGATATGTTGTTTGTGATTTCCATTTGTTTAAAATGGTGTGCTGTGTTTCCCTGTTACTGTTCTGTATTTCTGTCTCCTCAGGCGATATCATGTGGTTTTAAAAACAAAAGAAAAAAAACCAAAAGACTTGGCCCATTGAGATCAAAAGTAAAAGAGCAGTGTGATGTGATGTGATGTTTTCCTGACCACCCCAAATGAGGAGATTAAGGCCTTGGAACCGTTATATTTAAATCCAAAGAGATACTATTGGAAATAAGCCATTGAATAGCAGATGTATTATTACTCAGGTGGACGATGACCAGAAGGACCCACTGAAGATATGCCTGACCAAAGTTCCGGCAGGCGTGCCGAAAGGAGGTCCAAAGGACGACCTTGAAGAGGAAAGGAGAGTCAGCGTCGTGGGGGACCACTCTCCTGGGACAGGCTGGTCGAAAGCCACCCCAAAAGAGGAGGATAGACTTCCGAGAGTCACCCAAAGACATGACCTTGGGACTTGGGAGTGCCAGTTTGGGGTTTTTCTGTGTATTGTATAGTTTTGTTTGTTTTGGCTCTGCTGGGGGTGCAAGAAGATCCTTTGTAGGCCTCCACCAGAGAGCAGAAGTGATAAGGCTGAGCAGTAAGATGTGTTATTGGGACTGACCGTAGTCCAGCATAGGGCAATTGGATCAAGATACATGTACAACATATGTTTCAAATAGTACATTGATACATACACTTACAAAAACAGTAGGGTCATTCTTATCCCTACCTTTTAAAAGCAAGGATCCTCAAATAACATTAGGAGGATTGCAGTTAACAATTCAATGTCCTCAGCAATGCTGAGGGACCCAAAAGTTACATTTTTACTCATTGCACAGATCACTATTTATGCAAAGGCCACAACTTCAGTTATGTCAAGACTCAGAATCTGTCTGACATGGAATAGAGAGAGCTGTATCCTAACTATCCTATGTTTGACACTAGTGACACCATCTGTTCAGGTTGGCAGATAAAGAGACCCTAACTTGGGGTTCTTCTTTGTCAAAGTGGGCTAATAGCTATCATCCTGGGAGGTATCAGTGTGTTGGTGTGGGCTTTCTAACCCTACCAGTGTGAATCATGAAAGGAACCCAACCCAGAGAGAAGCAGAAGAGGGGGAGTTCCAGCCAGAGAAAATGGGTGCTGGGTGTGATGAGACAGTGATCATTGAGGATCAACTGTCTGACACCAAAAGCCCAAAGGGTAGGAGCCAGAGCCATCACTGAGATCCTGTCTTTAGGATCATACCCAGGAATAATAGCCCAGGACAATCAAAAGAGCACTGTGAGGCTCATCTGTCGCCTAGAAAAATCCATCAGTGCCACTGGGAAAATGGTTAGAGCATTGCAAACTGAAGCTGAAGAGTTAAGTCAAATGGAGATACAGCAGAAAATGGCCTTAGATTACCTCTTGACAACCAAGGAGGATTTTGTGCAATGATCAAAAGACAACTGCTAAATACAATTTCATAATTTGAACCAAACAATAGAAGATGGCCTGAAAAGCTACAGGTCATGATTCAACATAATGTTAATGAACCATCTCAGTTTTCATGGCTAAATTTATGGTTGCCAAACGTGGCCTGGTTGAAAGAATTGGAGAGATTTTTAGGCTGTCTTAATCATGTTTGCATTCGCTTTTTGTAAAACGCTTTGCAAAAGAAAAAGTGAGGAAATGAAGGAGATTCATTGAGTTACAGAAGAAACGTAAGGAGAGAATGCTACCCAGGCATAAGCATAGAGAAGAAGGCAGAGTTAGCAATAATCTGCCCAGAGACAGCAGAGTCAAACTGAGCATGCAGGAATGCAAGAGATAAAGAAAAACTGTATCTCCTACAATGAAGCGTGGACAGTCCGTGTTACATTATGATAGGCTGCAATTCTAGCTGCGACATAACTTTTAGCCAATAATAAGATTTTGGGCAACCATAAGTTGAACCCTGATGCTTGTATAAATATGTGCCTGACAAGAGGGGAGGGGCCGCCCCCTTGAAGCACCATGTTGTGCCGGGATGGACCCGCAGCTGTGGAAACAAAGTAAACTGAGCTTTCTGAGAAAATCCTGTTGTCTGTCTTCCCTTCTACTGCATCTGCACGAGCAGCCTGCCTTGTGGGAGTATGGTTATCTGCTACAGCGCCCGCCAGACAGCATCCAGCCGATGTTCTGCTTTTGGGCCTTGTGCGCTCCGACGCCGCACCCTACTCCCCGCTGTGTCTGCTTTTGCTGCTGGCCTTGGAGGTGGGCGCCGGCGAGAAGGCAAAGGTGGCCTCCTCCTCCTCGCCAGTCCCGGCCTCGTCTTCCGCGGGCCCGGAGGGGGAGTCTGGCTCGGGCTGCCCGGTGTGCCTGTGGCGGCAGCACAGCAAGGAGCTCCGGCTGGAGTATCAAATCCCAAATCCTGAGCAAGCTGCGGCTGAAGGAGGCGCTCAACATCACACGCAAGGTGGTCAACCAGCTGCTGCCCAAGGCACTGCACAGGAGCTTCTGGGCATGCGCGGGGGAGGGGCGCCAAAATAATGTTCGCTTACCATTTAAAATTACCTTAGACCGCCCCTGACTATGTACTATCATTTGTATATTCTTCCATCAGGGACTGTCTATCGTATGTGTAATGTAATCCGCACTGAGTCCCCCATCGGGGTGAGAAGAGCGGAATATAAATAAACAGTTATCATTATTATTATTATTATTACAGGTACACATACTAAGCAGACAATCCCTGACGTTTTCCACATATACAACATATAGACAAACAGAGGCAAACTCTGGCCACCAGGGGGAGCTGACGCACTCCTCATCTCTTAGTGTTCCCAGTGTCCTTTGTTGTTCCTTCCGCATTCTTCAGCATTCTTGGAGTTCTTTAATGGCCTCATAATTCAGTCAAAATTTCAGTCAAAATCATCACTACTGCCTGACACATTCAAGTTAAAAAGCATGCAAGCATCTTCTGGTATAGGATTTTTGGGACTCCTTTTCTAGAATACACACATGTCAGGGATTAAAATGGATGGAGGATTTCAGTGTGAAGCTGCCACACTATCCATTGTACTTCCTCTATAAAATAAATACCATATTTCATCACATAATAGTTACACTTTCACCCTCTTTTGAGCATGGAAAAAATCTGCCTTTATCCTTTGGTTTCTGTTGTTGTTTTTAAATAAAATGCCTTTTAAATAAAAGAGGATGGGGCTGATTTCCCCTCCTTTCCTTCTTTGCTTCAAAAGAAGGAAGGGGGAGAGAAGAGTGAAGCTTCAGAGACCTCCATTGTATAGCGCTTAAACTGCTTTGCCTTCAGAGAAAGAAGGAAGGGAAAAACAGCCTAAAATGGGGGTATGACTATTATGTGAGGAAAATACAAATACAATTTTTGACACTGAAAAATGAGGGTGCGACTATTATATATTGGTGACTTCTAAGTGCTTCTCTGTAAATATTACAAAAAAAGATTACAGTCCTGTGTAGCTTTCCACTATGCTCTGCCCATTATTATATGAGCTCATTCAATGTGGTTTCAGTTATATGCAAAGAACTTTGGCTGCCATAGAATTACACCTCTGGAAGTTGACCATAGAATCATATTGGAGAGCAGGAGCGGTCCTACAGGTAGGCCAAGTAAGTGGCCGCATAGGGCGCCATCTGGGAAGGGGGCACCATCCTGGCCGCATGGGGCGCCATCCTGGCCCTGCCGATGTTCCTCAGGCAGTGCCGCAGCTGCCTGCTTTTGGGGCCTGGCCTTGTGTGCTCCGACGCTTCTGGGCATGCGCAGAGGTTTTCGGCGCAGGCGCAGTTGCTCCGAGCTGAAGTTGAGCACAGGAGCAACTGCACATGCGCAAAAACCTCTGCGCATGCCCAGTAGTTCCCTTGCGCAGAAGCCTGTAAGCAAAGCACTCCCTATTGGGCAGGCAGGGAGTGCTTCCGCTCTTCCTTTGTCTCCGCCACACACGCGTTTGCGGAGAAGGAGAAAAGAATCAGTGATGGAAGTGTAAGTGAAGGAATAAATGAAGGGCTTTTCTCCTCCTCCTCCTCCTCCTCCTCCTCTGTGACCTCTCCCTCCTTCCTTTCTTCGGCTCTATTTCTGTCTAGACCTGAGGGGCCTAAAACTATGAGGAGTTGTGGGAGTTGGAGTCCAAAACACCTAGAGGGAGGGAGGGCCCAAGTTGCCTGTATTCGACCTCATTTGAACGTTTTGGCTGTTTTTCTATTTACATTTACATTGGGATCCTAATTTTGGACTTATGGGAGACTCCTATGAATTATGAGATGGGTGGTAGGTAATATATTCTGATTTTGATGCATTTACATTGCATTTCTTGTTGATTATTATACAGTTCTGCTTAATATTGTCATACAATATAATAAAAATACAATATAACAATAGAATAATCATATATTTTATATTACATGTAATATTAC
Organism: Anolis apletophallus; assembly: GCA_030556195.1. Taxonomy (NCBI): domain Eukaryota; kingdom Metazoa; phylum Chordata; class Lepidosauria; order Squamata; family Anolidae; genus Anolis; species Anolis apletophallus. Next base: position 118,422,637 of record JARBWK010000006.1, on the reverse strand, counting down.
AAACAATATTGCAGTATAGTGGTATTGTACTAAATAGTAATATATATTTTATTTTACTTTATTTTGGGTAATTTGAGTTTTATAGGAGTAATGAAAATATTTAGTAGAGGATAATTTTATTTAAATAAATAATTTTATTTTTTATTTAATAATAATATAATAGAATGTTATATTATATTATAATGTCAATATATTATAATATAATTATATTGTAATGTAGTATAATTTAATTATGAAATAATATAGTATGAGTATGGTATAATATATTGTATATACATTGATACAATATAATACTACTAATGGTATTGTGATATTATAATTGTATATTTGTTTTACATGGGGGGGCAAAATAATGTTGGGGGGGGCAAAATAATGTTCGCTTACCATTTAAAATTACCTTAGACCGCCCCTGCTGGAGAGAGAGAAAGAAAGAAAGTAGAAAAAGGGAACATGACTCTAGTTGTTTTGAGGTCCCTCCAAGTGATTGAGTGGTATGCTTCAGCTGGAAACTAAAAACAAGGTTCATTTCAGGTAAGAAAAATAGGGATCCAGATTATACATGTACATCTTATTACACAATGGGTCTTGGAATGTATCCATCACATAACACATGGATCTACTGTAATTCTTTTATCTGGAAAGGAAAAGAAGAATTGCATATTTTGTTAGATTACACAGTTTTTCATCTTGTAGAATATAGCTGTTCAAGGGAAAGAGCACATACACCCCTGTCTTGACATTTTTATTAACACTATACATTTAACAATTAGAATAAAATCATTGTTTTTAATGGTATCAATGGCTGAAACTTCAACCACTTCTGGAAATAATTCAAGACATAATTATTTTGCAGCGAGAACCCCAGCCTCGAAAGTGAGATGCAGACAAAATGTTCATAATTTGGATGCAGACCTCTCTCTCTCTCTCTCTCTCTCTCTCTCTCTCTCTCTGTCTGTCTCTCTGTCTGTCTGTCTGTCTCCCTCTTTTTTAAAAGAAATCTTTTTAGTCAATGTTTCCTTAAGGCCAAATAAGCATGTCAGAATGTCTCTAAGGGCCTATTACATGAATATACATCACATGAGATTAATTTTTATATATTTTTAAAAAACAACTGGTTTTGCTTTTAAATAAAAGTCTAGAGGAGATGAAGTGAAGCCACACTTGGCAGTGATGAAACACAGCTATTTGGAAAAGAAGCAAAACACTTGGTTCTTATCAAGTATATTCTGCCTAGTAGAAAGTTGTGGATTATATGTTAGTAAGGTGTTGAACCCACTTGAGGGTTAATTTTTAACGGAGCAATTGAAAGTACTGAACCTATGAAGGGGTTGCATTTGGGGACTTTTTCAAAAGAGTAACTTGTGCAAAACTAGTTGCCTTTCTGTGCACAAAATTTTGTTTCTTGAACAAAAATCAATGTTTTTGCTCAGTATATTTTGCACAAAGGGGGTTGTGATCTCCATAGAGAGATGGACAGGGGGAGCGTGACCCTGCTAGTTCTTTTGGACATCTCAGCAGCTTTCAATACCATCAATCATGATATCCTTCTGGGAAGGCTTTCCGGGATGGCTCTTGGGGGCATGGTTTTGTCATGGCTCCGGTCCTTCTTGGTGGGTCGTTCCCAGATGGTGAAGCTGGGGGACACCTGCTCAGACCCCTGGTCTTTGACCTATGGGGTCCTGCAAGGTTCCATTTTGTACCCTATGTTTTTTAACATCTACATGAAACCGCTGGGAGAGGTCATCCAGGGTTTTGGAGTGAGATGCCATCTCTATGCAGATGACACCCAACTCTACTACTCCTTTCCACCTAATTCCAAGGAAGCCCCTCAGGTACTGGAAGACTGACTGGCCGCTGTGACTGACTGGATGAGAATGAATAAACTGAAGATCAATCCTGACAAGAGGGGGGTCCTCTTGGTTGATCGTAAGCCAGATCGGGGTATAGGGTGGCAACCTGTGCTTGATAGGGTTGCACTCCCCCTGAAGTCACAGGTCCAAAGTTTGGGTGTCCTCCTAGACCAGGGATGGGCAATTACTGGCCCTCCAGGTGTTTTGGACTTCAACTCCCAGAAATCCTAGCCAGTTCACCAGCCGTTAGGATTTCTGAGAGTTGAAGTCCAAAACACCTGGAGGACCGGTAATTGTCCACTCCGTCCTAGACTCATCGCTAGCATTTGAAGCACAGGCATTGACGGTGGCTGGGAGGGCCTTTGCACAATTAAAACGTGTGCGCCAGCTGCGACCGTACCTCGTGAAGTCAGATCTGGCCACAGTGGTCCACGCTTTAGTCACCTCCAGATTGGATTACTGTAATGCACTCTACGTGAGGCTGCCCTTGAAGATGGCCCGGAAGTTTCCATTCGTCCAACAGGCGGCAGCCAGATTGCTAACTGGAGCGACTTACAGGGAGCGGTCAACCCCCCTGTTTTAGGAGCTCCATTGGCTGCCGTTCATCTTCCGGTCCCAATTCAAGGTGCAGGTTCTTACCTACAAAGCCCTGAACGGTTTGGGACCCGCCTACCTATGTAACCGCATCTCTGTTTACGAACCCAGGCGATCTGTCTGATCATCTGGAGACACCTTACTCTCTCTCCCACCGGTCTCACAGGCACAGTTGGTGGGGACGAGGGAGAGGGTCTTCTCTGTAGTGGTGCCCCGACTCTGGAATGCGCTCCCCAAGGATATCAGACAAGCCCCCAATCTGGCAGTCTTTAGGAGGAGCCTTTACATGTAGCTGTTCCAATGTGCCTTTCCTGAATGAAATAAATGACACCCTGCCGAGTTTATTCTTTGCAAAAGTGCTTAGAAGCACTTTAATTACCTGTTGTATGTCTGCCCCATAGTATCCTTGAAGCCTTCCGACTATATGCAAACTTCCTCTGTCTGCACCCAGTGTTTATTTACTTTGAAAATTGTAACATTCACATTTGGCCTGCAACAAAATGGTTTTAAATTGTCTGTTATTGCATGTGTTTGAGTTTTATTGAGTGTATTTTTAATTGCTATTGTTTTGTTATTATGTGTTATTGGGCTTAGCCTCATGTAAGCTGCCCCGAGTCCCCTTGGGGAGATGGGTGCGGGATATAAATAAAGTTAATAAATATAAATAATAACTGTTTTCTGCAGAAAACAAGTTTTCTTCGGGTTCTTGTGTGTCTTCAGATGTTCCCAATTTATATGACTGAGAGAGTATGACATGCCCAAGTGCAGTGGTTCTCAACCTCTGGGTCCCCAGATGTTTTGGCCTTCAACTCCCAGAAATCCTAACAGCTGTAAACTGACTGGGATTGAGAACCACAGGTTGAGAACTACTGGTCTATTGGGTTTCTATGGCTGAACAGAAATTTGAACCTTGCTCTCCATAGCTCAAAGAACTACATCTTCCTATTGAGTTCTGGGTCGCCTTCAAGGTGCTAGTCTTAACTTTTAAGGCCTTATATGGTTTGGGGCCAGTGTACCTAAAGGAGCGGCTTACCCCATACGTGCCCAGAAGATCACTGCGTTCAGAGGGGCTCCATTTACTGGAGGTACCTGGTATCAAGACCTACAGGTTATCTAGTATGCGGCAGAGGGCATTCACAGTGACCGCACCGAGCCTCTGGAACTCACTGCCTGAGGAGACGCGAGCCCTACGGGGCTTGATGGCATTTCGCAAGTCTGCAAAGACTTGGCTGTTTAGGCAGGCATTCGGCTTTGACCAATGCCTGCTATAATTTGCCATCCTGCCGCGTCTCTGACGCCTGCATTATTGTCGTTCCGCTGGGATTTTATTGTTGGGAGCGGGGTTAATTGGTTTTATAATGCTGTTTTCTGTGTTTTTATCTGTGTTTTCATTTGGTTTTACTGCTGTAAACCGCTCTGGGCTCCGGAGAGAGCGGTCTACTAAATCGAATAAATAAATAAATAAATAAATCTTGTTGGCTCTGTTCGTTTTGCGTTATGGTTTCATTTAGCATATAAACCGCTCCTTTATTACTTGTTTTGAAGCAATGCTCACCTACATCTGTTCCAGATTATATTGCTTTTCCATGGAGACAAAAGAGGTATCTGGATGTCACCCAGACAATAATAATTCAATGCTAGACCACATCGTTCACGCACAAGGAAAAATCTCAGGATGCCAAGGCAGAGAGCTCTGTTTTCCCATGGAGCTGCCTAAAAGTCCAATAAACATGTACCCCTCTTTTTGTCTTCCACCCTCCTGTAAGAAGGTGCTCTGGGGATCTTGTTTCTAATTGTGAGGGGCTGTCATTGAAAGAAAGAAAGAGGATGATAAATTTTAGAAAGCACTCCCCCACACAACATCAACAAGGTAGAAAAAGTCTAACAGGGCTGTTACTAATTTATCACAGCTTAGAGACATTGGTATTTCCAAATTTTTTGGAGCAGATGGGGTACTTGCTGCAACATTTTGGGGGGTCTTTCCAGACAGACCTTTATTCCAGGAGAATCCATGCTTAAAAATGCGGATCTTCCTGGAGGCCCATCTACACACACACCAGAAAGCGCGCACTTTCTGGGGTGACTTGCCAGATGTTCTACTGAGACTTTCCATGGAGCCTGGGTGGATTCTTTTCTTTTCTTACTCTGTTTAGGGGGCTTTTGGGGAGGGGGTTGGTATTCTCACAATTTTCCAGAATAATATCTGGACTGCAGTATTCTGTAGTCCAGACACCGGAAGTAGTGGGTTTATCCCACATCTTCTAAGAAGGCGTGGAATAAACCCACTATCAAATTAATTCACCACAAATGAGGGTTTTCCTGATTTGTGGCGGATTAATTCGGGTTTGTCCAAGACGTCGTCTGGACAGCCCCCTTTTTATTGCTGAGGTTTCTGCATTAAAGGGGCTGTCTAGATCCGCCCTGGGAATTTGGAAGGAAGGAATATTTTCTAATGCTGGATTTGTTTGGTAAGTCTGACACTGAACAAATATGGAAAATTACTGTTTCAGTACAAAAGTCACGCAATTGCCATTTAATGTCAGCATAATAAACGGAAGCAATTCTTTAGCAAGTTTTGGAAAATCACATAAAACATGGGGTGGGGGGGGGCATCATTTGCTTTCTTGAAGGTTATCTTAAGCAAAGACACAAAACAAGATGCAGACCACAGGCATGTTTGCATATGTGAACAATGCTTTTAACGTTTTTGCCAAATTTTGTATCCCATATATTAAGTATAAACATTCATAGTGAGAGCCAGACAAAATGTTGGGATAGAAGAGGGGTGATTTGGTGTCGGCCTTTCAGTCCAATAACAACTGAAATAATAACAACAAAGAGAGTGACCTTTAGTATGTACAGCAGTGTTTTTCAACCTTTTTTGAGCCGCGGCACATTTTTTACATTTACAAAATCCTGGGGCACACCACCAACCAAAATGACACAAAATGACACTCTAACACAGTAATACATATAGTTAATATGTTTTTAAATGTATTTATACACTCAGTGTGAAACCTGGGCCTGTTTCGATGAACACAACATAGATATCCTGGAAGGAATGGCAGAAAGACACACACAAAGTTCTTGCTCAACAGCTGTCGGTTTCTGTCTCTCAGAATCACAATGTTGGAAGGAGGCTCACCACTTTAAAGACCCTAAAACAGGCATGGGCAAACTTGGACCTTCCAGGTGTGTTGGACTTCTACTCCCACCATTCCGAACAGCCTGAGGCCCTTTCCTGCTTAAGTGGCTATGGGGGGGGGGAGGAACAGGGCCCGAGGCTGCTAGGAATGGTGGGAGTTGGAGTCCAAAACACCTGGAAGGTCCAAGTTTGCCCATGCCAGCTTTCGACAGAGACCTCTTCCTCCCCCTTCCCCTTCGCACCCTTTCTTCCCCCTCTTGCCGAACACTTACTTTTTCTTCTCCACTCGGGCTCTCTTCTTCCCAGCCTCGCTCTGCTCGCTTTGCCTCACTTTGCTCAGGAGAGGAGGGGGGAGGGAGGAACACGTGGGGCGAGTCTGCGCAGTAGCGCCTGCACGGGGCACGTCTTCCTCCCTCCCCCTTCCTCTCCTGAACACGCTCACGCTGCCCCCTCGGATCAAAATGGCGGCAGAAGGGCAGTGTGAGCAAAGCGAGCAGAGCGAGGCTGGGAAGAAGGAAGTCTGAGTGGAGAAGAAAAAGAGCTCGGCAAGAGGGGAAAGAAAGGGTATTGGAGGTTCCAATTTCCCACGGCACACCTGATGATTGCTCACGGCACACCAGTGTGCCCCGGCACACTGGTTGGGAAACACTGATGTACAGAATGAATTTGTCTCATTATTAAGGAGGGTCCTAGAATTAGAGGAATTATTAATAACATATCTATCTTTACTTCCAAATATGCTTGAGCCACAACACTACAGTCTTTAAAAATAAAACATGGATGACAAAACTGTGTATTTGCTTTTCATACCACATTATCTCCAATTTCAACCCTGACATCACATACAACTATGGTTTTTTGTGTAATCAAAGAAGAAAATTCCAGTGTGGTAGAAGTAGTTTCCTGTATTACCATAGTTTCATATTCTCCTTTCACCTCTCTCATACACTCCGCATGTGTCTTCCAATTCACTTCCTTTTTCTCCTTCAGTCCCACCTGGCTACCCTCAAGAACTTGGAACATGATTTTCAAAAGCAATGTATTACCTGCTACTTTCTTTTTCTGTGTTCTTTCTTTCAGCTAATTGCCGTTATGTATTATTTAAAGAGCAGCTTTTTAAAAATGCACTTAAAACTTTAAATACACCCAAAATGATTCCCCAAAAGGACCATGTTAGCAGTAATGATTATTACATGTTATGTGTTGCACTAAAAAGACCACAGGTGATCCAAACTGCTTGGGATCAGAAGCATTGTGGATTTTGATTTTCCAGATTTTGAAATACCTGTATTTGTATATACAGTACATAATTAATGCTAATTAATAATAATTATCCATAATTCTGCGGACTCCAAATGGGTCTCGAAGAGAAATGACAACGCAGAAAGAACTGCAACTTGGAAACAACATCACCCAAGGAGATTTTCTGCTGTGCTTTCTACAACCAGACTTGCCTATCTTGGATTGGCCTTTTTAGTCATCTCTCTCTCTCTCGGCATTACTTCGCAAATGAAGATTCTTAGGAAAGACTCATCCCACGCTTTTTACAAGCGCGTTGATGACTAAAAAGGCCAATCTGAGATAGGCAAGTTCGGTTGCAGAAAGCACAGCAGAAAGTCTCTTTGGGTGATGTTGTTTCCAAGATGCAGTTCTTTCTGTGTTGTCGTTTCTCTTCGAGACCCGTTTGGCGTGTCTTCTCGAAAGAGGCCGCAGCATTGTGGATAGTGCGTCTCCATGCCTCCCGATGTGAGGCCAGGGTGGATCATTGTTGGTGATCAATCTGGCCGAGTCTGAGATGTTGTTTCAGGGAGTCCTTATATCTCTTTTTGGGGGCGCCTCTCTTGCGCTGACCTGTGGTGAGTTCACCATAGAGTAGTATTTTTGGGAGGCGGTGGTCCTCCATCCTAGAGACGTGCCCTGCCCAGCGCAGCTGTGTTCTCAATAGCATGGCCTCAATGCTGGTGATCCCTGCTTGTTCAAGGACAGCAACATTAGTCACATAGTCGGTCCAGTGTATATTTAGGATTGTGCGAAGACAGCGCTAACCAGCAAGACAAATTTTCACCAAATGTGGAGGGGAGGTTTGGGATTATCTTACTTAATATATAGGATATGCTATTATATGACATATTAACATTTTAATTTGCAGCGGAGAGGCCTCAAACACAATTATTTGATGGAAGAGCTTGTTTAATGGTCAATTTCAGTGTTCTCTGCAAGCAACTGGGACTGATAAACAATGCAAAAAATGTTTCAGTGCCCATAGAGATACATTCTCCACCTCATGGCAGCCAAAATTAGCAGTCTTTAAAAACAACATTATTATTTCTCCAGAGCATTACTACGTAGCCTTGCTAGTAGAAATAGTTACTATAATTAAAATATAAATCCATCACACCACATCAGAGCACGAAATTCTTGATAGCTTTCATATCTGTTCCAGTTTTTCAGCTAATGCTAATTGCTGATTGTCAATAATGAGGTCCCTGTTCACCCTTTCTAATAATTTCTATAGACGGGTCCATTGGGATAGGTCTATAAAAAAAAAAAACAAATAGCAAATCTGAGTTAGGCATTTTACAGGGTTTGATACTATTCAGCACAAGAAGTCATTGAGGAACTATCAATAATGAAGCCATTTAAAAGAAAATAATACTAGAGAAAGTCTGCTCTCACTATTGAGTAAATTTGCCGGATCGTGTGGGCATGGGTCCCCCATCCCATAAGAACATAAGAACATAAGAAGAGCCATGCTGAATCGGACCTCAGCCCATCTAGTCCAGCATTCTGTATCACACAGTGGCCCACCAGTTGTACACGGGGATCTCAAGCAGAAGGGAGGGCAAAACCCTGACCTGCTCCCGACCCCCCACAACCAGTACCCAGGGAAATCCTGCCTACCTCAACCAACTCCGAGGTGGCACTTGAATGTCCTTTTCAGTAACTACCGATACACTTGGCATCCATGAATCTGTCTAATCCTGCCTTGAAGTTGTTCAGGCTGACAGCTGTCACAACCTCTTCTGGAAGTGAATTCCATAACCCAATGACCCTCTGGGTGAAGAAATATTTCCCTTTATTAGTCCTAATTTTCCTATCCCAGCGCTGCATATTTGGGATAGGCATATTTGGGATAGCCATCTGCCCATTTGGGAATGAAAAGTCTGGCTCATGCCCCTGGTCGAGTTGCAGAGACCAGGCTATTATGGATTGCGCTGGTGACATGGAGGTCGGCTCATCCGAAGTCCCCGGTCTTTCCGGGATTCTGAGAGGGTGCCCTGCTTTGACTGGAGCAGCTGAGAGCTGTCACCACCACCACCGCTGCCGCCGCCGCTGCCTCTCTCTTTCCGAGAGGTAGAGAGTGGGAGGTGAGGCCATCATGGCGGACAGCCTTGAGGACGCCGGGCTGCTGGTTGGCCTCGAACACGCTGAGCCACCAACTGGCCTTGAACACGCTGAGCCACCAGCTGGCCTTGAACATGCCAGACTAGAAGCTAGCCTTGAACAAGCTGGCAAAGTGCCGACATTCCAGGCAGCCCAGGCAGCTGACCACGCCTGTGCAGATCAGCAGCAGCTGGCTCCTTTGGAGGAACAGAGGAGGTTGCCAGTCTCCTCAGCACCTTTGACAACTAAGACAGCTGATGGAACGTGCGACGCAGGCACCGCGCCTGCGCAATGCAGCAACACTCAGATCTTCAAGGTTCTCCCAGACAGGAATATGGGTCTTGCCAGCTACCATAGAACCTCAAGGAAGGAGAAGTTGCCCCCCCCCCCCGAGTCCTTTTCGAAGGCTGTGACAAATGACCAGGGTCTGCAAGCCTCGGAGTTTGTGGCAGACTCCCTGGAACTGCAGAGAGAAGGACAATCAAGACCTGTCCAACGGCGGTGGCCCCTTAAACACAAGAGACCCTTCAAGACTAGGATTTTCTGGGGGGTGGGATACGGAGGCTGGAAGAGTTCCAGGCTCTCCAGCTTGTCCAGCTAGTCACTGAAGGTCTCCTCTGACAAAGAAGGGAATATCAGAGGATCCCCTGTGGCAACACGTCAGCCTGTGCGGGACTGGTGTTTTACCCCAGACCCACGTTTTGTTGCTGACCCCTTGAAGTGCTGTCTATCCTCTTTACTATCCCCTCCTATGTCTATGTAACTGCCTCTATTATTTCATCATATGTTGTATGTTTGTTGTTATTGTTGTTAACTGTTTTATTCGGTTGTAAACCGCTCCGAGCCTACGGGGAGTGGCAGTGTATAAATTCTAATAAATAAATAAATAAATCCTATTTTAAGATGAATTGAGACCCATGCTTAACTAGTGCTGCTGAATTTGTAGTTGTAGCATAATTCACCATACCTTTTATGTATGTATGTGTCATATTATCTGGGTGAGTGAGAAATCCTGCCACATGAGTCACTTTGCCCATGACAAATTATTTTTGGATTACATTGGTTGGCCATCACATTTTTCCTATTTGTTCCTGTCTCCACGTATACAGCTGCTTTGCCATAAACAGCAGTTGTCTTCCCAACATGACAAATATGGTCGCTTCATAATAGTACAGGGAACCACCAAATCTGTAGTTCCCACACATGGATCCCTGGATCTCAATAGACTTACACTTCAAGAATAACTGGAAACTCATATCTGAGAATCACTTTCTGAAATGTATCTAAGTAGATACTAATTGAACATCCCAAAACATACTACTCTAACATTTTAGTTTTTAAAAAATGCCATGACAAGTAAATGAACAATAGCTTAATGAAACAAGCCAATATAATTATCTGGGCAAAACAATCCCAGCCATGGGAAGGCATATGATTTTTGGCAGACACTCCCAAAAATAGGCAAGAGTATGGGGCCTGGGCAAAAGCATTTGTTCTCTCTCCCACTGCATTCAGAAGGAGAGAATTGGCTATAATTTAGGCCACATTTTTGCTCCAAGAAGTCTGGCTCTGTTTGACATTGTTTCAAGATCCGGTTGGAGCAAGCCATACCACCTTGTCTGGGTGCCGAACCTATTTGGGTTCACCCAAAGAAACTTATGGAACCCACTAGGTTCCTGAATGCTCTGGAGATTTGGAGTCTGTCAGCAACTCCGTCGACCAGCGAGTGGAAGCATGGAACATCAGTCTATCCAACACTCTAGACAAGATTGCCCCCAGATGCCCCCTCCAACCCCACAGAAATCGATCCCCTTGGTTTACAGAGGAATTACGATCGATGAAACGGGAGAAGAGACAGCTAGAGGACGTATGGCGAGGGCTCCGTGATGGAGCTTCGAGATCAGCTTATAAGCTATTCAAGGAGGCTTATGAGCATGCTATCAGGGAGACTAAAAAGTCTATTATGCCTCCCTGATAGAGTCTGCTAGCTCATGCCCAGCACAATTGTTTAGAATTATTTGGTTATTAACGACGGTCCCTACTGTCCCAAATGGTAATGATTCTGCCCCATCTACTGAGGTCTTTCAGAGCTTTTTTGCAGACAAGATCTCGACACTCCACCGGGACCTCCCTGCCACGTTTGATACAGTTAGCGAACTCGAGACTCCGTTGCCACTCGATGGGTTCACCTTCGACTGTTTCCATCTGCTAGACATAGAAGCTGTTGACAAGATTATGGCTGCTGTGAGACCAACGACTTGCTCCCTCGGCCCATGCCTCTCCTGGGTAGTTCGATCTTGCTGGGAGGGGTTACGAGGCCCTCTGTTGAAGATAGTATACAGCTCCCTTGAGCAAGGAGTTTTTCTAGAGGGGTTAAAAGAGGCCATGATGAGCCCGCTGCTGAAAAAGCTGGAGTTAGATCGATCGGCCCCCTCCAGTTACCGGCCAGTTTCGAACTTGTCGTATCTGGGCAAGGTGATAGAGAGTCAAAACAAAAGAGGAGTGAAAACAGTATCTTTCATTGTTTTTATGGTAGTTACCTATATGATACTGTATTATGTTGTATTTGTATGATTGTTACATGATATTGCTTTTGCTACTCAGGGACTTATGAGTCCAGTATTGATATAGACTATTACTAAAAACATTGAAAGATACTGTTTTCACTCCTCTTTTGTTTTGACTGTATTAGTGGGTCAGCCAGCCCCCCTCTTTTGTATTGCAAGGTGATAAGAGAGGGCAGCAGCGGGCCAGTTGCAGCAGTTTTTAGATGAGACAGCCGGATTAGATCCCTTCCAGTCCGGTTTCCGTATTGGGCATGGGACGGAGATGGTTCTTCTCTCCATCACAGATCAACTTTGCTACCAACTGGACCAAGGTAGATCAGCACTGCTTGTGTTATTAAACCTCACGGCAGCTTTTGATACAGTCGATCACGCATTATTGCTCCACCGTTTAGCCGTGATGGGGGTGAGGGGGATTGCCCTTAAATGGGTGGCCTCCTTTCTCCAAAATTGAGGACAACGAGTAGAGAGGGGAGGCGTGGTCTCCGAGAGATTCCCACTTACATGGGAGTCCCTCAGGGGGCAATTCTCTCCCCTCTATTATATAACATCTACATGCGGCCACTGGCTCCGTTGTTGCGTGGTTTTGGTCTGGAGTGCCATCAGTGCACTGATGACACCCAGCTTGTGCTGGGGATGGAGGGTCGGCCGGACTCTGTACCTGTGCCTGGAGGCCGTGACTGGATGGCTACGAGCTAGCCGGATGAAGGTGAATCCATCAAAGATGGAGATCCTATGGCTGGGTCGCCTGGTTGGGGGGGGGGGGGAGTGCCGGCTGCCTACCCTAGACGGCGAAGCACTTTGCTCGTCATCCTTGGTAAAAAGTCTGGGGTTCCAGTTGGACCCACTGCTGACAATGGAGGCCCAGGTCTCTGCTGTCAGCAGATCCGCAATTTTCCACCTGCGTGAGGCTAGACGGCTGGCACCCTACCTATCCAGGAGCGACCTAGCTACGGTGATCCAGGCTACGGTCATCTCGAGATTAGACTACTGTAACACCCTCTACATTGGCCTTCCTTTGTCCATGATCCAGAAACTCAAGCTAGTGCAGAATGCTGCAGCTTGCCTGCTTGCCAGCACCTCGGCCAGGTGTCATATCACCCACATCCTTCAGCGACTCCATTGGCTTCCAGTGGAGTACCGGATTACATTCAAAGTGCTGGTGCTGACCTTCAAGGCCTTATATGGTCTAGGGCCGGTGTACTTGAGGGACTGCCTCACCCCATATGTTCCCCAGAGATCACTACGGTCTCAAGTCAGTTTCATTTTCAGTGCAAGGAAGCAAAGCAGCAGGGAGAAAAGACTGAGAAAGCGCAGAATTCTGGGAAATATAGTTTGGGATGGCAAGGAGCCCTATGGCAGAGAATTCAAAAGGCCTTGCCCTAAACTACATTTCCCAGAATTCTGCTCAGCATCAGAAAGTCCCAATTGGAATAGCGGGGAGCTGTTTTCCCTCCATAGCAGAAGCCAGCTAAAGTTCCAATAAATTGTTGAATCTGCCAAGAGAAGGGCTGACTGATCCTTCTAGTAAGTACATCTCTGCACTGGGCTGGGGAAAAAAATCCCGAAATGGAAGTTCTGTTGGTTAATATGAGAGACATTCAATGAGATAGCTGTTGCGGCTTTAAAAAAATTCTGTCACGTTTTTTTTTTAAAAACCCATAAATCAGTAGATGCCTGAATATTTCTGACAATGGGGGGGGGGTGGTATTCCCTGTTATCTTGTGTCATTGTATAGAACATTCAGGGAGATAGCTCTTGTAGTTTTGTAAAAAATATTTATAAAACTGAAAGTTTCCCAAAAATCTTTGGATAAGTGAAACATTCTGAAACAGATGTAAAAATGAGAGAGAAAACACCCCTGAAGTTTCCCCACTTGTGTAATTACTATACCAAAAAGGTAATGAAATTTCGTTACTCTCGTTATAGTAACAAAATATTTACTAACTATACTTTAGAAACACTGTAGAAATGAAATGCCAGCACCCCCCAAATCTGTAATGACGTTTGAAAAAAAATTAATCGATCACACCTGCTTAATAATCATCTGTCAACACAAGCTTATTTGGGCAAATAAAGGTGAAACATTCTCTCCATTATCCGCTTTACAAAATGTTGGTTCCATGACTGAATCCAAAACATATTATTATTATAAACCAAAATATATTATTATTAGTGATATTATTTGTAGAACTTATTTAATTGTAGGACTTTGGTAGGCAGGTAAGAACTTTCCCTTTTCACTGCCTGCCATCAGTAGGAGAAAGCACATTTAGTAGTAAACCTTACTTTGGAGAAGAATCTGGACATGTTACTACAGATTATCCTTTATTGGAAATGCTTTGATCCAAAAATGTACCATATTTCTTTTTTTCAGATTTTGAATACTATATATATATATATATATATATATATATATATATATATATATTGGAGATAGGACCCATGCATAAATACAAAAATACTAGCACTGAAGGTAATTGTATAAACGGCAGCCAGATTGCTAACAGGAGCGGCACTCAGGAAGCGTACAACTCTTCTGTTACGCCAGCTCCATTGGTGGTACTGGGCACAATTTAAAGTGCTGGCTTTAGCCTATAAAGCCCTAAATGGTTCTGGCACAACTTACATGTCCGAACGCATCTCCCCTTATGAACCATCTAGGACCTTAAGTTCATCTGGGGAGTCCATGCTGTCATTACTGCCTTTGTCACAAGTACGTTTGGTGGAGACAAGAGACAGAGCCTTCTCGGTGGTGTCTCCTCGGCTATGGAATGCCCCCCCTATAGATATTAGATCGCCAACTCCCTTTTAACATTCCAAAAAAAAGTCAAGACGTGACTTTTTGAACAAGCATTTCCAAATGCAGAGTAACTGACATAGGAAAATGGAATGACAACAATGAGACCATACAATGTTTTTAACAAAGAGACACTATGAATTTATATTCTATTGATTTGTTTAGTTTTTATTACATGTTATGTTTTAATTGTATTTATGATATGTATTATGATATTGAATTATACCCTGTTAACCGCTTTGAATCGTCTATGGGCTGAGAAAGGCGGTATACAAATACAGTAAGTGAATAAACAAACAAACAATATTGTAATAATTTGGTGCATAAAACAAAGTTTGTGTGCATTGAATCATCAGAAAGCAAAGGGGTCACTATCTCAACCACCCTTGCAGACAAGTTTGGATTTTGGAGCACTTTAGATTCTGGATTTCTGGATAAGAGCTACCTATCCTGTACTACCATTAACTTGTTAGCAATGACTCATTGAGAAAATCAATTCATTAAAAACAGTAATTCCAAAAAATGAACCCAATATTTTTGTTGATTAATTCATTAAATTGTTAAATATATTACTCCCTTCCTTGCATCAAAATTACATTTAAAGGCAGAAAATTGCTACCGATGTGTACTATTCCAAAGAGTAACATTAAAAAAGTATTACTGATAATTTAAACAAATTTGGAAGAACAACTTCAGATCAATCTTTCCAAGTTTTTTTTAAAATAGCAGTATAGTGTAGTGCAGTTTAATTATTGCAGCCTGCAGCTATGACCGAAAAATAAACTTCTGACAAATCTTTGTGATGCAGGAAATGCTCCAGACTTCATATTAAAATAAATGACATAGCCAAGTGCACTAGGGGGAACTGTTCAGTCATGGAATATTTACATCATTCTTTCCCTCCACATCTGTTTCTCTCTTAGCTAGTTTTCCACATCTTTTCTGAACACTCCAGACAGAATTTGGTTGTAAGAATGAAAAGCATACCAGTGATTCTCAACCTTCCTAATGCCTAATACAGTTCCTCATGTTGTGGAGACCCCAAACATAAAATTATTTTCATTGCTACTTCAGAACTGTACTGTTGCTACTGTTATGAAGCATAATGTAAATATCTGATATGCAGGATGTATTTTCATTCACAGGACCAAAATTGGCACAATTACCTCATATGCCCACATTTGAATACTGGTGGGGTTGGGAATGGGGTTCATTTTGTCATTTGGGAGTTGTAGTTGCTGGGATTTATAGTTTACCTACAATAAAAGTGAGTCTGAACTCCACCAATGATGGAATTGAACCAAACTTGGCACACAGAACTTCCATGACCAACAGAAAATACTGGAAGGGTTTGGTTTTGGATTTGGATTTGTAGTTCACCTACACCCAGAGAGCAGTGTGGAAGTGTTTAAAAACCCAGTAGATGACTTTCCTTCCTCTCGTCTCCCCTCGTGAGCCTGGGAAGCGTTTTAAAACCCAGTAGATTATTTTCAAATAAGAGAGATTTTTGATAGAGATAAAACCTTAGGATTTGTGAAAAAGCAACAATTCTGGGACAAAATTTTAGGGGAAAAAACAAAGAAACTAACGATACTATATCAAAAACTGCTCGAAGTAAAAACCGAGCAGGAAGCAGTTAAAACCTGCATGATAAGGTGGGCCCAGGATCTCGGCCGTGAAATCCCTCTGGCCAGGTGGGAAAGGATGTGGAAAGTACACTGGGGCTACACGTACTCTTATGATTTAAAGGAAAACAATATACAAATATTCCATAGGTGGTACCACACACCCCAAAAAATTGCCCGTTATAATAAAAACTATAGCCATCTATGCTGGAAATGTAAGTCGGAGGTCGGAAGTCTCATACATCTTTGGTAGAATTGTAAACTAGTCAAAAAAAATTGGTTAAAACTGCATAAGATAATGGGTAACATGTTGAATTTGAAGGTTCAATTAAAACCAGAATACTTTATATTAGACCTGTTAGACTTCGAAGTAGATAGAAATACTGAAATAATTTTTGTATATTGTATTACTGCAGCCAGACTGATCCTGGCAAAGTCCTGGAAAGAAGCGATTACTCCAAGCATCGACGACTGGTCTACAAAACTCACCGAGATTATGAAAATGGACATGCTAACTCAAAAACTGGCACAGACAATCGCAAGAGTACAGACTGGAGGGGGGTAGAAATGTTCCTTAAACAGAATAATTTCGAAGAATGGGCAAACCTTACAACGTAGGCTATATCAGGACTTCGATATAAAGACCTTGACATTAAATCAGGACGCTATGTCACAGTACATCGGTTTATATGTAACTTCAATAAAGGAACTGAGTCTAAGTATCCCCAAGTAGGGGGTTACAGGTGGCGGGTCTATGGGGTAGGAAGTACTTATGTATTGTCTGTTTACAGTGATTCGTATTGTCTTTTGTTCGGCAACAGCACTAACCGTCTTTTTAAACTTCTGTGTTGAAAATCAATAAACACTATTTTTCAAAAAAAAAACCCCAGTAGATGACTTTCCTTCCCCTCGTGAGCCTGGGAAGCGTTTTAAAACCCAGTAGATGACTTTCCTTCCTCTCGTCTCCCCTCGTGAGCCTGGGAAGCGTTTTAAAACCCAGTAGATGACTTTCCTTCCTCTCGTCTCCCCTCGTGAGCCTGGGAAGCGTTTTAAAACCCAGTAGATGACTTTCCTTCCTCTCGTCTCCCCTCGTGAGCCTGGGAAGCGTTTAAAACCCAGTAGATGACTTTCCTTCCTCTCGTCTCCCCTCGTGAGCCTGGGAAGCGTTTTAAAACCCAGTGGATGACTTTCCTTCCTCTCGTCTCCCTCGTGAGCCTGGGAAGCATTTTAAAACCCAGTAGATGACTTTCCTTCCTCTCGTCTCCCTCATGAGCCTGGGAATTGTTTTAAAACCCAGTAGATGACTTTCCTTCCTCTCGTCTCCCCTCGTGAGCCTGGGAAGCGTTTTAAAACCCAGTAGATGACTTTCCTTCCTCTCGTCTCCCCTCGTGAGCCTGGGAAGCGTTTAAAACCCAGTAGTTGACTTTCCTTCCTCTCGTCTCCCTCGTGAGCCTGGGAAGCGTTTAAAACCCAGTAGATGACTTTCCTTCCTCTCGTCTCCTTCCATGAGTCTGGAAAGTGTTTTAAAACCCAGTAGATGACTTTCCTTCCTCTCATGTACCCTTGTGAGCCTGGGAAGCATTTTAAAACCAAGTAGATTACTTTCCTTCCTCTTTTCTCCCCTCATGAGCCTGGGAAGCGTTTTAAACCGAGTGGATGAATTTCCTCCCTTTGCTTCTCCCCCACTATCCAGAATACTACTTTCAAAGTAAAGACCACCCAATGAAACAGGAAATAACACTTTCAAACCATTAAGGAAGGATTTGGAACTCTCGGAAGTTTTGAAAAGTTTTGAACATTTTTTTTCTGTGAAAATCGGAATTGACTTTAGAATCGAACCACCCGTGCCCCGTATATCCGAAACAAGTTTTAAACCATTTTTAATCAAACAAGCCTAGTATATATTGTTACCTTGTTTGAACCTTTGAACTAAAGTAAAGATACTGTTACTTGTTTCTCAAGCCTAAATGACATTTTATTATACACCAGGATATACTTTAGTTTAAATACTGTAGTAAAGCTTCTATTTACTTTGCTTATACACATTTACTAACCCTCACAGATTTTACTATGCTTTTGCATATTATGGGATTTGAGCATCCACAGAGTTTGGTATCCAAACCCCAGTGGATACCAAAAAACCCACTGTAAACCAATCAGCATCTAAAGTGGCACTAGTATTTAAAGAGTAAAGACTTAGCAGATATGGGTAACATGTCCACTGTTTTGGCTAGACAAAGAGAGTTTATAGGAAAGATCCATGCTTGATTTGAAAGTTTTAGCTTTCAGGGGTGTTTCTAAAGAGGCAAAGGATCTTTCTGACATTGCCATGTCTTTTTCCTACACCTAATGTGAACAGCTGTCTTGCTTTCCTTCTCTCCTTTTCCCCCATTGCCATGTCTTTGTCATGGGTAGCAAGCAACGGCTACTTTTTCCAAGTCGTCACTGTTCTCCTAAAATCCTCACAGTAAAAGCCGCTGTTTTTCTTTGACCAGTTGGGCTGCTGTCAGAGTCAGTGAGCTTGCTACTGCAATGTTTGAAGAGCTATTACCATAGAGGTCAAGCATATGTCAGGATGAGGAAACTCCTCCTTATCCTTCTTCACTGAACAAGGCAAAATGTATAGACTGAGTATTTTTTCCCTTGGCATTAAATTGGCAGACATAATAGAAGCCTGATTTTGTTTCCCTTAACAAAGTTTTTAAAAATCCTAGTTCTGCTAATTTAGAATTAGTGAAATTTCATATATCTGGTGGCACAATGGGTTAAATCTGAATCTAAGGAAAGCAGGTTGAGCTCCCTCTGTCAGCTCCAGCTCCTCATGCAGAGGCATGAGAGAAGCCTCCCACAAGGATGGTAAAACATCAAACATCCGGGCGTCCCCTGGGCAACGTCCTTGCAGACGGCCAAGTCCCTCACACCAGAAGCGACTTGCAGTTTCTGAAGTCACTCCTGACATGATATATATATGTAGTGGTAGGAAAATATATATATATATGTCCAATCACAAAATATATATATATCTGTACCTCTGTAGTGGTAGGAAAATATAATTTGTAGGCTGTCTGTTGTCCAATCACAATATATCATGCATGTATGTGTGATGGTAGCACACATCTACCATGAGGAAGAACAGACACAGAATAGCTGGGATGTTGGCTACATTGATTGGTTTGGCTCGTTGGTTTCTTTTTGTATGTACATGTCTTCATTTTACATTTGTAATACACAAAACCTGCAACGCTAACCTCAAGATAATGGTCAAAGTTTAAAAAAGCATAACGTGTGTGTCAGCCATTTACTGTATCTTGTTAGCACACTGCTAGGTTTCCCACTAGGATGCTAAAACTGCAAGAAAATGTGTCATGCAGCGGAAGTGAGCCAGGTTCAAAGCTTCACTGAGAAAGCTCAGTGCGGACTCCAATTAAATAAGAAAGGCCTGCTCATTTCGGCATTAATTATTATTTTCTGCAGCGTTTTCTAACATTCCAAATTCACGACCAAAATCTGGGATGTTATTTATGTTGGCTTCAGGGAATTCAAGACAGACATTTCAAGATATTACACTTCAAGAGAATGAGGAAATACAAATATTTGAGTTAGCACCGAAAGAGTCATTTCAGTCCCTTTCTAAGCCCCCATGAATGCGCCTGAGCTGTCGAACAAATAAAATGACGTCATTTTTTCCACTGCTGCCAACTGCAGTGTGGTATAACTCCTTCCAGAATGGCTCATAAAGAATTTATAACCACCACTGATATTTAAGGAGGTGTTGTTTGTCCATTTAATTTCACTTTATTTCATCTACATTACATTGTGTCTTCAGCTGAGCTGGCTCTGAACATTCAGTGCTTCAAGTAACTAAAGAGTTTGCAGTCTACCTTCCCTAAGAAAGATAAGTTTATACATTACAGAGTTCAAGTGTTGGCTTTGTTATGGTGCTATAGCAAGGCAATATCAAGACAGATATGAGTATGTGTTTTCTAGGCATGAGAAAAAAGTTATGAAAATGAAATGATTCATAAGAAATTCGTAAGAAATGCTACTTTTGACTATTTCCGCATCTGGAACGCCAACCAGGAAGTGGACTTTCTTTATAGAACTTCGGGGGCCAGGATTTTCTTAAGTGTCGTTATTAGGTCGTAAGGGGGGGCACCCTCCTTCTCTCTCACCACCCTCCCGCCTCCCTTGCCAATAAGTATTATGGCAAGGCAAGCCCTAAACTTGCTCCTTCTTTCGGCTGGAAGCCCGAAAAAAATGTAAACAGAGAGGATTACTCAGAAGTAAATCTGCAAAGGAGGTCCATGAAGTGCCATGCAATAATACAGCAGTAATAACAATAACAAGAGGTAAAATTCAGGCCGAAGTATTCTGCCTGCCTGGTCCCTGCATCTCATATTGGGGTGAGAAACCGGGCTAATGTATAATAGAATGAATGCTACTGTAAAAGCTAGCGTTTATCTAATCCAACTGTCATATACACATACATATTCTTGGCAATTTGCTGCAGAATCCTGGGCTCATAGAGAAGATTCTGCAGCAAATCCCCATGCAAAGAATATGTATGTGTGTGCACCCATTTTCTGAAACATACATATTCTTGGGGGATTTGCTGCAGAATCCCAGGCTCATAGAGAGAAGAGCCAAGAATATGTTTGCACCGCTTGAGGAGGGACCAGTCAGAATACAGTCAGAATACTCGGTTTGAATTTTACATCTTCTTATACCCATTGTTATTACTGCTGTATTATTGCATGTGCATGGAATGTAGGTTTATGACCAGCCTGGGCAAACTTGGGCCCTCGCTCCCTCGGGATCGGGGTGAGAGAGAGGCAGCGAGGAGCGAGGGGGGGGGCTCCTCCTCCTTTTATTTTGCTGCTTCCAAGAATAGAATACCCCCTCCCTCCCTCCTCCCTCCTTCCCTCCCTCCTTCCTATTTGGAGAGTCCCATCTAGAATTCAGTGTGATTTATTCAAGTTTTGGCCTACAACTCCCAGAAATCCCAGCCAATTTACCAGCTGTTAGGATTTCTGGGAGTTGTAGGCCAAAACCATCTGGAATGCGCATGCGCTGGCATATGAACTACTAACGAATTTCGTTAGTAATTAAGTTACATTTTAGAAATTTTTGGAAAATTTTTTGTAAGTCTTTCTTTTACTAATAAAAAAAAATCCCCCCCCCCCATTTGATTTTAGAATCTCCATTTTTGGGTTCGAAACCATGCCTAGTGTTTTCTATGGCATGTCAAAGTTTTCTGTTATAGGTCAAGAACTTGTAGCATTCAGATTTATCACAATAATAATTAAAAATAGAAACAAATGTCAAGTGATTTAAAATGATGTTTTTGTAATAATAACTAAATAGAGTTTGCCTTGGAACTATTAATCATTACTTATTAAAATTAACTTTCCTCCTTCTTTATCTCCTCAGGATTAGAATATCTATCTATCTATCTATCTATCTATCTATCTATCCACATAATAAAAATGGAAAATGTGTATGTGGTGGAGGTGTCCACTTACACAGACAGCATCCTGCCTCCACAAACAGGCTATAGTTCCAAGTGCTGAGAAGCCTCCAAAGGTACTCCCTCAACTGACATTGCAGGCTATAGCGAGCACCATGAACATGTAGCCCAAACGCTGCCAATGCCCTCCCCAAGCACTACGCCCCACCACCCAAGGAATGCTTTCATTTGGGGAGAATTTCATCCTAGATTTGCTGTGTTTCCTCCACCACAGCCAAGCATCCCAGAATTCCTTATGTGGAATTTGCATGACCCTGCCCACTGCCTCTCCCTTAACCCTTTCCTACCCTTTCCTATGGCACACAGTAAACACAGAGGAATTGATTAGCAACTGGATGGACTGGAGGGGTTTGGGGGAATGACTCAACAGTATGGATGCTGTAGTAATAATCTGGGAGCTGTAGTTCACCCTTATCCAGAGAACATGAACTCAGCCAATGATGGATCTAGACCAGGGGTGCTCATTAGGTAGATCGCGATCTACTGGTAGATTGCGTAGGGCATCCTGGTAGATCGCAGGCAAGATGGGAGGAAGGCTCAGTCCCGCCCCGCAGGCTCCTGACGCCACCAAGGTGCAGAAGGAGGTTGGACTGGACGGCCCTTGGAGGTCTCCTTCTACTCTAGGAACCTATTGTTGTTGTTACTATTATTATTATTAGTAGTAGTAGTAGTAGCAGAGGCTGAATGAATATTATCATCATTATTATTATGAATAAATTCAGGGGCTTATTATACTCACATTTAGTTGAATTCAGTCTTAAAATGTATTATATGGTTCTCACTGAAATAAATTTCCAAATATTTTGCTTTTATGACTCTTTGAGTAGTGGGTAGGTAGATCATTTTGACTAGGTTGTTTTATAAGTAGCTCGCATGCTGAAAAAGTGTGAGCACCCCTGATCTAGACCAAACTTGGCACACCAAATCAACATGGGTTTGGGGGGTGATTGTCCTGGGAATCTGGGAGTTGTAGTTCACCCTTATGTAGATATCACTGAACCCAGCTGATGTCGGATCTAGACCAAACTTGGCACACAGATCCAACATGGCCAACTTTGAATAATACACCAAAATGGGTTAAGCTGCAATACTTTATGACCACAAAACACGCGGGTGCAAAAGTAGAAATCCAACAATCAATATGTGATAAGTTGATGGTTATTACGTATTGATTGTTGGATTTCTACTTTTGCACCCTCGTGTTTGCAACTTTGAATAATGGCAGGGTTTGCGAATGACTCATCCATGATTCTGGGCATTGTAGTTCTCACACATCATTATGCATTTTCCAATGGGAGCATTCATAATAAAACAAAACAAAAGACTGTTTTTATATAATAAATGCCATTAAACATTACCAAACTGATATTACTAAACTTCGCAAAAAAACCCCAACCCAATGCCTTTCTCAAATAACCCAGGCACCGCCAGGTCCTCAAGCTAGTGTGTGTGTGTGCGTATTCAAAAGAGAGGTCCAAAACTGTATTGACAGATCTGCCACAGTATAACTAACCTTCGCTTCAACCTCACTGCATATGATAAACATTCCCATCACTACATAAACTGATTTTAAAGCAAACATCTGCAGCTGTGCTTGAAACCCCAGAAAGCTATTTTGGGTTCAGAAAAAGAGTCTTTTCATACATGTACCCTCCAATATAGTTTCTAAAACCTGGATTACTGGCATTACAACTACAAATGCATATTGTAGGCATCAAGGTGGGCTGGGGACTTCAGTGCCAGATGGGTAGGGCATCCATTCCAGGTGTTTTAAAGGCACAGAACCTATATAGAGGTAGAGTTAAGAATCCTAGGTTTCATTTACATGGACAACACAATTTGGGACCCATCTGGAACATTTCTGCTCCAGACTAGCCCCAGATTCCTCGGATGTGTTCAGACATTATTTCCCCAAGCCATTGTAGCAGGAATGGAGTCAAGACTGATCATTCCTATGGTTATAATGAGTGGTCTTTCACCAACACTTTGATATAATAGTGGGTGTGAACAATTAACTGTAGTTAATGTTCCTGTCTTCTTCTTAGCCCAATAGTCAGAAGTTAGATAGAACCTTCTAGGCTGACTGAATTGGCAAGCAAGTAAATACCTCCTTAGTTCAATACACCATAGGCATCAGGGCTACCCAATATATGGCTAAGCAACAATTGATGCATCTTTTTAAAAGCATTTTATTCCCCAGTGATGTTGCCATATGGCAGTGTTTCTTAACCAGTGTGCCGGGGCACACTAGTGTGCCGTGAGCGATCATCAGGTGTGCCGTGGAAAATTGGAACCTCCAGGAAAGGGGGGGGGAAGAGTCTAGTGTGTTGAAGTATAAAAACCCTAAGAAACCTACCTCAATAAAGGCACAAAATTACAAACACCCCCCTCCCCACCTGTTGTCTACTTGGTCTCTCCCTCTCCATGCATTGGGAAGGCCCGCCTCCCTTTCCCCAAGTAGAGGCCTCCCCTCGCCTCCTGGGGGTTCTGTGTGGGAAGTTTGGCCCAGTTCTATCATTGGTGGGGTTCAGAATACTCTTTGATTGTAGGGGAACTATAAATCCCAGCAACTACAACTCCCAAATGTCAAGGTCTATTTCCCCTGAACTCCATCTGCATTCATATTTGAGCATATTGAGTATTCATGCCAAGTTTGGTCCTGATCCAACATTGTTTGAGTCCACAGTGCTCTCTGGATATAGGTGAACTACAACTCCCAAACTCAAGGTCAATGCCCACCAAACTCTTATAGCATTTTCTCTTGGTTATGGGAGTTCTGTGTGGGAAGTTTGTGTCTTTCTGCCATTCCTGCCAGGATATCTATGTTGTGTTCATCGAAACAGGTCCAGGTTTCGCACTGAGTGTATAAATACATTTTAAAAACATATTAACTATATGTATAGCTGTGTTAGAGTGTCATTTTGTGTCATTTTGGTTGGTGGTGTGCCTCAGGATTTTGCAAATGTAAAAAGTGTGCCGTGGCTCAAAAAAGGTTGGGAAACACTGCCATATGGCACCAGGAAGCAGGGCACCTTGGTGTCTTTGTTTTTAGGCCTGTTCCTGGGGTTATTTGGGAATCTGATTCAGAAAATTGCAGTGGATAGACCACATCAGCTCTAGATTATTACAATGGTTTTCTGTGGGCGAGCAGGTGGCAACTACTGGATGGCATATGAGCTGATGTGGTCTATCCAATGCAAAGTAGAGCTGATGTGGTCTACCCAATGCAATTTTCTAAATCAGCACCCCAAATAGCCAAACCGACCAAAAACCGATTCGTAACCCTTTTGGTACTAATGTTAGAGAGTGGTCCCTGGTCAAAATGGTCCCTGGTCAAAAAAAAGTTGGGAACAACGGCCTTACAAAATGTGATGATCAAACTAGCTGCAGCACAAAATGTTGTATGCACTGTGTTTTGAATATGTATGTTTTAGGTCTTGAGTCAAAAGATGGCTTTGCGTTGGCCCTAGTTTGCATAAAACTCAAATACTGCGAGAATGGAGGTTCTTTCCTTTGTTTGTAAAGTCATGCAAAGAAACCGAATCCCCGCCCACCGCGCAACTCTGAAATCTGTTTTTGTTCTTTTGCCTTAACATCATTTCCAGACAAAATACGAGTAGAACTGTTTGCATGGCATCTCGAAGTCGCAAAAGAACACCTGGTTTCCATTTGGAAATGACATGAGATGTTGGGATTCTGTGCTCAATATTTAATGAAAGCCATGTGGCTGTAAATCGGATTGGGACTGGAAGAGGGGGATGGGCAGGACCCTCTAGGCATCCTGAGTTAAATCAAGGAAGCCTCTCTATTCACCTCTTTCCAACTTTTCAAAGTATTCATGCTAATAAAAAAATTGGAACAAAACATGAACGTGCCCCCTCCCCACCCTAAAAATAAGTTTCCTTAAGATAAAGTAACACTCTCTTGACTACAGGCAAACTGTGCACGCTCCTCTGTCTGTTGAAGAGAGAGTGTTAGAATTTTTATGGAGGCAAACAATGCAGCAGTGAATGTGTATGTGTTTCAGAAAGTGAGCAAGCCTCATAAGGAAGCCATTTCCCTGCAGACATGTAGAATCTCAACCGACAACCAGGTCTGAAGTGACTTTGGGGTGAAACATTGAAGAAACTTCTTGTGAAGCCAAGAACGTTTTGAGTCAGCTAGGGAAATTTTTCAAGAATATGAGGAGGGAGGAAGGCTCACCCTTCCCCAATGACACATTTCCTTCTTGGAGACACTTTTGAAATGTGAAACGTTTCCCTGCAGCAAAGTTTGAAAGTAAACGTGGAACTTTAGATGGGCAGGAAGAATAGTTAAGACCAGCAAAAAGATTTCTGAAAGGTTCTGCTACTGAGAATATCATAAAGGAGTAACGGGGAAGCCTATCCCCCCCCCCAGCTCATGGAGGGGTAACCCCCCCCCCCCAAATGAGGGGAGGTTTAATTTCAGCATTACAGTCCTTTTTGGTGTGGTCTGAAATAATAATCAGCATGTATTGGTTTTCTTTTAAAACCCTCAGTTTTCAAGTTCGGCATGTCCTTTTCCTGACTACCATGGATAAAATATTACTACTTAGCATTTTAATGGTGTATTTTGCTAGTTGCAAGTACTTCCATAGACCATTTTGCAGCACTTCTTACAACAAACAACAAAGATCATTATCTCCATATTTATGGGAAAGATGATACTGAACAAATCCTAGATCTCTTAAGGCCACAGGAGTTTGAAGCCAAGATGGGATGTGAACCGAAATTTTCCATGCTCTCAGTATATATGGGCTAGGTTTCTATGAGTAGGGTTGCCACTTTTTGATATAAGAAATAAGGGACATTTACGGGATTTTTCACAAAAATAAGGGACACTTCATAAAAACTTGAAACTCAAATGTTAGGTATAGTTTTATTAACAGAATAAGGTAATGATTTAAACTCATGAAAGAAACTGACTTACACCCTCTTAACAGTACATGGTATGTTTCTGCATGTTTTGTCATGCAGAAAAAACATTATTTTCTCCATCTGTATTTAGTACTTGACTTTGCCGACTTTAAAAGTGCACTGTCTAAACATTAAAATAATTTATTTATAAGACAGTACATCTTCATGATTATTATGTCAATAGTTAATGGTATAGTATAGTATGGGATACACAGCATTGTATAGTATTTGGATACACAGCTAGGCCTATTTTAAGAGCAACTCTCAAGCAACCAGAAACTCTTTATCCAACATGATCTAACATTCCCCATGGGTAACGGTTAATTGAGTCTACTGTACTTTGAAAAAGTCCTGTATCACCTCTTCCTTCTAATGGGAATGCAGGCAGGCACACACTCACAAGCACGCGACTGTCAGCCTGCCCTGCGAGTTGGAATCCCCGGGCAGGCGTTGCCGTGGAAACCGCAGTGTGCACCTTCCTCTGATCAACCCCACCCAGTTCTGTCCTGTTAGTTGATAATAAGGGACAGGGCCTGAAAAAACAGGACACAAATTTTAGGGACAAAATAAGGGACGTCCCTTAGAATAAGGGACATATGGCAACCCTATCTATGAGTGACATAGTGTAACTGGGAGTGATGGCAGTCAATGTATTCTTAGAGATATTGTGAAAGGAGGCATCCAGTGTCTACTTGTACAATGTCCTCCCTTGCTGCCACTGACACAACCACAATTTGATGTTGCTAGGGTATGCTTCCATAATCAGTAGTTATGCAAAGGTGAGGAGGGACCTAGATGGAAGAAAGGAACAGCCATCACCCTCCCAGATTTCCATCATATGATAGTGTGGTTCCCATCCTTTGTTCCGCCAGGTGTTCTCGACTTCACCTCCCAGAAGTCCCAGGCAACTTGACTGACAGTAATAAATTCTGAGAGCTGAAGTCTAAAATGTATGGAGGAACAAAGGTTGGAAACCAATGATATAGTAGGATCCATTCAGCATGGAGATCAAGATGTGTGATTGCTGTTCTTTTCTCCCAGCCACACAACACAACCAGTTTGTGTCTTGCCTTTTCCTGGTCCAATAATTATTAGTCAAGGTACTGTACCCTGGTGCCACCAACTTAATTTAAATGGAAACAGAAGCCCACTGAAAGTATTATACTGAGTCTTATACAGTACCAGGATACAACTGGGTCTTGGCCATGTTTTACATCTATGCCAGCTCCTCATTTAAATATAATACTACTGATAATATATAGTAATGTATAGCGATATACTGTTTCATTATCTCGTATATTTTAAGTTGTAATGTTTTTTTTATTGTGAACCGCTTTGAGTCTCTGTATGGGGAGATAAAGTGGGATATAAATAAATAAGTAAACAGAGGAACAGAAATGGCTGATCATTCAGGGATGGGTTGGTAGGAGGATCAGGATAAGAACTGTGAAGAACCTGACTCAGAAAGCATTACATAAACAACACACGCTAATCTCAGCCCCTCATCATTAGCTAGCCTGTGATTAATCTGATACTGGCATTTTTCCATCAGCTCTCCTCCGATGACAATTTGTTATTGGAAGGATCATGTACTCAGGGTATTCTAAAATGATAAAAGGAAAAAAGGTAGCATTCCTCCTGCCTGAGTCATTTAAAACAGAAAAATAAACGTTCCATTAAGAAGCAGGAAAGGAACAATCCAAGGTTGGCATGATTTAGCAGATGATCTAACTGGACCATTTTTTTCCAATAAATTCCAAATATTCATTTGGGGCCTTTAAACTTCTCCTCACATGATTCACCAAGCATGTGTTGTGTTTGCTGTCATTTGAGGTTGTTTCATGATAGTTGATAGCTTGAAGTTTTGATTGCTTGTGCGCTGGACCTTTTAGTAAAAGAGATCTGGGCTGTGTCCACTCTGCTTTCTCCATGGATTGCACCAGAACATTGCTAATCACCTTTGCTTTTTCCCCTCTAAACTATCTAGTTTTAGATTGTAAGCTGCCTTTTGATGGACTCTCCCACCCGCCTGTCCTTTCTGCTTCTTCTGCAATTACTTAGCAATATGTATAGAATTTGATAGCTAGGGATAGACAAATCTATAAGTTTTGTTCATTAGGGATGGAAATGAAATTTGCATTTACCAGTTATTTTAAATGATGTTATCTCATTCATGGTCTGTGGAATGATTAATGCAAGTGTGCAACCATCTCTCAGTTTACCATAACTGGGAAGAAAACATAACCATTACATTTTTTTCACTACCCCGTTTTTAAAATTATAGTTAAATCATTGTATGCAATTCAATGTGTGTATCTTTCAAAAGAGTCAGCATGGTGTAGTGGTTAAAGTGTTGCACTGCAATGAGAGACCAGAATTTAAATTACTATTTAGCTGTGAATGCCCACTGGGTAGCCTTGGGAAGTCATTCTCGGCCTCAGAGAAAGGGCAAAAGTAAACCCACTATGAATAAATTTTGGCAAGATAACTCTGTGAGGCAACAGTCATAGGGTTGTTGTAGGTTTTCAGGCTGTATGGCCATGTTCTAGAAGCATTCTCTCCTGACATTTTGCCTGCATCTGTGGCACGCATCCTCAGAGGTTGTGAGGTTTGTCAGAAATTAGGAAAATGGGGTTTATATATCTGTGAAAGGTCCAGGGTGCAAGAAAGAACTCTTGTCTGTTGGAGCTAGGTGTGAATATTTCAATAAGCCACCTTGATTAGCATTTGATGGCCTGATAATTTTTAGGTGTGGCTTGTTACTGCCTAGGAAATTCCCTTGTTGAGAGGTGACCAAGTGTTCCTGATTGTTTCTTGTCTGGAGTTCCCCTGTGTTTGAGGGTTTTTTTTATTTACAGTTATAATATTAGAGTTTTTTAAATACTGGTAGCCAGATTTTGTGAATTTTCATGGTTTCTTCCTTTCTGTTGAAATTGTCCATATGCTTATGGATTTCAATGGCTTCTAAGTGTAGCCTGACATGGTAGTTGTTAGAGTGAGGATGCTTGCCACAGATGCAGGCAAAACGTGAGGAGAGAATGCTTCTAGAATATGGCCATACAGCCCGAAAAACCTACAACAACCCAGTGATTCCAGCCATGAAAGCCTTTGACAGAACAGTCATACCTTGGGCAGATAAGAGCAATCTTTCAAAAACACTCCCAAATGTGCTTAAACCCAATGGGAGGAGCATATACAGAAATGCATGTATTAAAAATGTGTAAAAAGTGTGTGCATTAAGGAAAATGCATAGCAAACTATATATAGTGTGGGGTGAAACATGAAACCTCACAATGCAAAAGAACCCAAAATAAGTAGAAAGGTGAGGCAAAATTTGTAGAAACTAAGTAGAATAAAGCAGGGAATGTCTATGTCTTCAGATTAAATTTTTATTATGTGTTTCATCAACATAAATTGATTCAAAATCATCAAGGTAAAAGTGGAATCAAGGTAAATAAATGTTGCAAGTGGAGATGAATCCAACTTCCGATCAAAACATCCCAAGACAATGAAGTAAATAAATGCGGAACATCCGATAATAGATATATACTCCGGGATGGAAGGGAAGGGTGCGGGTCGACGGTCAGCGTATCCAAACGTCTGGGCGTTTGGATACGCTGGTGGCTGCATCCACCATATACAGAAATATGTGATTTATGATTGATGATTGAATATTGACCTCCCGGACCAGTGGAATTGTGGATACTCTTACCTCCCGGGTCCAGACGAAGCCTATACAGGCGAAACGGCAAGGCCTTATTCTGACCGTCGACCCACACCCTTCCCTTCCATCCCGGAGTATTATCGGATGTTCCGCATTTATTTACTTCATTGTCTTGGGATGTTTTGATCGGAAGTTGGATTCATCTCCACTTGCAACATTTATTTACCTTGATTCCACTTTTACCTTGATGATTTTGAATCAATTTATGTTGATGAAACACAGAATAAAAATTTAATCTGAAGACATAGACGTTCCCTGCTCTATGCTACTTACTTTCGAGGAGAACACCCTACTCTTTCTCTCTGAAAATTTGTAGAAGCACCAAAATCAAGATTCTGACATTTTCACATTGCTAGCTGTACTCCTCCAGATTTCCCAGGCAGCACAGCAGAATACTTTATGCATTCCAACATCAATGGAAAGCAGTGGTCTTTCATTTGGTCTTTCTTCCATACTTGGCAGCTGCTGCCAATTGGATCCACAAGTAAGGACTTTCTACAGTTTACCTGTGGCAATTATGCAC
Source organism: Anolis apletophallus (assembly GCA_030556195.1). Classification (NCBI taxonomy): domain Eukaryota; kingdom Metazoa; phylum Chordata; class Lepidosauria; order Squamata; family Anolidae; genus Anolis; species Anolis apletophallus. The sequence continues at coordinate 118,391,964 of JARBWK010000006.1, read as the reverse complement.
TCCATTTCTATTTGTACCCACAGGCTCTTTGATCTGCAGACCGGCATATAATGGGTAGTTATTTCACTGCACAAATTAGACATGCTGGCAACCTCAAGTTCTGTCTGATCTGACTTTGCCAACTCTAGAGAACTTGGCACTGGGACAAAAGGGAGAGGGCATCTACCCCTTGGTGGCACCCCTTACACACACACATTTTCCTATACTCAAACAGTATTCTAGGGGCCAAAACCCTAGAAGGCATGCAGGAAACTTTAGACTGAAATGCAACTTCTTGGAAAGCAGAGTGCACTCAGCAAAGCTGGCTAGAAGCCAGGCAGAAACTGACAAAGCCACCAGTGTTTCTTCTTAGAGTTTGAATTAATTGCTGTTCCCTCCATCTCCCTCTGTGGCATCAAGCTGACATTTGTAGTCCCAATTTACCCATATATGAGTTGTGATCTGTGATATGCTTCCCATGGCATGATGCAAACAAGGGGAAACCCTGGCAACAGGGCTCATATACTCAAAAAGTAACTACAAGTCCAAGCATATGCTAGACAAGTGGCCATGTTGATAAAGGGATTCTGGGGCCCCTGCCACACTTTATATTCCAGAATATCAAGGCAGAAAATCCCACATTATCCGAGTGTGGACTCAGATAACATAGTTCAAAGCAAATTGAAAAAGCAAATCTCACCTCCTAAGTTCTGTAGAAGTAAGTAATGATAAAATGCACTGTTAACTGCAAGAAATAATAATTGTCACAAGTCTAGATGGCACATTTTGGGTGCTCTAACCCAGTCATTTTCAACCAGTGTGCTGCGGAACACTAGTGTGCCATGAGAGATCATCAGGTGTGCCGTGGGAAATTATTTTTGAACTTCATTCATATATAAACTTAGACAACCCACTGGCTACCCAGACTACCTTGACAGCCTGACCTTTGTCCAGCTCCGACGAGCCTTCACAGAGCTCAGACTAAATATGTTTGATTCAGCTGAAAGGGACGGGAGGCTTAAAAAAGTCCCCAAAATTGAACGAAGATGTATTGCTGGTTGCCCCTAATATGAGTGGTGGACAAAAGAAAAAAAGAAAAGATGGTGAGCTTGAGGCAATACAGCGAAAGGTATCTTTCATTTGATTCACTTTCACCTGGGATGTGACGCCACCGACTCCACTGTGCTTGGTGTGTGGTGAGAAACTGTCCAATAGCGCCATGGTGCCAAGCAAGCTTCAACGCCATCTCCAAACGAAACACCCTTCCGTTCAAAATAACCCTTCGGACGATTCATCGAAACAGGCCCAGATTTCACACGGAGTGTATAAATACATATAAAAACATATTAACTATATGTATTACTGTGTTAGAGTGTCATTTTGTGTCATTTTGATTGGTGGTGTGCCCCAGGATTTTGTATATGTAGAAAATGTGCCACGGCTCAAAAAAGGTTGAAAATCACTGTTCTAACCCATACTACATAGGAAAATCATATTGCTCCGGGGCCCTTCCACACAGCCCTATATCCCAGAATATCAAGGCAGAAAATCCCATAATATTTATTTATTTACTGTACTTTTATACTTTTATACTTTCAGCCCGAAGGCGACTCGAGGCGGTGTACCAGCAGCAACAATGTTGCAATATAAAATACAACAAACAATTGATACATAACTATATAAAAACAATACAATTAACACTTAAAATTATAAAATTGTAAAAAACAATCTCAGTGTCTCATCAATAAAGTTGATTTCCATTGCAACATCAAATTGATTCCATAGGTCTCAGTTAAATGGTTATAATTCATCTGCAAATGTCTGCTCAAATAGCCAGGTCTTCAGTTTCTTCCGAAATGTTAGAAGGGAGGGGGCCGATCAAATGTCCCTAGGAAGGGTGTTCCATAGCCAAGGGGCCACTACTGAGAAGGCCCTGTTTCTCGTCCCCGCCAATCGAGTCAGCGAAGTAGGCGGGACCGAGAGCAGGGCCTCTCCAGATGATCTTAAACACCTGGATGATTCATAGGAAGAGATGCGTTTGGACAGATAAATTGGACTTAATATCTGCTTTGAACTGAGTTATCTGAGTCCTCACTCAGATAATGTGGGATTTTATGCCTTGATATTCTGGGATATAGGGCTGTGTGGAAGCCCCCCCCCCTCCCCACTGTCTTTTATTTCCTTGATAAATCATGGCCAATTTAAAGATTGTGGAAATGACTTCTTCCCTAAGTATTTGTCTATGACACTTAAGGATTGTTTTTCAATGGACCCACATGAGTTCATGGCATCACAAACTGTCACCCCAATCTCTTAAAGCTGCAGCTTTAGAGACAAGGCTAGTGCTAACGCTAATGGGGCAGGGGAGCGCCTGATAAACCTCTGACTTATGAAGCCCATTTGTATCTAGCAGGGTGGGTTACAGGGTGATCACAGCTGAGTAATGCAATGGCAGATGTATATGCAGAGTTGATAGACAGGCAATGGAATGCATATCTATATATATAAAGGAAGAGCAGTCATGTGAAGACTACCTCAAACAGAGAAACCTTACAACGCAGAAACACAAAACTTGCCAACAGAAATAGGCCTCAAGCAAGGTACGTTTTGTAGCAAAGAAACTCCCCCAAAACCTAAAAGGCCCCCAAAACAACGAGTAAAAATAAAACTACATTTCCCAGCATCCTCCGGGCTGCCAAAAACTCTCCCAGCCTCTACATTCTGACAACATGATTGGCTGCCAATAAGGGCAGATTTGCATAACTGCTGTACTGGCCAGCCAACATGAACATTCCGACCCATAACAAACTGTCAGAGGAGTGCCAGAGCCTCCTCCAACACTTTCAAATCAGAAGACCATGATGGAGATCAACACCATTCAAGGAGAGCTCTTCTTCCTTTCCCAAAAGATCTCCAGTGGCTTGGAATCCACATTAATAAGAGGACCATCCAGCAACAATGGGGTTTGCCAAGGAGGGTGCTCCAGCCCCTCTATATGCTGGCTCCAAGGGATGGAGGTCATCACCAAGTACCTTCTGACGCCCACCGCTGGAAGAGCTCCCTCAGATGGCCTGTCCATGAGGAAAGCCTCATCGGACATCGACCAATGGGTGCAAAAGACACAGAGCAGGACATCTTGAAAAAGAGAGGAGCAGAAAGTAAGCTAGACATGAAGATCTTGAGAAAGGTGGCTAAAAAGGATACGGAAAGGATTTTTAACAGTCCCCCAACAGACACTGGACGCACCTGTGAAGATAGAGATCCCCTGACAGGACAAGCCCTCCCAAGCTGATCTGTCCTGGCCATGGTACAAGTCAAACCCGAAGGACTGCAGGCAAAGAGCTGAGGCACAAACATAAAACACCCAATTCACTAACAACAATTCCAACCCTTACATACTCAGACTTTCTCGCATCTCCTAAATAGGGCACAGCAATGTGTGCCGGGTACAGCTAGTAGTATCATATGATAGGAACCTGCTTTGATGCCAGTTTGCCACCTTTTTGCATTAAAGTCCTAAGTCCAACCAGGCATTTCTTCTTGATCTCCATTATTTTGCCTTTCAATACTGACCGCAACCTTTCTCTGTTGCTGATATCAGGGGTGACCCACCCCCAGGCCTCTGTCTAAAGATAGTTCAGAACCAAGGGATTCATAGTTTTACCAAGGAGCGGTCCCATAGTCCCCTTGTCACTTCCCTAGGCCCCACATGGCACAGCCTCCTATAACCCACAATTTTATGGACACACCAAGAAATTTCCCTTGCATTATAAACTCTTATGGACTCAAAGCTCTGGCGAATGGGCCTCATGGCTTCCCAAAGACTTTCCCTTTTTCAAAGCCTCATAAACTCTCTCATGATTTCAATAAACTTTATGAATCTTTAGTGGAGGAAGGGGGGTTGGTATGCTTCCCCTTATGCTTGAATGTACCCCCCATTTCCTATGTTATTACCTTAATGTATTTTTTCTATGCATGCTTCACCCTTCTCCCATGAAATGTAACCTTTTAAAAAGTAGCAAAGCCCACTTTGTTGACCAAGCTGATGACTCATATGAGACCACTTAGTTCCTCCTGCATGAACAATAGGTGAAATCTGTCCTTTTCCTGGCTGTCCCAGGAGCCCCCAACAGATTATCACCTGGCTATGGAAAACTGGCTTCTGAGATTAGCTTGCCAGGGACCTATAAGCCATTTTGGCAACATTTTTTTACACATCACAAAAGGGTTTCTCCAGAGACCCGAAACCAGCTATGCAAACCATATCTCCTTTTTACAACCCTATAATGAATCATGGCAAGCTGGAATTCTCTTTGTTTACCCTCCATTTTACTGAAACCCACTCAAAAGGATTTTTGGTCTGTGCTTGGCCAGAACAGGAAATAAGGGATTAAGGCCTTTGTCTGCAACTCAGAAAAAAACTGGTTTGGGAAGCCTAGGCAAAAGCCCACCCTCAGAACCACCCTTTTCTCTCATTATTCCTCCTCCTTCACCCTCATTGGCTGGGGCCATGCACAGGTTCCGCCTGTGCCCCGCCTGCAAGTGATGACATCTGCCAATCAGCAGCGGGGGTGGGAAGAGGGAAATTCAAATCTGTAACCCTATATAAGGAATGTTTACCAATGTGACTGCATTGCAGCATGGGAGAATGATTGTGGCTGTGATCCCTTCTAGCTGGAACTGAATAAAACCTCAATGTGTTACAATGCAGGGTCTCGGCCCAGCCCCTTAATCACACACACAGAGACGGTAATCAGCTAACTATTTATTAAATAATGAAAAACAGGTGAAAAGGTAAATTGTCCATAAAAGTATCAAAAGTTCAGTCAAAATGGTAAAGAGTTCGTAGGTAAATCCAAAGGCAAAAGCTTGGCAAAAGTTCCACAAAACAATGCGGATCAAACAGACTTGGTCCGTGGCAATTCTAACAAGGCAAAGTTCAAGGAATCAAGGCCCAAGAAACTTCTTGGCAAGGCACGAGCCCAAATCCTGGCTCCGTGGATCTTCACTCGCTTCACTCCCTTCAAATCAGAAGTGGCCGAGCAACTGAGGATCCGTTCCCACGGATCCTATACTTAATTCCCTTGGTGAGACCCCCGACGCTCTAGGCTTCGGCGCCAATCTGTGCTACGGGACCTAACGCTCCTTTGGCGCTCTAGGCTTCGGTGCCATTCCCTCCTACTGGACTCAATGCTCCGTCTCCTATCAAAGCTCCGTCCTTGCCTCCCAGCACCTGGGTCACTATCTTCGTGAGAGCCAGACTCCCTTTCAGCTTCCATGGGCTCATCCTCCGCTATCTCCCTGACCCTTTCTTGCGAACCGAAACCACCTGGTCTCTCATACTGATTATCTGAATCAGCACTCTCAGTGTCAGCCTGACTTTCCCAGCTTTCATACCCATCGGGCCAGCCATCATCCCATTCCAAACTCTCTGTGGGAGATGAAGGCTCAGCTATCTCATCATCCCCTTCATCTATCTCCCCATCAGCCGCAATTGGCCCTAATCCAAGCGGGACCCCCGGGGCCGCCCCCTGCCCCCCAGGCACGAATGACAACGGGGTTGCTACACAATGGCACCCTCTTCAGGCTTTGGTGAGATCTGTTAAATTAAGACATTTTAGGGAAAATATGGGATTGGTTGCTTCCTTCCTCACCAGGTTTCAACACGGGCCCTCTTTGGTGGGTCTAAACTGGCCTGTCTTCATGGCAAGGCCCCCAAAATTATGTTCGTTATCATTGCTATCTCTATATATCAGCTAAAACATGTAATAAGACAGAAATGGAACACTGATTGTGAAACTTGAAGTTTCATGGTAGAGTAAACTTCAAAGCAAGCTTCCACTTGAGAATCAGAAAGTTTGTACCTTGTTTTGGGGTGATCTGGGTTAGTATTCTGCTTTGAAGCTATGCTTTTTATCATCTGCAAGTTAGGCTTTTTCTGGACCTTACTGCTTGTAATTGACTAGGATTGCCAAATCAGATTAAACAAATGGTTCAGCTAGAAGGACATTGTGTCCCCAAATTTGCAATTTCCAGCTGGTTCAATGGACATCCTCACATTATGGAAAATTGCCTTAAAGTGTTTCTGCCGACATTCTCATGTCTGCTGCTTGGGTGGGAGGAACTGCATTTCACAATTTCATTGCCTGCAAAGCATATCCAGCCATTTTTGCTGATTTTTTTCACACACACCCCGCCCCTCTCCTGGAAAAAGAGCATAAAGGACAGATGTCAGAGGAGGGGGTAATGCCTCAATAGCAGAAATCATGAGAGAAAAATGTAGTTTTATCCCATTTCAGGCCCTCAATAGCTGGGATAGGATAGAGCAATGTTTCTTAACCTTTTTTGAGCCGTGGCACACATTTACATTTGCAAAATCCTGGGGCACACCACCAACCAAAATGACACAAAATGACACCCTAACACAGTAATACATATAGTTAATATGTTTTTAAAATGTATTTATACACTCAGTGTGAAACCTGGGCCTGTTTCGATGAACTCAACATAGATATCCTGGCAGGAATGGCAGAAAGACACAAACTTCCCACACAGAACTCCCATAACCAAGAGAAAATGCTATAAGAGTTTGGTGGGCATTGACCTTGAGTTTTGAAGTTGTAGTTCACCTATATCCAGAGAGCACTGTGGACCCAGACAATGTTGGATCAGGACCAAACTTGGCATGAATATTCAATATGCCCAAATATGAACGCAGATGGAGTTCAGGGGAAATAGACCTTGACATTTGGGAGTTGTAGTTGCTGGGATTTATAGTTCCCCTACAATCAAAGAGCATTCTGAACCCCACCAATGATAGAACTGGGCCAAACTTCCCACACAGAACCCCCAGAAGGCAAGAGGAGGTCTCTACTTGGGGAAAGGGAGGCTGGCCTTCCCAATGCATGGAGAGGGAGAGACCAAGTAGACAACGGGTGGGGAGGGGGGTGTTTGTAATTTTGTGCCTTTATCGAGGTAGGTTTCTTAGGGTTTTTATACTTCAACACATTAGACTCTTCCCCCACCCCCTCCTGGAGGTTCCAATTTCCCACGGCACACCTGATGATCGCTCACGGCACACTAGTGTGCCCCGGCACACTGGTTGGGAAACACTGGGATAGAGAAATGTTAGATCTGCATGCACATCTTCATTTGCAGAACCAAAAGGCCATGCTGATATGCAACTAGAGCTGAAGCAAGACAAAAGTCTAACCATATAGCACAAAACGCAATTCAACTACTGGTTTAGCACAGGAAGACAGAGAACTGATCTTTTTCCTGCACCTGTCTGGTTCCACCTGTGCAGGGGTATATCTATCATAGGACAGCAAGGGATATCGCCTCTTAGAGCCGATCAATAGGAAGTCCAATTCTGCCCCAGTCCCCAGTTGGACAGGCAAGATAGTAGCAATATATAGTCGAAGGCTTTCATGGCCAGTATCACTGCGTTGTTGCAGGCTTTTCGGGCTGTATGGCCATGTTCTGGAAACAATCTCTCCTGACATTTCACCTGCATCTATGGCAGGCATCCTCAGACGTTGTGAGGTCTGTTGGAAACTGTGGCCAATTGAAACATTCACACCTAGCTCCAACAGACAAAAATTCTTTCTCCCACCCTGGACTTTCCACAGATATATTAACCCAATTTTCCTAGTTTCCAACAGATCTCACAACCTCTGAGGATACCTGACATAGATGCAGGTGAAACGTCAGGAGAGAATGCTTCTGGAACATAGCCATACAGCCCAAAAAACCTACAACAACCCAAGATAGTAACAATGCCTGTGCCTGGAACTCCTATTTATGTTCCTCATCCCAGTTCTAAGGATAGTTTTACACTACGGTATTTACTAAATCTGATGCCAGTGCAAATCTCTCTCCTTGTTGTTCATGCAGGTACCTCTGCTGATGTCTGAACAGAGTGCCCACTATGGCCAGGTTTTAAGAAAGAGCTTTGTGGCCAATTGGCAGTGGAAGCAATAATGACATGGGTATGATCTATTCCCTTTCACTTACTTACTTACTTACTTACTTACTTACTTACTTACTTACTTACTTACTTACTTAGGCGATCCCTTCATTGTCTGAGTGAGATTGTCCTCCAAGTTCAGCATACTGGTGGTGGGTACATAGGTGACTGTGGAGCCCTATTCTTGACCTGCATGTTCTCCCACAGTGAGGGCATCGATTTCCAGGTGGGAGGTGGTCCCAGTCAGGGTTGGCTTGATGCACATTCCTCTTGGCATGTTTCTCTCTTTCGCTCTCCATTCGTGCCTCTTCAAATTCTACAGCACTGCTGGTCACAGCTGACCTCCAGATAGAGTGCTCAAGGGCCAGAGCTTCCCAGTTCTCTGTGTCAATGCCACAGTTTTAAAGGTTGGTTTTGAGCCCATCTTTAAATATATTTTCCTGTCCTCCAACATTGCGGTTTCCATTCTTGGTGAGCACAAAAAAAAGAGAGATGGTAGTGGTATCCCATCTAGATAGCAAATTGGTCTGAGCCAGGCCCAATCCTAGATTGCCCTGAAGCTGTTGGATACTCTGGAGTTTCCATCAAGCTCTGAAGTATCCCCAACTTTGTCAGTTTAATCCTTTTTTAAGGATTGTTGCCTATAAAGACTGCCCGGATGCTGCAATTAGTCCAGCGTGCAGCAGCCAGACTGCTAACAGGAGTGCACAACTCCCCTGTTGCACCAGCTCCACTGGCTGCCAATTACCTTAGGAGCACAATTCAAAGTGCTGGTGTTGACCTACAAAGCCCTGTACGGTTCCGGCCCAGTTTACCTGTTCAAACATATTCTCCCCTATGAACCGTCAAGAGTGCCAAGATTGTCTAGAGAGGCCCTGCTCTCGGTCCCACCATCTTCACAGGCGTGTCTGGTGGGGACGAGGGACAGGACCCTTTCTGTGGTGGCCTCCCGGCTGTGGAATTCCCTCCCAAATAAAATTAGATCCGCCTCCTCCCTCCTGACTTTTAGGAAGAGGGTGAAAATGTGGCTGTGGAATGAGGCCTTTGCAGAATGAAGGAGATCGCGAAGTGACTAAAGTCGCTAACCACTTGATACGGATCGAATATATGGATTGAGTTAGACTTGATTTCGGCGAAAGGCTTTAAAAATGTATTTATTGTATTGTATTTGATAATTTTATTGAAAATTTAGGATGTTTTTAGATTTTTAATGTTAGCATTGAATACTTGCTGTTTGCTAGTCTGAGTCCCTCTTCGGAGGTGAGAAGGCCGGGGTATAAAAGTTTTAAATAAATAAAATGCCCAAACTCTCTGAAAGTCTGCAAACATTGTGGGAACAGCCAGAAGTGAAGGCAAAATAAATCCACATTTTCTTGCCCATGTAGATTTATCATAAGCAATGCCCTGCACCTTGACCTGCTTTTACCAGTACTTGGTTTAACCTTGTCCCTTCCACACAGCTCTATATCCCAGATTATCAAGGCAGAATATCCCACAATATCTGAATGTGGACTCGGATAACCCAGTTCAAAGCAGATATTGTGGGATTTTCTACCTTGATATTCTGGGATATATTATTATTATTTATTTCGACTTGATAAACCGCCCTTCCCGAGGCTCAGGGCGGTTTACAACATATAAAAACAGCATATAAAACACCTAAGATTAAAACGCATAAAATTACATCTTAAAAACGATCATATAAAAACATAGCCAGACATAGCTGGTTTATACAGAGAAATAGTGGTATGGCAGAGTGGCAATATTTATTTATTTATTTATTGGGTTTCTATGCCGCCACTCCCGGGAGGCTCGGGGCGGCTCACACCGGCAAAATACAGAACAACAATTAAAAACAGATTAAAACACACCAAAATACTACGCATGGTCTAAAACAACAAGATTAAAAACAGCCTGATGTGCAGAGTACAGAGCACAACAAGTGTAAAAAGTTACAGAATCGGCGGGCTATGCCTTGGTGGGACCTAGTCATGCACCATCGGACATCACACGTCAAACACCTGCCTAAATAACCAGGTCTTGCAGGACCTGCGGAAAGCCATCAGGTCCCGCAAGGCATGTGTCTCCGGCGGCAGCGAGTTCCATAAAACCGGCGCAGCCACTAAAAACGCTCTCTGCCGTGTGGTAGAGAGCCTGCAGAACTTCAGACCCGGAACATCAAGTAAGTTGAGCCCCTCTGAACGCAGTGATCTTCTGGGCGCATATGGGGTAAGCTGCTCCTTCAAGTACACTGGCCCCAAACCATATAAGGCCTTGAAAGTCAAAACTAACACCTTGAAGGAGATCTGGAATTCAATGGGCAACCAGTGCAGTTCGCGCAGGAGTGGTGTTATATGGGCCATTCTTGGGGCTCCCAGCAGCAGGCGAGCTGCCATGTTCTGCACCAGTTTGAGTTTCCGGATCGCCGACAAAGGTAGGCCAATGTACAGCGCGTTACAGTAATCGAGCCTCGAGATGACCGTGGCTTGGATCACCGTGGCCAGGTCGCGACGGGAGAGATAGGGAGCCAGACGTTTTGCTTGCCGCAGATGGCAATTTGTGCCTCCATAGACAGCTGGGGGTCCAGCCGGACCCCCAAGCTCTTTACTGAGGACTGTGGGCATAGCACCACATCGTCAAACGTCGGCAGCGGCCCAGCCACAAGATCTCAGTCTTCGCCGAGTTCACTGTGTGGAACTGTGGAAGGACTGTGTGGAAGGGCCCCTTGTGAGCGGCATAAGTCCTAGCTTTGGGAGAGTTAGCATGATTAGAGTCATGGGTTACAATATCCCCCATCAGCATATTTCAGCCTAAACTACCACAAAGTAAGGTTGTGAGACTAAAATATGGGGGAAGAAACATAGACTTTAATACAGAGTGCTCCCTCTTTTTTCTGAGTGATGGATAGAGCTGGGATACAATTTCAACCTTTTTGTTCCACCCACCCACTCTTTACTATTATCAGAAAATTTCGAGATCTCTGAAGCTTTAAGGTCATTTGTGAAGCTTGGTATTCACTAGAATTGCCAAATCAGATGAAGGCACTAGACATCTGGCAAAGAAACAAAGAAACAACTCCAGACTAGGAAAGCATAGCCTGTGAACTTTCTTTTGTGCACTTCATGCTTCATTACTTTCCTACCCTATGGACCCTAAATAACGGGCAATGTGCCTTAAGTTTCCAAGTACAGTATTTTCTGGCATATAAGATGACTGAGCATATAAGACGACTCCCAACATTTCCAGTTCAAATATAGAGTTTGGGATTTTTGCGGCCCCAGATGGGCCTGTCTGCATTACCAGATGTAATAGAGTTGCATGCTTGCAACCCTTTGTCTGATGTTTTTGCAGTGTAAATATGTGTGTGCTTTGGGTGGGAGGAGCTTGAGTTTGGCACCAAAAGGTTGCTCTCAGGCACCTTAACCCCTCCTCCTCCCGAGGTCACCTGAGGAGGGGGGCTTCTCCTCTCAGTTCAGTCTAACAAAGAAAGCAAAGGACGTGCTGACTGGAAATCTAGATCTTGCCATCTAAACCCATCCGAGGTCAATTTTCGGAAATACCAAGCATATCAGAAGGTTTGGTGAAGCCTGTGTGACTTGGCGTCTTCAGTCAGCTCTACGAACTGTATAGAACAGTGTTTTTCAACCTTTTTTGAGCCGCGGCACATTTTTTACATTTACAAAATCCTGGGGCACACCACCAACCAAAATGACACAAAATGACACTCTAGCACAGTAATACAGTGTTTCCCAACCAGTGTGCCGTGGCACAGTAGTGTGCCATGAGCGGTCATCAAGTGTGCTGTGGGAAATTGGCACTCTCCCCCCTCCTAGCAGCCCCCTCACAGGTTTCCAAGAAACAAATTGAGCCTCTCAGCTGGGAAATGTTGTTTTTACTATTTTACTGGATTTTTTGAGTGTTGCCTCCCCCAAGGAACTGTTTATAACAGCTTCATGACATCCATAGTTAACTAGAAGCAAGTTCCACTCAGAGTGAAATTTCACAAAGGTCTGTAGAACAAGCTCTATGAGGAGCGGCTTGAAGAGCTGGGCATGTTTAGCCTGAAGAAGAGAAGGCTGAGAGAAGACATGATAGCCATGTATAAGTATGTGAGAGGAAGTCATATCTATGTTGTGTTCATCAAAACAGGCCCAGGTTTCACACTGAGTGTATAAATACATTTAAAAACATATTAACTATATGTATTACTGTGTTAGAGTGTCATTTTGTGTCATTTTGGTTGGTGGTGTGCCCCAGGATTTTGGAAATGTAAAAAATGTGCCGCGGCTCAAAAAAGGTTGAAAAACACTGCAGTAATACATATATTTAATATGTTTTTAAATGTATTTATACACTCAGTGTGAACCTGGACCTGTTTCGATGAACACAACATAGATATCCTGGCAGGAATGGCAGAAAGACACACACGAAGGTCTTGTTCAACAGCTGGGAGTTATAGTTCACCCGCAATAAAAGAGCACTCTGAACTCCACCAATGATGGAATGGAATCAAACTTCCCACACAGAACTCCCATAACCAAGAGAAAATACTATAAGAGTTTGGTGGGCATTGACCTTCCGAGTTTTGGAGTTGTAGTTCACCTATATCCAGAGAGCACTGTGGACTCAAACAATGTTATGTCATGTTGTTGTTTGTTTTCTGTGTTCGGCAGGAGGGGTAAGAAAGAGTATTGGAAGTTCCAATGTCCCACGGCACACCTGATGATCGCTCACGGCACACTAGTGTGCCACGGCACACTGGTTGGGAAACCCTGGTATAGAAAACCCACGTTTCGCCAGAAGGTTCATAGAATTGAGGGCCTTAAGATTTCCATGATCTTCAGAGCCATCGATGGAGACAGGGACGGCTTGGAAATCTTCAAAGAACTACAAATCTCAACTACTCTGAGGCAAGTAACCACCCCAAAAGACTTTGCTGTAACTTTACTAGATAAGAAAGAAATTAAGCCACCAGTGAACTGGTTGTTAGAAAATAAACCCTGTTGAACGTTATCATTCAGAGCCTCATAGCCTTATTTAAAGATACTCCAGCCTCCCTCTCTGATAGGAAGACACCCCGTAATCCTTGAGGTCACCATAGACCGTGCGTCCATTCCACAACCAGAGTATAGGACCTCAAGTGACGGCACAGGAATATACTTGCCGTATAAGACTACCCTTCTTCCAACACACACCAAATAAAAATTTAAAAAGCATCAGATTTGATGGTAATTTTCCTATTACTGTACCTGCTTCACTGCCTCTCAGATCTTGTACCTGCGCACCTGCACCGCTTTACTGCATCAGGAGCGAGATCTGAGAGGCAGAGAAGGAGATACGGTAATAGGATACAAGGGCAGGCCAGACAGGTAAAAGAGGTGTGTTTTTCTGGGCCCAGAGCCACTCTTATCTCTTTTTTCCATACCCCGGGTGCCCCGGATGCCTGCAGCTTGCTCTGTCCTTCACTTACACCTTCCTAGGGATGCGCCCCTTCACCTCATCATCGGGACCGCATTAAGTCTAACTAACTAACTAACTAACTTTATTTCTTATGAGTCGCCCTCCACCAAGGTGTTCTGGGCGACTTACACAATAAAAATAAACAGGTTACATAGTCACCGCTTGTTACTAGCAGTCCACGATTCCTGATGAATGGATTTTCTTCTACCATACTTGTACAGCGTCGCCCTTAATGCTTTCATACAGTCGCTGCATACGGCAGAGACGCAGCCACTGCCATTTTTTAGCTCCCCCCACCATATGCAGCAACCACCCGCTCTATAAGATATAAGATGACTCCCGGCGTATAAGATGACTCCTGACGTGTGAGACAACTCCCGGCGTATAAGACGACTCCTGGCATATAAGACGACTCCTGGCATATAAGATGACCCTGACTTTTGAGAAGATTTTCTTGGGTTAAAAAGTAGTCTTATACACCAGAAAATACGGCAGTTTTTAGGACCCAAAATCTTGTTTTCCACTTGAAACTGATCTCAGGCTATAATTCTCTATTCAATTACTTTGAAGTAAGCTCCACTGAATAAACTAGTACTTAATTGCACGTTATAGACACTTCTATAACGCTCTCCCGCGTCCTTGGGATCTCCCCGGTTTGGACTATTTACTCCTCTACCAGCATATAGGCTTCATATCGGACATCGATTCTCCAACTATGGGACACTCACCTATCCTCAGGAATCAACCTGTATGGATTTTCCACTTAGAATTATTTGCACGATGTGTATCTAGAATGTATGATTGTTCTTATGGACTGTGGATGTATGAACTTGATAATGAGTCTCCCAAGCCAATTATGGTTTGATATTTTATTATACTAATCTTGAGAACTTCAAACGTATGTATATTCCTTTTTTTGATATCTCTTATAGCCTATTGATACAATTTCTGGTAGAAATTTACTCCAGTTTTAACACTGTTGTACTTGACCTGTTACCACTAGCCCTACTCGTTGTGTTTATGGTTGTTAGAGTGGTCCAGCATTTCTCAAATAATATGCTATGTCCAGCTGGGTTCATCACGTGCTCTGCTGAGTGACTTTTCTGATTGACTTAGCCTGCAGTGCCTTTCATCTTCCTTGATTTGTGTCTCGCTAATGCTGCATTTGGTGATCCCTATGTACGCTTGTCCACAGTTGTATAGCACACAGTAGACTCCTGCAGAGGTGAGAGGATCCCTCTTGTCCTTTGCTGAACGTAGCATTTCTTGGATTTTCTTAGTGGGTCTGTAGATAGTTTGTAGGTTGTGTTTCCTCATCAGCTTCCCTATGCGGTCAGTAGTTCCCTTGATGTATGGCAAGAACACTTTTCCTTTGGGTGGATCTTTGTCTTTACTCTCATGGCTTGTTCTCAATCTTGTAGCTTGCATACTATCACTCAAGTTCTCATGCCCAGCCCACTCCCTTGCATTGGCCCTGCAATATGGTCAGAGGTTCACTGAAGATGCATCTATTTTCTAAAGTAAGGTCACACATTGTATCCCACAGTTGCCACCATGTAATCCCATATGAGCTTCTCAAGGAACCAAGGAATACCATCAAGACATTCACCTGTTACTCAGCACTTAATTATGTTTCCAAATGGCCTAACAGAATCACCATTCATGGTACTCACTTTCAAACTCAGGTGAGGCCGAAGTTAAAGTATTAGAATTCTTTCATGATTTTTTTAAAGTTTAAAAATAGTGAAAAGACATGAAAACCAAGCTTGGCACAGGCGGAAAGTATTGTTATTCTACAGGACCTGGACTCTACGCAAGGCTTCACAGAAAGGCCCTACCATCCATCAGGATTATGTCTCATCCAGTAAAAATATGGCTAGTTGTAAGCTTTGCAGTGACCTTCAAATACCCTTCCTGTATGGCAGCAGAGTAGTGGGTTTTAGAACAAGGCACTGATTGTCCTCCCTCTCTGGGTGAACCTTACCCGGTAGAATATCAAGCTTCACTGAGTGCCAGACTTCGAAAAACAACTCAGTTTAAAAATAAAAGTGATTCTTTCAGTATTTTTATTTTTCCCTTTTCAAGAAAGAAACAGATGGGTTGCAAAAATCTCATTTTAAGATTCATGGTCTAAAAACCACTGGATTCCCACATCATCTATATAAATAAAAATGTAATGTTTGTTTGTGAGATTAACATAACTAAAAAACCACTGGACGAATTGACACTAAATTTGGACACAATACACCTATCAAGCCAACAAGTGACCACAACTCATAAAAACACTGAAAAACACAGCAGAAGAGACTTAAAGAGCAAAAAAAACCCAAAATAAATTACAATGCATGTGCAAAACCATACACACAAACACACATATACACATATACACAAATATATACAAAACACATACACACAGACTAGGCCACAGCAACGCATGGCAAGGGATAATAATGTGTTTAAACATTCCAAACATTGAGCTGAAACACTTCAACATAAACCTTCTTCCTATCACACAGTCTCCTAAGAGCACTGAATGAATACAGATTGTGCTATCTGCTTACTGCACGACCTAATAGGCCACTTCTCCTAATCCACACTTTATCCTTCCTAGCCCAGGACCTCTTCTTTTTTTTGACCAGAAGAACTGTGCAATTTCAAGATTTGATTTATTATTATTATTATTATTATTGCAATAATTCACCATTTAGTGTTTTTGTTACTGTGCCATTTTGCAGTTGTGTAGTTACACAGTTCCAGGTTGCTGTGCATACATCAATCTCTGTAAATGCCATCATAATAAATATAGATGTCACGATTACCAGTCAGAATTTGGGAATATTTTCTCTGCTTCACAAGAAGTAACTCTACAAAAATATTTTGCTTCCTTAGATGTTTCCTGCACTCAGTAAAAATCCAAACTGAAACTCATCCTTTGGGGGGGGGGGGGTCATTTGGGATACCTAGGGTTGCCATGTGAAATAAATGGCACTCCTGTCCCTTTAGTTTGTGTGTAGAAGAGGGAACTTCAGGAGGAACACTTAACTCCAAAGCATTTCACTGAGTACAGGGAGCAACCATTATTGAGCAAACTGATGGTCCCCAAATTGTTTTCTCAGTTCTAATTCTCTGGCCTAATTGCCTGGCCACTGTGATAGTCTGGATGAGGGCAAATAAATTGAAGTTGAATCCAGACAAGACAGAGGTCTTCCTGGTCAGTTGTAAAGCCGAACAGGGTATAGGGTTACAGCCTGTGCTGAATGGGGTTACATTCCCCTGGAAGGCCTAACTTCGGGACTGCATCTTCCCCTACAAACCTACACAATCCCTGAGATCTTCTGGGGAGGACCTTCTCTCCATTCTGCTTCTGACACAGACCTAGTTGGTGGGGACGAGGGAGAGGGCCTTTTTTGTTGTCCCCCCGCCCCAGCTCTGGAATTCTCTTCCCAGGGAGATCAGACTAGCCCCCTCCCTATCCACTTTTCGGAAAGATCTGAAGACATGGATGTTCCACTGTGCATTTGATTAAACATTTCCCTAGACAAATTGTCCTTAGGACCAAAAAATTTGACTATGCACTTTACCACTGTTTAATCCAAAATTAGAGTGGACTTTTTTATATGGCTCTTATCTTTAATGCTGCTACACACCCTATGCACTTTATTCATTGGCTCTATATTGTGTACCAGGCCGCCAACTCCTGTTGATGCTTGATTATGTTGTTGCTGTTGTTTTTGATGTTTGTTTTATTTTTTTAAGGCAATAATCGGAAACCCAGTCCACTGACCAGAGACAGCATGCTGTTTTGAGATGGTTTTAAACAATTGATTTTAAAGTAGATATAACTGATTTTAGTGTTTGTGTATATTTATAGTTATTTTATGTCCCAGCATGGAATGCTTGCCGTATATAATAAATAAATAAATAACTGATTTCTCTGCGCTCTGGAGATAAGATGACAACTGTTTTATTATAGCTAAAATCCTAAGGTTTCTTTTAAAGTACGCTGATGACACCCAGCTCATTCTGAGGATGGACCCCGGGGCGGACTCTGTACCCGATAATTTCCATCTCTGCCTGGAAGCCGTAACTGGATGGCTGCGAGCCAGTAAGTTGAAGGTGAACCCGGCGAAGACGGAGATCTTGTGGCTGGGCCGCCGGGGGTAGAGACCCAGTTGCCGACGTTCGACGGCGTGGCTCTTAGCCCACAACCGTCAGTAAAGAGCCTAGGGGTCTGGCTGGACTCCCAGATGTCTATGGAGGCGCAGATTGCCTGCGCCTGCAAGATAGCCTTCTACCACCTACGACAGGCAAAACGTCTGGCTCCTTACCTCTCCCGCTGCGACCTGGCCACGGTGATCCAAGCCACGGTCATCTCGACTCGACTACTGCGCTGTACATTGGCCTACCCTTGTCGGCGATCTGGAAACTCAAGCTGGTGCAGAACGCTGCAGCACGTCTGCTCTCAGGAGCATCAAGATCTGCCCACGTGACTCCACTCTTGCGCGAACTGCACTGGCTTCCAATTGAATTCCGGGTCACTTTCAAGGTGTTAGTTCTAACTTTCAAGGCCTTATATGGTTTGGGGCCAGTGTACCTGAGGGAGCAGCTTACCCCTTATGTGCCCTGGAGATCACTGCGCTCAGAGGGGCTCAATCTACTGGATGTGCCTCGGATTAAGGTCTATAGACTTGCCAGCACGCAGCAGAGGGCCTTTGCCGTAGCCGCGCCAACTCTGTGGAACACCCTCCCTGAAGAGTTATGAGCCATCCGGGATTTAATGCCGTTCCGCAGAGCCGTAAAAACCTGGCTATTTAGACAGGCATTTGGTCCATGACTAATGAGTATTATCAGCATCCTGTTGTGCCGCTGCCAGCCTATTTCTACTGCCATCGCAGTTTGCTGGAATTGATTTTAACTGGGGGTTTTAAATTGGTCTTATTGTATTTTTTATTCATTTTATGTGTTTTATCTATTAACTCTGTAAACCGCTCTGGGCTCCAGAGAGAGCGGTATATTAAGTCGAACCAATAAATAAATAAATAAATAAAATCATGATTTTGTTGTTGTTGTTGTTGTTGCTACCCTTAATTTGTTTCAAAGTTTGAAAATGTCACCTTTCTCAGCGTGGCTAAAATGCTAATTTCTTCCACAGATGAAACATGAGTACTGTTCTGTGGTGTTGACAATGTGGTGTGCAAGGCAAGAATGATTGAGCGCCAGTTCTGGATTTATTAGGCACATTGGTTCTAAACGCACTAGTCTGCTTTACCTCAGGTGTTCCCAAGGTCAGGAAATTGGACATTTTGGAAAGTGTATGTTGAAAAGGTCCAGGTAAAAAAGAGAAGAAACACAACCTTTTCAGAAAATGTCTCAGTATGTACAAAAATGAACACTGAGTTGTGTGCATGCATATGTGTGCCTATTAAATTTCAATTTGTGACTCATAGAATAATCCGCAACCAGATGTAGAAGTGCCTAGATGTCAGAGCAAATGTAAAAGCCAAGACTAAGGTTACAATCCTATAAACTTATAGAAATTTGTGTCTATTAAACTAAGCAAAAATAGATACAGAAAAAGTGGCACTAAGTGTCAGAATCACAATTCCTACAACAGGCAAAGGTTTATTTTAAATGACATTTAAGAAAATGGGGGTGGAGCGGGGAGGAAATGATGGCATTAGTAAAAACTGAACAACCCTTATCTGGAATTCAGAAATTCAAAATACTCAAAATTCAAAATTGTCTACATGGATGGCTGAGATAGAGACTTTTGCCTTCTGGTGATGTAATGTTTCATACACAGACTTTTTGCCAATATTGGATTATTTATTTATTTATTTATTTAAAACTTTTGTACCTCGACCTTCTCACCTCTATTGAGGGACTCAGACAGGCATAACAGCAAAAATTCAATGCTCTACAATTTAAAAACAATTACAACAACATATTAAAATACATTAAAACCCAGCATAAAACCACACTGCCATTAAAACAATTCCACTCAATCTGTAAACGTGGTCATACATTCAGACAATAGCCTGCAACAATCACAATACGCTCAAACGTGGAACCAATCTCACATTCAGTGCAATGTGTTCACATATACAATCAAGCACATATTTGTTATAAAGCCCTTACAACACATAAATGGGCATGAAGGCGCAAGCATCCAGTCTGTGTACCCCTATGGGTCGAGTCGTTGGGGGAGCCTTCAGAGTAGGGCGAGCTGGCAACTGCTCGGTGGGCAGGCGCCTACGGCAAGATAGGTAACGCCAGAAGGCCGTTTCGCGTATTCCATCTTCCTCAGAGGCGATGGTTTCTTTTAGCCACTCCTCCCCGGTATTATAGTCATCAACTTCAGACGCTTGGTCTATACGGATGGGCGCGCGTTAGCGCTCTTTTTACATTCGCTCGTGCAAATCACCTCCCGGGCTGGAATCAGCGAATTGTAAAAAGAAGCGCTAACGCGCGACCTTCCATATAGACCAAGAGTCTGAAGTTGATGACTATAATACCGGGGAGGAGTGGCTAAAAGAAACCATCGCCTGAGGAAGCGTGAATACATTCAACGACTCGGTCTCCAATCCGTGAGTGAATTGCCTCGGATTACCCAAGGGGTACACAGACTGGATGCTTTGCGCCTTCATGCCCATTTATGTGTTGTAAGGGCTTTATAACAAATATGTGCTTGATTGTATATGTGAACACATTGCACTGAATGTGAGATTGGTTCAACATAGAGCCATTTGTTATGTGATAATAATACATTCGATTCGTTATTGATTGCCATTGAGCGTATTGTGATTGTTGCAGCAGACCGTCTGCCCCTTGAACCAGTGTATGGGATTGTGTGTGTATTATTAGTTGTTTGAGAGACATATTGTTGTGTATTGAATAGCCAATCTCAGCCTATTTATTTATTTATTTATTTATTTATTTTATTGGTTCAATTTGATATACCGCTCTATCTGGTGCTCAGAGCGGTTCACAAGGTTAATACAGATAAAAAACACATAAAATACAATAAAACAGTTAACCCCCCCAGGTAAAAACATGTAAACAGCAGAACTACAGTAGCACTAGAAGTATGCTGGCAGCGGCACAGCAGAATGGTGAATAATGCGGCATTGGTTATGGGCCAAATGCCTGTCTAAAGAGCCAGGTCTTTACAGCTCTGTGGAACGGCATTAAGTCCCGGGTAGCTTGTATCTCTTCAGGGAGGGTGTTCCACAAAGTTGGCGCTGCTACGGCAAACGTCCTCTGCCGCGTGCTAGCAAGTCTGTAAACCCTAATGCCCGGCACATCCAGAAGATTGAGCCCCTCTGAACGCAGTGATCTCCTGGGTATATAAGGGGTAAGCCGCTCCCTCAGGTACACTGGCCCCAAACCATATAACGCCTTGAAAGTTAAAACTAACACCTTGAAGGTGGCCCGAACATATTCCTCCCTTCTCACCTTGCAAGGGACTCAGGGCAGATCACAATATACATATACACATCAAATATTCAATGCCATAGACACACAACATATATAGACAGATACAGAGGCTATTTAACTTTTCAGCTTCATGAGGGTATGCTTGTTGAATTCTGGCCACCAGGGGAGTTGTTGCTTCACCATCCACTTGTGACACCGATGGAGTACTTCCTCATTCTTTGCACGCTGCTGGAAAGTTTTATAGCATTGTAAATTAGTTAAATTAGCCTCCTCGCATACCTACTGTACATTTCCTACTTGACAGATGCAACTGTCTTTCGAGCTGCAAAGGTCAACAGCAAGCTCTTGGTCAGTAGTGCTTTTAATGCAGCTGTCTCCCAACCAGCTGCACCACAACCTGGTCAGACTTGAATCCCATCTTCTAGATACTCATTATGGGTGTATACAGTAATGCAAATACTTCCCCCCCCCCCCCCCCCAAAACCTCACCAAAATTGCACCGGGAATGTGGCGCAGATGGCTGGGTGTCAGCTGCATAAGATCTCTACTGACCAGAAGGTCATGAGTTTGAGGTCTGCCCAGATCGAGGCGGACTCTCGACCTATTGTGTAGCCTGTTGTCGACCTTTGCAACCCTAAAGACAGTTGCATATGTCAAGTAGGAAATTTAAGGTACCACTTAGTGGGGAGGCTAAATTTAACTGATTTACGAGGCCATAAAGATCTCCAGGAAGCACGCTGAGGAATGAAGGAGTGCGACAGCTCCCCCTGGTGGCCAGATGTTAAATTGCCTCTGTCTGTCTTGTGTTTGTGTGTTTAAAGGCATTGAATGCTTGCCTGTATATGTTCATTGTGATCCACCCTGAGTCCCCTGCAGGGTGAGAAGGGCAGAATATAAATGAAGTAAATCAATAAATAAATAAAATCCAAAACACTTCTGGTCCCCAGCATTTCAGATAAGAGATACACAACATACGACTTCATCACATGTTTTCACAATTGTGTGATGGGGAAACATCGCTGCGGGCAATGCAGTGTGTGGGGTGACAGAATTGCCCCGCTGCCCTGCGGATTTACCACAGAGACTAGTGAATTCCCCTGCTGTCCCTCATCAGTGTGATACAGTCCAGACAGTATAAAACAAAAAGGTATGAAATCAGACATCAAGACCAAACTCAAAGCAGTTATGAGCTTGCTGTGGGGAAAGCAATACAAATTTGGTGCTCCCTTCACAACGTATTCTTGTTCAGATTGTTGTAGATTTTTTGGGCTGTATGGCCATGTTCTAGAATTCCGACAGATATTGACTCTTACAAATATGATTGGCAACAGGTATTGGGAAAATTATAAACAGAGTATGTTCCTGTTGTAAATCTGCCATAGATCTGATCTTGACCCAAACAGATAAGATGTGTGTTATTAACTCCACCAAGGAAAACAGAAATGACTGTAAAGATAACATTCTGCTGTCACAATTGGATTGTTGGGGACATCTGATACATTTAAAGCTATTAACAAATCTGTTTATTGTTGGTGACCAGGTTCCTAAAAATATTCTTCTAGTCTGGATATATTTTCCAAAACATCTTATTTCTATTGAACCAAATGGGGATAATGAAGTACTTGTTTCCTTTTATTTCATATATTTTTCATTACCATTTTTCTCCCCCTGAGGTTCATATTTCCTGATGCCTTTTACACTCCTGGACTCATCGCTGAGCCTGGTAGGCCACACTCTGGTTACATCCCATATAGACTACAGCAATGCGCTCTACGTGGGGCTGCCTTTGAAGACTGTCCGGATGGTCCAACGGACGGCAGTCAGATTACTAACAGGAGCAATGCTCAGGGAGGAAACAATGCTCAGGGAGCTGCGCCAGCTCCACTGGCTGCCGGTGTGCTACCGGGCACAATTCAAAGTACTGGCTTTAGCCTATAAACCAGACCTGGGCAATTGCCGGCCCTCCAGGTGTTTTGGACTTCAAATCCCAGAAATCCTAACAGCTGGTAAACTGGCTAGGATTTCTGGGATTTGAAGTCCAAAACACCTGGAGGGCCGGCAATTGCCCAGGTCTGGTATAAACGGTTCTGGCCTAACTTACCTGTCTGAACGCATCTCCCCTTATGAACCAGCTAGAACTTTAAGATTGTCTGGGGAACATTAATGGTTTTAAATGTTTTTATGCTGTTGTTGGCATTAAATTGTTGCTTTTGTTAACTGCCCTGAGTCGCTTGCAGACTGAGAGGGGCGATATAGAAATATAGTAAATAACAAATAGATAAATAAATAAATATGTAAGCATATTTACATTGATGAAGGTTAGAATAATGGTTTAATCAGTGTTGGACAGCTTTATCTTAAATTACAGTTTTTTGTAAATACTAGCCATCCCCTGCCATGTGTTGCTGTGACCCAGTCTGTGTATATGTGTTTTGTGTGTGTGTGTGTGTGTGTGTATGTGGTTTTGTGGATGCGCTGTAATGTGTGTGTGTTTTTTTAAGGCTCTCTAAGTCTCATCCACTGTGTTTTTAGTGTTTTTATGAGAGATGGTCACTCATTGGTCAGGTGTATTGTGTCCAAATTTGGTGTCAATTCATCCAGTGAACATTACATTTTTATTTATATAGAGTAGCCGTCATCTGCCATGCGTTGCTGTAGCCCAGTCAGTGTTTATGTGTGTTGTATGTGTATATGTGTGTGTATATATTTGTAGATATGTGTGTTTGCGTGTGTGTGTGTGTGTGTGTGTGTATATATATATATATATATATATATATATATATATATATATATGGTTTTATGCATGTGTTGTAATCTGTTTTTGGCTTTTTAAGTTTCTCCTGTTGTGTTTTTCAGTGTTTTCATGAGTGATGGTCACTTGTTGGCCTGTTAGGTGTATTGTGTCTAAATTTGGTGTCAATTCATCTAGTGGCTTTGGAGTTATGTTAATCCCACAAATGAACATCACTTTTATATTTATACAGATTTTTTTTACTATTTACTCTACTGATGTCTCAATTAATGTAATTTTGTTGGTATTTATATCTATTTTGAAACTTACCAGTAGCTACTGCATGTCTCACCCTCAGTTTATACTGGAGTCAACACATTTTCCCAGTTTTTTGTGGTACCTCGGTGCCTCGGCTTATATTCTATTATGTGCCTTGGCATATATTCAAAATTAGGTGCCTCGGCTTATATTCAAGTCGGCTTATACTCGAGTATATATAATATATAAATACTGGGACAAAAAGATAATTTGGGATTAAATCCTGAAATATAGGGCAGTGTAGCAAGGTCTGTAGACCAGGGATGCCCACACTTTTTCATCATGCGAACTGCTATATGAACAATCAAGTTGAAAAGATCACCTGTTGAGCATGTGAGTGTGTGCGCGCATGCACGCGTGCATGCTCCTACTGCAACCTTCCGTCCGCGCAGGGCTTCTTTCTTGCCTGCCCACGAACTCACCGCCGCGCGTACCCAGGAAGGGGATCCTCCTTGCCTGCGCGGGCTCTCTCTCTTAATGTCTTCGTTGCCTTCCTTCTTCTTGCTGCGTGCTTTCACGAAGCAGGAAGTCCCCATCCCGTCCTGCTTCTTGCGTGTACAGCAGGCCCCTCCCACGCACGCAGCAGGAGGGTATTTATAGGCGCACCCACCCACACTCCGGCCAGATATGGCTTCGGTGGCGGCTCGGAAGGCGCAGGGCTGGGAAGAGGGGCTGCCTGGCTGCTGCCTGGGCCGGGAAACTCAACCAAAAGAGGGACCCATGTGAGGCTGGAGCCTCCCCACGGCAGCCTCCCCCCTTCCCCCTCCCTCGAGGCTTCCTTACCTGGGCAGGAGAAGGAAGAGTGGAAGAGGTGCTTCCCCAAAGTGACAGATGCAGCGGGGGGCACCCTTCCTTCCTTCCTTCCGAGGGTGTCAGTCAGAAAGGACGCCCAAGTGAAGGGCTGGCAGGAAGGAGGACCCCTCCCACTGGTGGCAGTCCATGCCCATGGGAGGGGAGAGAGAGAGAGAGAGAGGGTGGCTCTTCCTAGCCGGCTCTGAAGAGCCACCCTCTCTCTCCCCCCCCCCCATGGGCCCTCGCCACCTTTCCTCGGGGGCGAAGGAGGGGCGAGGAGGGCGAGGCGGAGAGCAGCAGCAAGTGGAGCTCCATCCGCAGCCCCTCCTCCTCGGGTTCAGCCCAGGAACACGGCGGAGCCCTCCCTCCTCGCTCCCAACCAAGGAAAGAAAGCAGCCCCACACAGCTCGCTCGCCCAGGTCTCAGCTTGGAATGGGAGTCCCGAGGGCAGCAGCAGGGTTTGCGGTGGGGCTTGCTTGGCTTTGCCCCACTTTGCCATGCCACCTTCACCTCTTTCTCTCTCTCTCTCCCTCTCTCCTTCCAGCGCCTGCCTGCCTGCCAAAAGGATCCAAAAAGTTCTCCGGATTTCTTTCTTCTCTCGTTGGTTCTCTCTCTCTCACACACACACATTCCCTCCATCCCTCCCACAGCCTCGCATCCTATCCGTGTGCATGCCTTCGCCTTGCTCCCCCCAGCAGCAACAAATGGGCAGTCATGTCACTACACCATGCGTGGCAAGATGAGCGCCAGGGCCCGCCCACTAAAGCCTCATTTTGGCAAAAGACGCCCCGCAAAGGCAGCGGTGGGAGTGCACGTGCGCGCGCATGGCAGGAGCGTGCCATCCAGCTGGTGAGGCCGAAAGATCACCTGGAAGAGGGCCGAAGATCACCTAGGTGCTCCCGATCACCGTAATGAGCACCCCTGCTGTAGACACTCCTTAAGTAGACACAGTCTATGGAAGCTTACACTACTACCTTCATTCTCAGTTAATCTCTAAGGTACTGCTGATATTCCAGACTGTCAGGGCTATGCCTGTGAATTCCCATCCCCACTCACCAGCATTTAGAAATCAATGCTTGTCCCCAGTTTCATCCCATCACTCTGTTTTTCCTCTCACCGACACATCTGTCCGCCCTCTGGCTCACCTCTGTCCATTTCCCTCTTTCCCCCTCTCTTTCAGATGAGGCCATTCATGACCTCATTGTGGGAACGTGTCATCTTGCCAGGACAATCTCAGCTCCAATAATAAAGATCTTGAAGGAAGGAGCTGATCCTTCTCTTCTTTTTAACGCCCCTTCTATTTAAAGACTTGCTTTTTTTCTCATTGACCCTAAAAGTCAAGGATCAAACTGGTAGTAAAAGCAAATCCAGCCATAAAGTGTGATCATCAGTACCCCATCCATAACTGCATAGATATTTCAAAAAGAAGACATTGTCTTTAATCTCGCAACCTGAGATCCCCCTGAATTTAAGACAAAATGAGCATTCATTTTTAAAGACCCATAAAATTTAATGGGATTTATGCCAGGTAAAGATTTTTTAAAGAATGTTAATAGCAACAGGAGATTCCATTTCCTTTCAATTTTTTAAGCATTGGAAAGGGGATGTGGTATAATAATTAGACCCAATAAACACACTGGGTCACTAAATTGGATTAAACGTGTCTACAGGACTTGAAAACTTTACAATAAATCTCCTAACCTGAAATACCTCACTGAAAACTTGTTTTTGTATCCCTGAAGCTAATGTGTGACTATGGTCGCTTCCACAGAGCTGTATAAAATCCACATTGAACTCGATTATATGGCAATGGGTTAAAGTGCTGAGCTGCTAAGCTTGTTGACCAAAAAGTCGCAGGTTCGCTTCCGGGGAGCGGCGTGAGCTTCCGCTGTCACCCCCAGCTTCTGCCAACCTAGCAGTTCGAGAACATGCAAATTTGAGTAGATCAATAGGTACCACTCCGGCAGAAAGGTAATGGCACTCCATGCAGTCATGCTGGCCACATGACCTTGGAGGTGTGTACGGACAACGCCAGCTCTTCGGCTTAGAAATGAAGATGAGCACCAACCCCCAGAGTCAGGCACGACTGGACTTCATGTCAAGGGAAAACCTTTACCTTACCTTTACCTACTCAGATAACCCAGTTCAAAGCTGATGTTGTGGGTATTCTGGGTTATATGGCTCTGTGGAAGGGCATTTAGAGGCCTTGAGCCTAAATACAACACTTGGTATGAAGGGGGAATTCTTATTCTCTTCTGTGAACAGATGTTTCCTAGGATAGTTGTGGGATTCCCTGATGTATGCACAGATGACTTCCCGCTGGAAAATAACCTCACTGCATTATGGCTAGGAAATCAAGAAGATTTTTTTTTAAAAAAAAAATGTGCTAGAAGATCAGCGTATGAGCCAGTTTGAATGCTGACATCCTATTTCATGAGCTCACCCTCTTTTGACACCAAAATTGGCTATCTCAAGATAATAGACTCACGGGAAGAACACCCAGACTGATATACAGAAACAAGTCAGAGAAGCTGTGTGGTCCAGACTTGCCATTATTAGTAAATGGTATTGTGATTGAAAAAGGGAAAGCCTGGATTTAGATCCCTGCTGTGTCATGAAGCTCTTTTGGTGAGTGTCAAACTTGGCTTCCATTCACTTTTAAGACTCTGGGCAGAGGGTACGGCACAGCTTGAAGGAGTGTGAACAATGTTTTGTCATTTACTTATGCATTACAAGGCTTTCATTCTGCGCTTCCACTCTGACAAAAGGGCTCATCCAAATGGCTCAAAGAAAATACAGACACCACCATCTCTTATTCCTCTATTTGCCTAACTTCATAAAGATAATACTAATATATAATATTTATTTATTTATCGTGTCAGGAGCGAACCAAACAGTTGTATTACATTCAAACAAACAAAACAAAATGCAAAGTTTGCAAACTTGGTATTCTATTAAATGTCTTTTGACCAGCCACTGGTGTTGCTATAAGAAGGTCCTCCATTGTGCATGTAGCAGGGCTCAGATTGCATTGCAGTTATTTATTTATTTATTTATTTATTTGGTTTTGTATTCCGCTCCTCCCTGCAGGCTCGGGGCGGGTCTGTTAGAGGTCTGTGGTTTCCTCTTCTCCACACTCGCATGCCGAGGACTCTACTTTGTAGCCCCATTTCTTAATGTTGGCTCTGCATCTCGTGGTGCCAAAGCGCAGTCTGTTCAGCGCCTTCCAAGTTGCCCAGTCTTCTGTGTGCCCGAGAGGGAGTTTCTCATTTGGTATCAGCCATTGATTGAGATTCTGGGTTTTAGCCTGCCACTTTTGGACTCTTGCTTGCTGAGGTGCTCCAGCAAGTGTAGATCTTAGAAAACTATTTCTTGATCCACTTAAAATCCGGTTTCTGCCTCCTGCAGAATTCTGGGATTGGTATGTAGTTTAGTGTGTCTGTTAAAGGCTCCTCCCTAAACTACAAACCCCAGAATTCTGTAAGAGGCAGAAACCGGATTTTAAGTTGATATTTTCTCAAGTGTGATGAAGTACGCATCACACTAGAGCATGCCCGGATTACCCATAAGGCCACCCGAGGCCATTGCCTCGGGCGGCAGATTTTGGGGGGCGGCATTTCCGGGCCTGAAGAAAGGGGTGAGGGGAAGTCCCACTGCCCCTAGGGAGACTCACACATTCCCCCACCGCCGCCCCGCTTGCGCGGGCGGGCGCCACTCCTTCCTTTAGTGAAGGGAGGAGGGGCGCCAGTGCGAGCGCGGCGGCGGCAAAGGAAGCCACGTGAGTCTCCCTAGGGGCCGCGGGACTTCCGGCGGCTCCTTCTCCCCTCACGTCGGCAGCAGCTCCACTTCCCTTCAGTGAAGGGAGGAGGGGTGGACTAGCCCGGCGCGAGAGAAAAGGAGCCGGGAGAAGCCTCGCCGCTGCTGCGCCGCCCTTAGGGCGACGGACGTACCTTCCCCTGCCGCCTCCTCGCTTGCACGGGAGGCGGTGGGCCGGGGGAAGGCATGTCCGTCGCCCTAGGGGCGGCGCGGCAGCGGTGAGGCTTCTCCCGGCTCCTTTTCCTTCATGCCGGCTGAGCTCCTCCCCTCCTCCCTTCAGTGAAGGGAGGAGGGGCGGACTAGCCCGGTGCGAGAGAAAAGGAGCCGGGAGAAGCCTCGCCGCTGCCGCACTGCCCCTAGGGCGATGGACGTGCCTTCTCCCGCTGCCTCCTCGCTTGCACGGGAGGCAGCGGGGGAAGGCACATACGTCGCCCTAGGGACGGCACGGCGGCGTCGAGGCTTCTCCCAGCTCCTTTTCCCTCACGCCGGCTCCGCCCCCTGCAAGAGGCCACGTCCTCTCAAGCGGCCGTATCCCCGGCCCCCAGGGGGGGGTGGGATTTAGAGAGTGGCCTAGGGCGGCAGAAGCCCTTAATCCGGCCCTGCACTAGAGAGAGAAATATCCACTTAACTTGCAATAACATTTTTTAAAACATCAAAAACATAGAATACATTGCATTAAAATTAACAATAGCATCCAACTGAATCAGGTAATAAGCTGACAATGGAGAAGGCAATGGCAAAATGTTAAAAGACATTTGATCTAACTGAGTAAGCAAAAATATATAATCCTTAGCAACACACTTACAGAGCCACTTCACCTATCAAGTGTTTCTTCCTCCCAGTTAAGGCTGCATAAGAGAAATAGTGTGCAGTGGGTTGTCATAAGCTTCTGGAACATGGCCATACAGCCCAAAAAACTTACAACAACCTAATGATTCCAGGTATGAAAGTCTTCGCCAATATAATAGTGTGCAGTACTTGTAATGCTTGGGATGGTTATTTGATAGTTCATAAGGGGATTCTGATCGATATGGGTCTTGGTAACCCATTTTGGCTGCTGGTCAAGCAGATTCTCAGCCACTCCTATTCTAGGCTGGATCTACACTGTCATATAATGCAGTTTGAATGAATAGAAGGTAAATACAAACATTCCCCAAGTTACAAACATCAGACTTACAAATGAACAGGGGTGAGAAAACAAGAAGAGAAATCTACCCCTAGGAAGGGAAATTCACTCCTGAAAGAGTTATCATGGGGAAAAGGTGTCTCCACTGAATCTGTATCACCAATCTTTGTTTCCATAATAAGCCGCCTTTTTTTTCAAAATCCAATCATCACACGGACTGGAAGTGAGGTGAAACCTTCTGAACAGGGTTACAGACAGCAAAACAAACACAACAGGGGTATTAACCCTTTCCTATGCTATCCAAGGCCCTCCTGGTAGCACAGCAGGTTAAACCGCTGAGCAGCTGAACTTGCTGACCAGAAGGTTGGCGGTTCAAATCTGGGGAATGAGGTGAGCTCCTGCTATTAGGCCCAGCTTCTGCCAACCTAGCAGTTCACAAGCATGCAAATCTGAGTAGATAAATAGGTACCATTTCTGCGGGAAGGTAATGGCGCTCCATGCAGTCATGCTGGCCACATAACCTTGGAGGTGTCTATGGACAACACTGGCTCTTCAGCTTAGAAATAGAGATGAGCACCAACACTCAGAGTTAGACACAACTAGATTTAATGTCAAGGGGAAATCTTTACCTATGCTATCCCAAGCTCGTGTGTGTGTGTGTGTGGATGGCTAGAGTTACACTTTTAAAAGTACCTGTTCCAACTTACATACAAATTCAATTTAAGAATGTGATGTGTAGTACCGATATTGTGCTATGGCAGTAATGTAGTTTGTTGTATTTCCAGTTTGCTGTAAGCCGATCTGAGTCCCCTTCGGGGTTGAGAAGGGCAGCATATAAATATTGTGAAATAAAAATAAATAAATAAATAAAAGAACAAACCAACAGAACCTATCTTGTTTGTAACTTGGGGACTGCCTGTATATGCCTTTTGGAATTCCTTTTTGATTCAACACCAATGCAAAGCCGTGGCAATATTCTTAGAGCACCTACTACAAAGAGACCTGGACTGAATCATGGAAAGTCTTCACGGGTTTCCTACAGAGTTAATGTTTGAGGTGTGAATTGAAACATGAAAAGTCTTTCCAGTTTATCCACAAGTGGTTCTGAAAGGCATATTGAAAAAGATGGCAATGTACAATAAACTCTCTAGTATTCATAATATATTGGAAGCATGGTGGGGAGAGAAAATATGCATCCCCCCTCCCAAAAATGCCATGTATTTTATGCATATGCTAATATTTAACATAAAGTAAGTAATTGCCTGACTTGGAATGAAGAGAACGCTTTTGGAACTCGCAGCCAGCTGCTCTTTGACAGCAGGGACACAGAAACCCCCTTCCACACAAGAAGGTCAGAGAATGCTAATGTGACATTTAGCTACAAGGGTTGTTGACTGACATTTTGTTGAAAGAGGGTCTCAGGAAGAGGGCAATTTAATGATCCCATGGAAATGAACCCTGCAAGAGAGAGTCCAAAAAAGAAAAAAAAGAGAAAAATACACATTGCTTTTCCATTTCATTCAAGAGAATAATGTCCTTTGTTGGCTCCGGGTGGAGAGTTGAGACAGCCTCCATTCTGTGCACAGAATTACTTTAAAACTGTATTATGTGAGAACAAAATAGAGTCTCTTTCAAGCTCTCCGGCTTGTTTCTTCTGGGTATGAGGAGCTAAGCAATAAAGTGTACCAAAAAAACCCCCTTTGCTGTTCCCATAAAAACCACATTGAAAATGGATGCCACTTTTTTTCCCCCTTGACCCATTTTCTAGGCATAGAGCACCAGTCTTTATTTGTCATTTTATGTCAAAATGCCCCAGCCCAATGTAAGTAGAAAAGTAGGCAGGATTCATAGCAAGTTTCAAGGGGTGCTCTGTCTCGGACATATACTAGATTAATACATGAAAAAGCAATCTCTGAAAATTTGCTGTGGTCATTTTTATAACTATTTATTTTATTTATTTATTTATTTATTATTCGGGCTTCTATGCCGCCGACTCCCTGAGGCTCGTGGCGGCTTACAGGAGCGCAAGGGCACAGTAAAATACAGGCAATAAGTAGTTAAAAACAATTAAAAACAACAGCAGTACAGTAATTAATAACACAGTTAAAACAATGAACAGCACATCATCCTCAGAAGAACGAATAGATGGCGGGGCATGGGCAGGACTTACTCACCAAAGGCCTGCTTAAACAGGTATGTTTTACAGGCCCGTCTAAACGGGAGCAAGTCCTTCATAGCCCGAGTTCCGGCCGGGAGGACGTTCCACAGCGTAGGTGCTATGACAGAGAACGCCCTCCGGCGGGTAGCAATCAGCCTTGCGAGTTTAGCTGAAGGTATCTCCAGGAGATTGGAGTCCTCAGACCGAAGTGATCTCGGAGGGCAATATGGGGTGAGACGGTCCCTCAAATACGCAAATAACTAGTAATAACTAGAAACATGGATATTTTCTTGTACACAAATGTACCGTATTTACTCAATTCTAATCCTCACCTTTTTTGACTAAATTACCTCCCCAAAATTAGGGTGCACATTAAAGTCACATAATATATTAAATATTTTGGGGGGTTTCGGGGTTTTGAAAATTGAGGTACGCATTAGATTTGATGGTGCATTAGACATGAGTAAATACAAGTATGTTTCAGGAATGAGCAACTTACATGTTTCTTATAGTAATTTCCGACTGAAATTACTACAAGTTCTTACTTGTGCTGTCGCACGCTGGGCCTGGAGAATGGCTATTTCTTGGACGTGACTTCTTTATGCCCAACGGACCGAGTGCCTCAGCTGGAAAGGTCCCTTAGTTTTCCCCAATAATAAAGGTCCTTTGAGGCTTAAAATAAGTATAACAAAGTTCTTTATTTGGGCTTAACAAACTGGAAGGCTTCTTAACAAACTGGAAGGCTTCTTAACAAACTGGTGACTTTCTCAGTCTGCAGCAACAGGGCCGGCAAGCTGGGCAAAGCTGGTCTCTTTCGGGGGGAAACCTATGACCCTTCCCTTGGGCAATCTTTCTTTACCTTGCTGGCGTGAGGACCCTTCTTCCGACTCCAAGCTGCGTTATGGATAGCCAGGCGTCCCGTACCATGCAAGTTTTCCTTCGATTAGCCAGGTTGTGGGATTGCAGGTGATCCCTTCTTCACAAAGGATTGTGAAGCTGTTCCTTTACCCCAGCAAAGTGGGATCTGTTACAGCAGCAAAGCTGGATCTGTTACCCCAGCAAAGCTGTAAGATTTAAAGCCTTTTCCAAGTTGGAAAGAACAGGCAGCCTTAAATCACGTCCTATCCTGTAGAGTAGCTGTTAAGACTGAGCAAAAGCATCCTCTTTCCCTCCCAAATCCTAGGAATAGGGGCGGGTCT
The DNA here is from genome assembly GCA_030556195.1 of Anolis apletophallus. Classification (NCBI taxonomy): domain Eukaryota; kingdom Metazoa; phylum Chordata; class Lepidosauria; order Squamata; family Anolidae; genus Anolis; species Anolis apletophallus. The sequence goes on along the minus strand of JARBWK010000006.1, from coordinate 118,358,979 downwards.
GCTGCTCTAGATTGATTGGCAGCCCTCTGGGCCCGTGAATGCAAACCAAGAAAGTCACCTTTAACATGAAATGCAAGGGAATGCAAACTTGTAGTGCAACAAATGAAAAACAGAGCCCTGTTGGCACTGCTGTGCCAGAACATACTGTTGCATTGTGCGGGTTTGTAAATGTAAATAAACCTCTCTTCCCCCCTTTCTTCCCCCTCCTGCCAAACTCCTGCTGCTGCTGCTGCTTGCACCACCGCAAAGTGGTGATATATTAAAATTGTGCAATTCCTGATGAGTAACTTAATTTTAAAAATATCATTCAAGAATCATGCAAGACTAGTGGGAACACTTCAAAAACAGTTTACAGTCAGAGTCCCATGGAGCTCATTATATGACACTAAACAACTTCTGCTGGAACCCTGTGGGACTCCACCTGGAAACGGTTTTTGAACTGTTCCCACTAGTCTTGCATGATTCTTGAATGATATTTTTAAAATTAAGTTACTCATCAGGAACTGCACAATTTTAATATATCACCACTTTGCGGTTGCGGTCTTCATTCCTTCCTAAAATCCTTAGATTTCCACATTTTGACATAGCATGTTATTTTCATATACACATACATACATATATAGAATGAGAAATGGGTGGTGACTACATGCACCTTTGTGATAGTTTTGAGCCTCTTTGGGGGAGATAAAGTGGTGTAGTAATAGTAGTAGTAGTAGTAGTAGTAGTAATAACAGCCCAGAACACAAATGATTTTATTAGAAATAGTTAAAATACATTGCATGTGATGGGACTGAAAATATTATCTGTTTTCATTATAAATGCAACTGAATGAAAGACGATTCCCCCAGCTTTCTCCCCCTCATGAGATGAGGTCCTGAATGTCACAATCTCATTCACTGGCAGGAAGGAGCTGGAAATTAGAAGATACCTCCATTACTCAGTGCAGCTACTGGTTTTAAATTAGGAATCAATTTGTAATTGTAGTGGTACCCTGGCCGTAAATATGTACTATTAGCAAATGCATGGTGGTTATAGATCTGCAACTCCAGGTTAGGAATTTTGAACTGCAACACAGAATGCCAGCTGATGACATTTTATTTTATTTCATTTTTTTACATCCTGATGATGGCACATTTATTTCTATTAGTAAGAGACACGGGGTTATAAATGTGGTTGTAGAAATATTTCCATTATCTGTTTATTTTACTGCTATTTATTTCATTTTGTATTCTTTATTTTATTCCAATTTTTGTAAAGACCTAAAAACGTGCCTTTGATTAAACAGTTCACTAGATAGCTTTGCCCCGCCCCCAGCCATAACTCAATGTCTTTTGCCTGCCTACCCCTGAAACAAAGAGACTACACAACATTTTCTTGGGTACAAGTTGGGCAACTTTTATTTAAATGCTACCTATTTAACTTTCCTTAACTTAATTCAAGGGGTGTCAGGAATATGGTGTATCCAAGCCAGGTAGCCTCCCTACCTGGCTTAATATAAGTAATGTATGGACGAAACACCTGGATTGCCTGATTATCCAACCAGGGCAACCCTTTAAGGGAAATGAGTGAGAGGTCTATTCTCAAGATATTGAGATCAGCCTCTTCCCATTCCAGGGCCATTTAACTTTACCTCACCCATCAACTTGAACTTTAAGGTGAGTGTTTAACGTAATGGCCTTCACCCCTGAAGGGGGTGCCTAAGGCGCACACCAACTATGGGATTTCCCAAGCTATTTTCCACTAAGGCCTATTTATGAAATATCACCACTCCAAACAGTAAAAGGGTAGGCCAAAAAAAAACCCCACCCAAAATGTCGGGTGAAGGGGGGAAAAATTCCTACCCGGTTCCAACGGGCAACCAAAGTCAATACTGTTGATGGGCAGGAGTGGTGGGCCAACATCCATGTGCAGACTGAGCCTGGTGGCCACGCCCCCCTCTCTGGAAGGTTCTAGCAGAACCTTCCTTTCTTCGTGGGAGGGAGGCAATTTCCTCTCTTCCCCGTCGCACTGGGAGAAAAGGGTGGTGTGCGCACTTACCACTTTTCCCTGCCCTATAGATATAGTATTCTAATTCATATTGACCTTCTAGTCCTAACTTATCATCTGCCTCCTGCACTTTATCCATCAGCCCTGTCCTTGCAACTGATTTGCACCAGCCCCCCCCAGTATTTGATTAATATGTCAGGCTATTGGTTGTTTGTTTAATTGTTGTTTGTGTTGTATGTTATATTTTAAACTACATTGGCCGGGATTGTCCCCATGTAAGCCGCCCCGAGTCCCTTCAGGGAGGTGGTGGCAGGATACAAAAGTAAAATTATTATTATTATTTGCCCAGGAGTGCCAAATCCAGCGAAGACGGAGATCTTGTGGCTGGGCCGCCCGGGTGATGGGGATGTCCAGCTTCCAACCCTGGACGGTGTGGCGTTATGCCCATCGCCTTCAGTAATTGACCATGGAGACCCAGATCTCTATGGCCAGCAAGTCTGCTTTTTTCCATCTCAGACAGGCAAGGCGGCTGGCCCCCTATGTATCCTGGAACGACCTGGCCACAGTGAGCCAAGCCACGGTCATCTCGAGACTGGATTACTGCAACGCACTCTACGTTGGCCTTCCTCTGTCGGGGACCCGGAAGCTCAGGCTGGTGCAGAACACTGCCGCCCGACTCCTGTCTGGGACACCAGCTGGTTGTCACATAACACCTACCTTGCAGGATCTGCACTGGCTTCCAATTGAGCACCGGATCACCTTCAAAGTGTTGATTCTTACCTTTAAGGCCTTGCACGGCCTGGGGCCAGCGTATCTGCCTGTCCAATTCCGGGCTCAATTCAAAGTGCTGGTTTTGACCTTTAAAGCTCTATACGGTTCCGGCCCAGCTTACTTATCCGAACGCATCGGCCGCTACGTCCCACCCCGTAACCTAAGATCATCCGGGGAGGCCCTGCTCTCGCTTCCGCCGACTTCTCAAATGCGGTTGGTGGGGACGAGGACAGGGCCGCCTCGGCGGTGGCTCCCCGCCTGTGGAATGCGCTCCCTATGGAGGTACGGTCCATCTCATCCCTCCTGGCATTCAGGAAGAAGGTAAAATCCTGGCTTTGGGACCAGGCGTTTGCACACCAGCACTAAGCAGCATGTTAGCGGGGATTTTAATGGAATGGATGAAGAGGGCCAATGTTTTTATGGAGTGAATATTGTTTTAACTTGGAATGACTGTGTATGTTGTTGATGGAACTGTATTTTAATGTTGTTTTAATGTATTTTAATTGTTGTGGGGTTGTGGGGTTTTATACTGTATGATGTGGCATCGAATTGTGCCGTACTGTAAGCCGCTCTGAGTCCCCCCTCAGGGGTTGAGAAGAGCGGGGTAAAATCCTGAAATAAATAAATATCTGAGGGACCGTCTTTCCCCATATTGCCCTACGAGATCACTGTGGTCGGAAGGTACCAACCTTTTGGATGTTCCCTCAGAGAAGTCTGTTAAATTAACAGCAACCAGTAGGAGGGCATTTTCCGTAATTGCGCCCACACTGTGGAATGCCCTCCCCGCTGAAACGCGCGCCATCCAGGATCTGCTGCCCTTCAGGCAGGCTTGCAAGACCTACCTGTTCCAACAGGCCTTCGGCCTGTAGGTCTTGCTTTTGCACAGCCCGTCATGTTGTGTAAAGTCCTGTGCCTGTTATTTGTTCTTTCATATCAGGCTTTTAACTCTGTTTTGTTTTATATTGTGTTTTATTCTGCCGTGTTTTAATTGTTTTTATATGCTGTTTTATCCGGCGCTTGTTAGCCGCCCCGAGCCTCCCGGGAGTGGCGGCATAGAAGCCCAACAATAAATAAATAGATAAAAAATATGTATTAATTAATAATCTATTCTAACTTTCCAGATATTTTTGTCTTGGGGGGGGGGGGGGAATGATGGATGAGGAGGGCCAGAGCAGGACGATACCAGCTATAAACACTGGGGCTAATTTATTCAACAGGAAAAATCTTTGTAGGAAGGATTAGAAAAGAAAGGAGTGGAAGGAAATGAGAACCACCCTTGTCAAGTTTGGATGGAAAGCAGACCAGGCACCTATCTCAATAGAAGGAAAGCTGCCCTTTCAGTCTTTTAAAAAAATGTTATTTATCGTTTTGGTGCCCCTCAGCTATGGCCCAAAGAGGAAAGGAAAGAAATGACTGAGTGCCTTTCTCACATTGCTCCTAAATCTTCATTAAATGCTTGTGCATTTATGAGGGAGACAAAGAAAAGCAAGTCTTTGGGGTTCCCTTAAACTCAGGGCTGGTCAGGTGCAGGCACCTTTCAGCAGGTTACCGGAAATTAAGCCTGCCTGTTATAGCAAAACACAGCATTTTCACTTAGCTCACAAGTGACCGTGCTGAAGGAAAACGTTTAATCAAGGGCAAATCAGTCCCAAAATGAAGTGTGATGAAAATTGCTCAGCACCTTGATTGTTTCATCTAACACCACACTGTGACTCACCAAGGCAGGCTGCAGCTGAAAACCTAATAGTGACAGCTACACTTCCACCTTGTTAATGTTTAATCAGGTGTGAGAAGTGCCTGAACGGAAATTGAAATCTGTGCAAACTGGGGAGACATTCATCGAAACCAAACTCCCATAACTTCAGTCCTGTCCTTGCTTACGGGAATGTTCCCTAAAGAAGTACGCAGTTACTATATATACGCATGTGTAAGTCACTCTCACGTGTAATTAGCAGTTAGGTTTGGGGACCAAAATTGTGGCTTTTGGTGTGGCCCATGGAGAAGTTGAGGATTATTCTGTGGAAGAAGGAAAACACCAAGCCCATTTTGGAACCAGACATTTTCCAACTCAGGCATTCAAAGAGGCCTGTCACAACGCGGGTCCTGACTCCACCCCGTAATCACACACACACAGACAATGTCAATTAACTATTTATTAAGCACAAATTGCAAGCAGGTGAAAAGGTAGAATGTCCAAAAGGTAAAGATCAAATAGTTCAAGGTAAAAAGCAATCAATGTCCAAAGGTATTCAAAAAGCCAGGATCAAAAGCAGGGTCCATAAAAACAAAGCGAATCAATCAAGTAACTTAGTCCGTGGTAATTCAAGGCAATCCAAAGGTCATGGAACCAACAAGGTTTCAAGTTAGTTCTTGGCAAGGCAGGAAGACAGCAAACTGCTACGTCCTTCCAATTCCGACGTGGCCAGCAAACTGAGGAACTTTCCCACAAAGTGCCTACTTAATTCCCTCCTTTGTGGGACCAGCGCCTTTCCAGGCCTCGCTTCCAATCTCTCCGTGTAGCCTCAATACTCCCCCTTTGATCGAATCTCTGCTCAGGAATGGCACCATCTGCGCCGTTATCTTCCTGGGAAACTGGCTCGGCCTCGGCTTCCATGTCCTCCTCAACATCTGGCATAAACACCCGTTCCTGCGAACCGAAACCTCCTGGTCTTTCATATTCCGTATCTGATCCGGAATCAGGAGAGCCTTCGTCATCAGAATAGGCCTCCGGCCAGGTGTCATCCCATTGCAGGCTGTCTGTAGGTGATGCGGATCCATCATCCCCGGGATCACCTTCAGCTGGATCCAAAGCAATTGGAACCCCTGGGGCCGCACCCTGCCCTCCTGGCTGAGGTGGGGGCAGATTGGCCTCCTGCCCCCCCCCCCCCGGCTGAGATGAGGGCTGAGTTGCTACAAGGCCAGAGCTGGCATTCTGGTGGAGAGAATAGCGGTTCTTCCAGGATGGACTAAGCTCTTGCCTTCACTCTACTCAAGAGAAGGGCATGGTTTCTTTTTAAGAGTTAAGTACACTACTTACATTGATTGATGGAAAAGTTTACCCACAAAGGGGGGGGGGATGTCAATTTTTGATTACAGTGTTTAGATTTATACATGAGTATATACTTGGGATGTGCGACTTTGCAAAACCCTGTGCCAATTTCAGTCCAATTTTTGGTTGTCCGCCCCCCCCCCCCCCAAATTCTGTTTCTAGGAAATTCCCAAAATTGGGAGGGGGTTTCTCTTTTCTTTCCAGTAAGATTTGGCCCATTGGCGCCAATGGGGAAAGTTTATTTATTTATGTATTTACATCATTTATATTCCGCCGTTCTCACCCTGCAGGGGACTCAGGGCAGATCACAATGCACATATACAGGCAAACATTCAATGCCATAGACATACAACATATATAGAAAGACAACGAGCTACACAATTGGTCGAGAGCTCACCCCAACTTGGGCAGGTCTCGAGCGCACGACCTTCTGGTCAGTAGAGATCTTATGCAGCTGATATCCAGCCAGCTGCGCCACATTTAGAGGTTTGTTTCTTCATCATTTTTAGGCCTATCGGCATGAAACCTACCTCACTTGTAGGCCACATTTATGAGTTTCAGAATGTTTTGCCAACTCACTGATTTCTGGGAATTTTTTAAAGTTTTTACCATACCATTTTTTTATTTAAAAAATCACAAGAGTGGGTTCTGGGAATTGAAGTCCCAAGCTCAACCCAAGGGGAGGAGAATGGGCAGTCAACCAGGCCTCTGATTGGCTGAGAAAGAAAGTGTGAAACACACACAAAGAGAAACCTTAACTCTATTTGTACACAGCACTGCACAAAGGGAGGGAGCACTGCACTGCACAAAGTGCTGCTGGAAAAGCAAGTTCCCATTTGCTTCAAGTGGGCACTGGGTGGGTGGGGTGGGGGCTTTGCAAAGGGATGGAGGAGGCTGCCGTGCAAAAAGGAAGAGAAGGAGCTGAAGCTTGCCTGATTTGCAAGGGTGCCCTACCCACACGCTGCTTCCACCTCAGGTAGAGGGCCACTCAGCCCTTTTAGCTCCCATTAGCCAAAAAGATCCAGCTGCTATGATCTGTATCAGCTTAGGCTTCTGCTGTCCCCTGCCAGGCTCATTTCCGAGGATTCTGCAACCGAATCCCCTGAATCCAGGACACCAAAATGTCATATACAGTATATACAGTAATTTGATTAAAGCCAGAAATGTCCATTTCCTTCTGAGACCATGACCTTCATTCAGCCTTCCAATCAGATTGATTTTGTTTTCGGTATACCAGTTCATGTTTTATTTTCTTTCTTTTTTTGTCAGGACAAATGATGCTTTCAGGTACTAGAGAAAGTGAACTGAGAAATATGTTAGTGAGTGGAATGGGGAGCTTCTATACTATTATTATGCTAACCATCATTTTATATTTTGATGGCTCGGAAATATGAACTGCAGGGGCTGGAGAATCAAGAGGAACCATTGAGTAAAGAAACTGAGCATTGAAGGTTTAGCTCTCTTTCACTTTATACAGTCATTACACTTTGTTACTACATAATGCCATGGCTGCACTCTATGGCAGTGTTTCCCAACCAGTGTGCCGTGAGCAATCATCAGGTGTGCCGTGGGACATTGGAACCTCCAATACCCTTACTTATTAAAGGACTGCCGCTACGTCAAAGTACAAAATGCACAATTAATCATACATTATGTCAGCGCCGCTTGGTCCGTTTGTTGACCTAACGGACCAAGCCCCGCGCGCCATCAGATAAGAGCAACATCTGGCGGGCTTTGAACTGGAACTGGCGGGCTTTGATATGGAACCGCCCTTTGATGTGCCAGGCACCTTCCTGAACGTTGATATGCGGAGAGCCGGATGGTCATCCCTGAGGAAGGAGGGGCCCAGCAGGGGGGCGGGCCGGGGAGGGCTTTTGAAGAGACTCTTGCACGGGAAAACTTTAGTCTATCTTTGCTTGCCCTGGATTATTGACCAGGCCGGAGGAGCTGCCGTGGGTATTCCCAGACGCCCGACCCCGGGAGCGGGGCGCGAGCCAAGCATCGGAGCGTCCAGGTCGACCATCGGGAAGGGTGACTTTCTGGAACAGCGGAGACGACTTCATCCCACCCAGGGGTGCCTCCACGTTCAACCTGGGCCAGGCCGACCAGAGCCAAGAGATGGCGGGAAGCCGGAGGGAGCTGAAGGTAAAGTTCGACGGGGACCCCCGCCAGCTTTCCTACTTTGTCACTAATGTGCAGAACTTTATGTTGGACTATGGGGATTCGTTCCCCTCGGAAGGGGCCAAGGTGCGGGCTGTGGGGGCCAACCTGAAGGTGGCCGCGGCGGACTGGTTGGTGCAGATGACCGATGTCCAGGCCCCACAGCTGAGACGACTAGACGCTTTTTAGAGGCCTTGCAGACTCGCTTCCGAGACCCCCTAGCAGGCAAGAAGGCTAAGACCCAGCTAAAGAGGATCTACCAGGGCCAGAGGTCTGTCTCCGAATATGCCCTAAGCTTCAAGGCGCTGGCGGGGAAGATCCGGGACTGGTCCGCAGTCACAAAGCTGGAATGCTTCAAGGCGGGCCTGAGGTCAGACATCCTTGAGTGGGCGATGCACCCAGGAAACCCCGAGACCCTAGAAGACTGGATAGTCGCGGCGGGGAGAGTGGAGTGCGATATGGAACAGATGCCGCATCGTCACCGGGACGGCGGAAGAGCACGTGGCTCAGGCCCGACGGGGAGACCGGGACCAGCCCGGAGAGCGTCGCCAAGGGCCCGGTCAAGCAGCCGGGAAGGGGCCAAGGGAAAGAGAGGAGCTTGCTTCTCGTGCGGCCGAGAGGGCCATCTGGCCGCGGACTGCCGCCGGAAGAACCTCCCGCCGGAGCCAGAGAAGCCACCGGAGGCCAAACTGACCCCGCAGGCCAAGACTCCGGTCCGAGGCAAGCCTGCGAGAGGCGGACGAGTTGGAGCTGGAGATGGAGGGAAGCGACCCTGAATGGCTGGTGGGAAACGACAACGATCTGCTGTAGACGCCCAGCGGCAGGTCCGACCCCAACAGGGCGGTGAGTCTGATCCCCTTGGCTGTGACACTTATAGATTCGATATCAAACTGTGGAACTCAGAGTGGCCCCTACCCATAGAGACAATAGCCATGCTAGATAGTGGGTGCACCCGGTGCCTGATGTCCCCCCAACTGGCCAAGCAATTGAGGATAAAGCCCCAAGCCTTGATAGAGCAGATCCTCTTCTCCCAACTGGATGGGTCCCCAGCCAACGGGAAGCCGGCCACCCACAAGACGGGAGAGATGAGACTCCAGATTGGGACCCACCAGGAGACCCTGAAATTTGTGATCTCTGCCATGGCGCATCAACCCGTGATCCTGGGGGCCCCCTGGCTACGCGCCCAAAACCCGCAGATTGACTGGGAGACGGGGATGGTGAAGTTCCAAGACGGAGAGGCACGGGTGAGAGTAGATGACCCTAGCGGAGACGGGACCCCAAGCCAAGAGGGAGCCGGAGTGGGGCCAGCAGAGAGCCAACCTGGTAACATCCCGCGAGAATACAAAGACTTGGAGGAGGTCTTTAGCGAGCGGGAAAGTGACCAGCTACCCCCCCACCGGAAGTCGGACTGTGCGATTGAAATCGAAAAGGGCGCCAAGCTGCCGAGCCCGAAGCTATACACCCTGTCCGAGCCGGAGAGAAAGGCACTACGAGAGTTCATTGACAAAAACATGGACAGAGGGTTTATTGAAAAGTCTATGAGCCCGTTGGCAGCGCCGGTCCTGTTTCGCCCCAAGGCGGATGGCTCACTGCGGCTGTGTGTGGACTACCGTGGGCTCAACGCGATCAGCGCATCGAGCCCCTACCCCTTACCCCTGATGTTGGAGATACTGGCCCAGCTGGGGAGAGCTCGCTTCTTCACCAAGCTGGACATCCGGGAGGCGTTTTACCGGATACGGGTGAGAGACGAAGACTGCTGGAAGACGGCATTCAACTGCCACTTGGGCCAGTACCAGTTCCGGGTCACGCCGTTCGGACTAAAAGGCGCGCCGAAAATATTCCAGCAATTCATCAACGAGATCTTTAGAGACTTGCTATACAAGGGAGTTCTGGTCTACCTGGATGACATGTTGATCTACTCGACGTCTGAAGCAGAACACGTCGAATTGACCCGGGAAGTCCTTCGCCGGCTTCGAGAGAACCAACTCTTTGTCAAGCTTTCCAAGTGTGAGTTTCACAGACAGGAACTGGACTACCTGGGGTATCGTATCTCCACGCGAGGCCTGGCCATGGACCCTAGTAAAGTAAGAGATGTGCTCGCGTGCGAGGCGCCCCGAACCCGGCGACAGCTACAGGGCTTCCTGGGATTCGCCAATTTCTACCGGCAGTTCATCCAGAACTTCGCAGAGATAGCGCTCCCCCTGACTGAACTGTTAAAAACTAAGGGCCTGGGGGAGACGAAGAAGGCAAAGTCCCCAAGCGCCAAGCTAAAGTGGACACCGCAGTGCCAAGAGGCCTTCGACAGCCTAAAGCAGAGCTTCACCAGCCAGCCACTGCTGATGCACCCCCAAGCCGACCGCCCGTTCACGGTGCAGTGCAACGCCTCCGAGGCGGCCTACGGAGCGGTCCTCCTGCAGCGGGATGAGGGGGGCACCCTTCGGCTGTGCGCCTACCTCTCCAAGAAGTTTTTGGAGACAGAAAAACGCTGGCACGTGTGGGAAAAGGAGTCGTTCGCGGTCCGGGCCGCGCTGAGCCACTGGAGACATTTCCTGGAGGGCACCACTTCGCCCTTTGAAGTATGGACGGACCACAAAAACCTGCAAGCGCTGCAGTCCCCGCAACGGCTCAACGCTAAACAGCTGAGATGGGCGCAGTTCTTCAGCCGGTTCAACTTCGAGCTGAAGTATCTACCCAGGGCGAAGAATGCGCTCGCCGACACCCTGTCCCGGATGCCTGAGGCCGACTACTCGGCGCCGGAGGAAGTGGGCACAGTGTTCACCAAACGCCAACTAGGCCTGGTGGCCCGCACTTGAGCAGCTGCCAAGCCGCCGCAACCAGCGGTCCCCGGGTCCCCGGAACTCTTGGCCGACCTGGCGGCCGCTTATGGAGACGATGCCTGGCTTAAAGACCACCAAGGTGACCTCACGCAGGCTGGAGGAATCTGGTACTACAAGGACAAGTTGTACGTCCCGCAGGCCCAGAGGGGCCCGATCCTGAGCCAGGCTCACGACTCCAAGCTGTCGGGCCATTTCAGCCTCACCAAGACCCTAAAGCTTCTAGCGCGGCAGTTCTGGTGGCCGGCGATGCGAAAAGACACCAATGACTATATTGCCGAATGCGACGTCTGCGCAAAGAACAAGCCGAAGACGGGCCGACCCACGGGGTTATTGCAACCAGTAGCCGATCCAGCTGAGCCCTGGAGCGAAATCGCCATGGACTTTGTGGTCGATCTCCCACCCAGTGGGGGGTACACTACCATCTGGACGGTGGTGGACCTCTTCTCCAAGCAGGCCCACTTTGTCCCTCTGCAACGGCTCCCCACGGCCCCCGAGTTAGGCCGCCTGTTCATGCACCACGTCTTCCGCCTCCACGGCTGCCCGCGCCGCGTTGTGAGCGACCGTGGGCCACAGTTCACGTCAAAGTTTTGGAAGGCATTCCTGGCAGGACTGGGGTCTCGACGAGCCCTGAGCACCGCTTTTCACCCGGAGACGGACAGAGCGACGGAGAGGGTCCAGCGAACCCTGCAACAGTACCTCAGGTGCTACTCCACCTATCAGCAAGACAACTGGGCTGAACTGCTAGACGCCGCAGAGTACTGCTACAACAACTCGAACATTCAGCGACGGGGCCTCCCCTTCCGGGTCGTCTCCGGGCGAGATTTTCCCCCCTTCCCGGCTGCGGACCCGGTGACTGACTCGGCCACGCCGCCGACCGACTGGGGTGCCAAAGTCGCCACCGCTTGGCCGCAGATCCAGGTCGCCCTCCGCCAGACCGAGACTCCTACAAGCTGTACGCGGACAAGAAGAGGGGGCCCCAGCCTACATACGCTGTTGGGGACCGCGTGTTCCTGTCCACCAAGCATCTCAATTCTACACAGCAGTCTCGCAAGTTTGCTAACAAATTCGTGGGACCCCTCCGGGTGGTAGAGGTTATTAACCCCGTGGCGGTTAAGCTGGACCTCCCGCACACCTAGCGCAAGATCCACCCTGTCTTCCATGTGAGCCTGCTCAAGAAAGCGGTGACCGTGGTCCATGTCCGGAGACGCTCCGGTGCCGATCATGGTGGGGCCCCACACCCACTTTGAGATTCGGGAGGTTTTGGACTCGCGGCGCCACGAGGGCCGCCTCAGTTACTTAGTGAAATGGACTGCCAAAGACTTACAACCTGAGTGGGTGCTAGCCCAGCACGTGAAAGCCCCAAGACTGCTGAAAGCCTTTCATGCTGCCTTCCCTGCCAAGCCGGGACCCTGATTTTCTCCCTCCCCTTTGTTCTTCTCTCCCTTGCAGGTGCCCGCTGTTGACCTAACGGACCAAGCCCCGTGCGCCATCAGATAAGAGCAACATCTGGCGGGCTTTGAACTGGAACTGGCGGGCTTTGATATGGAACCGCCCTTTGATGTGCCAGGCACCTTTCCTGAACTTTGATATGTGGAGAGCCGGATGGTCATCCCTGAGGAAGGAGGGGCCCAGCAGGGGGGCGGGCCGGGGAGGGCTTTTGAAGAGACTCTTGCACGGGAAAACTTTAGTCTATCTTTGCTTGCCCTGGATTAAGGACCTATTAAACTACTTATCCTTCAGCATCGTTGGAGTGAGCGTGGTTCATTAGACCCCCCTTGCCGGAGCTGACACATAATCATACGCAAAAAACACATTCAAGGTACCCAATCCTGCTGGAGAAAATCAAAAGTCTTACATAATGTAGTTCAGCATGGTCGCCACAGAGAGCGGAGGAGTTGCAAACCAGGAAGTAGCGACTTCACGGAGCGCTCCTCTACGGAAAACTTGCGATATTTGATGAAATCACGAAAGTAGGTGCAAAAAATAAAGTGTATCCTCACGATGTTATCCAATGTCAGTTCCGGGATCCGCACAATAACAGTCAGTTCACGGACAGTTTAAAGAAGCAGCACCATAATCATAGCGACAAGGTAGAAAATCACATAGATAATCACATATATTCTAACTGCCAGAAGCAGAAGATAGATGTGGTGATGGAATCGAAAGCTAGCATGGGCAAACTTGGACCTTCCAGGTGTTTTGGACTCAAACTCCCATCATTCCTAGCAGCCTCAGGCCCTTTTCCTCCCCCTCTCCCCTCAGCCGCTTAAGCAGGAAAGGGCCTCGGGCTATTAGGAATGGTGGGAGTTGAAGTCCAAAGCACCCAGAGGGCCAAAGTTTTCCCATGACTGACAGCTTTTGAGCAAGACCTTCGTGTGTGTCTTTCTGCCATTCCTGCCAGGATATCTATGTTTCGTTCATGGAAACAGGCCCAGGTTTCACACTGAGTGTATAAATACATTTAAAAACATATTAACTATATGTATTACTGTGTTAGAGTGTCATTTTGGTTGGTGGTGTGTCCCAGGATTTTGTAAATGTAAAAAATGCGCCGAGGCTCAAAAAAGATTGAAAAACACTGCTCTATGGAATCCTGAACTTTATTGTTTCATTAGAATTCTCCGCCACAGAGATCTAGTGTGTCACTAAATTAAAACTCCAAAGATTGAAATTAGATGAAGTATCAAAATACAGTATTATAAATGTTGGTTGAAATGTTGGTTATATTCTCTAGCCTGGGTCCCTGACAAACTAAAACAATGAAAAAAAAAGGGGGATAATTAAATGTATTTAAATGTGTGTTCTCTCACACAAAGCTGGTATACAGTGGATAAAACCTAGAAGACCACAGCCTTTGTTTGCCCACAATTAACTTGTAGAAACTCATTAGCTAGTTAGAAAGCCACAAAGCCAGAGTCCCAATTGTTTAGGGAGGTGAAATTGCCAAAACAACATCCTCAAGCCAGACTGAGAATTAGTCAAGGAAAGTTCAATGGTGGCTGCAGTAACCTAAAAATAAACTAGAATATTTAAAGAAAAGCAAAGAAGATTTGAGATTGATGAGAGAGAGAAACAGAAAAAGTAAGAACTGAGAGAGATGACAACAGTGTAGGGCTTTGCTAAAGACAAATAGCTCTTAATAATATCAACATGGATGGAATTTGTGAGGTGTTCATTCCCTGAACGTGCCTTAGTTTATCCTCACCAAGTTTATCTTAGTGAAGATAAACTAGAAGTTGGACTGTGTTGAGTATTAATAGTTACCTATTTCCATGCCATATGTCTTCTCTGTGGCTCTCTTATGACAATGATGCAAAAAGCGGATGCGTGCAAAAAGGCGAACTACATTCCATTAACGTTAGCATAAGGATGGAAAAGAAATTGGAATTAATTAGTTATATATATACGCACACACACACACACACACACACAGTATATATATATATATATATATATATATATATATATATATATATATATATAAAAATTCTCTGAAATATTTGATCTCCACAAGACGGAGATCTTGTGGCCTGGCTGACCTGGGCTGGATGAGTGCCGGTTGCCTACCCTGGATGGCGAGCAACTTAACCCGTCATCTCTTGTAAAGAGTTTGGGTGTCCAATTGGACCCTTTGCTACCCATGGAGACAAATCGTCGTTTTTCCATCTACGACAGGCTAGGCAACTGGCACCCTACCTGTCCAGGGACGACCTGGCCACGGTGATCCAAGCGATGGTCATCTCGAGGCTGGACTACTGTAACGCCCTCTATGTTGGCCTTCTCTTGTCGACAATCCGGAAACTCAAGCTAGTGCAGAATGCCGCCACTCGCTTGCTGGTGGGAGCACCAGCGAGGGAGCATATCACCCCCATCATGCGGCAACAGCACTGGCTCCCTATTGAGTACCGGATTGCCTTCAAGGTGCTGGTTCTAGCCTTTAAGGCCGTACACGGTCTAGGGCCTGTGTACCTGAGGGACCGCCTTACCCCGTACGTTCCCCCGAGATCGCTACGCTCGGAAGAGCAGAACCTGTTGGTCATTCTATCAATCCGCTCCTGCCATTTGTCCTCTACGAGACAGCGAGCCTTCTCTGCCGCTGCTCCTGTGCTTTGGAACTCGCTTCCAGACCACACTCAGGTGATCGCAGAGCTCGTCCCTTTTCGTAGGGCATGTAAGACCGCTCTTTTTAGGCTGGCGTTTAGCTAAATCTGAATGTAACTGGCATGCTTACGCCTGAGTTTAAGAATTGTTATATTCGTTGTTTTACTACTGTGATGCTCTGTGTGTTTTATTGTATGTTTTTATTGTATGTTTTTATTGTATGTTTTATTGTATGCTGTGATCCGCCCCGAGCCTGCAGGGAGGAGCGGAATATAAAATTGAATAAATAAATGAATAAATAAATAAATAAATAAAATAATAATAGTGTCCTTTGAGTAAAACATTACCAAAGCAGTTTACATGCAGTATTCAAGAAAATACTTTTTGAAAGTACTGTCCATAAAGATATAATAATTTTAGAAGTTTTTTTTAAAAAAAATACACCAGATAAGCCACTACCAGCCAAATAAATTCTTAAATAAGCTAATCCAAATCCTATCTTTGATGTCTTCCTTTATAAATAGATCAACAAACAAACTAACTTCACCCAATAAATTATTCCACCATCCTGTAGATCTGGCAGGGATGGTGTCCTCTGGCCTTATCAGCCAACATTTTTATGAATAGTTGTTAGCTGGGGCTCAAATACAAGATGCTTGTGAATGAGTGAGTTTACACTGACTGGTGACTCTGCATCCAGCCTGGAACAGAAATACTCTCAAGGTGGCCACACACACCCTGCCAGATCCACTGCAGTACTGATTTGCCATCTACACTGTCAAACCAGGTTGAGAGTGCATCAGCCTCATTGGACTGTCATGTCACCTTCTTGTGTCTTTGTTACTATTCCCAGCCACACAAAGAGTCACATCCAAGTTCTGGGCATTGCAGGTGCCCTGTTCTGACATCAGAAGAACACCTATTGATCAGAAAAAAAGAGGCAGCACACAGGTACCTCTATTGATGGCCAGGAGCTTGCACCAAGCTCTGTGGCCAGCAGGGAGCAGCAACTGTGTTGATGGGTGCAGGGATGGATGGTGGCAATGTTCAATCTAGGCAGGGTACTGGTTCAAATTGAACCAGATCCAACTCCTCACACTTCCACAAACCATGGGATCCTCTGGAGTTTCAAGCAAACTTTGGAGCATCGTCCAACTTTGCCTGAAAAAGGGCAACACTAAGGATAACCTGAGATACTAGGAACCCCCAGTGGCGCAATGGATTAAACCTCCGTGCCAGCAGTACTGAAGACCAACAGGTCGCAGGTTCGAATCTGGGGCGAGTATGGATGAGCTCCCTCTGTCAGCTCCAGCTCCCCATGCAGGGACATGAGAGAAGCCTCCCATAAGGATGGTAAAACATCAAAACATCCCCGCATCCCCTGGACAATGTCCTTGCATATGGGCAATTTTTTCACACCAGAAACCACTTGCTGTTTCTAAAGTGGCGCCTGACATTAAAAAACCCCAAACAAACAAAAAACCCTGAGATACTCATTGAAGTACAGGAAAATTGTGAGGATAGCCAATAGTCAATTCAAGGTAAGGGTGATGTTCATGCCCATGTAGATTTGCCCAACACCAGAGTTTGACCTCACAGCATTTGTTAGGCTTAACCATGCTGTTGCTTGGCCAAGAGTAGATATGGTTTTCCTCATGGTGTATTCAGTTGTATCCCAAGACTAACTTGGCATCTTTGTGAACTATTCAGGTGACTACTGGATAATAACAATTAGTTAAAAATTATAGGCTAGGAATTAGTATTTTTTCTGACTAGTTTGTAGAAACTAGTATGTTTGCCTATTATTAATCCCAAGGTCTTAATGCAGTAACACATGGAATATAACTTTCAATGTGTAAAGAGCTGTAAATGAGTAACGTATGCTACAGTACAAAACTATTTCATATGTATCTGGGGAATGCAGTTAAACTGAAATAACTTTAAACCTAATGAATTAACCAAAGAGATTGTGCATGTGCTTAAATAACTGCTATTGGAAACCATGTTCTTAATATTGGTTGAGCTGTGCCTTATATTTGCCTTTGGATCAAATAACACAAGATTTTGAACAGTGAATACCTGGTTTATAGTCATATTTTTAAATCTTAGGTTCCGTGTATCCTTGGAAATGCATTTCTCATTCCTGTTCTTCATTTGATTTATTTTCAGACAAGCTGAAACACAGCGATTGTGTGCCGTACTTGGCCAACAGGTTCAGCAGTGTGGATTTTTTATTTGACTTTGCCATTCTTCATATAAAGCAATCACACTGTTTTTGTTGATGGTGTTTCTTTTCTTTTAAATCAATTTACTCTGTTAATGCTGACATATCACATCTGGATTTTTAAGACAATAATCAAATATTGGAGATTTAACAGCATCCCTTATAATGAACGGATTTGTATCTGTGGGGCACCTGAAACTGAGGATATAGCACACATTATTTGATTGTAAATTGTATCAGAAGGTGGGAGATTTCTACCTTGGTCCATATATCAAACAGACAATGTATTTTATGTGTGGCTAAGACCCAAAATCACATATAAAACAACTCTGTATTTAAGCAAAAGAATACATCTGAGAACCACATATGTAGGGCTTTGGGGTCAACTGATGGGGTCAAAGCTTTCCGAGACAAACCAGGAAAGGGATCTTGGGGTCTTGGTGGACAGCTCAATGAAGATGTCAACCCAGTGCGCAGCAGCAGTGAAAAAAGCAAATTCTATGCTTGGCATGATCAGGAAGGGAATCGAAAATAGGTCAGCAAATGTTGTATTACCTCTCTATGGTAAGGCCACATTTGGAGTACTGTGTACAATTCTGGTCTCCGCACCTTAAGAAGGATATAACGGAACTGGAAAAGGTACAGAAAAGGGCAACAAGAATGATCCAAGGGATGGAGCGGCTCCCTTATGAAATCAGGTTGCAACGCCTTGGTCTTTTCAGCCTTGAAAGACGGCGTTTAAGAGGTGACTTGATCGAAGTGTATAAAATCATGCATGGGATAGAAAAGGTGAATAAAGAAAAATTATTTTCTTTGTCACAAAACACTAGGACTAGAGGGCACTCCTGAAGCTCCAAGGTAGGAAAATTAGGACTAATAAAGGAAATATTTCTTCACCCAGAGGGTCATTGGGTTATGGAACTCACTTCCAGAAGAGGTTGTGACAGCTGTCAGCCTGAACAACTTCAAGGCAGGATTAGACAGATTCATGGATACCAAGTGTATCGGTAGTTACTGAAAAGGACATTCAAGTGCCACCTCGGAGTTGGTTGAGGTAGGCACGATTTCCCTGGGTACTGGTTGTGGGGGGTCAGGAGCAGGTTAGGGTTTTGCCCTCCCTTCTGCTCGAGATCCCCGTGTACAACTGGTGGGCCACTGTGTGATACAGAATGCTGGACTAGATGGGCTGAGGTCCGATTCAGCATGGCTCTTCTTATGTTCTTATGTTCTTAGGGCTGACCGGGGTAAATTGTAGGGGTGATAAGGAAATATGATGTATATACTCAGTTTTATCAGTTTTATCATACCTTATCATATATATTTACTAAATTGTTATAAGTGTCTTATTTTAACTTACTACATAGAGTGCAATCAGTCTTATCAAGCTTTGTTGTTTTGTTTGTGATATGGCCTAGGGGCTAATCAATAATAATAATAATAATACTTTATTTATACCCGCCACCATCTCCCCAAAGGGACTCGGGGTGGCTTACATGAGGCCAAGCCCAATGGCACATAATAAAACAACAACACAGCAGCAATAACAAAACAATACAATCAATATAACTTAAACATAAGCAATAATAGACAAATAAAAACCATTATGGCCGGGCCATAATGCAAACAGAGGTAGAATGTATGTAACCGGAAGGTTAAAAGATAATGTGGGGCAGACAGCCCAACAGCTTCTGAGGACCTTTGCAAGGAATTGATCAGAGCAGGGCATTATTCACTTTATTCAGGGAAGGCACATTGGAATAGCCACGTGCCAGTGTGGGGGCTTGTCTAATATCCTTGGGGAGTGAGTTCCAGATTCGAGGGGGGGGGCACCACAGAGAAGGCCCTCTTCCTCATTCCCACTAATCGCGCCTGCGACGGGGGCGGGAGCGAGAGTAGGGCTTCTCCAGATGATCGGAGAGATTGCCTGGGTTCATAGACAGAAATGCGGTCATGCAGGTACTACTACAACATCTGAATTTGGACCAAGAAAAGCACTGATCAGATACCTTGTTTTAAATGACTCATCAAATGCTGTATTGCTGACTTTTGGATTTGTCCCTCTCCTCCAAACTAAGCAAAGGACGCCATAAATGCAGCCAAATGAGAAGATGAGAAGATTTAACAAAGAGTCCAGTATGTCACATGACACCCCAGGAGGAAATGAAAAGGGAATGTTTCTTTCTTCAAAGATCAGAGCTGCAAGAGAGACACCCTGGAATCCAGATGTTCCATCTCCCCTTTCCCCCCATTTTCTGGGATGTTAATTATTCCACAACTCTTTCCCCAGTGCAGGAGAAAAGGTACCTCCAGACAAGCGGCTGTAAAAAAATAATAATCTCTGGAGATGGAATGGGGGAGAGAAAGCAGAGGGGGGAGGAGAATAAATAGTACGATACCAAAGAGCTTTGCCAATGCATGGATCTCTTTCTTGTCTTTTCTGCCAATTTGCATTTCATAACATGATGAGTTGCAGAAGGCCGTGAACCAGCATTCTGCCATGTTACCTCATTCCCTTGCGAGAGGCTGAATGCAAAAGTCAGTACAGTGAATTCCAGGAGTGTGCCACAGGTCAGAACCTGCAATTGTTCTATGGCAGTTCTGCCAGGTGAGACATTTTCCTTGTCCCAGTTCCAAGCCATATTAAGTTTTTAGTATATAAAACATGATAAGATTGTCAGATCTTCGTGTTTGCATACACTTTGCTTCAGTGCCAAGCAAAATGTATGAAACACGGGCTCTTTATTTCTTTTAAAAAATGTTTTCATTATTCCCTGTGACAACATGGGGGAACAATGTTAAGTGGCTAAAGAATTACTGTATGTGCCAAGCTGAAAGGATGGAATAACATCTTGTTTTCATCAACTTGGCTGTAGACCCTGGGGTTAGTGCCTTTGCTTCAGAAACTGGGATAAGATGACAAACGAAAAAAAGAGGGATAGTAACTTTTTCAGAACTCATTTCTCTGTGCAATCACTCTAGGCATATTAAGTTTGCAACAATATTTCATCTATCCACAACCTTTAAGCCAGTTGTTCTCGACCTGTGGGTCCCCAGATGTTTTGGCCTTCAACTCCCAGAAATCCTAACAGCTGGTAAACTGGCTGGGAATTCTGGGAGCTGTAGGCCAAAACACCTGGGGACTCACAGGTTGAGAACCACTGAGTTAGGCTTTCCTACTCATTCAGTTCCAATATTCAGCCCTCATTTCTCTTATTTCGGGGTCGATGTTGGACAGAGTTAAATTCCATAATAAAAATTCCATGTGTAAACTATTAAATGAATGATTTTACCACATTTCTAAGCCCTGGTAACATGAAAGTGCACACAGTTCAAATAGTAATCAGATTCCTTTCTAGTGAAACCTTTTTTTTCCCCAAAGCAATGAACATTACTTTTTAAGACTCATTCAGAATCACCTATCGGTCCTCCAGCACAGTTCTACAGTATGCTTTGGCTGGAAGTCTGAAACATCATTCACTTCAGTTAAGAAAACTAAGGTTCCAAATTACAGACAGTCCCCAAGTTATGATCAAGATCGGTTCTGTAGGTACATTCCTAAGTTGAATTTGTATGTAAGTGTCTAAGTCAGAACAGGTACATTTTCTAAGTGTAAGTCACAAGAACGCCAAACACAAAAGATGCTTTTCAAAAACCAATGATTCTATATTGTAGGAGTATTAATTTTCAGTCATAATATCAACACGGTAGCAGTGGAAACAAAATCAAGGTAATTGCAAACTTGCATCTCAAAAGTATAATCTTCACAAGGAGTCAAGGTCTCTGGGTTGTCCAAATCAAAAAAATTCCAATAATATATCAATAATGTATAGTTCATATGGTGGTCAACCCAGATTGGTCAACGGTCTAGCCGTTTCCGCCCTCATGGCGTCGGGACCTTCAGACCAATGCTCCACAAATTAAGTTTCCAATGTGATCCCGAATATGTCTATAAAAGTAAAACAATCCATCATATATCTATACATAACATTCATGTCTCATAATATAATTTCCAACGTTCAAGGGGAACTAACAGAAGTATAGGCTGTAAATACATACCAAATATATATCCACAATTATTTTGGTAAATACCATCAACAATCTTGCCGGATAGGGAATGAAACTAAAAGGCACTCATTATATGCTATAGTCAACTGTATGCTAAACACAGGTAATTTACAGCAAGACTTCGCCAATAGTTAAACGATNATTAAGGCCTGATTGCCTCATGCTGGGTTTCATTGTAGATTGTGGTGCCAGATTGACGATCGACAAAGCCTCACGTTGCAGGAGCTTGGTCTTAATGTCAGTGAATGGAGTCGGTTTGATCCTTTCCAAAACTAATACTTTAAAGTCCTCACAGTGGTGTTTCTCTTTGAAATGACAGTATAGTATTGAACTTTCATTTTTTGTGCGGAAGCGTGAGCGGTGTTCCGAAATTCTTGTCCGTGTTCCCTTCCCGTTTCACCTATATAGAGTCTATTGCAGCCACATTTTAAACAATATATTAAATTCTTACTGGCACAGGTTGCCCATGTGCGTAACTTTATGGTAACCCCGTTGTGTGGGCTAGCAATCGAATCTTGTGTGTCTATGTGTTTGCAAATAGAGCATCTCCCGCATCTGTTTGTATGGTTGGGAACGGCTAGCTCCGGAGTGGGTTTAGGACGGTGATCCGCATGAATCAACATTTGTTTTATGTTCCTTGTTTTTTTGAAAGCAACAACAGGGGGTCTCTCTAATCCTGGGATCGAGTCTATTAGAGGCCAAAAGTTTTTTACGATTTTGGTAATTTCTTGCATGAGGCAATCAGGCCTTAATGATCGTTTAACTATTGGCGAAGTCTTGCTGTAAATTACCTGTGTTTAGCATACAGTTGACTATAGCATATAATGAGTGCCTTTTAGTTTCATTCCCTATCCGGCAAGATTGTTGATGGTATTTACCAAAATAATTGTGGATATATATTTGGTATGTATTTACAGCCTATACTTCTGTTAGTTCCCTTTGAACGTTGGAAATTATATTATGAGACATGAATGTTATGTATAGATATATGATGGATTGTTTTACTTTTATAGACATATTCCGGATCACATTGGAAACTTAATTTGTGGAGCATTGGTCTGAAGGTCCCGACGAAGCCATGAGGGCGGAAACGGCTAGACCGTTGACCAATCTGGGTTGACCACCATATGAACTATACATTATTGATATATTATTGGAATTTTTTTGATTTGGACAACCCAGAGACCTTGACTCCTTGTGAAGATTATACTTTTGAGATGCAAGTTTGCAATTACCTTGATTTTGTTTCCACTGCTACCGTGTTGATATTATGACTGAAAATTAATACACCTACAATATAGAATCATTGGTTTTTGAAAAGCATCTTTTGTGTTTGGCGTTCTTGTGACTTTTACTTTTGGATTACTCCGAGAACTAACGCACTTTACTTTGACATTTTCTAAGTGTAACTCCATATATACCATGCCACGAGAAGATCCAACCAGTCCATACTTCAGGAAATAAAGCCCGACTGCGCATTGGAGGGAAGGATATTAGAGGCAAAGGTGAAGTAGTTTGGCCACATAATGAGAAGACAGGAAAGCTTAGAGAAAAACAGTTATGCTGGGGGAAATGGAAGGAAAAGGAAGAGGAGCCGACCAAGGGCAAGATGGATGGATAGTATCCTTGAAATGACTGGCTTGACTCTGAAGGAGCTGGGAGTGGCCACGGCCGACAGGGAGCTCTGGCGTGGGCTGGCCCATGAAGTCACAAAGAGTCGGAAGCGACTGAAAAAATAAACAACAACAATTCCATACACACACATACTTTGGATGGCATAGGGGAGGATTAACACACCAGTCGTGTTTGTTTTGCTGTCTGTGCCCCTGTCCAAAAGATTTCACCTCACTTTCTGTCCCTGTGATGATTGGATTTAGAAAAATTTGGCTTGTTGTAGAAACAAGGATTGGTGATAAAGCTTCAATAGAAACACCTTTCCCCATGACAACTCCTTCAGAGGTTAATTTTCCTTCTGAGGGATATATTTACCCCTATTCTTAACTATGAGTCCTTTGTAAGTCAGATGTTTGTAACTCAGGGACTTCCTGCATATACAAAAATTGTATTACACTAAGGGTCCTGGAGTGGATTCCTTATGTAATATGCAGGTCTACTCTATGCAACAAAAGCTTAAAATCAAATATTGAAGGGATAGTGACATACCGTGTTTCCCCGATAGTAAGACACCCCCGATTGTAAGACGTATCGGGGGTGTCAGGGGGGTCGGCTAATGTAAGCCGTACCCTGAAAGTCCATGGGCGAAGGGGGGAAAGAAGGAGCAAGAGGCGGGCAAGAGGCGGCGTCGCGTCAGAGGCCAGGCTCTGCGGCGCCGCCCCGCTCTTTTTCTTTCCTCCCTTCCTTCATTCACTCGAATGGACGAAGGAAGGGAGGGCGAAAGAAGGAGCAAGAGGCGGGGCGAGCGGCGTCGCGTCAGAGGCCAGGCAAGAGGCGTGCCGCGCAAGAGGCATGCCGCGGTCGGCCCGTGTGGCCGGCTGTGCAGCGGCGGCGGCCGGCGCGGCACCGCCCCTTACAGGTACCGTCGCCCCTCACAGGTACCGTCACCCTACTGGGTGAAGAATTCTTTGGGGTATGTCCAATATAAGACGTACCCCCAAAAGTAAGACGTAGTGGGGCTTTTGAGGGTAAAAAGAAAGTAAGACATCGTCTTACTTTCGAGGAAACATGGTACAGACTTTGCAGTTCGCTTATTGCAGATTCACTAATTTGCGGAATTCAAAAATATTAATTTAAAATATATATCATGGTATTTTTGCTGTTTTGTAGGGTTTTGCCACCGCCGCTCTCCAAAGCGCTTTCCCTCCCCAGTCCTTCCTCCCTCCCTCAAGCCTTGAAGGGCCTTTACCTCCTTCCTTTCCTTCACTTTATTTTAAGTTTATAAAGACTTTAAAAAGTGTATTACTACTAAAATAATGTATAAATATTAAAATAAATAGAGCATCCCTACATTGCGGTTTTTCACTTATTGTGGGAGGTCCTGGAACCTAACCCCAGCAATAAGTGAGGGAACACTGTATTCTGTTTTTGCTTGAGAACTTTCCAAGGTTGATGGAGATATACAGATGCAAGTTGAGTCAGTGTTGGCTCCCAACTTAGGTAGCAGAAACTGAAAACACGATGGTGCAGTCAACAGAACAGAACCACAGCTGTGGAAGGAAAGCAAACATACTGCAGGCTCAATAACGCTGAGGAGTGGAAGGCACTAAGCAGCCACCCCTGTCTTCCTGACTCAGGAAAGAAAACAGTATTGAAGCTCTCAGGTCATAGACAGAGAAGAAAATAATGGTGCAGGACAACACAAACTGGACTTCAGGCACTGGAATTTAAGCAACTGGCTGGGAAGGGGAACAAATCACTTTGAAAAGGAAATTGATGATTGAAAGCCGGAAAATCAGTCCCTGTAAATCTTGTCTGAGGGCATGTCTGCACAGGAAGCTTCTGGTTCTTTGCCCTACCTTGAAACTACAGAAAATGGTGCCTCAGAAACAAAGGGAGAGAGTATATGAGGTCTTACTATGTTCATATATAATATTGCTACCCATCTCAAACCTTTGACCTGTCATGAAGTATAAAACCTAAATGAACTGGTTCAAGGACCTCTGTTCACTGTGGATTCAGTCACTATATCATAATCCTAATATAAACTATAAATACTCATAACTTGACAGTTTATTTAACTATGTAAAAATACCCCCCAAGGTGGTCAACATTTCCATTTGGCCATGAAAACTCACTGAGTGATTATAGGTGAAACACAATCTCCGAGCCTCAGAGGACAGCAAAGACAAAACCCTTCCAAACAAGTATTGCCAAGAAAACTATATGACAGGATTGTTTTAGGATTGCCATATACTGGAAATGACTTGAAGTCACACAAGAGCAAATGCTTCCCTTATCCCCTCTATATATGGGTTGGACTGACAAAGGAAAATTCTAGCACTCTTTTCTTAGTATGATAGCTGTAGGATACTCCTGGACCATTTATTCTAAGGCCAGATGTCTACCCTTTTGGTTTGGGTAGTGGTCTAGCCAACTAGCAAGAGAGCAGTAATTTCAAAGTATAAAAAGAAAAAGGGATGCAAGAAAAACAACTTATGGCAACTAACAATAGCAACAGCAATAATAATAATAACTATTCAGGATTCTGGAAAGGTTCAGAGAATCACAAAAAGAGATGCCCTACCAGGAGATATAGGGAGGCAGTCATCTCAGGCAATGTCTCTGGAAGGATTAAAAAGAAAATCTTGGAAAGTATTGAGATTTACTGATTCTTTTCATAGTCTTTGAACCTGTATATTCATGGCTTTTTATCCATTCTCCTTCATAAAATAGCTCTGGTTTCTTCACTTCCTTTCTCTTTTCTACACTTCACATGTCACGGCACTTCATACAATTTAGAAACACATGTTTACCTATTTCCAGAGATTTTTTAAAAAGTAGGAGTTATACTAAAATGCCTTAGCAATACAGGTTGAGCGTCCAGAATTCCGAAATCAGAAAAATTCCAAAAGTTAGAGATAGTGACACCTTTGTTTTCTGATGGTTCAGTGTAAACAAATTTTATTTCACGCACAAAAAAGATTAAAATATTGTATGAAATTACTGTCAGGCTATGTGTATGTTGTTTATGAAACATACATGAATTTTGTGTTTAGGCTTACCATCTCCAAGATACCTGATTGTGTACACATATGCTCCAAAATCGGAAAAAATCTGAAATCCAGAGTACTTCTGCTTCCAATAATTTTGGATGAGGGATGCTCAACCTGTAATACCATTAGTTAAGCATTAGAACCTCACTCTCTTTTTTACTGCTAACATTCTTTGCTTGATCTCTGTTGAATCTGCTTCCTGAAAACCATAGCTCTATTTACTTGGTACTGTAGCCATCATCTTTACTAGCTCCCAGAACCACAAACAGGTACAGGTACATTTTATTTATGAATGCACCATTTTAAACTGAGCAAGAATAACAAATCCTTAGTAATTTCAGGAGCTCCCAATACACACTCCAGGATAAGGAAAAAAACCATAATGTGAATCCTCAAAATAAAATTAGCTTGTACAAACCCAAAACTAGGGTTTTCAATTACTTTTTGTCATCTGGAGGTATATACAGGAACAGCAGTGATTTAGTGCAGAAGAGAGAAACATATATCCTGATTCCTGTTCAGCCGATCTACTTCGTTTGGAGAAGTGAAGGATAAAGATTCTGTTGTACATGTCAGTAAATCCCAACTTTTGGTCCTCCAGATGTTTGGGACTTCAACTCCTAGAAGCTCCCACCAGCTTGGCCAACTTTCAAGGATTCTGGGAACCAAAGTGCAAAACACCTGGAGGACCAAAGATGGGAAACTGCTAGTATACGGGTTTCACATGAACATGGAATAGGAAAGGAGGATCTATTCTTGTCCTTTGACTCAAGCAACAAAAATATCATCTGCTGGACAATCACAAATGAATAATATCTGGAAAATGCCAGTGCAGAAACTACATCTGCTGTCTCCTAGGGTGATTAGAAGAAATGGTTTTGTGTCTGTCTTCTGAGGAAGTTTGGTTTATCTCAAAATGCAGACAGAGGCAGTTCAGGTAAGACAGTTCCTTCCTGTAGATATACATTAATTTTTCCTCTATTTCCTATTATTCTGCTCAATAATTCCCCTTTCCCTTCCTCCTAAGAAGTAACGAGACACCTGATGCTGAAAGTTACCAAACCAAATGAGTTCATTATTTTTCCACCCTGCACAGGACTATGATGTTAAATGCAATTGGAAATAAATGGTGACAAGCGCCAGAATGAGTGAAAAATAAATCCCACTGCATTCTACAGCACTGCAGACTTTGCATATAAATCTCATTTATTCGCACAATTCCAAAAGCCAACTTCTTCAGAAGAGTTTTTTTTTAAACCAAAATAAATAGGCAAACACAGAACAGTAACCTCACAAGTGCCAATGATTTCGTCTGGACTACTTGAGTAGCACAAAGAACT
The DNA here is from genome assembly GCA_030556195.1 of Anolis apletophallus. Taxonomy (NCBI): domain Eukaryota; kingdom Metazoa; phylum Chordata; class Lepidosauria; order Squamata; family Anolidae; genus Anolis; species Anolis apletophallus. The sequence goes on along the minus strand of JARBWK010000006.1, from coordinate 118,331,776 downwards.
TCTATCAGAAACATCCATCTCTTTCCTCATTAGTAATCACTACCTGTGGGAAAGCTCAGGCAAACATAAAAGGAGCTAACTCTGAGCCCCTCATTCTTAGCGCTTTTTTCTCTCAGGAGGATTAAGTATTAACTTCCCATGTAAAACAGAAGTCAAACAGAGCAGAATGATACAAGCTTCTTATTTTTCATAAACCCACACCATCAAAAGCAACAAAATAATGTTGATCCTGTTGCACAGAAAAAGCCAATGAAGAAATATATAAGTGGTCCACGCTCTGGTTACATCCCATATAGACTACTGCAATGCTCTCTACGCGGGGTTGCCTCTGAAGACTGCCTGGAAACTGCAATTAGTCCAACGCTCTGCAACCAGGTTATTAACGGGAGCGGGGTATAGGGAGCGCACTCCTTTGCGCCAGCTCCACTGGCTGCCAATTAACTTCCGAGCACAAGTGCTGGTGTTAACCTACAAAACCTATACAGTTCTGGCCCAGTTTATCTGTCCGAATGTATTCTCCCCTATGGACCATCTAGGTTGTTAAGATCATCTGAAGGGGCCCTGCTCTCGGTCTCTCCATATTCACAATCGCGTCTGGTGGGGGTGAGAGACAGGGCCTTTTCCGCGGTAGCTCCTCGGCTATGGAACTCTCTCCTGATTGAGATCAGATCTGCCCCCTCCCTCCTGACCTTCAGGAAGCTAGTGAAATCCTGGCTATGGAACAAAGCATTCCCAGAATAATGGCCAAGAACTCCAAGAGACTGAAGTTCTTGACCACATATGCAGACTGAGCTGGACATGATTTTATCCTGGCGATTTGGCTTATATCAGGGCTGCCCAACTGCCGGCCCGGGGGCCATATATGGCCCCCAGCCCCTTCCCTATGGCCCCCTAAGCTTTTTAATAAAAATAAAAATAAAAAATAAATTAAATCAAAATATTTTTTAAAATTACCCACTTCCGGGTTTCAGAGCAAGTATTGCGAGACTACGGAAGCCACACGCGTTGAGAGCGAAATCCCGTGTGGCTTCCGTAGTCTCACGATACTCCTGTTGCTGAAATCTCGGCTACTTAATCCCTGCAGCCCACGCAGACGTGATTTGTACCTTCCCGGCTGCTGCCTCGCTCGGTCGTCGCCTCTGCTCGTGGTCCGGCTGCTCCTGGATCCCATGCGTTTGGGAAGGTAGGCTAACCTTTATGTTATTATTATGTAATTGTGTATTTGAATGCTCCCTGCATTTAATGTTAGTAAAATATTATATTTAATTGTATGGATGGCCCATTTAATGTTAGTAAAATATTATATTTTTGAATGCCCCCTGCTTTTAATGCTATTAAAATATTATATTAAATTGTATGCATGCCCCTTTTGAATGCCCCCCTGCATTTAATGTTAGTAAAATATTATATTTAATTGTATGGATGGCCCTTTTGAATGCCCACCCTGCATTTAATGTTAGTAAAATATTACTGTATATTTATTTTATAATTAATAATTCAACTAGGAATTGTATAAATTGTTTTGGAGCCTGCATTTAATGGGAGGGGTGGGTAAAATATTACTGGGGTGGAGCCGGGAGAGGGGTGGGGCGGGGGCGGAGCCGGGGCGGGGGTGGAGCCGGGGGTGGGGCAGACCCTACGGCCCCCAGGTCACCAGTGACCGGAATTCAGGCCCCTGGGCCAGTAGAAGTTGGACAGCCCTGGCTTATATGTTTTTAACCTGTATGTATTTTAATCTGTTGTTTGCTGTATGTTGTTTTAGATTTTATTATGAGCATTGAATATTTGCTGTTAGCCAGTCTGAGTCCCTCTACGGAGGTGGAGAAGATCAGGATAGAAAAGTTTTAAATAAATAAATAAAGGGTTTTTTTTTGTTATTCACCTGCCCAACTTACCGCGAATGGCCATTTGCGACATGGGTGACATGGAGACCTGGACCATCCACTTATAGTAGTTAGCGCAACTCTTTGCACCACAATGCTTTGCTCAGGAAGGGGGGGGATTGGTGTAAACCACTGGCTAATAAGATTGAATCTCAGAGTTCAATCTTGTTGGTGGACCAGAGTGAGGACACAGTTTTCACTCCAGTTGGATGGAGCATATATAAGGCACCTCCTGGGAGCTCTTTCTAGCAGACTCCTTCCTTGCATCAGCCCTCTCTCCTAGCGTCTGCTTAGTCTGTTGATGCATATTATTCTTATTCCTTTTTCTATCTAGTCACAACTAGAGATTGGAAGGACTGGGGGAATGACTTTTCCACTTTTTTTCCAAAGCCATTTTTCTGGGGGGAAAGTGGAGAAAAAGTGTGTAGAAAAAAAATCCTAGACATCTTTCTCTAAGGTCTCCATTTTATATAGTTTTCCTTGGCCAAGTAAACCCTATGAAATACGCAGGTTTGCCTTAAGTTAACAGATGACTTGAAGGCATCTACACACACATGCTGGTTTCAATCTCCTTCCTCCCTGAGTCTTTAAAAGAGGAATGGGCAATGTGGTGCTCCAGATGTTGCTGGCCTATATTTCCACGAGGCGGAGCCAGTACAGTCAATGGTGTAGACTAGGAACACCTGGTGGGCCACCAATTCTCCACACCCGCTCCTGAAGTTAAATCTCTGAATTGGACATGAATGGAAATGCAATCACACAGATATAATTGCTTATCCAGAAAGCTGAATGTGTTTGATTTGCAACTGTTCTATAATAGGCCTAACATTCATTGTGAAACTAAGCAGTCTATTACAATTCTGAAAGTGTTTAGAGTCAGTTTTGATGGGTGAGAAGAAAATTGTTTTGTTGCCTTATTTGGTTTGAAAGTTCAAAGGAGCTGATAGGTTTCGATCCAGATTTATACTTATAGCAGACTCATTATAATCAATAAAACTGAGATCAAGGTCCATCTATTTAAATGAGTCTGTAGTGAACATAAACCTGGTAATTTATATTTAACTGAAATTAATATATCTTGAATTAGACATGACAGGCTTTGGTCCAACTGATTTCATCATATTTACTATAACTAAATACCCTAAGATGGAATATCCATCAGGGCGCTTCATGTCTCAGTCATTTGTGGTTTGGCTATTATGCAGCTACAGCATTGCCCATGTGTATTGTTCTATATTAGCATTCCACATGAGGCTACGGAGTGCTGCAATGGCATATGTCTGCATGTAGTTTGTTCCACTGTGATAACGGCCTTTTGAATAGAGGTCATTGTTGATTGTGGTACTCAAAACTCTCAAAGTTACATCTAGCACAAGGGAGAAATACTTCCCAAATATTATATATATCATTTAGAACAGTGGTTCCCAACCTTTGATCATCTAGGTCTCTGATGGTGAACCTATGACATACATGTCAGCACTGACACGTATAGCCAGTTTTGATGACACGCAAGCATACAGAGAAGTATGGGGCCGCAAGCCGAGAAGGACGTTTCATCCTCAGCTCCTGCACTGCCAGGTGCAGTAGCTGAGTATGAAACATTTGCTGTAGTATAGCATAGTAGACACTCTGTGCCAGAGGTCTGTAGGCCAAAACAACAGAACTCTGGCACAGAGCGCCTAGTTCTAGGACTTCCGGTTAGGCAGTTATGGGATCTTTGACCTCACTTCCGGCCAACAGAGAAGGAAGCAGCGGAATGTCACAGGGAATGGATCTCTGGCAGCCCTGCGATTTCCATTACCAGCAACCACATAGCCACAGCAACCATCATCCAATCTACCGTTCTGGGGTGTTGTGGATTTCTAATTGACTATCATTACTGCAATAAGTGAGGAGGAGGCTGGGGGAGGTGAGTGCTTCTGCTACGGGTGCCACTTCCCGCCAAAATTATGAGTTTTTTCTCATTGTGACACCCCTTCCAGGTTATGCTCTGTTTTTTGGCAAATTTTGACACACCAAGCTCAAAAGGTTGCCCATCACTGATCTAGGTGTTTCGGACTTCAACTCTCAGAAGCCCCAGACAAGCCAAAAGGTTGGGAACCACTGAGCTTGATGAACGGGTTGTTGTCTTCTTCTGCTAAAACTATGGGGCACGAAAATCCAATTAGCTGGGTTTTTTCCCCTTTAGTAAGAAGGGAGAGTAGATTCGAAATAGTGATGCTATAAAAGCACTGTTTACTCACAGAAGGTGAGAATACTCTGCCATCCACGGCAGGAGTTCTCAAAGGCTTTAGAGTTAATTTGGAAGGTTAGCGGTGTAATTGTCGAAAGGAACATACACGTCCAAAACACCTCATCAGGGATGTTTGATGAGCTGTTCATTGACAACACTGGGGGCATATAAGGGCCCTTGGCAGGAATAGGGCCGAGTCTGTACAATCCCCAGGTTTAATTAAGGAGATGGAGGGTTGGATTCTTTCAGCCAAATCTTGTGTAATTCCATCTGCTCTGAACTCAACAGGACAGGAAGCTCTTGACAGGGCACTTGGGGCCTACATCTGGAAACAGCATGTTTCAAAGCTTTTATAAAACCTCCACTGGGGGTGTAGGGGAGGGGAGGGAACAGGGGAAAAATAACAAGGAAGAAGGGATAAAGAGTAATGGAAGGATCTGCTAAGGAAAGCAACTTTCCAAACAAGGGACATTTCTTTTGAAAGAGGTATTTCTGGGGTGCATAATTGATAGTGCTGGGTAAAATGTTTATCTAGGGAACGACAAAATCAGAGCGAGAGCCCGGTTCTTGTTTCTGCAGTAGTTCTGAAAAGATTCATGCTTCCAGGGCTGGCTTTTATCATGTTTGGGAACAAGCCAATTCTTTGTTCATTACTACACAGTCTGTTAAAAAAAATGCAAGCAAGCTTTTTGAGTCATTAAAGGTTGGCTGGGTCCCATAGGAGTTTTGTGAGCTATGATCGCCATACTTATTTCAGGACCTGTGGAATATTTTGCACTTAGTGTACAATTAAGTCACCCCAAGCCTAGAAACGCGGTGTTTGATTTTCACATATCTGTGTTTTCTACATCTATTAGATTCAACGCTGCCTTGTTCGATTGCTGGAATTTTGGTTGATGAATCAGTAAAGACATTTTGATCCATGTTCATTTATGAGTCTAATTGACACCAACTTGGAGCTCTTTTGGCTTCAATGCTTCTCTATAAGAGAAGATGATTCAAAGTTTTAAAATAAAATGTTTCCTTCTAAAAAAAACTTCCTTGCCTGCTGCAATCTGCACATAGTTATCTTCAAGTAGTAGTCTAGTAGATCTAGTATTCACAGGGTCAAAGCTCTGGGACTTTTGGTTCCTTCTTTGTTTAGCTGCAATCTCAGCAGATGGAGAAATGTGCTATTATGAGCTATTACTGTTGTAATTCAAAGTATCATATATACTCATGCATAGGTCAACTCCATGTTGAGGGCATTTGACTGCCCATCCCCGAAATAACACACACAATGTCTTTGGGTTAACTTTTTTGGGCAACTTTATTTAATGTTACCTATTTAATTTTTATGCCTTAACCTAAACCAGGGGTGCTCACACTTTTTCAGCATGGGAGCTACTGATTAAAAAACCAAGTCCCAAAGATCACCTACCCAGAAATGTAAAATGTATAACTATTTTCTTACTTATTTATTTATATTTATTATTCGTTTTTATGTACCGCTCCTTCCAGCAGGCTCGGGGCAGTTTACATAAAATGAAGTTATAAAACATCAACATTTCAATTTAATAACAACAATATAAAACAGAGCATAAAATACATCCAACCACCCCATTTCTCCCACACTGCCATATTACCACACATATTATCAGCCAGAAAGTAAGAACAGAGGCTTTTGAACTGCAAGGCCATTTAATACTCAGCAAGGTAAACAAAGGGGCATGCAAAAATACATCCAGCCACCCCATTTCTCCCACATTTCCATATTCCCCAACATATATTTCTCAAGGAACAAAGCCAGCAGAGAGGCTTTGGAGCTAAAAGGCCATTTAAACATTAAAAATAAACAAAGAGACATGCCACAGAACAATCAAGCACCCACCCCAAAGTAAAAAGACCGACCTTTGAGATGCGGTAAGGAAATGACCCCAAAGCGTCCTTCTCCACCTCCGTCATTGCTCCTATTTCCACGCCGCCAGTATGCGTGCTGCCTCCAAGAGCTCACGAGAGGCAGAATGGGCTTCTGCGCATCTTGTGAGGCCAGCCATGCATCGCGTCATCCAGGCCCGCCCCCTTTGGTCTCCTACAACTCTGAGTGGCTGGAGGAGGATGGAGGGAGGAGGAGGAATCCAAAAGAGGGGGCCCATTCTGCCTCTTGGACTCTGCATCTTTTGGAGGCGGCGCGCGAGCAGGGAGGAGCAACGGCGGAGGACTTCTTTGCAGCGTGCAGGGGCGCGTGAAGAGGACAAACTGCAAAAAACCTGGTCAGGGGCCTGAAGATCACCAGGATGAGGCCCAAAGATCACCCTGGTGATCCCGATCACCATTCTGAGCACCCCTGACCTAAACTAACATGTGTCTTGAACTTGGTGAACAGAGCCAAGGAGGTATCCCAGCCGGGTATACCCCTCGGCTAACTGGGGGGAAAACCTAGGTTCCCTGGTAACCTAACCCGGGCAACCGCTAAGGGAAATGTGAGAGAAGTCTTTCTCAAACATGTCGAGACCAGACTCTCCCATTTCTGGGCCATCCAATTTCGCCTCTCCGATTAACTTACTTTCAGGTGACTGTTTTAGCAAATGACCCACACCCCTAAAAAGGTGGGTGCCTTGTGTGAACACAAACTTTTGCATTTCCCTGGCTATTTTTCCACTAAGGCCTATTTATAATAAAACCCACCATACTATCTAGCCCCTAAACAGTATAGGGTAGGCAAAAAACTCTCCCAGAACATTGGAGGGGGGATTCCTACCCGGAACCGAAAGGCAACCATAATTATACTGTTAATGGGCGGGTGTGGTGGGTCGATGTGCAGGTCCTCAATGAGGACCTAGAGGCTTGTCAGCCATTAAGCTGGCCACGCCCCCTCTTCTGGATGGTTCCATTAGGAACTTTCCATTCTCTGCTTTGGGGGGAGGCAAATTGCTCTCTCCCCCCAGCGTTGCTAGGGGTAGAAAGTCCCGTTATGGAGCCAAAATTATGAAATTTGATGTGATTCATAGATAAGTTGAGAATCATTCCACAGAAATGGCCCAGTGGCAGAGAGGGTAGAAGGACTTGGTTTTCTTTCAGGATCTTCCAGGATGGACTAACTTCTCATCTTTTGCCATTCAACTCAGAAATGGTTCAGTTTTTAATCAGAGTTAAGGTACAATATTTATATTGAGCCAAAGATGGGTTGACCCAAGTTTATTTTTAACTCAATTTTATAGACTTATACATGAGTATGTTGTAGATTGATTTGGATGAACCATCTGCTCCTGGCAAGATGAAAAGTGCTAGATGTGGTTGGACTACTCTTCCTATCCACTTTATCAAGTATAGCCAATGGTTGGAAAGCTGTCTATGGCAGTGTGTATATATATATACCTGTAGGGCTGCAGAATTCATACCCATTACAAAATAATACAGTTCCATATATTTATATATTCTCACTAACTGTACCTGCATTGCTATGGCCAACCTTCCCTCCCTCTTTTTCTCCTTTCTTTCTCTCCTTCCTTTTGCTACCTCTTTCCTTCTTTCCCCTCCCCTTTTCTTTCCCTTCTTCCTTCTCTACCTCTTTCCTTCCATCCTTCCACACAGTCCTATAACCTAGAATATAAAGGTAGAAAATCTCACAATATCTGCTTTGAGCTGGGGTATCTGAGTCCACACTCAGATAATGTGGGATGTTCTGCCTTGATATTCTGGGTTATAAGGCTGTGTGGAAGGGTCCTGGGTTATCTGAGTCTACACTCCCATATATTCCATGTGAAAGCTGGAAATGTTGGATTTTATTCAGGTGTGTAGAAGGGGCCTTAGATACAAATGCAACTGAAGAGGAAAACTAGAAAACCGAACTTGTTCATACCTTGAAGACTGCCTGTAATTCTACAGGGGTGTCTCTTCCTTTGCCTTCCTAAAAGGCCTCAGGGACTATAAAGCCACCCCCACCAACACACACCACTCTCCTGAGGCACTTTGTCAATGTTCAGGGGTGGCCTTGACCCGCTAAGGCTCATCCTCCTCCATCTACTGCAGAAAGGATCTTCCCTTTTTCCCCATTAAGCAAAAATAATGGCAGATATTTTACAAGCATTACCCAGTGGTGGTGGATGCCTTACATGTCAGTAGAGTGTTGAATCCACTCTTAGTTTTAATCCAGACTTCAGAGGAATTCTCCAAAGCAATGAACCAGTTTTGAGAATAGCATTCAGCCCCTTAAATCAGTGTTTCCCAACCAGTGTGCCGTGGCACACTAGTATGCCGTGAGCGATCATCAGGTGTGCCATGGGAAATTGTAACCTCCAGGAGGGGAGGGGGGAGAGTCTAGTGTGTTGAAATATAAAAATCCTAAGAAACCTACCTCGATAAAAGCACTCCATGTGTGTTCATACTTGGGCATATTGAGTATTCATGCCAAGTGTGGTCCAGATCCATCATTATTTGAGTCCATGGTGCTCCCTAGATGTAGGTGAACTACAACTTCCAAACTCAAGGTCAATTCCCAAGCATACCCTTTCAGTATTTTCTGTTGGTAATGAGAGTTCAATATGCCAAGTTTGGTTCAATTCCATTGTTGCAAGAGTTCAGGATGCTCTTTGATTGTGTGTTAACTATAAATCCCAGCAACTCTAACTCCCAAATGTCAAGGTCTATTTTCCACCAACTCCATCTGTGTTCACATTTGGGCATATTGAGTATTCATGCCAAGTTTGGTCCTAATCCAACATTGTTTGAGTCCACAGTGCTCTCTGGATATAGGTGAACTACATCTCCAAAACCCAAGGTCAATGCACACCAAACTCTTATAGTATTTTCTCTTGGTTATGGGAGTTCTGTGTGGGAAGTTTGTGTCTTTCTGCCATTCCTGCCAGGATATCTATGTTGTGTTCATCGAAACAGGCCCAGGTTTCACACTGAGTGTATAAATACATTTTAAAAACATATTAACTATATGTATTACTGTGTTAGAGTGTCATTTTGTGTCATTTTGGTTGGTGGTGTGCCCCAGGATTTTGCAAATGTAAAAAGTGTGCCACGGCTCAAAAAAGGTTGGGAAACACTGCCTTAAATAATTCCTTTGAAACCTCAACTAAAACCCAGAATAGACTGCCCCATTGGTATAAGGGCTACCAGTTCACACTGGCATTAACCAGTGTGATAGCTGTACCAACAAATTAATGTGTAAAAAATGCCTCCAGGGTTCCCTTCAAGCCTTGCCTGCCAGTTTTCCCTCTGTACTCTGTTTTATATTGGAAAACCATATGGTACTGATCTTTCTGCTCACATGACTCCTTTAACTCTCCTTTGACCCCCACAAACCTTTCATACAGCAAATCCATTTTTAAAAAAATAGAGGTCAGGGTTAGAGTTCTGTCTGGTGTCAATTAATCATGTGCTGAGCACTAACCTGGCATGGGGTACAAGCCATTGCGTTTCAACAAAGATTCCCAGTACTACCCAGACCTACCCCCCCCCCCAAATCATTTTTTCATCTCTTGGAATGGAGTATCTTCTGCCTTGGAAATTCATATGTTTTTGAGATTTGGAAATGAAAATATCTACACAGCCCTATACAGGCAGTCCCTGAGTTACAAATGTCCAACTTACAAATTACTCATAGTTGAACGCGAGTGAGACAACAGGAAGTCAGAGAAATCTACCCCAGGAAGGTCATTCACTCCTGAAAAAGTTACCCTGGGGAAAAGATGTCTTCACCGAAGCTTTCTCACCAATCCTTATTTCCACAACAAGCCAATTTTTTTTTCAAAGTGAGGGGAAATCTTCCCTATGCTATCCAAAGCTGTGATAGATAGAAAGATAGATAGATAGATAGATAGATAGATAGATAGATAGTAGGCATGGTTTAGAACCCAAAAATAGCAAATCAAAAATCTAATGGGGGGGGGGGATTTTTTTGGATTAGTAATAGAAAGACTTACAAAAAAATTTCCCAAAATTTCTAAAATTTAAATTAATTACTAACGAAATTTGTTAGTAGTTTGTATGCCAGCGCATGCGCATTCCAGATGGTTTTGGCCTACAACTCCCAGAAATCCTAACAGCTGGTAAATTGGCTGGGATTTCTGGGAGTTGTAGGCCAAAACTTGAATAAATAACACTGAATTCTAGATGGGACTCTCCAAATAGGGAGGGATGGAGGAGGGAGGGAGGGGGTATTCTATTCATGGAAGCAGCAAAAGAAAAGGAGGAGGAACCCCCCCTCGCTCCTCGCTGCCTCTCTCTCACCCCGATCCTGAGGGAGCGGGGGCCCAAGTTTGCCCAGGCGGAGAGGAAAAGGAAGAGGCCTGAGGGCTGTGAGTTGAAGGAACCTGGTGGGAGAAGTTGGTTGAAGTCCAAAACACCTGGAGGGCTGAACTTTGGCCCCTCATGAAGCCTCTTCAAGGCTTTAGATCCTGTGAGAAACCAACCTAATGTATAATAGAATGAATGCTACTGTAAGTGCCTAATATTATAAGTAATCCAACTGGTCATACCTACATTCCATGCACATGCTTACTTATAATATTAGGCACTTACAGTAGCATTCATTCTATTATACATTAGGTTGGTTTCTCTCCACAATACTCTGTGATGCTTTAGATCCTGGCAGGCAGGAGTGCTTCCAGCCGAAAGAAGGAGCAAGTTTAGGGCTTGCCTTGCCATAATACTTATTGGCAAGGGAGGCGGGAGGGTGGTGTGAGAGAAGGAGGGTGCCCCCCCCCCCTTACGACCTAATAACGACACTTAAGAAAATCCTGGCCCCCGAAGTTCTATAGAGAAAGTCCACTTCCTGGTTGGCATTCCAGGTGCGGAAATACTCAAAAGTAGCATTTCTTACTAATTTCTTCCGAATCATTTCATTTTCATAACTTTTTTCTCATGCCTAATAGATAGATAGATAGATAGATAGATAGATAGATAGATAGAGTTACACTTTAAAATGTTCCTGTTTGGACTTACAAAAAAAATTAATTTAAGAAGAAACCTACAGAATTTATCTTGTTCATAACTTGGGGACTACCTGCCTCCCTGTTATCTGCAACTCCAGTGAGTTATGCCAATGGAACTTTCCAATCCCAACGTGACATAGAACATTTCTGTACTTACTTCTCTTTGATTGCATTTGTTTTTGTCCTTTCTATGGCTCTCGATCCCAGCACTTTTGCAAACACAGTTGGTGGGGTCGGGAGACAGAGCCTTTTCAGCAGTGGTCCCCCGTCTGTGGAACTCCCTCCCTAAGGACAGCAGGTTAGCCACTTCCCTCCTGTCCTTTAGAACAGTGTTTTTCAACCTTTTTTGAGCCGCGGCACATTTTTTACATTTACAAAATCCTGGGACACACCACCAACCAAAATGACACTCTAACACAGTAATACATATAGTTAGTATGTTTTAAAAAGTATTTATACACTCAGTGTGAAACCTGGACCTGTTTCGATGAACACAACATAGATATCCTGGCAGGAATGGCAGAAAGACACAAACTTCCCACACAGAACTCCCATAACCAAGAGAAAATACTAATCTAAAAGAGTTTGGTGGGCATTGACCTTGGGTTTTGGAGTTGTAGTTCACCTATATCTGTGGACTGAAACAACGTTGGATCAGGACCAAACTTGGCATGAATACTCAATATGCCCAAATGTGAACACAGATGGAGTTTGTGAAAAATAGACCTTGACATTTGGGAGTTACAGTTTCTGGAATTTATAGTTAACACACAATCAAAGAGCATCCTGAACTCTTGCAACAATGGAATTGAACCAAACTTGGCATATTGAACTCTTATTACCAACAGAAAGGACTGAAAGGGTTTGCTTGGTAATTGACCTTGAGTTTCGAAGTTGTAGTTCACCTACACCCAGAGAGCACTCAACATTGTGGACTCAAACAATGTTATGTTATGTTGTTGCTTGTTTTCTACCCAGAATCACAATGTTGGAAGGAGGCTCACCACTTTAAGGTCCGTAAAACAGGCATGGGAAAACTTTGGACTTCAATTCCCTCCATTCCTAACAGCCTGAGGCCCTTTCCTGCTTAAGTGGCTGGGGGAGGAAAAGAGCCTGAGGCTGCTAGGAATGGTGGGAGTTGGAGTCCAAAAACACCTGGAAGGTCCAAGTTTGCCCATGCCAGCTTTCGACAGAGACCTCTTCCTCCCCCTTCCTCTTCACGCCCTTTCTTCCCCTTCCTGCCGAACACTTACTTTTTCTTCTACACTGCCGCTTCTGCTGCTATTTTGATCTGAGGGGGCAGCGTGAGCGTGTTCAGGAGCGGAGGGGGGTAGGAGGAAGACGTGGCCCATGCAGGCGCTACTGCGCAGACTCGCCCAGAGCAAAGCGAGGCTGGGAATAAGGGAGACCGAGTGGAGAAGAAAAAGTGTTCAGCAGGAGGGGGAAGAAAAGGTATTGGAGGTTCCAATTTCCCATGGCACACCTGATGATCGCTCACGGCACACTGGTTGGGAAACACTGCTTTAGAAGACAACTGAAGACCTGGCTCTGGAACCAGGCATTTGACTAGAGGGGAACGGCAATATGAAAGTAAAACTTATGGACATCTTGATATTGGACTTTCAGCTTGGCTTGGTATATTGGCACGCTATTTTAATGTAAATGAATTTATTTTTGAATTATTGTTGAAAATGTTTTTAAATGGATTTTATTGTTTTAACTGTATTTTATTGGTATTTGTGGACTGCATCATTGGATGCTTATGTAAGGCCACCCTGAGTCCTTGTGGGGAGAAGGGCGGGATAGAAGTATATGTAATAAATAAATAAATAAATAAATAATATGTGTACCTGGCATTCTGGATAACCATTCATATGTCTAATGAAGTGGGTCATAGTACAGCAAATATCCCACTATTGTAAATACATGCTAGTTTACGAAGTGCTACAGAACCTTTAGCAACAAGAGTTTGACTTGATATAGAACGAGTTCTTTTTGACACTTTATATCTACAAGATACAGTTTCGCAGTGTGCATCTGCAATGTAGAATCTATGCAATTTGACACCACTTTAACTTCCATGTACAGTGTTCCCTTGTTACTTTGCAGTTCTCTTATTGCAGACTCGCTGTTTCGTGGATTTCAAAAAATATTAATTTAAAGTATATATCATGGTATTTCCGCTGTTTTGTGGGGTGTTGCCGCTGCTGCTCTCCAAGGTGCTTTCCCTTCTCAGTCCTCCTTCCCTCCCTCCAGCCTAAAAGGGCCCTTCCTTCCTTCCTTTCCTTCACTTAATTTTAAGTTTGTAAAGACTTAAAATAGTGTATAGCTACTCAAATAATGTATAAATATTAAAATAAATAGAGCATCCCTACATCATGGTTTTTCACTTATTGCAGGAGGTCCTGGAACATAACCCCCACAATAAGTGAGGGAACGCTGTATATATTACTTAGGCTATCAGAGCTCCCAGTGGCACAATGGGTTAAACTCTTGTGCTGGCAGGACTGCTGACTGACAGGTCAGAGGTTCGAATCTGGGGAGAATAGTCAAACATCAAACATCCTGGCGTTCCCCTGGGCAACATTCTTGCAGACGGCCAATTCCCTCACACCAGAAGCGACTTGCAGTTTCACACACAGACACAGACACACACACACACACACACACACACACACAAAGAACTTAGGATATTCCTCGTTGTCTGAGTATGACGGCCATCTAAGTTCTTGGAAGATGCCTGTGAGGTTTTTTTTTAATGTGTGGAGATCGGTGCACAGCCGATCACAGAGTGAGAGTTCCAACCAGTGTCATTCTTAACACGTTGACAGTGGCTTCTCAATCTGTTGCAGCCCTCTTCCACCCTCACAGCAGTTATAACATGTACCATGTTATCTTCCGCCTGATCCACAGTTGAGGTCCTCAAGTCTTCGGATTGTGCTTTGTTTGGAACCTCCCCTGCGGCCCCTCCTGGGAGTGCATGACTCCAGTGGTTATATCCGCAGGTTCATTGGAACACCCCTCACCATCGAGGGAAATAGTTCTAAAATGAGCACAATATATATGGAAAATGAACACCAATACAATTTGGAACACTAATACAATTTAATGTGCATGGCTATTTAGAAGAGCATATGCAGGAGCAGTCTAAGGTAATTTTAAATGGTAGGCGAACATTATTTTGGTGCCCTCCCCAAAAAAAGATTATTTTGCCGCCCCCCATGTAAAACAAAAATACAATTATAATATCACAATACCATTAGTAGTATTATATTGTATCAATGTATATACAATATATTATACCATACTCATACTATATTATATCATAATTATATTATACTACATTACAATATAATTATATTATAATATATTGACATTATACTATAATGTAACATTCTATTATATTATTATTATAAAATAATAAAATTATTTATTTAAATAAAATTATCCTCTACTAAATATTTTCATTACTCCTATAAAACTCAAATAACCCAAAATAAAGTAAAATAAAATATTATATACTACTATTTTGTACAATACCACTATACTGCAATATTGTTTGTAATATTACATGTAATATAAAATATATCATTATTCTATTGTTATATTGTATTTGTATTATATTGTATGGCAATATTAAGCAGAACTGTATAATAATCAGCAAGAAATGCAATGTAAATGCATCAAAATCAGAATATATTACCTACCGCCCGACTCATAATTCATAGGAGTCTCCCATAAGTCCAAAATTAGGATCCCAATTTAAATGTAAATAGAAAAACAGCCAAAATGTTCAAATGAGGTTGAATACAGGCAGCGCGGCCTGGGCAAACTTGGGCCCTCCCTCCCTCTAGGTGTTTTGGCCTCCAACTCCCACAACTCCTCATAGCCTCAGGCCCCTCAGGTCTAGACAGAAATAGAGCCGAAGAAAGGAAGGAGGGAGAGAAGAGGTCACAGAGGAGGAGGAGGAGGAAAGCCCTTCATTCATTCCTTCATTTACACTTCCTTCACTGATTCTTTTCTCCTTCCCTGCAAAACGGCGGCGGAAAACAAAGGGAGAGGGGAAGCACTCCCTGCCTGCCCGATAGGGAGTGCTTGGCTTACAGGCTTCTGCGCAAGGGAGCTACTGAGCATGCACGGAGGTTTTCGCGCATGTGCAGTTGCTCCTGTGCTCAACTTCAGCTCCGGAGCAACTGCGCCTGCGTGAAAACCTCCACGCGTGCCCAGAAGCGGCGTCGGAGCACACAAGGCCGGGGTCAAAAAGCAGGCAGCTGCAGCACTGTCTGAGGAACATTGGCAGGGCCAGGATGGCGCCCCATGTGGCCACGATGGCGCCCCCTTCCCAGATGGCGCCCTAGGCGGCCGCCTACTTGGCCTATCTTGTAGGACCACCCCTGAGCATATGCATAAGTGACAATCAGTGACCTGGAACCTGTCTATTCCCATAGTTTAACATTTTAATATTTTAAAATTTTAATATTTTAGTATTGTAGATGTCTAACTGTGTAAGTCGCCCGGAGCACATTTGTGGAGGGCGATTCATAAATAATAAAATTAGTTAGTTAGCATTGGGAAAAAAATCATAAGTAAAGGCAGGTGGGTTTCCAGACAGAAAGAGTGAAGGCACTCTCCCTGAATTTTACTTTCACATCTCAAACTGATCGAAGCATGAACCAAAGCTCCCATGTGACAAAATACTTTAAAAATTCTTTTATTTTTTCCCATCTCTCCTTTCTTAAAGAGGTTTCAAAGTGGCATGTACTGTGCTTCTGTTCCTTACAACATCCCCGTGAGGTAGGTCACTCTCCCTGTGAGAGAGTGACTAGTCCAACAGTAAATGTGCATCAATAATAATAATAATAATAATAATAATCTGCAAAGATTCTGGCACAAGCCAGTAAAGTGTCTCACGTGTGATCCAATACAACAGCAAGCAGAGTGACCCTGTTTGCTGTGTACTAATCCTGTTGTATTTCAAATAATAATAATCTTTATGTATAGGCTGCTTTTCTTCCACAGTGGGAACCCACAGCGGCTTCCAACATGTCAAAAATACAAAACAAAGTCAAACAATAATCAAACATATAAATATAAAACATTGTAAGCCATCATGCAAAAAACATAAATAGGGATTTTAAACAATATTTATTTATTTATTTATTCGATTTAGTAGACCGCTCTCTCCGGAGCCCAGAGCGGTTTACAACAATTAAAACCAGATAAAACACAGGTAAAACAATTTAACACAGCAATTCTAAAACCAGTGAAACCCCGCTCCCAACCATAAAAACCCAGCAGATCGGCGACAATGCAGGCGGCAAGACGCGGCGGGATGGCAGATTACAGCGGCATCAGTCAGGACCGAAGGCCTGTCTGAACAGCCAAGTCTTTACTGACTTGCGAAATGCCATCAAGCCCGATAGGGCTCACTTCTCCTCAGGGAGCGAGATTCAGAGGCTCGGCGCAGCCACTGTGAACGCCCTCTGCCGCGTACTCGACAATCTGTAGGTCTTAATACCAGGCACCTCTAGTAGATTGAGCCCCTCAGAACGCAGTGATCTTCTGGGCACGTATGGGGTAAGCCGCTCCTTCAGGTACACTGGCCCCAAACCATATAAGGCCTTAAAAGTTAGAACTAACACCTTGAAAGCGACCCAGAATTCAATAGGAAGCCAGTGCAGTTCGCGCACTCTCCTGTCATATCTTATTGCACTTAGCACTGACCAGTGCATCTAGACTATTGAATTAATGCAGTTTGACACCACTTTAACTGCCATGGCTCAATGCTATGTAATCCTGGTATTGCAGTTTGGTGAGATGCCAACACTCTTTGGTAAAGAAGGCTAAAATGCCTCAACTACCATGAGTCCATAGTACCTGGCTGTGGCAGTTAAAGTGGTGTCAACCTGCATTAATTTTACAGTGTAGAGGCACCCTAGGGTTCCTGGTTTGAACCTAGACCTCCCACCACCCAGTCCAATATGTGCCAGCTATTGGATCAGCATTTCGGTTTGAGAGATCCAAAATCATTCTCAGTCTTCCTTCTCAAAGTTAATTGCCTCTCTCTTCTATATTTCAGCCCAGATGTCCCTTTGAGAACAACAGCTACAAATCAAAAGAGAATTTCATTCATGATTAAGTTTTATTAATTAAACACACTGGGTGGGAATATGCTTCAATTTCCCAAGGGAAGTAAACTTTTCATCGGCATTGTTTCCCTTGGCAGTTTTGTCCAATGATCTACTGTCTTTAGTTTTTAATGACCCCAAGGAACAATATGTTTCCAATAAGACAACAGAACTATATTTTCCAGAGTAGAATTTCTTGCGTATTTCCAGAGATGTGCAGGCAATTATATGCACATACACATTTGCCAAGGGAATAAATTTCCCACATCTGCATGACTGTTCAGAGTTTGTGATAAATTAAGCGATATGTCTCTTGTTTGTGTATCCTGTCCTTCACTCGAATGCAAGCACTTGAAAGGATGTTTTCGGTGTCCTTTGAGGGACAGGAAAGTACTTTTCCTAATCTGATTTAGTCTTTCAGCGAAATATTTCATAGATAACAATAAAGGCTGAGCAAGTCCATGAATGGAAGACTTCAAATCTCCCCAAATCTACTCCTGGCAATCAACCTACACCTGTCCCTGTCTTGCAAATTACGGAAATCTATATGAATAAAATGTACTTTTCATTTGTGGGATTAACATAACTCAAAAACCATTGGACTAATTGTTGCCAAATTTAGCCACAAGACACCTACTAACCCAAGGAGCGACCATCACTCAAAATAATTGATTTTGTCATTTGTTAGTTGTAGTGGCTGGGATATATAGTTCACCTACAATCAAAGAGCATTCAGAACTCCAATGATGGAATTGAACCAAACATGGCATACAGGACTCCCATGACCAACAGAAAACACTAGAATGGTTTGGTGGGCATTGACCTTGATTTTGGGAGTTGTAGTTCACCTACATCCAGAGAGCACTGTGGACTCAAATAATGATGGACCTGGAGCAAACTTGGCATTAATATTCCATATGCCCAAATATGAACACAGGTGGAGTTTGGGGGAAATTGACCTTGGCATTTGGGAGTTGTAGTTACTGGGATTTATAGTTCACCTACAATCAAAAAGCATGCTGAACCCCACCGACGACAGAATTGGGACAGATTGTTATCACACAGAACCCCCATGACCAACAGAAAATACTTAAGGCCATCCAGTCCAACTCCCTTCACCAGGGCAAGAAAATGTAATCAAAGTCCTCCTGACAAAGAGCCATCCAGCCATATAGATAGTTATAGATGATTCAAACACACAGATATAGTATCATTGATTTGAAAGGGTCTCCTAAAGAAGGACAATTCTATGTTGCATATTCCAGAGTAGGCAAACCAGCCAATCTCCACATCAATGCTGACAAAGAAACAGCAAGAAATACTGTTTAACCACAAGCATAAAGAAATTACATATATTAGAAACCAAGACTTTCTCATTACCTTATTTTCCAGACCACCAGACTGGACCGCAACAATGCATGGCAGGGGACGGATAGTGATATTATAATACGTAGGGTGGTTAAACATTCTAATTCTGTTTTGAGGCTCTATTTCTCCACAGCGAAAGTGGGCAACAGTGATATAGCTCACTGAGGCACATTGTGTAGCAGATTACCATACTCCCACAAGGCAGGCTGCTCGTGCAGACGCAGTAGAAGGAGAAGACAGACAACAGGATTTCTCAGAAAGCTCAGTTTACTTTGTTTCCACAGCTGCGAGTCCATCCCTGCACAACATGGTGCTTCAAGGGAGCGGCCCCTCCCCCTTGTGAGGCACATATTTATACAAGCATCAGGGTTCAACTTATGGTTGCCCAAAATCTTATTATTGGTTAAAAGTTATGTCGCAGCTAAAATTGCAGCCTATCATAATGTAACACGGACTGTCCATGCTTCATTCTTGGAGATACAGTGTTTCTTATCTTTTGCATTCCTGCACAGGCTCAGTCTGACTCCCTTAGTATGGCTCCTTCTCTGTTCTGCTGTCTCTGGGCAGATTATTGCTAACATACGGGCACTTGGAGCATCTCCTCTCGGGAGGGGTACTTTTTACTCTTTAACCCTCTTCAATTGGGGTTCCACAGATGGCCAAAAATGCATTTTAAAAAAGAAAATAAAACTGTATGTGGCTGGACACTGCTGTGACACAGGGGATTAGGAGATGAAAAGGGGGGCCATTCAACAGTGCTACACCACATTCAGTTTAATTAAAATGAGTCAGCTATTTATTTATCATATCAGGACCAAAACAAGGATACAGTTGTAATGTGTTTAAAAAACACAAAGTTTAAAAAGTTGACATTATATTAAATGTCCTTTGACCAGTAGCTGACCATTTGGAGTGCCTCTGGTGTTGCTATAAGGAAGTACATGTACATGTGGCAGGGCTCAGACTGCATTGTAATACATGGTCTGTGGTTTGCTTTTCTCCACACTTGCATGCCGTGGACTCCAATTTGTGGCTCCATATCTTAACGTTGGCTCTGCATATCGTGATGCCAGAGCACAAGTCTGTTCAGCGCCTTTCAAATCTCCCAGTCTTCTGTGTGCCCAGGAGGGAGTCTCTCATTTGGTATCAGCCATGGATTGAGGTTCTGGGTTTCAGCCTGCCACTTTTGGGCCCTCGCTTGCTGAGGTGTTCCTGCGAGTATCTCTGTACATCTTAGAAAACTATTTCTTGATTTAAGGCAGGGGTGCTCAGGACGTCGATCGCGATCGACTGGTCGATCCTGAGGCCATCTGGAGTCGATCCCAGCTGATGCGGCACTTCTAGAGGGGGCGGGGCCAAGCCATGCCAGGCCCCGCCCCCTCCTCATCGGCTTTAGCTCTACCACAGCTTCTCAACCTTGAGAAGGGTAGAGGAGGGTATTACCAAGCCAGTGGTGGCTAGCTATGCCATCACTGGCTTGGCATACCCCCTCTGCCCTGGAGAAGCTGTGGTAGAGCTCCAGCCAGAGGGTGGAGGGGGCGGAGACGGCGCCAGTTTTAGCTATACCACAGCTTCTCCAGGGCAGAGGGGGTATGCCAAGCCAGTGGTGGCCAGCTAACCATCACTGGCTATACCCCCTCTGCCCACAGCTGTTCTCCAGCCAGGGGTGGAGGGCGGAGCCAAGCGGTGCCAGGCCACGCCCCTCTCCCCACCAGGTTTAGCTGTACCACAGCTTCTCCCAGAGGGGGTATGCCAAGCCAGTGGTGGCATAGCTAACCATCACGGGCTTGGCAGACCCCCTCGGCCCTGGAGAAGCTGTGGTAGAGCTCCAGCCAGGGGTGGAGGGCGGAGCCAAGCAGTGCCAGGCCACGCCCCCTCCCCACCAGGTTTAGCTGTACCACAGCTTCTCCAGCGCAGAGGGGGGTATGCCAAGCCAGTGGTGGCATAGCTAACCATCACTGGCTTGGCATACCCCCCTCTGCCCTGGAGAAGCTGTGGTAGAGCTCCAGCCAGGGGGCGGAGGGGGCGGAGCCAAGCAGTGCCAGGCCCCGCCCCCCCACCAGGTTTAGCTGTACCACAGCTTCTCCAGCGCAGAGGGGGTATGCCAAGCCAGTGGTGGCATAGCTAACCATCACTGGCTTGGCATACCCCCTCTGCCCTGAGAAGCTGTGGTAGAGCTCCAGCCAGGGGGCGGAGGGGGCAGAGCCAAGCCGCACCAGGCCCCGCCCCCACCCCAGCTCCGCCCTGCTTCTCTCAAGGTAGATCTTTCTGTCTTAGATTTATTATAAGTAGCTCGCATGCTGAAAAAGTGTGGGCACCCCTGATTTAAGGTGTTGGTGTGCTGGCTGATATCCGAACAGGGGATGGGCTGGAGATGTCAGTACCTTGGTCCTTTCATTATTGGCTGCTGCTTCCCATCAGATGTCAGGTGGTGCAATATTGGGTAATTTCTCTATGTGAGTAGGGCGCAGACATCCTGTGACAATGCGGCATGTCTCATTAAGAGCCACATCCAATGTTTTAGTGTGGTGAGATGTGTTCCACATTGGGCATGCGTACTCAGCAGCAGAGTAGCAAAGTGCAAGGGCAGATGTCTTCACTGCATCTGTTTGTAATCCCCAGTCAGCTTTTGCAACAAAAGTGAACATAAACCAGTCAGCTAAAATCATTTTAAACACGTGAAAATTTTGACAATAATTAAAACACTATATATAGTAAGGAACCACTAACTCTTTCTCAACTAACTTAAGGAACATCTTCCTAAGATCTACAGAAATACTCAGAGGAATACAGCAAGTGAGAGTCCGAAGGTGGCAGGAGAAAAATCCGGAACCTCAACCTACCACAATGCAACCTCTGCGTCCCCATTAGCTTCTCTGAGTCCCACCTCGGGGGTTGAGAAGGGCAGTATAGAAATGTTAGAAATAAATAAAATAAATAAAATTGAGCCCTGCCACATGCACAATGGAGGACCTTCTCACAGCAACACCAGAGGCCAACTTCTGTGGCCAACTTCTGGTCAAAGGACATTTAGCATAATGGCAAGTTTTTAACTTTGTGTTTTTAAATACATTATAACTGTACCCAATTCGCTTCTGACATGATAAATAAATAAATACTAACTCTTTGTGAACAAAAAACTTTTTGCTTTCAAAGCGCTCCTGAATAAGAAGGTTTGGAAGAACAAATGGGAGAAAATGCTCACATATTGGGGAAGCTATTTCTCTAGTTCAGTCTGTGCTCTGCATATGAGGAAAACAATGGGATTAAAAAGAGACAATGTGGGACTATATTTCCTCTCTCCCCTCATTGATAATACTTTGCAAATGGCCATGGCTGAAGTCTCAGCCCTTTAAGTGATGGCAATCAAAAGCTAGAATGACAGTTAGACCAGCCACGAATTCTAACTGCCTTGGAATCCTGGGATTTTCTCTCGATCCCCATCACATATTCCCTCCAAACTTCCTTGCCAAGCTGTTAAAATGTCTGCCAATTCTCCGAAACCAGGTAATCCCAGCTGTAGTAGAAATGATTGCATTACTTTCAACACACTGTTTCAAAATATGTTTTAAAACTAAGCAAAACATTATCTTATTTATGTCTGAGGGTGCATCTACACTGAATAAATAATGCTGTTTGACACCACTAAGGCCCTTTCCACACTGCCCCTATATCCCAGGACCTGATCACAGGTCGCTTCTGTTTTTTCAAGCTGCTTCTGACATGGGAAAAAACCCCCAGATTATCTATTTATCCCAGATTATCTGGCAGTGGAGACTCATATAGATAAAGGTAAAGGTTTCCCCTGACCTTAAATCTAATCATGTCCGACTCTGAGGGGTTGGTGCTCATCTCCATTTCTAATCTGGGATCAGATCCTGGGATAGAGGGCAATGTAGAAGAGGCATTAAACTACCTTGAGTAAATGCTATGGAATCTTGGAATTTATAGTTTGGTGAGGCACCAACACTCTTCAGAAGAGAAAACTAAAGACCTTTCAAAACTACAACTTCCAGGATTCACCAGGGTGGGGGTGGGGGCTCAGGGTGGCTTTACAACAGGCAACCAATAAATGCAGAATGCATACATTAAAATAAACAGTTACAATTAAAACAACAGTTAAAAACAGTTAAAGACATTCATTTAGAAAGTTCTGCCAGTTCAGAATCATAGTCCAAGGTCAGTCCATTGTCGATCACATCAAATCAATCTCTTCCTAGCTGGGCAGCTCCCAACCCTCCCATGTAAATAGGGAACTCTTCATCTATTCTTCGTCATCCAAGAGACCCCCAAAGCACCCCCAAGTATGGTCTGTGGGTGGGGGAAGGAAGATGTCTCCCTGGCCCTTCCCCAAACCAAACCTGCTCTGAAATGTAACTGGGTTAACTTGGAGCTTAACTCCACCACTGTATCAAGTCACTATCTTTCCACCTCAATTTCTCAATCTCTAGTACAGGATCATAATAATATTGATGCACTTTCGAGGAATGACTTGTAGATTACCAACAAGATAAATACAGTAAGCATTCTAAGACCAGAACGCTGGTGGTTAGACCCAACATAAGTAGACCCACTGAATCTGTTTTAATCAAGGATTAACAGGCTTAAATATCTGAGGCAATTATACTCTGACATGTAAGATGAAATGTTGTAAATACTGTATATACTCAACTATAAGCCTAGTTTTTCAGCCCTTTTTAAAGGCTGAAATAGTCCCCATCGGGTTATACTAGAGCAGTGGTACTCAAACTTTTTTGGCCTACCGCCCCCTTTCCAGAAAAAAATTTGCTCACCGCCCACCTAGAAATTATTTTTTAAAATTTTAATAGCAATTAAAAAGAAAGATATATTTATTAATGTTTCTACCTTTTTCGTAAAATATAGTAAAGAAAAGGTGTAAATTAGAAACATTCAAGTTTGAAAATATGAAACTATTGAACTTAGAATAGAAAGGTAATACCAATGTTGCATACTTCTGGAAAATGGGAAGGGGAGATGATGTGCCTGTTGGGTTCTCCATTATTGCTCCTGGCACATAAGAAGTGAGCTTTCTGCAGGAGGGGGGGGGGGACCCTTCACCCCAACTCAGCCTCCTTCATTCACCAAAAAAGTTAAAACATTCGAAGTCATCTGAATGAGAAAGATGAACCTGGCATGCTGCTACCAGGTTTTGACATATTGAACTTACATGTTGATTAAATAAAGAACAACGCTAATCAAACAGGGGGATTCCAGGCATGAATCAATCAGGGCCAGCTAACACTTCCCAACAAAGGATCCCCCCAGGTAATAACCAGCCAGGCACTGAAGCTGCAAGGCCATTAAATGCTAACCAAGGTGGCCAATTGCAACATTCATACTTGCCTCAAGCAGACAAGAGTTCTTTCTCCCACCCTGGACATTCCACTTGCCTAGTTTCCAACAGACTTCACAACCTCTGAGGAAGCCTGCCGTAGATGTAGTAGCAGCAAAAGGTCACAAGCGCACGAGTGTGTGCGCCTGCAAGTTGGAATACCCGGGCAGGCGTTGCCTGGAAACTGCAGTGCCACCCCCTTCTCTCCTCAACTCTGCCCACGCCAACGGGGACAAGTGGCAACCCAATGCCAGGGTAACACCACTACCCCCTTACTGGGCTTCAGTGCCCCCAATTTCACTGGAGGCTGCTACCGCCCCCCTGGAACGCGCGACCGCCCACCAGGGGGTGGTATCGCCCACTTTGAGAATCACTGTAGAGGTTATTTATTATTTTACTCTGTCATTATTATTATTATTACATTTATCATTTTACTCTATTATTATTACATTTATCATTTTACTCTATTATTATTGGCAGGATACATAAGCACATTTACACTGAAGGAGGTTAGAATAATTGTTTAATCAGAGTTGGACAGTCTTATCTTAAATTCAAAACCTACTAGAGGTTCTCCCTATCCGAACCTATCACCTGTCTTCGACTTGACAGAGAGCTTTTTCTGTAGCAGCGCCTACACTTTGGAATGTTCTGCCAGACAATGTCCGGGCTCTTAGGGAGCTTTCGGCCTTCCGAAGAGCCTGTAAAACAACCCTATTTCGGCAGGCCTTCAACATTTAGTGCTCCATGTAATCCATGCCGCAGTGGTATGGCTTGTTCAATTGCAACTGGGGGTGATTGTTTTACTGTTTTTATTGTTTTTATTGTTTTAATTGTTGTTCTTATTGATTTTATTGTATTTGCTGCTATGTTGTGAACCGCCCCAAGCCTCTGGGAAGGAGCGGTATATAAGCATGAATAATAAATAAATAAATGGAAAGACTGACAGATAGTCTCAAAGGAAATATTAAAAAAGATGACATACAAAAGAAAAGCTATGAATTGTTTATACAATACTGTACAAAAGAATACGGCATAGAAATAGACCTGAAGGAATAGAATTGAATGTTTAGAGCTCTAGATAATAATAATAGAAGGTAAATCCTAATTTAAACAAAATGAGTACAATTCAAAACTTGATTTATGTAAGATATAAGTTGTTCTTCGTTTTTTCTTTTTGTCTCTTTTTTCCACCTTAGAAACCTCGGAAGCCATTAATGAAGGATTGGAAATATTGATTGCTATAAGAATTATGCATTGGTTATGCCCCACTATTCTATTCTTTTATACTTTTACTTCCCCCTATCCCCATTTCTATATCCCCCACCCCCTTCCCTTTTCTCCTAAACCCTATACACCCCTTTAACCTTTCTGTATGTAGAAGACAATCTGACTCCCTGAGGCTTACGAGATGATGTAATCTTTGTAATCTGTTACGAGATGATGGAACCTTTTCCCTCCATCAACCCTACATACTCACTGTATTACTCTTTTAACGAATTAATTAAAAGGTTTAAATAATAATAATAATAATTAATTAATAAATTACAGTTTTATGTAAATATTCAAAACATTTAACCCACGGATGCCTCAATTAATGTAATTTTATTGCTATTTTATTTTGAAATTTAGCAGTAGCTTCTGCATTTCCCACCCTCGGCTTACACTCGAGTCAATTCATTTTCCCAGGTTTTTTTGTGGTAAAATTAGGTGCCTTGGCTTATATTCGGGGCGGCTTATACTTGAGTATAAACAAGTATTATCAAGGATACTGAACTGTTATCTTTGTCACTTACAGATCCAGAGTCCCCCAAAAAGAAACTCGGTGTTACCAAAAGGCCTTCCCCCGAAGCTGAGAATAAGTGTTTGAATCAAGCATCAAGCTCACCTCTGCATTCTAGATGTCCTCTCTGTATGAAACTTTTTTGCAATATGCTATACCTAGACCCCTGTTTGCACAGCTTCTGCTTCTCCTGTACACAGAGGTTGCTGGAAACCCAGGCTGAGTGTCCTTGCTGCAAGCAGCCAATTACTTCTATCTTTCACTCTGTGAAGAAGAAAGAGTATCCTGAAGAGCTCTCATCCATGAGATACATCAAAGATGAGCCCTCTCCGATTCCATCCAACAGGAAAGAACATACGGCCTTATCTTCTAGAAAACACAAAAGTCATTCTGACCATGACATCATTTTGCCCTATGAAGATCATACCTTTCCCAGGTCTAATGTGAATAGACCCCACAAATATTCTTCTTTTAAGCCACCATCAAAGGAGAACCCACGTCTTCATGGATTTGCAAAATCTGAGTCCAGTCATGAATGCTATGAATTACAGCTCTTAGGGAAGAAGCCAAGTTCGGACCAGGTGTTCCTCAAATCCATCCCACATGAAGCTGCACTTGGCTCCCCTACAAAATGTTCCAAATCTCACTTGAAAAGACTTCCTAAGCCTTCCCCTGCTAAGTCCCCCAAAAAACATAGCACACCTCTTAAAGGACCTGTTCAACCCAAGACTCAGAAGGAATCACATTTGCATGCCTTAGGGAAGAAGTCAGTTTTAGACCAGATCAGCCTCGAATCAATACAGGATGCTGCCACCCCAAAACGGAGCATCTTTGTAGATGATGACGTTAACATGCTTCATTATAGAGCAGTATCTGCCAACTTATCTAAGCCAAACATGCTAGAGGCTGTATGTTTGCTTCTGTCATCAGGAGCTGTACTATTTGTATGTGTTTACATCTATTTGCAAATAGTGATCATATAAAAGCTAATTAGATTTGTTTCTGGAAAAATCAGTCTTGGGGAAGGGTCCTGAGTTTGTGGGAAAAGGGGAAACAATATTTTCTGACTTAACATGTTTTGATATGCAATGTAACCCATAATGCCTTCATATATTGGACTAGGGTACATGTAATGGCTTTAAATGGTTATTAGAACTATAATTTATAGCCTGGATACTCTGATTATAGGAATGGCTGGTTTTAAATAGCATTATATACTGGTTTTAGAGGGCATTATAGTCTTTTTAATTGTTTATTTATGTTTACATTATTGTATTATTTTGTTATTATTTGATATGTGATTATTGTCTGTGTTATATTACTTATTGTATTGGTTTGTTTTGTTGTAAGCTGCCCCATGTCCCTCTGGGGAGAGGGGACAGCATATAAATAAAGCTTATTATTATTGCATGGATATTTTGTGTTATTTACTCTCAGTTTAAGCCAGTCTTCACTGGGATTCTCGTTTATCCTCATACACAAACTGCAGCTGGGTCTACACTTTAGAATTAATGCAGTTTGACACCATTTTAACTGCCGCGCTCAATGCTATGAAATCCTGAGAATTAAAAGTTGGCAAGGCACTAGCACTCTTTGTCAGAAAACCCAGCTCCCGGGGTTCCATTACACTGAGTCGTTGAAGTTAAAGTGGTGTCAAATGGCATTCATTCTGCATTGGAGATGCATACTGAAAAACTGTATATTGTAGTTATAAAGTGTAAAAAAGAACACCCTCTATATCAAGTAAAACTTTTGTGGCACTTTGTAAACTAACATTACTACTATCTTGGGGATCTGGTGGTGCTTGGGTTATTTGAGAAAGGCATTGTTTGTTTTTCAAAGTTTGGTAATATCAGTTTGATAATGTGTAATGGTATTTTTTTTAAGCCAGTCTTTCCTTTTGTTTATTTTATGAATGCTCTCATTAGAAAAAGCACAAGGATGTGGGTGATCTACAATTAGAAAACACACGGAACCGGAATATATACACAGACCAACATATGTCGTTATAAATATATATTCTAAAGGTGTATAATCCCGGGGCAGTCCCTCAAGGGGAAGACATTCACATACACAACAATATAAGAAGTGGCAATATAGCAATAAGCATTTACATATAAATCATATAGTTCATCAAAAACATCACATATAATCCGCTGTTTGAATGGTACCTCCAGAGACGCGTAGAGGATAGCAAGCAAATAAATCCAATAGTGTCCACTGTGAATAAGAGTCCCGTGATCAAAGTCCAATAGTCCAATAAAGGAGAGTCTCTGCGTGCTCTGAGAGGTAAGGCGAAATGCAAGGCGGTTTGACAGGCAAGGAGACTGCGTCCCGGAGTAAATCCTGAGTCGCCGAACCCAACCGCAACGATCTGCAAGGCCTGATACCGTTTCGCCACTAATTCTGGCTTTTTCAAGCAGAAGGTTTAAACGGAGGATAAACAAGACGTACTGGATACACACATTAAAATAAGAGTAGAGGTACGCATCGTGTATCAGCGTGACCCGGTTACAACAAGGTATCCCGGGTGTAGTTCCTTGTTTCAGTGTTGGTGATGAAAACACCTTCTTCAGGTAATGAATTATTCTTAATTTCAACAGGAGACAAGTATCTGGTACTACAATTACATGTATGAAAAGAACAACATACATAAAATAGATATGCTATAGCACCCCTATTGTTATGTTAACATTAAATCAATACATAACTAATACAAGATAGTCAAAGTAATGTTGACATGACTTACATTTCATTAAGTAATCACAGGCTCTGGTGCAGGAGACTCTGTTACAAGCAAGTGCTCTTAATTCTGGTAGCCTTTAAATACATGTTACAAATAACAAGTAAAATCCAGCTTGTCATTAAGGCCCTGAGGGAACAGGGTTTGAAATTTAAAAATCCAGAAAGCTTCCCTTTGGAGACATAGTTTCTTCATATCTAAATGAGGTCTGGTGTGTAGTTTTTCCACAGAACCTGAAACTATGACTTGAATGTGCCTTCTCCCTAAAGTGCATGTATAAGGTGGAGTCAGTATTTCCATTCTTAATCTGAGAACGGTGTTCAAACATTTTAGTTCTCAGGGGCCTGGTGGTCATGACAATGTACAGTAAGTTGTATGGGCATTGAATTATGTAAATAACGTTCTCTGAAGAGAATGTTGTATGATCTTTTAGGGAAACTGTGATATTACGAGTAGGATGTGTGAAATACTTGTGTTTAACATTTTGCTGCAGCAGTCACAGTGTCTGCATGCAAAATTTCCTTTAATTGTTTCTTGGGTGTCTGCCTTGATGTTATAACATCCAAATGAATCATGATGTCCTGCAAATTTCCCGATCTCTTGTGAGCTATGATAGGTACTGTTTGACAACCCGGAATGTCCTGTACTAATTGCCAGTGTTTCGATAGGATTTTTTGAATGCTGGAGGTATGTGATGTTAAAGTAGGAGGCCAAACAATTCATTTTTTTCTCTTTTTTGATGTCCCTTTAATAACTCACTCCTGCTTACTGATTGTGTCTTTCTAACTGCTGTATCTACTATCTTTTCTGGATACCCTCTCTCCTTGAGTTGATTCTTAAAAGTGTATAATACTGTATCAAAATCATTTAGAAACTGAATTTATTTTTAACCATAACCAAAATCAATTTCTACCAGACATGGTGTACTATGGTAGATTCAGATTATATATTCACAGTTTTTACACCAGATACAGCAGCTTCTCAATTCAACACATGGGTCAATTCCATACATAACGACATCAAATTCACAATCAAAATCAGTCAAAATAAGATTGATTTCCTAGATGTTCTGGTACATCTAGAAGAAGGAATATTACATGTCGGAAACTACACTAAACCCACAGACAAAAATTCAATCCTACATTACAACAGTTTTCATCATCACTCCTTAAAGTCCAACTTACCCTAGTCACAACTTCTAATGCTCAAACGCAACACTAGCCATCAAAAATATTTTGATACAGTACTATGCACCTTTAAAAATCAATTCAAGGAGAGTGCTCTCTCAATAAGAATGAACTACAACTTCCAGATTCCCAGGGCAAGGCAATGGGCAGGGTCATGCAAATTCCACACAAGGAACACTGGGGTGCCTGTGTGTGGTGGGAGAAAGAAATCTAGGATGAAGTTGTCCCCGAAAGAAAGCATTCCTTGGGTGGTGGGCCGTACTGTTTGTGGAGGACATAGGCAGGGTTTGGGCTACATGTTCATGGTGCTTGCTATAACCTACAATGTCAGTTAAGGGAGTGCCTTTGGAGGCTTTTCAGCACTTGGCATTATAGCCTGTTTGTGGGGGACAGAGGTTGTCTGTGTAAGTGGACACCTCCACCACATACACATTTTTCACTTTTATTATAATTGAGAGGGCAGCAATGGACCAGCTGCAGACATTCCTGGATGATGCAACCTGGTTAGACCCCTTCCAGTCTGACTTCCGTTCTGGCCATGGGACAGAGACCATCCTGGTCTCCATCACAGACCTACTCCGTTGCCACTTGGACCGAGGCGGATTGGCGCTGCTCGTGTTATTGGACCTCACGGCAGCGTTTGATACTGTCGATTACCAACTTTTGACACACTGCCTGGCGGTGGTGGGGGTGAGGGGGACAGCTCTCAACTGGATGTCCTCCTTCCTCCAAAACCGCCTGCAGCGAGTGAAGTGGGGAGGGGTGGTCTCCGAGGGCTCTGCCTTACATTGTGGAGTTCCTCAGGGGGCTATCCACTCCCCGCTGTTATTTAACATCTATATGCGACCACTCGCCCAATTGGTATGGAGTTTCGGGCTGGAGTGCCACCAGTACGCTGATGACACCCAGCTCGTTCTGAGGATGGATGCCAGGGCGGAATCTGTACCCGATAATTTCCAACTTTGCCTAGAAGCCGTAACTGGATGGCTGCAAGCCAGTAAGTTGAAGGTGAACTGGCGAAGACGGAGATCTTGTGGCTGGGCCGCCCGGGAGGGGGGGAGATCCAGTTGCCGACGTTTGATGGCGTGGCACTATGCCCGCAGCCTTTAGTCAAGAGCTTAGGGGTCCGACTGGACCCTTTGCTGTCTATGGAGGTGCAGATTGCATGCGCCTGCAAGACAGCCTTTTACCACCTGCGACAGGCAAAACGTCTGGCTCCCTATCTCTCCCGCTGCGACCTGGCCACGGTGATCCAAGCCACGGTTATCTCGAGGCTCGATTACTGTAATGCGCTGTACTTTGTCGGTGATCCGGAAACTCAAGCTGGTGCAGAACGCAGCAGCACGCCTGCTCTTAGGAGCAATAAGATCTGCTCATGTAACTCCACTCTTGCGTGAGCTGCACTGGCTGCCAATTGAATTCCGGGTCTCCTTCAAGGTGTTAGTTCTAACTTTCAAGGCCTTATATGGTTTGGGGCCAGTGTACCTGAGGGAGCGGCTTACCCCATATGTGCCCAGAAGATCACTGCGTTCAGAGGGGCTCAACATGTTGGAAGTTCCTAGTATAAAGACTTGCAGGCTATCCAGTACGCAACAGAGGGCATTTTCTGTGGCTGCCCCGACCCTATGGAACCCGCTGCCAGAGGAGACACGAGCCCTACGGGACTTGATGGCATTCCGCAGGTTCTGCAAGACCTGGCTGTTTAGACAGGCATTTGGCACCTGAATAACTGATGCCTGCCCTAATTTGCCATCTTGCCGCGCCATTGTCATTGCTATTTGCACTATGTATTAACCTGCTGTAGTTTTATTGTAGGGAGTGGAGTTTTTAAATTTTTAAATTTTTAAAATTTTTTATAAGGTTGTTTTATGTGTTTCAACGTGTATTTTTATGTCCTGTAAACCGCTCTGAGCTTCGGAGAGAGCGGTCTATTAAGCCGAATGAATAAATAAATAAATAAATAAATTATGTGTATAGATAGTGGGATATTTCCTGTACTATAACCCACTTCATCAGACATATGAATTGTTATCCAGAATGCCAGGAGCCATACAATGATAGGAGCCAAAGAAAGGACAGTAGCAAATGCAATCAAAGAGAAGTAAATACAGGAATCTTCTATGTCATGCTGGAAACCTTTTGCTAACCTTGGGATAGGAAAGTTCCATTGGCATAACTCACCAGAGTTGCAGAGAATACGGAGGCAGCTAGTTTGAAGGTAAAAATGCTCTATGTATGTCTTACTGAAAGGTTTTAGACTGCTGTGCAGATAGAAACAAGTTATGTGGGGACTAGGGAAGTCTTAAGCACCCTGGATGCAAGCCCATCAAATGTACAAAAAAAATCAGCGCAAAGGCAGTTCTGCTAACATGGAATCCCTATAGGATCATGGACTCAGTGCTTTCTACATTTAATCCCTTTCTTAAACACCTGTAATTCCACTTCAAATCCACTTGAAATTATGAGTAACACTCCACGCATCTGGACATAATCCAGAATTCAACACAGTGTGGGTCTTCACTGATTCCTGCCAGATAATTCTTTAATATTTTCAGTAAGAAGTGCAGATGGGGAAATCCAGATGTTGAGAAGCACATATAATAAACAAGCACACTTCTCAGCTAGTCAAGGTTGATTTCTACTGCCAAGCTCCATTCCAAGAATTTGGAAGCCTTGGAGTAAATTCTATCAGGTTCTATCTTCTTGGAAAAGATGTTTCTATGGAATGTGGCTTTCTCTATGGCAATCCTAATGAACTGCGATTCTATAGAAATGGCTGTTCTGTTTATCCTTGGGGGGGTGTCAGTTGAAGGGTTTTCTCTATTAGGAAAGCACTTGAGGTCTCATGACACTAGAGGATGAATCCACTTTAAATCCGGTTGCTGCCTTCTGGAGGATTCTGGGGTTTGTAGTTGTAGTGATCCCTATCACACAACACCATGCACACCCAACTGTCAATTGATCTCCTTTCTGTGATTACCCCATTTAGAGATCTTCTAAATATGCCTTCTTGTGAACCAAATGTGGTCCTGTGGAAGAAATGAAATCAAAACACCCTAACATATTTTATTGCAGTGCCGCTATTACACATTGCAACATAGCCAACTTTTCTATCCAATCCTGTCCCACATGACCAGCCACCCCCCACAGAGGATTGTTAGTTATCTTTTAGAGGACAAGTGCCACAGGGTGACTCTGATAGTGGCAAAATTTCTCACAATGGCATCAAGGTTGAGAAAGCAACTAAACTCTGACAGGGGTATTACTTGAAACCATGTATATTGTACAATGAACTTCTCCTGAGATAGGAGAATTTATAACCAGGACTGTGACGCAGTTGGCTGGGTGTCAGCTGCATTAAGATCACTACTGACCAAAAGGTCAGGAGTTCGAAGCCAGCTCGGGTTGGAATGAGCTTCTGGCCAATTTTGTGTAGCTTGTTGTCGACCTTTGCAACCCAAAAGACAATTGCATCTGTCAAGTAGGAAATTTAGGCACCACCTATGTGTGGGGAGGCTAACTTAACAAATTTACGAGGCCATAAAAACTCTCCGGCAAAAAGCATGCAGGGAATGCGGAAAGTTCTTCATCAGTGTCTCAGATGGACAGTGAAGTGACAGCTCCCCTGGTGGCCAGAAAAAAGTTAAATAGCCTCTGACTGTCTGTCTATATGTGTTGTGTGTCTATGGCATTGAATGTTTGCCATGTATGTGTACATTGTAATCTGCCCCGAGTCCCCTGCGGGGTGAGAAGGGCAGAATATAAATACTGTAAATAAAATAAATAAATAAATAAATAATGACTGTTCATTTACTGATAGGTCTATGGAATGTAATAAATGTTGTTGTTGTTGTTGTTGATTATCCCACCTCCCACTATTGGTTGGGAAAACTCATTAAGTACTGCCAATCTCACAATGTCCCCAAAGATCACTACTGAAATAAATAAAATAAATAAATAAATAAATAATGACTGTTCATTTACTGATAGGTCTATGGAATGTAATAAATGTTGTTTATTTTTTATTATTAAATGTTGTTGTTGTTAAAACAGTTGTTGTTGTTGTTGATTATCCCACCTCCCACTATTGGTTGGGAAAACTCATTAAGTACTGCCAATCTCACAATGTCCCCACAGATCACTACTGACCAAATGGTCATGAGTTCGAAGCCAGCCCGGGTTGGAGTGAGCACTATTGGTTAGGAAAACTCATTAAGTACTGCCAATCTCACAATGTCCCCAATCATTTACCTTGGGCGATGGTCTGTTCCACTTCTGTACTGGCCTGCCAGTGCTGAGGTAATGTCAAAAGGTAGGATTCATTTCCTTGCTATTCCCAAGCTGTTTATTTTATATTTTACAATAATATTTTCCCTCTTAAAGATTAACTGTTGCTGCAACTGTGACATTACTTTTTAAAAACTGCAGAAGTGTGGGAAGTTAGGATTACATGGCTATACAGACGTATGATTGCAGGACCATGGATTTGCGAAGTGGCACAATTACAAAGATGTAATAATAAAGATGCTCTGGCCAGGCTGTATCTGGTACTTATGAATGTGCGGCTGCTGTGGAATCACAGCTCCATGCAATAAAATCCTTATTCATGAAGCAAGAACTAATTAAGATGACAAGGGATTGTGTCTCTCCACATTTAGCCTTGCCACGGGTTTGCCATCACAATCATCATCCAAGATATACTTCATACTGTGAATCCATCCTACAAAGGCAACAACATGATTTGTTGCCAGCTGCTTAAGAAGAGCAGCTGAATGGTCTTTAGCAAGATGATCTTCTCTGCCTTCTTCAGCAGGTGCAGTTGCAACTGGTAGAAGCGATGAGATATTCTTGGATAGGCAAACTCAGAAACATAAGAATAAGCAGTTCTTTGGTTTCTTGTTTTCTTCTTCAAGGTATGCAGTGATCTGTCCAAAGGATTCCCATTTATTTATTCAAATTTCTATCAGCCGCCACTCCCAAGTGGCTCGGGGCGGCTTACATAATTTAATAAAACACAGTTCCATCTAAAAAATCTAAAAACAAGCAATTCAATTACATCACATTAACCAGGAGCACAATAGAAGTGATTTGCAGGGGAAGGGCCATGGTCATTCATGTTCCGAAGGCCTGCCGAAACAGCAAGGTTTTACAGGCCTTCCGGAATGAGAGAAGAGTCTTAAGAAATCGAATCTCGGCCGCCAGCGCATTGCACAAGACCGGGGCTATGACCGAGAAAACCCTTCGTCGAGTTACGGTCAGATGGAGCATCTTAGGGCTTGGAATAACCAGGAGGTTGTGATCTTCAGAACGAAGGGATCTGGTGGGACAATATGGGATGAGATGGTCCCTTAGGTACACTGTCCCCAGACCATTCAAGGCCTTAAAAGTCAACACTAACACCTTGAAGATAATCCGGCATTCTACAGGCAGCCAGTGCAGTTCGCGCAGAATCGGCGTGATGTGATGGCTCGTCGAGACTCCAAAGATTCAAAGAGGTGCCAAACACATAGTTTGCATCATAAATTCATTCATTGCATATTGCATCATATACATATGAAAACATATAACTACACAAGTGTGTCTCGGACAAGTCCTTCCAGTCCTACCAGTTATTGGTCAATCCACTGGCGATAGATGAGTTAATGTTGGTATAAGTCCACAGCTAGCCCTCCTGGGTGCTGGGACATTTGTAATCCACAGGTGATAAGGGATGAATCGAGGGGGAGGCGGTAGGTGACAGGAAGTCCAAGGAAGGTGTCCGAGGGATCCGAAAAGTCGGTGTGAGGAAAAAAGTTACATTTCCCTCTGTGCTGGTGCCATAAGTAGAAAGCGCCCCATTACAAGGGTCCGTTTCTTCTTAACAGGTTTTTTCAAGGCGAGGCATTTAGAATATCAATAACCAACTTCCTTCTCAGTAGCAACATGAGCACAACCCCTATCCATGTTGGCGGGGTGACCACAAAAACCTCCCCCCTCGATTCATCCCTTATCACCTGTGGATTACAAATGTCCCAGCACCCAGGAGGGCTAGCTGTGGACTTATACCAACATTAACTCATCTATCGCCAGTGGATTGACCAATAACTGGTAGGACTGGAAGGACTTGTCCGAGACACACTTGTGTAGTTATATGTTTTCATATGTATATGATGCAATATGCAATGAATGAATTTATGATGCAAACTATGTGTTTGGCACCTCTTTGAATCTTTGTCTGTAAATATAGCCAGGCTGTTTATTTCATCGTCGGGACTCCAGCAAGGAGTCGCGCTGCTACGTTCTGCACTAACGTAAGTTTCCAGATTACCAACAAAGGAAGGCCAATGTAGAGGACGTTACAGTAGTCAAGCCTCGAGATGACCATGGCTTGGACCACTGTGGCCAGGTCGAGCCGGGACAAGTAGGGGGCCAGCTTCCTCACCTGGCAAAGATGGAAAAATGCCACTTTGCTGACAGTGGAGATATGAGATTCCATCGACAGCAAAGAGTCCAGGGTAACCCCAAGGCTCTTTACGACTGATGACGGACGTAGTGTCACGCCGTCCAGGGTTGGAAGCTGGACATCCCCACCGCCCAGGCGACCGAGCCACAGGATCTCTGTTTTAGCCGGATTCACCTTCAACCTACTGGCTCCTACATTTGCTTTTGACTCATGTATAAAACTATATATCAACAGGAAGATCCACGCCTACTCCCACCCCAGTGTACCTTGGATAAAATAATATGTTTTGTAATTTCAGTGTCAGTTCAATAGGGCATATTATTGTATATATACAAAAGGGATGCAGTCTTACATGTGCACATTTCACTTCCAGGACAAGTATTCACACAATTTTTCATTTTACTGTGATAGTCTTCCTGGCTCAAGATGGGTTTTTAACATAGGTGTAGTGATCGCAAACCTCTGTAGTGAAAAGAAAGTTATGTGATTTCAAATTCAGGCCCTTTCCAAATCTAGCCTTCATCCCTTTCACACCCATTTTCCGATCTTACAATGGCCCTTCCACAAGACACAGCCCAAAATCATTTCTTTCGGAAGTGGCATGAAATTTTTGCTTATATAAATGTCTACAAGGCTCATAATCAGAGCGTATCCCTTTCCTTTCCCATTTAGAAATCAGCAGGTATTAATTGACATAATCCTGAAAACTCAAGTTTTCCTTTATCCATGTACACCCAGGAAAAGGGTATTACTCACAAGCTAAGAGGGAACAGTAACGGCAGTTGACCCTGGCTTAGCCTTACGCCCTGTAGCTCTTTGGCTGCATGAAGCCAGTACTTTAGATCATTTTCAAACAAGTAACAAATATGCTTGTGTGTCAGCTTCTGAGCCAAGGGAGGTTAATCAGCGGCTTTCTATTAATCGCTTAAATACGGGCCAGCTGTATGCCTACACAGCCAGTTTTTACATGACTTCATGAAAATGTGAATGGAAACTTTTTGCTCCTTTGGGCACAAATGTCTACATATATTCATTCCGTTCTCCTTTTCCATCTGTCTGTTTCTTCCCATGCCCTTCTTTCTCCATCACACAATGTTGCATTCTCTCACTCTCCCCAATGTAGTGTTTTTTTGCCAGTCTTCGGAAACCTTTTTTTCCCCTTGTGAAATAAAGTAACATCTTGAAATCTGCTAATGCCTTGTCTCAAAGCCCTAAACAGTTCTGGTCCAACTTACCTGTCTGAACGCATCTCTCCCTATGAACCATCGAGATGTTTAAGATCATCCGGAGAGGCCCTGCTCTTGGTCCCGCCTTCTTCGCAGGCGCGATTGGCAGGGACGAGAGACAGGACCTTTTCAGTGGTGGCTCCTCGGCTTTGGACCGCCCTCCCTAGTGGCATCAGATTGGCCCCCTCCCTCCTGACATTTTGCAAGAAAGTCAAGACCTGGCTGTTTGAGCAGGCATTTGCTGATGAAATATAACGGTTTAATTAGATCTATGGAATGACAACAATGTGACGGAAAGTGATTTCAACGTGACGCTGAGACTGCATTTGTATGTTTTAATGGCTAATTGTTATATTATATGGTTATTGTTTGGTTTTGTTTTGCTTGTGTTTTTGATTGAAGGGCAGAGACTGCCTTGTGTAAACCGCCCTGAGTCGCCTTCGGGCTGAGAGGGGCGGTATAGAAAAATGATAAATAAATAATAATAAAAAAATTGTGTCAGGAGTGACTTGAGAAACTGCAAGTTGCTTCTAGTGTAACAGAATTGACCGTCTGCAAGGACATTTCCCAGGCCCAGATATTTTGATGTTTAACCATCCTTGTGGGAGGCTTCTCTCATGTCTCTGCATGGGGAGCTAGAGCTGACAGAGGGAGCTCATCCACACTCTCCCCAGATTCGAACCTGTGACCTGTTGGTCTTCAGTTCTGCCGGCACATTGTGCCAATGGGGGCTCTTGCCTCAAAGGTTCAATAAAGGGTTTTGGACCTATGGATGGTGGGGAATATGTAAGCTGGACGACAAAACTAACAATTACTCTTTTTTAATGTATTCAGAAAGCGGCCTATATGTTGGCATGAATTGGAAAATTCTCTGAAAAGAAAACAGAGAGAATTAAAGACAGGTTCGTTCCCCCATAGGGATGTGAAATATATTTGCTATTGTTCAAATCTTTCATTGAAGAAAAGGAATCTTGATCCTCAAGATCCCTGGCCAAAGGAAAAGAGGACAGCAATGTGCTTCGTTACATTCTGGGGAAAGTTGTGGGGAGAAATGAGAGATGGGGCTTCTGTCCCTTTTAAAGGCTGTGGAAAAGACCAAATTCCAGCAATCTTGCTTGAGTGACAAGGAACACCTGTTGAAATTCCCTCTTCTGCACAACTATTAAAGGAACAAGAGCCCCGTCCCTTATTTATCCTAACAATCCCAACTTCAAGACTTTGGTGGGAAACATTTTTAGGGTACTTTTTGTATTTCAAGACAGAAAATCTGTTTTTGGCACCAAAAGTGATATTTTTGTACAGGGTCTGTGTCTGTTATGCAAATAACACAGATACTTTTGAAAAATACTGCTTTTTAGGCAGAAACTATTGTGCTTCATCCATCAGCTTGTTTTATTTATTTATTTATTATTATTCAGATTTACTAGACCGCTCTCCCCAAGGCTCGGGGCGGTTTCCAACATAATAAAATTACATGAGCAACCTAAAAACATCATAAAAGCATTCCTAAAAACAATCCAATATGTCATTGGTCCTAGGGAAGATTCAGATAACCAGGTGCAGTTAGATAGCGATTCTGAGAGTTATGAACATCCGGGAGGAAGATCTTCCCAGGAGCCTCCTGAGGAAGATATGGAAGAAGGCGCATGGGAAACGACTAGGGAGGAGAGCTCTCAGAGAGATAGCAACACAGCTGGGGAAAGACAAGGCCGAACCTTTGATAGGAGACGGAACATAGAGTCTAGGAGAAGGGAATGGTCAAAGAGCATAGACCGGCCGAGGTCCGTGAGCAGCGATTGGAGACGCAGAAGCCTAGAGCGTCGGGGACCTCGGCCGAAGGATTAAGTATAGGATCCGTGGGAACGAATCCTCAGTGCTCCGGCCACGTCTTACCT
This sequence comes from Anolis apletophallus, assembly GCA_030556195.1. Taxonomy (NCBI): domain Eukaryota; kingdom Metazoa; phylum Chordata; class Lepidosauria; order Squamata; family Anolidae; genus Anolis; species Anolis apletophallus. The sequence continues at coordinate 118,292,609 of JARBWK010000006.1, read as the reverse complement.
GAATAGGCGTGAAGCGGAGTGGGACCACAAGCTAAGCCAGCCATGGTCATCAAGCCTTGCCTTTCCTTGCCTTGCCTTGTTCCTGATCCGCATTGGTTTGCGGAGCCTTGCCCTGTTTCCTGATCCGCATCGGTTGCGGAACCTTGCCAAGCTTTTTGCCTATTTGCCACGTTGTTTTGGACATTGTTACTTCAAGCCTTTTGGATTACATCATATTCTATTGGACTATATTCTTTGGAACTGTTTTTATATTCAATAAAGTAGTTAGCCTTTATCCTGTCTCTGTGTGTGTGATTAAGGGGCCGGTCAAGTCCGTGCATCGTGACATGTTGAAGTGCCATAAAGGTATCCTTGTTTTCTGCACATCTATTCATGTATATGCTCAAACAGCCTCAATTTGCAAAATGGTATACAAGTATGCAAATTATTAAAATACATGGTTTCCTGTGTAGAAAATAGCTTCCCTGCAGAAAAACTGTTTAAAATAGATACAACGCACACAAATGTATATATAACCGAATAATTGTTGTTATAACTATTAAAGGAAAATTCTAAAAATCAATCCTAAAAGAAAGCACTATAAATAAATCAGGAGTCATACTACTGTAGTAACCCATCAGGACTGTGGTCAAACGAAATTCAAGGCAATGATTGGTCATCTGGTAGCTTCTGTCTCCTGATAGGAATGGAAAGAATATTGAAACACACACACACACCACACACACAATGTTTCTTGAGTATCTGGAAACCCCGATGGGAAGAATCCTAGGCAAGCTAGAATCCTTACAACAGAGAGGGGGAGTTGCTATGAAGCAACACAACACAAAGAGTGTAGGCAATATGCAGAAATAACAAAAGTATTTTTGAGATTCAATAGTGATAATACACATTCATAAACATAAACATCAGAATATTAACATAGGAATATACATGTCAAGCATGCCCGCCGTGGGCTCCTACCCCATACGCCAATGGCATCAGTCAATGTCCAAGATACTTCGGATTCAAGGGAAAAAGTTCAAGGGTTCATTGAATGAGAGTGGATTTCAGGTAAGTAAACAAAGGGGAGGAGGAGCACAAGCCCAACGGGTTGTGTCCAAGCCCAGCGGGTAGGCTCTCCTTCCAAAGGAGAGCTGGCAAGCCGTATAGAAGGTTTCAGCGGATTGATGAGTCGAAGAGTTGTTTGCAGGCAGAGCCCAGGAACGATTTCAATTCAAACTAATGATGAGAATTATCACTGGACTGCCTTGGTACATCAATGGGCCGACGGGGATAATGCTGTACAATGGTCCCAACTCCCGTTTCGACCCTCCACAACGGGTCTTTCTCAAGGCCATAAATGTAAGGCAAAGCAACTCATATCCATCTTGGTGCAAATGCAAGGTCTGTAAACAATTGACCATAGTAAATAAATGGCTTGAGACAAGATAGAAAGCACTCAAAAGCAACTCACATAGTGATATAAACAATGATACATATATAATCGTGATAATACACAAATGAAAGGTAACATTGCCTCTATGATCTAGGTAATGTTACCTTTCATTTGTGTATTATCACGATTATATATGTATCATTGTTTATATCACTATGTGAGTTGCTTTTGAGTTGTGGAGGGTCGAAACGGAAACCCTTGAACTTTTTCCCTTGAATCCGAAGTATCTTGGACATTGACTGATGCCATTGGCGTATGGGGTAGGAGCCCACGGCGGGCATGCTTGACATGTATATTCCTATGTTAATATTCTGATGTTTATGTTTATGAATGTGTATTATCACTATTGAATCTCAAAAAATACTTTTGTTATTTCTGCATATTGCCTACACTCTTTGTGTTGTGAAGCTAGAATCCTTGCAAGACTTATTCTGTATGAAAAATTCACAAAAAAGTGAATATTGTACAGAAAATCAGTCTTCTGTGTAGACAATAAGTCTCCATTGCAGAGGCAATGTTTTTGTTGCTCTGGAAACTTCTGCAATTAAATGCTGTTTTCTACATGACAAATTAATTTTCTATGCAGAAAAAAATGGTGTATTTTTATCACAGCTGCAATCCTGGCATGCAAATGGTTTTCAAATATTTGATAGTTTTTGATAGGATTACAATGGTCAAACTATTCATCCTTGTCTAAAAGAACAAAATCTAGAAAGTTGTATATTCTTTCCTTCAATGCCTGGGCTACCAGCATTCATTTGTGAGGCCCCAGGAAGCACAAAGCTATTTTTTGCATCTACCTTGAAGGCCTGTTATCATATTTATTATTGAGAGAAATAATGCCACTATAGGGGTTAGCACTGTGCCTCCTTGTTCCCTCATGCTTGATTTCTAGATCTATAAATATAGTATACTATTTCTTGAAAAAGAAGGTAAACCTCTGATTTTGTTCCTTCCCTCCGAAAGAGGCTATGGCTGAAGGACGTGCTGAGGAACACACAGTCACTCAAGAAGTGTGAGTGAGTGAGTGTGTAATCTTTACTCCTTTCTTAAACCCACAACCATATGATGGCAAGCTGCAGATGTCTATAAGGCTGCCTGTGTTCCATGTAAGCTGAGGAGCCCAAGGGTACTAGTCAAAACATTATTTACAGTCTGTCTGAGGTTTTCAGAAGCAGGTAATCTACAGTGCATCAGGTCATGCAGCTGAAACAGAAGTCCAAAGAGAGATAACTCCACTTCTGAGTGCACCAGTTTCTCATGATTTGAAAGAAGTAAGATTATTGGATAGGTCCATATCAAGGTATCTGGAATTAATCCACCAGAGCATCAAGAAAGTGAGCTCTAAAGCAGGCATTTCATTTGTGTGTGTGTGCATGTATAATGTAATGTTCGTTCGTGGAATTAACATTACTCAAAAACCACTGGACGAATTGCCGCCAAATTTGGACACAAGACACCTATCAGGCCAATGAGTGACCAGCACTCAAAAAAAATAATTTTGTCATTTTGGAGTTGTAGTTGCTGGGATTTATAGTTAACCTACAATCAAAGAGCATTCTGAACTCCACCATGATGAAATTGGGCCAAATTTCCCACACATAACCCCCATGACCAACAGAAAACACTAGAAGGGTTTGGTGGGCATTGATCTTGAGTTTTGCAGTTGTACTTCACCTACTTACAGAGAGCACCATTGACAGGTGGAATTTGGGGAAAATAGACCTTGACATTTGGGAGTTACTGGGATATATAGTTCACCTACAATCAAAGAGCATTCTGAACCCCACCAGCTATAGAATTGGGACAAACTTCCCACACAGAACCCCCATGACCAACAGAAAATATTTAAGGCCATCCAGTCCAACTCCCTTCACCAGGGCAAGAAAATGTAATCAAAGCCCTCTTGAGAAAGAGCCATCCAGCCATAGATATAGAAGTTTTTGAATGGAAAATTGCATTTCGGAAGACGATTCGGATATTGGTTTTGCTCTGGCTTTGGATGTGAATCACTTCTGATTTTTAAGAGATTTTATCGAAATGGATTCGGAAGTATTCGGAAATAGCATCCGCGATTGCGCAATGTGCAAAAATCACTAGTAGGGAGAGTCAAAACTATGAGGAATCCCTTTTCCATCTGTTTGTGACCACTACTAATGACAAAACTAGCCACTGGTACAAAATATTAAGCACTGTTAACACATTAATAGACAATTTAAAAATGGGACATAAAATGAAAATGACATCAGAGCCCTTTCCAAGAATGGCGACCGGAGCTATCAGAATGGCGAATCCACTTCCTGTTTGGGGCGCTGTGCTCGATATCGCTTCAATTATTGGAAGTCCGGAAAAAAACATCCGAAAATCGGATGTATCCGATTATCGGAAAAAGGCCTAATAGATATATATGATTCGCACATACACAGATATAGTTTCATATATTTGAAAGGGACCCCTAAAGAAGGACAATGATATGTTGCATGTTCCAGATCAACACTGACAAAGAAACAACAAGAAATACTGTTTACCCACTAGCATAAAGAAATGACATATATTAGAAACCAACACTTTCTCATTATTTCATTTTCCAGAACACCAGACTGGGCCACAGCAATGCGTGGCAAGGGATGTCTAATATGAAGAAAAAACAAATGGGTTCACCTAGAGAAAGTACAGAAAAGTAACAGAGTAAGCAGAAAAACAAAGCTGACAAAAACCAAGCCTGAAAAAAAAAAGACAATCAGTCTGATATACTAATACCTCTGTAGGCTTTAAGCCTACTCAAATATTATTTAAGCTGCAGTGCAGAAACAAGGAGGCATTTCCTTTGAGTACTAAGGAAATTCAACAAGAAGGCTTAAAATTATCTAATAAAATAGTATTCTTTCTCCTCCATAAACCCACATGAATCAAAGTAATTCTAGGTTGAGGATTGGTGTTTTTCTGCAGGTAGGCACCAACAAGATCTCACTCTAGTGCCTTGGTTGTAGACTATTACAGGGCTGTCCAACTGGCGGCCCGGGGGTCGTACACGGCTCCCCAGCCTGTTGGACACGGCCCCCGCTATGCCCCCGGCCGCCATTTTTAATTTTTTGGAAAAAATTCTTTTTTAAAAAAAAAATGGGGGCCGAGGGGGGGGGAGGGGGAGGGGGGCAAGGAAGAAGGAAGTGAGCCAGCTCCTCCTCCTGCACCGCCCCTCCGTCCCTTTCTCCGTGCCGCCGATGCAAACCGGATCGCATAGGCGCCGGTGAGAGAGGGGCAAGGGGTAGTACAAGGAGGAGGAAGAGAGCTAGCTCCTCCTCCCTGCACCGCCCTCTTCGTCCCTCTCTCGGCGGCGCCGATGCCTTGGAAGGGAGGGGGGTCCCCCGCGGCGCCTCCCTCCCTTGCAAGGCATCGCGGCAGCGGCTGAAGCCGGCGCCGGCTTCCGCGGCTGCCGCAATGCCTTGCAAGGGAGGGGTCCCCCGCGGCGCCTCCCTCCCTTGCAAGGCATTGCAGCAGCGGCAGAAGCCGGTGCCGATGCCTTCAGGGAGGGGTCTGCCGCGATGCCTTGCAAGCATCGGGGGTCCCCAGCGGCGCATCCCTCCCTTGCAAGGCATCACGGCAGCGGCTGAAGCCGCCGCGCCGGCTTCCGCAGCCGCAATGCCTTGCAAGGGAGGGTCCCCGTGGCGCCTCCCTCCCTTGCAAGGCATCGCGGCAGCGGCTGAAGCTGGCGCCGGCCGGCTGCCGCGATGCCTTGCAAGGGAGGGTGGGTCCCCGGCGCCTCTCTCCCTTCCAAGGCATCCCGGCAGCAGCTGAAGTCGGCGAAACCGCCAGCTTCATCTGCGGCCAAGATGCCTTGGAAGGGAGGGGGTGCCCCGTGGCTCCTCCCTCTCTCCCAAAGCATCCCAGCAGCCGGGGGCGGGGCTGGGAGCGGGGCTGGGGGGCGGGGGCGGCCGGGCCCCCAGGTCATCAGTGTCTGGGCATCTGGCCCTTGGCCGGTTAGAAGTTGGACAGCACTGGACTATTACAAGCAGTGGGGTGGGATCATTTGCACACAAGCAAAAACAAAGATTTTGCATAAAATGTGCAAAACATTGTTTATTTTGTATAAAAAGAGTTGTTTTTCTACACAAAAACATTTTTGCACAATCAGCTTTTTCATTTAGTAGTCTGCATATGACAAAGGATTGGACATGGCATAGAAACACTGAAAATCTTATCCTTTGGAGAGAAAAGGTTTGAAATTCTTCATTTTTACATGCGAAAATAAAAATAAAGCAAATATTTCCTCACTTGGTGTGGATTTGAACACCTTTTGTCTTGTCTGATTCTCTAGCAAGACTTTCGGGTGTAATGTGTTGAGTTCCTCATAGCATTGCGGGTTGCTTAATTACCGAGGAGCTTTCTGATTCTTCCCTCATTTTGAATTTTTGTTTGCATTGGGTTCAGTTATATGTGGTGGTTAGCTGGCAAATAACATCTTGCAAACCTCTGCCAGAATCTGGAGAGGTGGAATAGAAATGTTCCGTAAATGGGGGGGGGAGAGTCTAGTGTGTTGAAGTATAAAAACCCTAAGAAACCTACCCCGATAAAGACACTCCATGTGTGTTCATAGTTGGGCATATTGAGTATTCATGCCAAGTGTGGTCCCGATCCATCATTATTTCAGTCCACATTGCTCCCTCGATGTAGGTGAACTACAACTTCCAAACTCAAGGTCAATTCCCAAGCAAACCCTTTCAGTACTTTCTGTTGGTAATGAGAGTTCAATATGCCAAGTTTGGTTCAATTCCATTGTTGCAAAAGTTCAGGATGCTCTTTGTTTGTGTGTTAACTATAAATCCCAGAAACTGTAACTCCCAAATGTCAAGGTCTATTTTCCCCAAACTCCATCTGTGTTCACATTTGGGCATATTGAGTATTCATGCCAAGTTTGGTCCTGATCCAACATTGTTTCAGTCCACAGTGCTGTCTGGATATAGATGAGCTACAACTCCAAAACTCAAGGTCAATGCCCACCAAACTCTTATGGTATTTTCTCTTGGTTATGGGAGTTCTGTGTGGGAAGTTTGTGTCTTTTTGCCATTCCTGCCAGGATATTTATGTTGTGTTCATAGAAACAGGCCCAGGTTTCACACTGAGTGTATAAATACATTTAAAAACATATTAACTATATGTATTACTGTGTTAGAGTGTCATTTTGTGTCATTTTGGTTGGTGGTGTGCCCCAGGATTTTGCAAATGTAAAAAGTGAGCCGCGGCTCAAAAAAGTGTTGGGAAACACTGTTCTAAATCATTATTTAGAGACAACAGGAGAAGTTTGGAGGGGGAACTCCTGTGGACCACATATAATCATGATTTTAAAAAATCCTGATCCCAATTTTGAAGAGATGAAGATTTCTAGCTTGTGGAGAAGGATGATTCCAAGGTACCGGCAGTAATCCATTGAGGTCTGGAGTGTTAACACTTCTCCAACATTTCATCCAAATGTATTCCAATAAAATGTCACACTGTTCCTTCAGTATTCTCATGTCCTTGCAATCATGTTTAATGACATCAGAAACAAAGAACCAACTAACATCCTACTGGAAATTAGAGATACACAGCCTCTTCCTTCTTCAATTGCCTCTTCCATGTGGAATCTGGAGCCATTCTTTACTGCCTTGAGGCTTCGTAGGACTTGGTTCATGCCACAAAACTTAGGAGGGGAAATGAAAAGTAAAGAAGTTAGGTTACAACAACAAATGAACTTTCCCATTCAGTTAAGAAAAACAGACAAATCCATTCAGAGGGATAAACTCTTCTGTTTAGTCTAAAGATCACATAGTTACTCCAGACAATATTTCATCTTTTGTATTCCACTTTGTAGAAATGGAATACAGACAGGCCCCAAGTTATGAACGAAATAGCTTCTTAAGTTGAATTTGTATGTAAGTCAGAACAGGTACATTTTTAAAGTGTAACTCGAACCAATATATGTTAGCTTTGGATAGCACAGGGAATGGTTAATACCCCTGTGGTGTTTGTTTTGCTGGGATAAACAAAGGGGGAGGGGTTGCAATAAGCAACACACACTCAGAAACAGCAAATATAACAATATCAAAAATTCATATAATATGCAAGTACACATATATACACAGGTGTAGGTCAATAACAAGGTAATGCACAGTGAGTCATTGCCCGGAGGGCTCCGACCCTTGACGTGGATTATCTCTTATTGTGATTGAGTTCAAAATAAAGTCACAGAAACAAGCAGTGGGCTACACCGTGGTAAACACGTGAGCGCAAATAGGGTAACAATGAAATCAAGCAGGTTTAGTAAAATAGAGATATTTCATTGGCAATAGCAATAAGCATGGGATCAATCGACATTCATAACATACAAATCATAAGCTTATAATAGCATAAATCAAGTATACAGTGATACACATATATTGGCCCCTGCTGCTCCCTGTCCTTTACCATTTCCCCCCGGATGGAATGGTCCGTTCTCCATGTATCTTGGAAGTCTTGATATGGTAAATATATGGGTATTGTTGCCCCCCCTTTTTTCCTAACACCGTTAATAGTGGTATAGTACCAGTGTATTATCTCTTCATTTTGTATAGAATTCTCTACTTAAAGTGAGGACGTCACCCTACTATTGAATACATAGCCTCTGAGGAAGTCGTGTGACGAAACGGCCCTTAGCCGGCCTGGGAAGAGCTCGCGCCGTCAGGCAACCTTGGCGGAACGCTCCTACTGGGGCTCCGCTCCTGGGGGACTGTGTTACTTGTAACACTACCCCCCACAGCCTCCATCCCGATTCCCCGCCGGCATTTGCCAGCGCACCAGCAACTGCATTCAGCAGGTCGCATTTCGACACGCCATTTGGCGCAGCTTGGTGTTGCATACAAGCGCTTGCTAGCGCCAACAGCGGATCGCACCACCACCACCCCTGATTTGGGCTTCCTACCATCTTCTCCTTCCTTCCACTCGAACACTGCCCTTCCCTATCATCTTCGTGAGCCAGTCTCCATCCCCCACTCTTCTCTCGACCAAGATACCCCTTGGGACAGTGATTGACTATCACCTTATTTACTGCATTACATTTGTGAGTAGCGGCTCCAGACCTGTGGAAGGTTACTTGTGGAAGGATATGTATTCACATACATGTGTTCTGTGTATCACTGTATACTTGATTTATGCTATTATAAGCTTATGATTTGTATGTTATGAATGTCGATTGATCCCATGCTTATTGCTATTGCCAATGAAATATCTCTATTTTACTAAACCTGCTTGATTTCATTGTTACCCTATTTGCGCTCGTGTGTTCAAAATAAAGTCAGTCAATAAATGATGCTTTAACAAGACGATGGGAGTTAAGGTAGAAGTCCTGGGGATGAGGTCCAAAAAACACCCATAGGTGAAGAGGATAACAAGGAAAGCGGAGTTAAGGTGCTGTGGCGGTTTCAGTAAAGGCCGTAGCGGAAGAGCGGAAGGTCCGAGTCAACTGAAACCAGTCTGATTTTAGGAGGCCGGCGAGGTAAACTCTGTATGATGGCACCAACTCTCATTTCGACCCATCTCCAAAAGGGTCTTTTTCAAGACCAGTTGTAAACGGTTAACTCCTGGTGTAGGGATAAGGAAGGCGCGTTTTCTGCAGAGGTAAACCATAATAAACGGTAGAAATATGTTCCAAAACAACCCCATAACCATTATACATCAAACTGATATCGATTAACCAATATATGTTAGCTTTGGATAGCACAGGGAATGGTTAATACCCCTGTGGTGTTTGTTTTGCTGTCTGTGCCCCTGTTCAGAAGTTTTCCCCTCACTTTCTGTCCCTGCGATAATTGGATTTTGAATATTTTGGCTTGTTGTGGAAACAAGGATTGGTGAGAAAGCTTCAGCAAGCTTCAAAGGCTAGGGTAATATATTTTGTGCCTTTTCATTGGCCTTATAAAGATATCATGACCAACATAGACATACCTAAATACACTTTATAGGAGGCAAACTAGTCAACAATGTGTGTGAACCCCAACATGGCACCAAACATTCATAGATGTTCACTGAAAGAAAAACTGAACGAAGCACTGTTAAAAACTGGCAGGTTTCTATGGCCACTTCCTATGCCTTGCTACATAGCCTGGTGTCAGGCATTCTTCTCAAAAGCTTAGAAATCACGCATACTTGTCAACAGCATTTATCCCAGAGAAGGAAAAGGAGGGAGGATTTGGGAAATGTCTGCTCTCAGTGATTGACACTGATCCCTGAAAATAATGGTATGCACACACATATAGAACTCTAGGGAAAATTCCAGTGAGATTTGGGCTGTGAAATATGGAGACAGTTTGCAAAGCACTACAATCCAGCTAATTGCCTTTCCAAGGGAAAGCTGCTAGGGGAACTATGATTTGGAGTTGACAGATTAAGGCAGAGGTGCTCATTAGGTAGATCGCGATCGACTGGTAGATCGTGTAGAGTGTCCTGGTAGATCACAGGCAGGGCGGGAGGAAGGCTCAGTCAATTCGTCCAGTAGTAAGAAGTCGGTTTGTGTGTGTCAACTGTAAAATAGGATGTGTGGAAGGGCCCTGGGTTATCTGAGGTCCTTTCCACACGGTTGAATAAAATTCCATGTTATCTGCTTTGAATCAGATTATATGGCAGTGTGGACTCAGAAAACCTGGTTCAAAGCAGATATTGTGTTATATGTTTCACATTTTTGTAGTGGGTAGGTAGATCATTTTGACTTGGATGTTTTATAAGTAGCTTGCATGCTGAAAAAGTGTGAGCACCCCTGGATTAAGGAGTTTGAAGGTCCTTAACACATTCATGACAGTTTATCTCTGCTCACTAAAAGCTCACTGCCAGTAAAATGCTCTTCAAATGTTCTGTCCTTCTTTACCCAGTTATGAAATAACAGCATCCGTTATATACAGTATGCAAAATGGGTGGAATACTGCCTATTTGGACTTCATAGTCACTTTCCAGACTCCACTTTCCTGAATTTCTTTAATGTCAACCACTTCAGGATATGAAATTAGGATCTTAAGCATAGGAATTGTGTATCCTTTCCCACCAATAAACCCTAAAGGAATTATTCACATTGAAATAGAATATCCAGAGACAATTGATCTTTAATATAAGTTGGAAAAATATTTTTGTACCACAATCCCTCTGATCTTCTAGCTCAATGGTTCTCAACCTGTGGATCCCCAGATGTTTAGTCCTATAACTCCCAGAAATCCCGGCCAGTTTACCAGCTGTTAGGATTTCTGGGCATTGAACTTGGGGACCCACAAGTTGAGAACTACTGTTCTAGCCCCTGTGGTTCTGAGGGATCCTGGCAACGGTAATCCCCAAAGGTAACCTTTCCCAGCACAGGTCTTTGAATGCTAGTCACCTGGGGCACATGATGGGGGGAGTACAGTCACCTTTATGCCTTGCTTCTGAACTTCCCATAATATCTGGTTCATTTTTTCCAAAATGGTCTATGCTGGCAGTGGCATTATGGGAGCTGAATTCCAATCAAGGCTGTATAAAGGATGAGCTGTTTTTACATAGAGAATACTATAATACAGACCAGAGTTTCTTAAATTTTTTCACTTGCAACCCCTTTAGGCCCAATAAATTTTTACGTGACCCCAATTATATAGGTATACTAGCTGTATCCGGCACGCGTTGCTGTGCCCTTTTTAGGAGATGCGAGAAAGTTCAATCATCCACGGTGTGCCCTCCTCTAAACTGCAGTTGGATGGAGTGTGGGTCATGGGGGGCATGGTGTGCCAAGTTGGGTCTTTATTGGTCTTGGTTCTAGGCCACAGTGGTCTGTGGGGAATGATGGGTTTTGAAGTACTACAAATCCCATTTTCCATGGTGGTACTTCAAGTCCCATCATGCATGGTCGGGGTTCTGTGTGCCAAGGTAGGTTACTGTAAATTCATGCCATACACAATGTCCCATGAGCTGAGGCCTAGTTAGGAACAGCAAGTTAATGAAGCCTTACTGTCAATTCAGGCCATACACAATGTCCAATGAGCTGAGGCCTAGTCGGGAGAATCAAGTTAATGAAGTCTTACTGTCAATTCAGAGCGTAAACAGCTTCCCAGTAAGTGAGGCCTAGTTAGGGAAATCAGGTTAATGAAGTCTTACTGTCAATTCAGAGCGTAAACAGCTTCCCAGTAAGTGAGGGCTAGTTAGGGGTTAATGAAGTCTTACTGTCAATTTAGAGTTAAACAGCTTCCCAGTAAGTGAGGGCTAGTTAGGGAAATCTAGTTAATGAATTACTGTCAATTTTGGGCGTGGTCTGTGATTTTTGGGGTGTAAATTTTAGGTTGGAAGTGATTTGGGTGTTTGTGTTGGGGATTGGCAGTTTATTATGGTTCGGAATTTTCATGTTGGCTGGCCAGTGCAGCAGTTATGCAAATCCGCCCTTATTGGCAGCCAATCATGTTGTTCAGAATGTAGAGGCTGGGTGAGTCTTTGGCTGCCCTGGAGGATGCTGGTAAATGTAGTTTTATTTTTATTCGTTTTGGGGGCCTTTTAGGTTTTGGGGGGGGAAAGTTTCTTTGCTACAAACGTACCTTGCTTGAGGCCTATTTCTGTTGGCAAGTATTGTGTTTCTGCGTTGTATGGTTTCTTTGTTTGAGGTATACATCACATGATGTGAACCCATTTATATAATAGATAAAATAGGAATAAAAATAAAATGTTTACTGATAACAATCGGCATTTGCAAGGCTTGCTAAACAGGCTGATTTTCCTTTTATGAAGTACAACTGAAGCATCTTCTGCAGATGCAAAGAAGTAAGGAGTAGAATTTCTTTTTTATGCAGAGTCCCAAAGCCTCGATGCCTCAATAGATGTAGAGGACAATGAGGATTGCAATCCAGGTCATCTGAAAATTGCTGAGTTGGAGGATGCTAACTCAGGGTTTCTTGAACTTTTCCACTTATGACTGCTTTTGGTCCAAGAAATTTGTACATGACTGCAATTATAAATGTATATGTAAAAAAACATTTACTAACAAATTAGCATTTGCAAGACTGGGTGATTTTCCTTTTAAAGAAGTATAACTGAAGCATCTTCTTCAGAGTTCACTGTAAACGTCACACCACAAATTTGTGTTGATGTCTGTAATAGCCACTAGGTGTCATTTATCTTTACTGCTCCAAATTATTCAGGATGACATTTTTTTGAAATTGTTGTATTGATTATTTGACACAAACAATCTAATATACAATCAGAAAATATATATTAAGAAATAATGAAACGTGTCTGGATCTATATTCAAATGGCAACTTATGCAAAATAGCTAAACACACAAGAATAGACAAAGAGATATCAAAAATAGCAAAAATATCATATGTATTATACAACTAAGCACAAGGTGAACGCTGTGAGGGGGCAGTGACAATAATTGCCCCCCGGCGCTACATATACGCAAATATCGGCATGAATACCAATGAGTAGAGCGCGGCGTGGTTCTCAAACGGAGTTCCAGGAACTGAAGCGAAGAAGCTCAAAGGGGTGGCGAGATGCACTAGGGATGAGGATCGTGAAGTCAAGATGGGTGGGTGGAAAATGCCCAATATGATCCAAACCGTCAAACATAAGCAGCGAAGGCAAATGCTTTATTTGTAATCCCTGCTCCTGTGCGGCCGATTGCCGGGAGCTGAGCGCGCAATGCGCCGTGTCTCGGAGCCCGAGCCCCACACGTCGTCCTGGGAGGCAACCCGGAAGAGAAACCACACGCCGATACAGCGGACCAGAGTGCAAAGAAACGCCGGGCACGCCACAATGGCTACAGCTGCAGTGGGCCCGTCCGTTTTGCCGATAAACGGCTTTATCAAGTGGCCAGGTGCTATAATAACCGGCGTTTCATGGAATAAATTACATCGTGCGATATCATGGCCCCATCACAGGTAATTCCATGGACCCCCTGTGATGGGGCCATGATATCGCACGATGTAATTCGCTTTGAGTTCTCCACCATATACAAAATGTATGAATTACACAGGACTTAATGATTTTAAAATGAAGATTTGCACACCCCTGCTCTCCTTACTGATGCTGTGTTCTTTGAAATAAAGCAAAACAAAGCGTAGGGACTTGATAATTGTCTATTCTAATACCATTAGAATAGAATTACAATTAGAACAAGTTGAAACAGCAAATGGAGTCGCCGTGGGCTGTCAGCTAGGTGGCGCGAGCTACAGTTTAGCTAACTCTTGTTGGAACAGCAATGTCTTAACTGCTCTCCTGAACGGGAGGAGGCCCTGGGTGGCACGGATGCCAGCGGGCAGTGCGTTCCACAGGGTAGGGGCTGCAGCAGAGAAATCCCGGCGGCGGGTTGTGGACAGATGGTAGGTCCTCACATTTGGGATGACCAGGAGATTTAGCTCTTCGGAGCACAGTGATCTGGTGGGATGATATGGGACAAGGCGGTCCCGCAGGTACACTGGCCCCAGACCATGTAAGGCCTTAAAAGTCAGGACTAACACTTTGAAGGCAATCCGGTATTCAATTGGGAGCCAGTGCAGATCGCGCAGGATTGGCGTGATGTGGTGGCCAATCGGGACCCCCGCCAGGAGTCACGCTGCAGCATTCTGCACCAGCTTGAGTCTCCGGATTACTGACAGAGGAAGGCCAATGTACAGAGCGTTACAGTAGTCCAGCCTCGAGATGACTGTGGCTTGGACCACTGTGGCTAAGTCGCTCCGGGACAAGTAGGGGGCCAGCTTCCTCGCCTGGCGAAGATGGAAAAATGCTACCCTGCTGACGCTGGAGACGTGGGCCTCCATTGACAACAGGGGATCCAGGGTTACTCCTAAGCTCTTAACAGAGGATGACGGACATAATGTCACGCCGTCCAGGGCTGGAAGCTGAACATCCCTACAGTCCGGAGGACCCAGCCACAAGATCTCAGTCTTTGCCAGATTCACCTTCAACCTACTGGCTCGCAGCCATCCAGTGTATGCTTCTAGAACATGGGCGCACAGCCCAAAAAACTTAGAACAACCCAGCAACTTGGTAAAGGCTTTCTAGTTGAGAAATGACACTCGTTGAAATAATATTTTATAGAAAATTCACCCAAGGCAGGAAACCTGGGATAATTCGAGAATATAGAAGGAATGGGGAGCGGATGCAATGAAGTATGGGTGCTGCTGTGGAAAATGAGACTTGAATGAGCTGACTGTGCTGTCTTTGGAGGAAGCCCACTGAAGATACCACTGAATTCAGTACTTTGCAGAAGGCAGTGCCAATGGAATCCAGCAGCAGCTGCTGGAATGTGCTGCCAAGCCAAGATATTAGAGGCACAAGCCATTTGTCTCTGCGGTCAATTCATTCACTTCAAAGCAATGCAACCTTAGGAGACAGGGCAGAAGAGAGAATCCTTTCATTAGAAAAAGATGGTGGGGAAATGAGGGAAGGGTCGAATGGAGAGAAGAACAGAAAAGAAAGGCAATAAAGCAAACGGGAGTCATTTCAGCACATATCTGCAGGGAGCCAAGAGGAAGGCACCTCAGACAAATCAGAGGAGGAAAAAATACCCTTTTCATCACCACAGTTGGTGGCCTAAAGCCAGGGACAAATTGTTTGTTTTTTTAAAGCCCGTGTTTCTGAGGAGGCAAGAGGGGACCCAAGCTGAAAGAGAATAAATATATAAACGGAAAAGGAAATAGTCTATCTGCAGAAGGAAGGGATCGAAAAAAGAAAAGAAGAAGAAGAAGAGGAGGAGGAAGAATAAGAATGGAAAAGCTGGCACAATATGAGGATTTAAAAATCAAACTGCAAAGACTCTGGAAAAGCCAGTAAAGGTGGTCCCAGTGGTGATGGGCACATTGGGTAGGGTTGCCATTTTTTGATATAAGAAATAAGGGACATTTACGGGATTTTTCACAAAAATAAGGGACACTTCATTAAAAACTTGACACTCAAACATTCGGTAGAAATAGTTTTATTAACAGAATAAGATAATGATTGAAACTCACAAAAGAAATTGACTTACACCCTCTTAACAGTACATGGTATGTTTCTGCATGTTTTGTCATGCAGAAAAACATTATTAGAACTACCTAATTTTCTCCATCTGTATTTAGTACTTGACTTTGCTGACTTTAAAAGTGCACTGCCTAAACATTAAAATAAAATAAATTTTATAAGACAGTACATCTTCATGATTATTATGTCAATAGTTAATGGTATAGTATAGTATTGGGATGCACAGCTAGCCTATTTTAAGAGTAACTCTCAAGCAACCAGAAACTATCTTTATCCAACATGATCCAACATTCCCCTTGGGTAACGGTTAATTAGTCTACTGTTCTTTGAAAAAGTCCTGTATCGCCTCTTCCTTCCAACAGGGATGCAGGCTGCCCTGAGAGTTGGAATCCCCAGGCAGGCATTGCTGTGGAAACCACAGTGCGCACCTTCCTGTCGTCAACCCTGCCCAGTCCTGTCCTGCTAGTCAAAAATAAGGGACAGGGCCTGAAAATAAGGGACACAAATTTTAGGGCCGAAATAAGGGACGTCCCTTAGAATAAGGGGCATATGGGAACCCTAATATTGGGTGCAGTGCCTAAAGACCTTGGCCTGCACTTAAACGCAATCGGTGCTGACAAAATTACCAGCTGCCAGCTGCAAAAGGCCAACTTACTGGGATCTGCATGCATTATTCGCCGATACATCACACAGTCCTAGACACTTGGGAAGTGTCCGATGTGTGATCCAGTACTACAGCCAGCAGAGTGATCTTGTCCATTGCGGACTCATCTTGTTGTGTTTCAAATAATAATAATAATAAATAAATAAACTTTATTTATAGCCCACCACCATCTCCCTGGAAGGACTCGAGATGGCTAACATGAGGCCAAGCCCAAATAATTACAATAAAGCAAAAGTACATATAAAACAGACAATAACATCAAATAAAATGCTTAATAATAACCGTAATGAAAGGAAAATGACAAAACCATAATAAAAACAAATGATAAAGTGCTAATGGAATTACATAGAGCAGTGTTTCCCAACCAGTGTGCCGGGGCACACTAGTGTGCCGTGAGCGATCATCAGGTGTGCCGTGGGAAAGTGGAACCTCCAGGAAGGGGGGGGGGGGAGAGTCTAGTGTGTTGACGTATAAAAGCCCTAAGAAACCTACCTCGATAAAGGCACAAAATTACAAACACCCCCCTCCCCACCCGTTGTCTACTTGGTCTCTCCCACTCCATGGATTGAGAAGACCTGCCTCCCTTTCCCCAAGTAGAGACCTCCTCTTGCCTCCTGGGGGTTTTGTGTGGGAAGTTTGGCCCAGTTCTATAATTGATGGAGTTCAGAATGCTCTTTGTTTGTAGGGGAACAATAAGTCCCAGCAACTACAACTCCCAAATGTCAAGGTCTATTTCCCCTGAACTCCATCTGCATTCATATTTGGGCATCTTGAGTATTCATGCCAAGTTTGGTCCCGATCCAACATTGTTTGAGTCCACAGTGCTCTCTGGATACAGGTGAACTACAACTCCAAAACTCAAGGTCAATGCTCACCAAACTCTTATAGCATTTTCTCTTGGTTATGGGAGTTCTGTGTGGGAAGCTTGTGTCTTTCTGCCATTCCTGCCAGGACATCTATGTTTTGCTCATCGAAACAGGCCCAGGTTTCACACTGAGTGTATAAATACATTTAAAAACATATTAACTATATGTATTACTGTGTTAGAGTGTCATTTTGTGTCATTTTGGTTGGTGGTGTGCCCCAGGATTTTGCAAATGTAAAAAGTGTGCCACGGCTCAAAAAAGGATGGGAAACACTGGCTTATATGATCATTTTCATCAGAAGACTGCAAACTAACAAAGGCTGAAAAACACTGTCATAGAGCAAACTAGGCCAAATAAGATGGATCAAAAGTTATAAAACCCATGGGTGAGATGGATAGAAGGTGCTATGACTAGTGGGAAGCTCGGGCGGGATAACAATAAAGTTAATCTCCACTGTGGGATGAAATGAGGAGCATCAGAAAGACAAATTTGGTCCTGGAACGGAACGTGGCATGGAAATTGATTGTTCATTCCCCAAATTTAAAGGAAACCACCTACTGACTTCTGGGAGCTCTGAGCCTACTCTGTAATTATGTCCTCCTGTAGTGGCTGAGCAGAGCTACAATCCAAGGGTCATGTTTTATTTTAAGGTTGCTCTTTGTTCAAAAATACTCAACTCAGTTTTGTAAAGTTGAGGCTTTGAGTTTAAAATAATCTTGGCCACCCTTCACTCGGGTGGAAATTTTAGAAATACAAAAATTGACTGCTTCTGCTCCTGACGTCAACGATCCAGGTCTGTTGTGTGATCATTTTCCCTTATTTCCTAAACATATATACAAGACTCATTCCAGTTAGATTCACAAGCAGGGTTTCAGTGACATTTATATGCCTGCGTTCATTTACAAACACCACTGACTCATACCCTGCTGTTTATTGGCATTTACAGCAAGCTCAGCACTAAACAAACAAGATACATAAACAAGAATTAGAAACAATGTTCGGACGTGGAGTGTAAGCAACTTGGTGGTTTTTTTGATGTCCTCTTCATGAAATGCCAAGGGTTGAACTAGAATGGCAAAAAAAAAAAAAACCAACCCACTCTCAGGATTCAACATGTGTTCAAACAATTTACCCCCTGTCCTGGTGTATTCCTTTTACATTTCCAGGATCAGCCAAGAGGAAGTGTTGATAATATTTTTTAAAACTTTAGGAAATGTCTATACAGGCAAGAGTTCATTCTTACATCTGGCTTCAATTTTCTTTCCCCTCTATATCTGGGTAGTCATTTGATGATTTCTTGAATAGGGGTATTTTCTTTGTCATGGAGGTTTCCCTCCAACCGTCCTATTCCTAGTAAATGACCAAAGAGTGGCAGAAAGCCTTCCTACAACTATACTACAGGGGAGAAAAACTCAAGAAGGACCAAGTACCAGTATGTACCTGGCATGTCTAGTTGTGAGGGTGAAATCAACTGTAGTTCACTGTACCGAGGTGTGTTATCCAATCACAGAATATCCCACTTGATCCTGAAGCCTTTTAGGCATCTGGATGAGTGCTAACATAAGTAGTCATACATAGGCTAAAGATCGAATCACACGGGTAGGAATAAAGTGGGGGACAGTGAGGGAAAGCGTGGGGCAATTGTGGGACACCAGAGTGAGCCGTCAGACTCTGTTACCTCTTGTCAGTGCCCATAGTCTCCATTCCCATGACATCCCCCCCATTTGTCCCCGATTTCTCTTTGGCTCCTCTGCCTTTTTTGTATGAGGAGTTGGGTGTAAAGGAGTTGTATGAGGAGTTTCGCTGTACTGTCAGCATACTGCTGGTATGGAGCCCTACTGGAAGTAGCCCATACCTATCTCTTCAAACTGATATTTAGTTGTTGATTTTTGTAACCCTGCAGAGTTAGTTTTAGTTTAAATTTAGAATAGTTCATCTGATGTTTTTATCTGTTTTATGCTTGAGATTGTGAGCCGCTCCGAGCCCTCGGGAGGTGGCGGCATACAAGAATAATAAATAAATAAATAAATATGATGGGCTCTGGGCAGGGCCGTAGCCAGGAGTTTGATTCGGGGGTGAGTTTGGTTCGGGGGGGGCTGAGACTGGGTGGAAGAGGGTCTACCCTAGCAAAACTTTTGTATTGTTATCCCAATAACCCCATTAATGTGGGATATAATGAGCATGGTGATCAGATCATGATATGAATAAACATAACAGTTTAAATAATGTACCAGTAAGGCCTTTTCGCGGACCACCCTGAGAATTTCGGGGGGGGGCTGAAGCCCCCTTAGCCCCCCCCCCTGGCTACATGCCTGGCTCTGGGGGACTCTGTGGCATCAACATGCATACAGTGCAAAGAAGCAAGGAAAAGATACTTCTCAGTTACAATGTGATGAGGTCTCAATTACCCTAGTTACTTTGGATCTTATCCCACACACTCTGAGCTCTGTTTCTATTCACTTCTGAAACCAAGCCCCATGGAGGCCATCACATGACATTAGAGCACTGTCCATGGGACTCCATTTCCACAGCACATGGAAACAGAGCCCAGAATGTGTTTTCAGGAGTTGGATGCTACCCAACTCCAAATCATGAAAGGTGAGGAAAGGATGTGGGATGGCTTGCCATCCCAGAAGACGGACCTTGATGGTATGGATTGAAATAAGACAGATCCCTCTGGTTTCCCCAGGTTTCCCCCTGTTCGTGGGATTTAGCCTATTTATGAAATTTTAGGACATTCTTCACCTATCTATCATCTGATCTATGAAAAATAATAACTCAGTTCGGAAATTACAAGTAGTCCAGCGGGCGGCAGCCAGACTGCTAACTGGAGCTACATACAGGGAGCATACCAACCCCCCCCCCCCCCCTGTTATGTCAGCTCCACTGGCTGCCTGTCCACTTCTGGGCTCAATTCAAAGTGCTGGTTTTGACCTTTAAAGCTCTATACGGTTCTGGCCCAGCTTACTTGTCCGAACACATCTGCCGCTACGTCCCACCTCGTACTTTAAGATCATCCGGGGAGGGCCTGCTCTCGCTCCCGCCAGCTTCTCAAATGCGGCTAGTGGGGACGAGGGAGAGGGCCTTCTCGGTCGTGGCTCCCCGTCTGTGGAATGCATTTCCTAGCGACATACGATCAATTCCATCCCTCCTGACATTCAGGAAAAAAGTAAAATTCTGGCTATGGGACCAGGCGTTCGCACATTAGCACAAGGCAGCATTTTAGACTGGATTTTAATGGAAAGTTGTTGAATAGGGCTCAATTGCTTTTATGGACGGAACACTGTTTTTAACATAAATGAATGCATAGGATATGTTAATGTAATTGTATTTTAATGTATTTTATTGTTGAATGCTTGAGGGTTTTTAAACTGTGTTTTATACTGTGTTTTATTGTATGGGCATCGAATTGTGCCTGCTGGAAGCCGCTCTGAGTCCCCCACCGGGGGTTGAGAAGAGCAGGGTAAAATGCTGGAAATAAATAAATAAATAAATCTTCCTTAATGCCATAGGACATTTTAAATGCCATGGGCCATTTAAAACATGGAACAGTTCAAGGAATGTTTTAATCCGATCTTTAATACAACAGCAAATGTTACCATGTTATCTCAGTATGTGTTTCCATGTCAATTCTTGCAATGTCTTGTTTAGCTCTACGCGTATTGTGTAAACATTTGTAAATAAATGTAGAAGCACGATCCATTTATTACATGTTCCCACTTGTAAATGTTGATGTAACTTAAAGAAAATGAGCTGTTAACAGTTTGTTACATTATTCAACACACCAACCATTATATTCTGTCCAAAAATATTCTTTCTAATGAAACTGGCTTAGAGGTTAACTATCAAGAGACTCATGGCTCTGTTTCCGTATAGAGGTGTACGCTCTTAGTGAATTTATATAGCTCCTACACTGTGTAAGACAGGAGCCAGCATCTCGAGGTAATAGCACACTAGGCATGAGAAAAAAGTTATGAAAATGAAATGATTCGTAAGAAATTCGTAAGAAATGCTACTTTTGAGTATTTCTGCACCTGGAACGCCAACCAGGAAGTGGACTTTCTTTATAGAACCGGGGCCAGGATTTTCTTAAGTGTCGTTATTAGGTCGTAAGGGGGGGCACCCTCCTTCTCTCTCACCACCCTCCCGCCTCCCTTGCCAATAAGTATTATGGCAAGGCAAGCCCTAAACTCGCTCCTTCTTTCAGCTGGAAGCCCGGAAAAATGTAAACAGGAGGTTACTCAGAAGTAAATCTGCAAAGGAGGGCACTTTGGATGAAGTGCCCTCCTTTGTGATTTACTTCTGAAGTAAACCCTCTGTTTACATTTTTCCAGGCTTCCTGCCTCTCCTGCCTGCCAGGATCTAAAGAATCAAAGAGTATTGGGGTGAGAAACCAACCTAATGTATAATAGAATGAATGCTACTGTAAGTGCCTAATATTATAAGTAATCCAACTGGTCATATACCTACATTCCATGCACATGCAATAATACAGCAGTAATAACAATGGGTATAAGAAGAGGTAAAATTCAAACCGAAGTATTCTGATTGGTCCCTCCTCAAACTGCAAAAGGCTCTTCTCTGAGCCCGGGAAAAGGCAAAACCCCGGGCACAGTGTTTGCTGCCTGGGTGCACACACATACATATTCTTTGGGGGATTTGCTGCAGAATCCGGGCTCATAGAGAAGATTCTGCAGCAAATCCCCCAAGAATATGTGTGTGCACCCAGGCAGCAAAATGCTGTGCCGGGTTTTTTTTCCAGGCTCAGAGAAGAGCCTTTGCAGTTTGAGGAGGGACCACAGTCAGAATACTTTGGTTTGAATTTTATCTCTTCTTATACCCATTGTTATTACTGCTGTATTATTGCATGTGCATGGAATGTAGGTATATGACCAGTTGATTACTTTATAATATTAGGCATTTACAGTAGCATTCATTCTATTATACATTAGGTTGGTTTCTCACCCCAATACTCTTTGATGCTTTAGATCCTGGCAGGGCAGGAGGAGTGGACGGCTCTCCTGCCCCTTCTGCCTGCCAGGATCTAAAGCCTTGAAGAGGCTTCATGACGGGCCAACTTCAGCCCTCCAGGTGTTTTGGACTTCAACTCCCACCATTCCTCACAGCCTCAGGCCTCTTCCTTTTCCTCTCAGCCTGGGCAAACTTGGGCCCTCGCTCCCTCAGGATCGGGGTGAGAGAGAGGCAGCGAGGGGGGGGGGCTCCTCCTCCTTTTTTTTGCTGCTTCCAAGAATAGAATACCCCCTCCCTCCTTCCCTCCCTCCTTCCTATTTGGAGAGTCCCATCTAGAATTCAGTGTGATTTATTCAAGTTTTGGCCTACAGCTCCCAGAAATCCCAGCCAATTTACCAGCTGTTAGGATTTCTGGGAGCCAGGCCAAAAACAACTTGAATGCGCATGCGCTGGCATACGAACTACTAATGAATTTCGTTAGTAATTAAGTTACATTTTAGAAATTTTTGGAAATTTTTTTGTAAGTCTTTCTTTTACTAATCAAAAAATCCCCCCCCCCCCCATTTGATTTTAGAATCGCCATTTTTGGGTTCGAAACCATGCCTATAGCACACTATTGACATAGTCTGTCTAACATTTGGCCCTTTCCTCAAATTCTTCTTATTATAGTTGATCAACCAATTTTGCTTGCTGCAAGTTGCTTCCGGTGTGAGAGAATTAGCCATATATGAAGACGTTGCCCAGGCAATGCCCGATGTGTTACGATCCTCTGAAAAGGCTTCTCTCATGCCCAGTGTGGAATACATCTAACCACATTAAAACAGTGGGTGTGGCTCTTAATGAGACATATCGCATTATCACAAGATGTCTATGCCCTACACCAGTGTTTTTCAACCTTTTTTGAGACGCGGCACGTTTTTTACATTTACAAAATCCTGGGGCACACCACCAACCAAAATGACACAAAATGACACTCTAACACAGTAATACATATAGTTAATATGTTTTTAAATGTATTTTATACACTCAGTGTGAAACCTGGGCCTGTTTCAATAAACAAAACATATATATGACTTCCTCTCACATATTTATACATGGCTATCATGTCTTCCCTCAGCCTTCTCTTCTTCAGGGTAAACATGCCCAGCTCTTCAAGCCGCTCCTCATAGACCTTGTTCTCCAGACCTTTGTGAAATTTCACCCTGAGTGAAACTTGCTTCTAGTTAACTATGGATGTCATGAAGCTGTTATAAACAGTTCCTTTGGGGGGGGGGGGACAAAAAAAATCCAGTAAAATAGTACAAAAAAAATTCCAAGCAGAGAGGCTCAATATGTTTCTTGGAAACCTGTGAGGGGGCTGCTAGGGGGGGGGGGAGTGCCAATTTCCCACAGCACACCTGATGATCGCTCACGCCACACTAGTGTGCCACGGCACACTGGTTGAGAAACACTGCCCTACACCACTGGAAAAATTATACTGTTTAGCTGGTATTGTACCACCTGACATCCATTGGGAAGTAGCAGCCAATAATGAAAGGACCAAGGCAGTAACACCTTCAGCCCATCCTCTGTTCGGATATCAGCCAGCACGCCAGTGCCTTAAATCAAGAAACAGCTTCCTAAGATCAGCAGAGATACTTGCAGGGACACCTCAGCAAGTGAGAATCCAAAAGTGGCAGGTGGAAACCCAGTACCTCAATCCCTGGCTCTAACCGGATGAGAAACTCCCTAAATATAAAGTGACCCATATCTGACAAAGAAACCCCCAAAAGATAAAGGGCATTGAGTTGAGATTCTTCTCTTTATGTTTCTAAGGCAGTGTTTCTCAACCTGAGGGTCGGGACCCCTGGGGGTGGTCACAAAGGGGGTGTCAGAGGGGTCGCCAAAGACCATCAGAACACACAGTATGTTCTGTTGGTCATGGGGGTTTCATGTGAGAAATTTGGCCCAATTCTATCGTTGGCAGGGTTTCGAATGCTCTTTGATTGTAGGTGAACTCTAAATCCCAGCAACTACAATTCCCGAATGTCAAGGTATATTTTCCCCAAACTCCATCAGTGTTCACATTTGGACAGATTGAATATTTATGCCAAGTTTAGATTCATCATTGTTTGAGTCCACAGAGATGTAGGTGAACGACAACTCAAAAACTCAAGGTCAATGCCCACCAAAACCCTCCCATTATTTTCTGTTGGTCATGGGAGTTCTGTGTGCCAAGTTTGGTTCAATTCCATTGTTGGTGGAGTTCAGAATTCTCTTTGATTGTAGGTGAATCCTAGCAACTACAACTCCCAAATGACAAAATCAATCCTCCCTCCCCAACCCCACCAGTATTCAAATGTGGGCGTATTGGGTATTTCTGCCAAATTTGGTCCAGTGAATGTAAATATACATCCTGCATATCAGATATTTATATTACGATTCATAACAGTAGCATCATTACAGTTATGATGTAGCAACGAAAATAATTTTATGGTTGGGGATGACCACAACATGAGGAACTCTATTAAGGGGTCACAGCATTGGGAAGGTTGAGAACCACTATTCTAAGGAAAATTCCTGGATTTAAAAAAAAATTGTTCTTCAAAGCCTCATTTCAAGGATAATTTTCCCATGAGAGAGAAGAAGCATAAGTTCTCCAGTCACACACTGAGAGAATTATACATTTCTGCTCTTTCACAAGAACAGAAAAATATTTCTGTTTCACTATCTATAAAGTTCACAGCTTTCAGGTTTATCCATCTCCTTTGTACTTCACTATGTGAGTGTTTTTTCAAAGTCTAAACAAAAATATGTAAACATTTTTGGCAGTTTGTTTCCACTTTTCCTATACAAGCAGTATTACACGGATTTTTTGTTTTTTCTGTGCTTTTTAAATTGAGAGATACTCTGCAACATTTCATAGAAAAGTAAAAACTAGATGATAACCACATTTCACTTTGCATACAGAGGAAGTGAAATTAGCATGGTTTATATTAAAATGCAGTCTAGACCAGGGCTGTTCAACTGGCGGCCCGGGGGCCGTATACGGCCCCCAGCCCCTTCCCTACGGCCCCCTAAGCTTTTTAATAAAAATAAAAATGAAGAAATAAATTAAATTAAAATATTTTTTTAAATTACCCACTTCCGGGTTTCGGAGCAAATATCGCGAGACTACGGAAGCCACACGGGATTTTGCTCTCAACGTGAAATCTCGCCTGCGTTGAGAGCAAAATCCTGTGTGGCTTCCGTAGTCTTGCGATACTCCTGTTGCCGAAATCTCGGCTACTTAATCCCTGCAGCCCACGCAGACGTGATTTGTACCTTCCCGGCTGCTGCCTTGGTTGGTCGTCGCCTCTGCTCGTGGTCCGGCTACTCCTGGACCCCGCGCGTTTGGGAAGGTAGGCTAACCTTTATGTTATTATTATGTAATTGTGTATTTGAATGCCCACCCTGCATTTAATGTTAGTAAAATATTATATTTGACTGTATGGATGCCCCTTTTGAATGCCCACCCTGCATGTAATGTTAGTAAAATATTATATTTGACTGTATGGATGCCCCTTTTGAATGCCCACCCTGCATTTAATGTTAGTAAAATATTATATTTGACTGTATGGATGCCCCTTTTGAATTCCCACCCTGCATTTAATGTTAGTAAAATATTATATTTGACTGTATGGATGCCCCTTTTGAATGCCCACCCTGCATTTAATGTTAGTAAAATATTATATTTGACTGTATGGATGCCCCTTTTGAATGCCCACCCTGCATTTAATGTTAGTAAAATATTATATTTGACTGTATGGATGCCCCTTTTGAATGCCCACCCTGCATTTAATGTTAGTAAAATATTATATTTGACTGTATGGATGCCCCTTTTGAATGCCCACCCTGCATTTAATGTTAGTAAAATATTATATTTGACTGTATGGATGCCCCTTTTGAATGCCCACCCTGCATTTAATGTTAGTAAAATATTATATTTGACTGTATGGATGGCCCTTTTGAATTCCCACCCAGCATTTTATCTCAGTAAAAGATTATATTTGACTGTATGCATGCCTCTTATGAGTAGTAAGCCGGGGGCAGAGCCGGAGGCGGGGGCAGACCCTACGGCCCCCCAGGTCATCAGTGACCGGAATTCAGGCCCCTGGGCCAGTAGAAGTTGGGCAGCCCTGGTCTAGACCATTGCTTCTCCTATTTAAATACTTTCTGTACTTGCGTGTAAAACCTAGAAGCAGCCAGAAAATCAGCTTACAAGGGAAATTTCACTGTAATCAAGTGACCAGACTGTTACAAAACATTTGCTTCCTAAAGCAAAATGGTGTGATTCCCTCTCCCCGTTCCACATATAATAACTGATTGGACTGGCAATTCTGTGTTATTTCAATGGTGGTAGGATTAAAAAATATAGCCATGTTAGTCTGGAATATCAATGTGCAAAGGGATCATGTAGCATCGGAGGAAGCAGACAAAATGTGGCCAGACACAGCCAGCTAAACCAGATATGGATCCACATAGGCATCCAAGCAGTCCACAGGTGGATGTATCCCAATGCCAATCTGGTGTACCATACACTGGATTGGCCCCAGGACGGTTTTACAGAGCCACAACACTTTGGCTGCTGTGGAGGCAGGAGGGAGTCCTAACCACCTTTATCACCCCCTCCCATTTTCCTTGTTGCTGATATGGGTCCTGCCAGTTGTTTGTTGCCTGCAGTGATGTTGGCTGGGCACCAGAGTGATGAATAGAGAGGGGAGGGGAGGGCTCACTCCCCATTTTCCCACTTCCTCCTCCAATTGCTTCCTCGCTCCAGTCAATGTCACTCCAGGTGACAATAGACCAGCAAGACCCATGTTATGCCCAGAGACCACTGGGAGAATGAGAACAGGAGGGGACAGTGAACACCTTGCTGTGTCCCTGGGCTGCCTGAGCCTGGAAAACATGGGGTGTCTATATAAAATGTTGCAGTTAGTTCCATCTTGGGCCAGAATCGGCATAACTCATGACTTGGGACCTCATCACATTGAGGTCCAAATCCGTGGGGCAGCGGGGAGATTCACCATGCAGCATGGCAAATCAGTGGGGTAGCTAGGGAGGCATTGCCCCACACTCTGCACCCCTTACCCCATCCCATGTGGGAAAGCATTGCCACCTGGTTTCCTCCTGTTCTTCTCTATGGAGCATGGGAAGCCTCCCATGTTCCCAGGGAAAAGTCCTAGCATGCTGCCAGGACACTTCCTCTATGGAGCCCCACTGGAAGTTGCCTTATAAAGTCTGATAGTGTTTGCCAGGCTTCATGGAGGAAGTATCCTGGCAGTGTGCTGGGATGCTTCTACTACTCCACATGATTAGGTAGTCGGTTAATCTGAGTCAAGCCATGTTAAGCAACTTTGCCCTACATTAGACCAGATCTGCTCCTTGTGTAATTTAGCCACCATGGAGTCGATTCAGGCAACCTTCATACTAAGGGGTCAGTGTAGATGTGCCCTATATTGGCATCTATGCCTGACCATCACCCCCAGCTGGCTGTAGAGCTCCTGGCCATTTCAGGTACAGAATGGAGAGATCAATACAGGGAAAGGGTGATTGCATAAAGTAAAGCAAGAAAACCTATGATAGTCAGAAGTCTGTGAACACTAGGACAGCCAATAGTGGATTCAAGGTGAGTCCACTTTTCTTGCTCATGTAAATTCACCCTAAGTGTATAAAAGATTGTGCTACAATTTCTTTGCCCCTAGTTACTCTCAAAGGTGTTGCAAGATCTCTTCAACTATGATGTCCAGTCAACATTCTTCACTGCCTTTTAGGACAGCTATTTAGTTTGGTGAAGAAAGCTCATAGAACATAGAACAGAATGGCTGAACTCTGAACAGTAAAATGGTATAGCCAAAGGGTTGAAACTACTACTCACTCCAGCATCTGTCACCTTAGGCAGCTGTTGCTCTCTACTTAATAGTAGTGCTCACTCTGTCTATGGAGAAACTTCCAGATCTCTCACATTGCATAAGCCAATGGAGGTGTGAAATTTTCCCACCGGCACCACAAAATTTTGTAAGGCTTAGTAAAACCTCTTTTTGGCTTTCACCCAAATTCCTTTGCAGCCCACACCATGGTGTTGAATCTCACTTTACATACTATGGTAGCAGTCTTGCTCTTGACCCAAGCAAAATATCAGAAGCCATGTCAGAAACCATGATTCTGCAGTAGAATGGGTGGTCATGGCCCTGCCTATACTTTTTTGTATCCTAAATGGTAGATCCATTTCTCAATAAGAAATGCTGGTTATGTTTTCTTGTTATGTAAATGACAAAGACTACGGCTAGAAATTCATCCAATGGAGCAGGGTTTTTTTTTACATGTGTCACATGTCACTGAGCATAGTTCCTCTGAATTATTAGAGATATACAAGGCTTCGGCCAACCTTCTAGGAAAGTTTTAAGCAGTGGCTCTCTGCCTCCTGACACAAATCAAGATCACTTTTACCATCTTGAAACTTTTGCCTTCCACATCTCCCCTGTCCATCCTTTACTTGCCTCCTTTCACCACCAAATCAGGACAACTCCAAAAAGACAACCACCCTTCATTTGATACTGAGACCAAAGATGGTGAGCAGGAAGGGCAGAATCTTTGACAAGGTCTATCCATTAATGCAGTCTTTCTCAACCAGTGTGCCATGGCACACTAGTGTGCAGTGACGGACCTCCTGCTGTGCCGCGAGAAAAGTTCTCTGCCCCCCTTCCTCCCCCCTCCTGCCGAACTCCTGCTGCTTGGGGGAGGAGGAAGGGCCGGGCAGTGGCGAAGAAAAAGTAGAAGGGACCGGGGCGCTGCCTCCTTCAGCCATTTCCCCAGCCAGCCTCCAATCCGCCATGACTCCCACCATGACTCTCGCCCCTCGCTCGCTGAAGCCGCGTGGAGGAGGAGCTCCGCCCACTGAAGCCCGTCCACCACTCATGCTCCTCCTCTGTAGGAGAGCTGAAGCTGGGGGGAAGGGGTGGGGCATGGCGCGACCTGTAGGAGAGCTGAAGCTGGGGGGAGGGGGCAGGGCATGGCGCGGCCTGTAGGAGAGCTGAAGCTGGGGGGAGGGGGCAGGGCATGGTGCGGCCTGTAGGAGAGCTGAAGCTGGGGGGAGTGTTGCTACTATGAGTTTATGTTATACTTTTTCCTAAGTTTTGTTAAGGATTAGGGCTGTTTCTACTGCAGCTGACTTCACTAATTAATGAGATAATTGAAAGTTTGTGTATAAAGTAAGTTGCTGTGTGCTTGCATTCTTGAGCGTGATGGAACGTTGAAGATTGTGTTCTGTGCTCCACGTGTGACTCGGTATGAGTCGAAATTTGCTTTCAGTTTGTTGCCGGAGAAGAAGAGAAAGATTACAGAAGAAGAAACAAGGTCACTCTATGGACTGTGTAAGAGAGACTGAATTTTGTTTTTGCCTTCTTATCTCTGAATGAAGAAACTGTTTATGTTGCTGAGAAAGCCATTCATCTGTTTTGTATTTTTCCTTATGCTGTATGCTGTCAATACACTTTGGACGTTTGTACTTCTACTTAAAGCTATAGTCTCATGTGTTTTTCTTTATGAGCTATGCAATCACACTGGGAGTCATAGGGGCTAGAGTTTTTCTCTATAAGGCTACTCATGCTAAATCTGACAGGGAGGGGCATGGCGCAGCCTAGCTCTGCCCCCTCCCCCAGCTTCGGCACTCCCAGCAGCTGCTCCAGCCTTGAGGGGACAGTGCCAAGCCAGCATTGTGCTGGCTCTGGCACCGCTGGCTTGGCACTGCCTCCTCAAGGCTGGAGCAGCTGCTGGGAGAGGTGAAGCAGGGGGTAGGGGGCGGGGCATGGCACAGTCTGGCTCCGCCCCCTCCCTGGCTTTGGCACTCCCAGCAGCTGCTCCCAGCAGGCCACCAACCCCAGCCGTTCTTTACTGTGTTAGAGTGTCATTTTGTGTCATTTTGGTTGGTGGTGTGCCCCCGGATTTTTTTAATGTTAAAAGTGTGCCGCAGCTCAAAAAAGGTTGGGAAACACTGCATTAATGCATGCTATGAAACAATTCAGGGTCTCAGTCGGGTTTAGGATATGTGGGACAGGTCATGAGGCATAAACAGCCATTTCTTCCAAGACAGAAAAATGGTCAAGTGGTCTAGGACAAGAGGCTGGGAGGAGACTACAGCTTCCCTTCATTTCTGGCATCTGTCACCTCTGATATGGTTGCCTCACTTTGCCTAATGATAGAGCCATTTCCAGTTGTCGTTCTCAGTTCTGAACCATCTGAACTTTTGCTGAACCATCAAAAAATAGAGTTTTGGGGCCAGGAAATTTCCTAGACAAGTATTATATTTAGTACTTTTAAAATCTCAATTGAATTTATCTCATTGTTGTGGTGTTAAAAATATCATAATCTGCTACATCTTGGAAGAAAATTTCCAACACGAGAAAACTGAAAAGTACATTAGCTGCTGGGACATTTTATATAACTGAGATTAAACAATGTTTTTGAAGGTGGAGATAAATTATTCAAAATCTTAGGAACTGGGTCAGGAAGTCTTGCTTGGACTGGTATGACCCACTGGACTCCTGCATAAATTGTTCCATGGAAGTTATGAAAAGATCCTTTTTTCAGCCAGTTCTGAAAAACGAGTGTTGGAGTAGATTGACCTTTTGTCTGATCCAGCAGAACAGTTCTCCTACTTGGAGACTTAAGGAAAAGGCTTACAGCTAGGAAGGCAGAGTTTGCTGGCCCAGGTGACTGAGAAATTCTGAGAGCTGTACTCTAAATCAAGGAAGTTCATTCCCTGTTTATCCCTTTTTGGCTATGCTCTTTGAGCAACTTAAGAGGCAAAGATGATGTGTTGTTACTCCATGATCATTCTGTACTTGGCAAGATACAATTGCTCTTCTCCTGTAGCATTGTATGTGACCTCTCTATTTCAGAGCCTCTGCGGGCCACACCAAAGCCTTGTGAGGGGTTCATCTAGCCCCTGGACTGCATGTGCAGGCTCAGTCTATAGGTTCTTCAGCTGGACTATCACCTGGCCATCCCTGTCACAATTGCCACCGTCATGCTGGCACCAGAAGAGGTCTCTGTGTGATCAGGAAGAGATAGGGTGCTTCTGACAGTGGCAATGGTGAGCCAATCACTTTCCCATGCACAGGGAAAGGGAATGATGGCAGCAGCCCATTTGGAAGGTAGAGCTTCTGACAAATTCCAGAGAATCTTCCAACTTTGCTTATTGAGGAGCAGTAAGTCAGATTAAAGGTTAAGAGCCCTCAGAAATCCTTGTGCCTTGTGTCAGAGCCAACTTCAGGGTGTTTTTTTTTTGGAAAAAAAGTATTTATGTAGACATGGTGACATTAAGGGTAGGGACACAGAATATTGCTGCCAGATCCAGACTCTTAAACATGGTTAAGGAAAGCTAGTGAACTGGACACAAGCACCAAGTACTTTCAGACATTACATAAGGCAGCAGGAGCAGGAAGCATTAATGACTCATACTTCCCGTACATCTGACTTTCAAATATGTCTGATATAAACTGTCACATATCATCTCTAACTTTATATACATTTTTAAAAATGTAAAAGCTACTGTGTGAAATTAATACTACACTGCCAACATTAACTCTTGACACCGCCACCTTTTAAAGAAAAAGCCATGAAAAGGACATCTACAAAGTTGACAATGCACACCGGAGTTATTTTCATGCTTTTACTACAACCACCCTGATACACACAGATAATGCAAGCATCTACAAATATTTATTTAGAATATTTCTAGAACGTTTCAATAAAACTCATTACCCATGTATGTTTGCATAGCTCCTCCCTTGTTTAGTTTTCCCTGGGCCACTGTGGGTAGCACCTTATATACTCGAGTATAAGCTGAGTTTTTGAGCCCCCTTTTTAGCCTGAAAAAGCCCCCCTCGGCTTATACTCGAGACAAAGTTATTTATTATTTTACTCTGTTGTTGTTGTTATTACATGTATTATTTTTCTTTAATTATTCTTATTATTACATTTATTATTTTAATCTATTATTATTACATTTATTATTTTACTCTATTACTACTGTTACTACATTTTCATTATTTTACTCTATTATTATTGGAAGGATACATAAGCACATTTGCATTTGGACAGTCAGTTGGACAGTCTTACCTTAAATTACAGTGTTATGTAACATTTAACTGACTGATGCTTCAATTAATGTAATTTTATTGGTATCTATTTTTATTTTGAAATTTACCAGTAGCTGTCGAATTTCCCACCCTTGGCCTATATTCAAGTTGGTACATTTTCCTAGTTTTTGGTGGTAAAATTAGGTGCCTCGGCTTATATTCAGGTTGTCTTACACTCAAGTATATATATGGTACATCCAGCAGCTCAATGCTATGGAATCAGGGGAACAGTAATTTGGAGAGGCGGAAGCATTATTCGGTAGACAAGGATAAAGATCTTGTAAACTACAACTTCCCGGATTACATAGCACTGGGCAATTGCAGTTACAATGGTGTTACAATGATTTAAAAAGTAATCCTGTTCTTTTTCTAGATGCACCATCCCTGTTTCTGTGGTTTAGTTTGTTACTTATATTGTATTACATGTCTTAATGTTTGTTCATACCTTTTAGGTGGGAGGTGAACAATAAATAATTTTCTGATTAAACAGTTAAATAAATGATTCTGCCCCAATTTTTGAAACGTTTTCTTGGCACTGAGAAAACAGATTTTCTCCCCTCTTTGGCCCCATCTACACAACCATATGATCAAGATTATCAAAGCAGATAATCCACATTATTTGCTTTGAACTGGATTATATGAGTCTACACTATCCTATGATTAAGTTCAAAGCAGACAAACTGGATTTGATATGGCAGCGTAAAAGGGGCCGGTATGAACCTACCTGTAGATCCTTTGTCAAAAGGCACAGCACTGTGGACTAGTATTTTCAAGCTTCAGGCCCTGCGATAAACTGCTCTGTTTGTTTTGCCTTTTGTGTCTGTAGAAGGTTTGTGGAGTGTCAGATAAGTTATGCCAAGAAAAAATTAATGAGTGAAGTCATTCTGCTGATAAGGACGGGTGCAATGTAGCCATTAGACTCAGGAAGGGCATTTCCTTGTTCCTTGTAGGTACAATATTTTATATGTGTTTGAAGATCATGTAGAAAGAAGAAGCTACACAAATTTCCAAAATATATGCTTCAGATTCTTTAAAGAAGGGATGGGGAATATAACCGCCAATAGTACTGAGAATATTAGACTAATATCGTGGATTCCTCAGTATTGATTATTCAATGAAATTATTTGCAGGAAACTGCAACGCAGTAACATCTAAAAGGTCACAGGTTCATTCTCTTCATCATCACTTTAAAGGGAAATGTCATGTCACCTTCGGTTTCTACCAAAAGTGTCCATGTTGAAAAGTGTAGATGTAAAGATTTCTCTGCATGTTGATCATAAACATGTCTATTTTAGTTTGTGTCCTTAAGGGTGATTGTCATTAGTCATAGCTTTGTAATATGATCACATAATAAAATACATGTGTTGGGATACTATGTCCAATTCTGGGCACCACAATTTAAGATAGATATTGACAAGCTGGAAGGTGTCCAAAGGAGCTGACCAAAGGTCTGGAGACCAGGCCCTATGAGGAGCATCTTGAAGAGCTGGATATGTTTAGCCTGCAGAAGAGAAGATTGAGAGGAAATTTGATCACCATGTTTAAATACTGTATGTGAAAGGGTGTCATACGGAAGAGACAGCAGGCTTGTTTTTATTGCCTTCGAGACTAGGACTCAGAGCAATAAGTTGAAATGACAAGAAAGGAGATTGCACCTGAACATTAGGAAGAACTTCCCAACCATAAGAGCTGTTCAGCAGTGGAACTCTCTGCCTTGGCGTGTGGTGGAAGCTCCTTCCTTGGAAACTTTTAAACAGAGGCTGGATGGCCATCTGTCAGGGGTGCTTTAATTGTGCTTTCTCGCATGGTAGGTGGTTGGACTAAATGGTCCATGCAGTCTCTTCCAACACTGATTCTTCACTAATCGTATTTCTGATTCTTCACTAATTGTCTTTCGGAAGAAAGCAATTAACAATTTTCTTCCTGTTGTGAGAAGATATTCTAAAATTGCAGTTTCCAAAGGCTATTCACAGTTCAGGGCTTTTGCGCAAAATTCAGATATATTATTGTACATAAAGCAACGTTGAGATCACCGGTCACCTTATTTCCCCCTTCTTCCTTCCTTTTCTGTGCATGGTTTATTTTTTGGTGTAGAAAATCCTGCTTTCCGTCCATAATAGACTATATAGTTGAAGAATCATTGAGTGCATCCTTTGTATATTGCTAACTTTGCACAGAGAACAGCATTTAGTCCATAGGTGACAGCATTTTCTGCAAAGTAAGTAATATTTATGATGGTGTTTCATGATCCAAACGTTTCTTGCTTGAGCACCGTCATTCCCAAAGTGGGCAGTACCACCCCCTGGTGGGCGGTGGGGCAATCTAGGGGGGTGCTGGAAGTCTCAGGAGAATTTGGGGGGGCGCTGAACCCCTGTAAGGGGGCAGTGAATGATTGGCCATTTAGGAGGGGTCGCAAGGCCCTCTTCTTTGGCCCCGCCCCTTTCACTTTGACCCCCACAGCTGCAGTGCGAAGACCTCTGCACCCTCCTCCGACGACACTGGCGGAGCCTTCCCGCCACCATGAAAGAAAGCACAGCCTTCTCCAGCGGTCCAGATCCAGGGTTGTTTGGGTTCAGAGTGCTCTCCAAATGTAGGTGAACTACATCTCCCCCAAATCACTGTCAATTCCTCCCCAAACCCCTCCACTATTTTCTGTTGGTCATGGGGGTTCTGTGTGCCAAGTTTGGTCCATTCATGGGGTCTTGGCTGTGGAAGTCAGAGCTGAAGTGGCCGAAGGTACTGCAAATCCCATAATCCCCCAAACATATAGTTTTGTGATTAATCACTATGCTTTAATTATGTTCCATTTGTAACAATGAAAATACATCCTGCATATTAGATATTTGCATTAGAATTCATAAGAGTAGCAAAATTATTTATGAAGTAGCAACGAAAATATGAATGGGGGTCACCACAACATGAGGAACCTTATTTAGGGCTCATGGCATTAGAAAGGTTGAGAACCACTGCATTAATACATATATCTTTCTGTTTAATTGCTATTAAAAAATTTCTGGAAAGGGGGCGGTAGGCCAAAAAAGTTTGGGAACCATTGCTTTAGCACATATTAACCATATAATAAAATGTCCCCTCTTTATTCTTAAATTTCCAGTGCATGTTAGTGGAACCTAATACAGTGTGTTTTATTGCACCGTCAAAAATTCCACCAAACCTAGTATCTGCCTTGTGATTCCTGGGTTAGGCCGCAATTTCTGTGAACCAACATTTTAGTTATTCACATTGCTCCCACTGGAAGACTAGATTGGGCCATTGTGCGAAATAAAAATGTTGACTTGGTCTGTAGCTGAAAGCCTGCTAAATGGAATGGGACCGCCAGGCCAAGGACTTACTCAGATATGGAGATAACTAGAGCCTTAGCAAGCAATTTGTTGCACAGGACCCCCGCTTTAATTATTTACACATACACAGGGATATTGCAGAAACTAGTGTTTTTCTTGGTATTTCAGGGGCTGATACCATACCTGTTTCCCATCATGTTGCCCCCCCCCCCCACTCCATCTCCTGTTTTTCTTGGGGATTATGAGGAATAATTTGGGTTTACAACACTAGACTATCACCCCCAAAGTCCAATCTTCCTAGCAACTGGCACCCAGTTCTCACAGACACTCACTTCTGCTTGTGAAACAGGCCTGATATTAGGAAGTCCCGTGGAAGAAGGTCTGGATTCTAACATCCCATCTTCAAACTAATCTCAAAGGAAGTCATGTCGCTGTGCAGATGTTTACATAGAAAATCCTAGAACTAGCCTAAGGCCCAGATGGTGATTACCACAAACCACAGAGCTCTGATGCACATTAAGGCTTTCTTTTGAATGCTTTTGTTGCCTGGCCACTGCAGTTTGAAATTAACTTTAAACTGCATTAAATGCTCAGTGTAGATGGGGCCAAAGACATGCATGCCTAACTTTTCACAACTCGGAAATAGATGTCATCTGCTAAGATGCAACTATAGTGCCATTAAAAAGTTGGCGATTCTATGTATAATCGTTGGCATTAATTAATCCAGGCATTGCATTTGAAACAATCCCTTCACAGCATTTCATCTCTTCTTCTCCACTTGGCAATCCTTGGCCCTTCTGACAGTTTTCTCACTGTCACTGAGCTTCTGTTGAAGTAACGTTGACATAAGAGCAGATAATCACTGTGACACCAGCCTTCGAGGTCGCCAAAGAACAAAGCTGCCGTTTGTTTGGTTTCACACATTGCGGCTCTTTATCCCAGACCTCCGTGGTGGCCTGTAAAACCCCAGAGTAATTGCACAGCTAGAGCATGAAGGGGAGCCGTGAATGAAAGCAATTTTTGTTTTTTGTGTTGGTAAACTGATGATATGGATGTTGATTTGTTGGCTCGCAAACTAAAATGATCTAAATTAGCTTAGAAAACCAGCACAGCTTTTCTGGGTCTTAGATGGAAAGGAAAACAAGTATGCTGGGTAGCCCTCCAGAGAGAAGAAGACAGGCAGTGGCATATATCTATCACGTGACAGCAGAATTGCAACAGCTGGTTAGTTATATGAATCCCCCTCACTTCTATTTTTATGTTATATCTATTCCATCAATGGTAAATATGCAAAGGACGTTACTGCAATAATGGTGTGCATTCCTTCATCTTTTTGTTTAAGGAATCAGTAACGCCCACACAAACTCGACATAACAATTGATCCTCCAGTCAGCGGTCAAGAGAGAAAGACTCATGTGGGAAGGAAGCAGTATTTATAAATGAGAAAGTGTTGGTAGTTTGACAGGTAGGTCGCTACTATTCTTCCATTCCTGAAAGCAGCCCAAATTGCTGATCATAAACAGTATCACCAGCATCTTCTGGATTTCCAAAGTATCATCAGTAGAGTTGTGCACAGAATTTGTTTATCCTATTTCCTTTGTTTCTCTCAGTACTTCGGGAGCACATAATGGGCAGGCCCCTCCAGGAACAAAAATTAGCTCAACACGAAAGCAAACAGGAGCTGATCTTGGATCCAAGCCTGCTTTTCAGCATCACAGTTTAATCTTTTTTATTAATCCCACCAGCAAACAAAAAGTTAACCTTTGTTCCCTGAAAACTACTCTCCTCTCCCAGAAGGTCATTGCTTTTCCTTACCTGGAAGTGGGAAGCCTCCTTAAAATGTCTTGAAGAGTGTGTGACTGGCTGGCATGGTGTAGCCTGAGAGAGATAGCACGCATGCTTGCCTGCAGTCATGCACCTCCCAGAACTTGTCTCCTTGCCTTGTAAAGAGAGTACATGGGCTCAAGATGTTGGCCATACGATATTAATGCATGAGTGGGAGAGGGTATGGAAGGGAACTATTAAGATCTTAGGTTCCACAGCACCAGCAGAAAACTGGTATAAAATGTTTTATAGATGGCACATGACCCCACAGAAGATAGCAACATACTATAAAAATACCAACAATAAATGTTGGAAGTGTAAAAACCAGGTGGGGACCTTCATACACTGTTGGTGGTCATGTGGCAAAATTCAAAGATTTTGGAAAGCTATCCATAAACACTCTCAAAAAATATTGACAGAGAAGTTTGATTTTAAACCCGAAATCTATTTACTAAACCTTAAAAAAGATGGACTTGATCAAAACAAGTTTAAATTACTCTATGCAATTTCTGCGGCCGCTAGGCTAGTGTTAGCCAAACAGTGGAAAAAGGAGGATATTCCACCTATAGGTTAATAAATTAAATGACCTAATGGAATCTGATGATCTGTATAGTAAGGTATATGAGAGAAGTGATAAGAAAATGGTGGACTGGCAGCCAGTAAGGCTATATTTAGAAAAGATGATGTATTAAGTGATAGACCATGCATTATGATCCCTATCAGGGGAAGGACATCAAAGAATTTCATGTTTATATGCCAACTATCTAATCTCTCCGACTACCCGAACTGGAAGATGTTTCGTTCTGTATTCCCTTATGCTCTGTCTTTCTCCTATTCCTATCACTCCCCCTGTATACCCCATACCCCTTTTCCCTTCCCACCCCCCACCCCCAACCCTTTGCTTTTTATATTGCTG
Source organism: Anolis apletophallus (assembly GCA_030556195.1). Taxonomy (NCBI): domain Eukaryota; kingdom Metazoa; phylum Chordata; class Lepidosauria; order Squamata; family Anolidae; genus Anolis; species Anolis apletophallus. The sequence continues at coordinate 118,254,503 of JARBWK010000006.1, read as the reverse complement.
CAAAAATTCAATAAAATATTTTTTTTTTAAAGAGAGTACATGTGTGGCGCCCATATTCCTGCCAGTACCTGCAGCTGACTGCCTCCTCTAGAGTAAGAAACAGAACTTGTCTTCTTGCCTCAGACAGAGAATGTGTGTGTGGAATGCAGGCCCAGAAAGCGTGAGCGCCTGCCATCCCTGCAGCTGAGTGTCTCCTCTAGAGTAGAAAAAGCAGGCAAGAAGAAGCCTCCTTAAAGCACACAGGAAGGGGAGCCTGGGAAGCCACCCCCATAATGGGCCAATAGAAAAATGGATCTTTCAGCACCCCAGAATGATAAAAGGTGTCTGCCCTCCTGATTTTGGGAGGCTCTCAAAAAAATGGATCAGGCCGCCCCCACCAAAAGCCGGACCACGAAACGGTCAAGGTTTACACTGAATGCACAACCCTAATCATCAGCAATATATGATCACTGCCTCCTTAACTTGGAAAAGAGGTTGGAAGATCTGACCCCAGACCTCACAACCCCTGAGGATGCCTGCCATAGATGTAGGTGAAACTTCACAGCAACCCAGTGATTCTGGCCATGAAAGCCTTCAACAACAGCACAGACACAGTGCAAGCTGCAGAGATAATCTGTGATAGCTGCTGCCTTGTTGCATGAATGTTGTTGTTTGTTTTTTGTTTTTTGTTTTTAAAAAAAGACAAATAATCAGATGGATTGTCTGCTTCTTTTTAAATTGACCAGTCAATTCTTCTGTCCTGGTTCTGCTTTGTAAAAACCAAATAAAATAAAACCAAAATAAATTGTAAAGACACAAGTTAACCAAATTGAGGCATCCATGACAACAAAAAAGAGCTCTGTCTAATTTGCTTTTTAAAGGCACGAAATCTCATGATAGTAAATAAACCTTCAGTTGGTGGCACTAATGTGATGAAAGAGCTTGTCTTCTTGACAACAAGTAATTTAGCCAGATTTCTTTACAGATCTACTCTGGGAAGCCTAAAGGCAGGGCATAGGGGCAGTAGTACTCATGTCTTGTTGTTCTCCAGGATCTGATATTTGTTAAAAGGGGATGGGCCACTAGAGCAGCAGTTCTCAATCTGTGGATCCCCAGATGTTTTGGCCTTCAACTCCCAGAAATCCTAACAGGTGGTCAACTGGCTGGGATTTCTGTGAGTTATAGGCCAAAACACCTGGGATAGAGTCTTGCCTCCATTCAAAACAGAGTGCTGGTGAATTTGAAAGAATGCTATTGCAGGCAGGAATATTTATGAAGGAAATTCATTCTTGTGTTGTATCAGAATGGATTCCTCTTAATGAGAAGGAGAAGTGTTGGTGGTCAGTGAATGATCACATTAAATCATTGTTCCCCCAGAAAGGCTAGGGAATAACCTCAGAGGGCATAGTATTTAGGAAGAAAGTCTGCTACCAAGAGCACAAGGATGGTGAATCACACAGAATATGGTACTCTGTACTTTGATCCCAAGGGAGTCTGGATTCCAGATGGGCAATCTGCCCCAGCATTCAGATTCTACTTCCTGATGCAATCCTGATATACTACTCATGCATGTCTACTCATGGGGAAGTCTCATTGAGCTGTGTTCATAAGAAGACGTGCAAAGGGGGGGAAAGGTGGGCTCCTCTGTCAGCACATTGCACATGCAGTGACCAGGAACTCTCATTGAGCTTTGTGGCTGTCTAGCAGCAACATAGACATGGTCTCAATCCATTCCCTTACTCTGAGCTGATAGTAGCAGTAGCCCATGTGAATAGCAGATTGACTTCTAGGAAGTTATCACCTCTGCACACTTAGAGCAGCCTGATATCACCTAACTGCTCTTTATAGTTTGTTGAGGTGTGTAGACAACTCTGTAGTGCACTCCCCAAACTACAGCATATGAGCACTGTATTATTATTATTATTATTATCTCTCCATTGGTGCCCCCTTGTCATGGGGGAGAGACTTGCATACCCTAATAAAGTTGTGAGCTATGCTGGCGGTGGCATAATAGCCACTGGTAGGGCTTCCCATGCCAGACAGGTCACAACCGAAGGGTCTGACAAAACGCCTCAATGGGCAGGATGGGCTCTCTAGCTTTTTGGCAACCATCCTAAGAGAAGGAAAACTCTAATTGTACACTGTGATGTTTTTAATGATGTTTTTTATGCTCATTTTAACTGTTTTTTATGTTGTTGTTTTAGTTTTGTCGAGAACCATGGCTAGAAGCCGATAAATAAATAAATAAATAAATAAATAAATAATTTCAAACTCAGGCAGGTAGTGCTCGTCTAACCCTGTGAGGTCAACCATCTAGAGAAGGAAACTCAAATCAAACCTACAAACTGAGGACCTTGCTGCCACCGTCCAAGTTTGCTAGGCCCTGGCAGACGAACCTTTGGTTTAAAGGGTGAGGCCAATTCTGTGCACGCTGCGCTCCACCAAAAAAATCAATTGCACAGGCTCGAAGGACACATCCAACCTCCTCATCAACGCACTTGTAAAAAGCGTGGTATGAGTCCTTCCTAAGAATCTTCATTTGCGAAGTAATGCCAGAGAGAGAGAGAGAGAGATGATTATTATGTTTATTTATACCCTGCTTTATCTCTCCTGCAGGAGAATGTTCCAGAAGCATTCTCTCCTAACATTTCACCTGCATCTATGGCAGGCATCCTCAGAAGTTGTGAGGTCTCACATTCTTACAACCTCTGAGGATGCCTGCCATAGAAGCAGGCAAAACATCTGGAGAGAATGCTTCTGGAACATGGCCATACAGCCTGGAAAATACAGAGCAACTCAGTGGTTCCAGCCATGAAAGTCTTTGACAATACATTTATTTATTTATTTATTTATTTATTTATTTATTAGATTTCTGCGCCGCCACTCCCGGAAGGCTCGGGGCGGCTCACACAGCACATTAAAACAGGTTAAAAACACATTAAATAAACACATAGTCTAAACAGATAGATTAAAACCTAACGTGCCGGGAACAAGGCACAGCAGTGTAAGAAACATTACAACATACTACAGAGTCGGCGGGCTATGCATTGGCGGGCCTATATGCCGAAGGCCTGTTGGAAAAGATAGGTCTTGCACGCGCGCCTAAAAGGCAAGAGATCTCGGATGGCACGCGTCTCCGCTGGGAGGGCGTTCCACAGCGTGGGCACAATCACGGAGAACGCCCTCCTGCGAGTTGCTGTTAATTTGGCTGACTTCGCCGATGGAATGGCTAGCAGGTTAGTGCTTTCGGACCGGAGTGATCTCGTAGGGCAATATGGGGAAAGACGGTCCCTCAGATACGCTTTTGATTTGGCTTTTTCTGGAGGGCAGTCCATTTCATCAAATGGTGGGTACATCTACACTGTTAAATTATTGCAGTTTGATACCATTTTAACTGCCATGGCTCAATGTTATGGTGCCAATGAGAGTTGTAGTTTTTTTTTACTACATGCCTTTTCTGCCCAACAGTGCTTGTGTTTGGCCAATATGCAACTCCCAGTGCTCCATAGCATTGAGCCATGGTAGTGGAGTTAAACTGTATTAAGTTGACAGTATAGATGCAGCCAGAGATAACTCGTACCAAAGCTTACACAAGTTAAGCTTGGTTAAAATAACAGGCCACAACATTTTTTGCAACTAAACAATGTAATCTTTTTTTTAAAGGAAAATATAAACTGAACTGAATTTGATTGTTGTTCTTCCACAATTCATACCAACTTGCATTTTCAGCTCTTGTTCCGTGTGTTCATAACAGCCTGCATACTAGCTTTCTGTTCCAACCACAGGCAATACATTTCCAACAAGCTTTCAAGGACACACAAAGGAAGGAGATGCAGGGAAAAGAGAAAGTCTTCCAGGGAATAGCTGTCTTCTGTTATCCTGCCTCTGTCTCCATCACAAGAGGAAACGACTGGCTTATGTCCAGGGTGAAAAAGCAGAGATTGGAAAGATAAGGTTAAAAGGCCATTTTCATGAAAATCACATAAGAGGTCAAAAGGTGATATTTCAGACTTTTAAAAGAAAAATGACTCCAATGAACTAAGATTACATTGACGAGTGGGAATGGCAGGACACAAAAGGAACTGTAAGACGCTGGGAAATTTGGAACTAGCAAGAGGAAGTTTCTTCTTTCCCCCCACAAACATTCATAAAATCCATCTATCATCCAGACTATGAGGAATTCAACAATCTGCTTTAAATCTTTGTTTTGTTTTTGGGCAATTAAGAACATGCACACGCACCTACACATGTTTGTAACACAGTTTCTGGTTAACATTATTTCTGACATTACCAAAATCGAATTGGAATAATATTTTCCTTGTTGCAAGAAAGCTGGAAAACTGCAGTTTTTGAAGACTATTTGAGGATATTGGGGGAAATGCACATAATACGACACCGCATTTTCTGTGCAGAAATGTTACTTCCTTATTATTATTACTTTCTTCCCAGAAAATAATAATAATAATATACTTTATTCATACTCCGCTCTATTTCCCCGAGTGGACTCAGAGTGGATTACAGGTACATATATGGCAAACATTCAATGCTGCTATACAATTGACAAAGACAGAACAGTGCATAAAGAGGCAAGCTTTCCCTCTTTTTTCTGTCTCCGGTATCTAGAGGCTGTGCTCAACTTGGCCATGGGGAAGAGCTCTTGAGCCAGTCTTACATGCCGAGGAGCCTGTCATTCATGGATGCCTTCCTGATCGAACCGCCGGCATGTTTTTCAGAGGTGCCTTTTACCTCCCTGCTAAAGCGGTACCTGTTTATTCACAATGCTGTTTTCATGATACCAATGCCCTTTATCTGCAGTCACTCACTGGCCAAGATTCAGTTACATTGGTCAGAGAAGCTGCTTTCCCCTTTCCAGGATCTGTGCTGGGGAGGGGGCATGACGAGACCCTCCAATATTGGGCTTGGCCTCATGTAAGCCGCCCCAAGTCCCCATTGGGGAGATGGTGGCGGGGTATAAATAAAATCTATTATTATATTTATTATTACTCAAACCACAATTATCCTGGAAAGGGGAAAGCAGCTTCTCTGCCCAATGTAACTGAATCTTGGCCAGTGAGTGACTGCAGATAAAGGGCATTGGTATCATGATCCTGACTGGTAGAATGTGGCACAATCATAGAATCATAGGGTTGGAAGAGACCTTGTGGGCCATCCAGTCCAACCCCCTGCCAAGAAGCAGGAAATTCTTATTCAAAGCACCCCCAACAAATGGCCATCCAGCCTCTGTTTAAAAGCCTCCAAAGAAGTTGCGTTCCACTGCTGAACAGCTCTCATGGTCAGGAAATTCTTCCTAATGTTCAGGTGGAATCTCCTTTCTTGTAATTTAAAGCCATTGATCTGTGTCCTAGTCTCCAGGTTGACAGAAAACAAGCTTGGTCCCTCCTCCCTATGACTTTCCCACACATATTTATACTGTACATGGCTTTCATCTCTCCTCTCAGCCTTCTCTTCCACTAGCAAAACATGCCCAGCTCTCTAATTCGCTCCTCATAGGGCTTGTTCTCCAGACCTTTGATCATTTTAGTTGCCCTCCTCTAGACACATTCCAGCTTGTCAACATCTCCCCTAAACTACAGTAAAAGAGGGCGATTCTAAAGCTTGCTGGTCTAGTAGATAGTGTGTGTACATTTTTATTAAAATAAAACAAACAAAAGATGGGTTGTTTTCTAACCCAGAAAAAAGTTAAAATACAGAGACCTTAAAACAATAACAACAGCAGGTAAGCTCAATGCACACAGGTGGTTTGATCTCCTTCTTTCCCTAGAGCAGTGTTTCTCAACCTGGGGGTCGGGACCCCTGGAAGGGTCACGAGGGGGTGTCAGAGGGGTCACCAAAGATCATCACAAAACACAGCATTTTCTGTCTATCATGGGTGTGTGTGTGTGTGTGTGTGTGTGGGAAGTTTGGCCCAATTCTATCATTGGTGGAGTTCAAAAGGCTCCTTGATTGTAGGTGAACTATAAATCCCAGAAACGACCACTCCCAAATGTCAAGTCTATTTTCCCCAAACTCCACCAGTGTTCACATTTGGGCGTATTGATATTCATGCCAAGTTTAGTCCAGATCCATCATTGTTTTGAGTTGACAGTGCCCTTGGGATGTAGATGAACTACAACTCCAAAACTTAAGGTCAATGCCCACCAAACCCTTCCAATATTTTCTGTTGGTCATTGCAATTCTGTGTCCCAAGTTTGGTTCAATTCCTCCATCGGTGGGGTTCAGAATGCTCTTTGATTGTAGGTGAACTATAAATCCCAGGAACTACAACTCCCAAATGACAATCTCTCCCTCCAATCCCACCAGTATTCAAATCTGGGCATATTGGGTATATGTGCCAAAGTTGGTCCAGTGAATGAAAACATTTCCTGCATATCAGATATATTGACATGACGCTTCATAACAATAGCAAAATCACAGTTGTGAAGTAGCATGGAAATAATTATATGATTGGGGGTCACTACAATGTGAGGAACTGTATTAAGGGGTCACGGCATTAGGAAGGTTGAGAACCACTGCCCTAGAGCTAAGCAACTTTCTACCATAGTTCAGGGTTGTCTGGTGGAACCACTGCTAGAGGGATCAGGAGTCCAGCCTTGGTTTTATAGCCACTTCTGTGACTTCATTGGGAGCTCTCCTGGTTCTGAACCTCTGGGAAAAGGGTTCAACAATGGAAAGCTCTCTACAATTTTGAGAAGCTGTAGGAGGCTGATAAAAATGAATGTAGAGTTGACAAACCCATGGCAATGTAGCCACCAGACAACCCTTTCCTGGATTTAATGGGCCTAGTTTCCAACAGACTTCACAACCTCTGAGGATGCCAGCCACAGATGCAGGTGAAACGTCAGGAGAGAATGCTTCTAGAACATGGCCATACAGTCCGAAAAATGTACAACAACCCATTTAATGGGCCTGTTAGCTATCCTCCTAATTAAACTTGCTTTCCTCACTGTTTCAAGCTTTAACACTGCCTTAAAAACTTGATACGTTAGGAAGGAAAGCTAGTTTGCTTGTCAATCCCAGTAAGAAGGAATACATGGACCAGGTTCATTTTTTTTCATTTTGAACTCACTGAAATCATGGCACCATTGTAACTTTTGGGAGACCACCAGCTAGTCCTTTTGAGTCCCCTTAGGCTTAGTACTTTCTCGATACCTTCTTCAACACCTATGTCAGCCCAGTTCATAAATAAACGCTTAAGGGTTCCAAAAAAAGCACACACATTTTCATGCCAATATTAGGAAGCAAGAATCCACAAGTCCACCCACATGGTTTCCTACCCCCCACCCTTTAGGGAGACGAACTAGAAACAGTGGCCAACCTTGAGACTTTGTAATACAAGAGGATTTGGAAAATTAATTTTGGCCAGGAATCAAACAGCTGCAAATTATGGACTTAGTGCTACTGAGTCATCAACTTATGACAGGAGGTGTGTGTGTGTGTGTGTGTGTGTGTGTGTGTGTGTGTGTGTGTGATGGTTGGAATCAAATCTCGGAAGTACCATAAGAGTATTTGCTGTTTTTAAACACATTATTCCAAGTTCATTTGGAAGAAAAGATGGCAGCCTGGCTTGATAGAACCAAATGTTATAAGAAATCAATGTTTAAGAGTCAAAACAAAGTGTTTGTGAAAGAAGAAAAAATTCTTTCAAACCAATGAAAATGGATCTTTCTTCTGGGGGACTCATGGGTGGGTAATTATACTTTAGCAGGAAGAGAATTGTGGGGGGGGGGGCTTCCATACTTCAAGCAGAGTGATTCACAAGTTTGAACAAGTTTCCTCTTTGTAATCTTAAACCCAACCTGGCTCTGGAACATATAACCAAGAATCCAACCACAACGTAATTTGAACCAGGTCATCTTTTATGTCATTTCGATTTCAGTCACACTACTTATACTGTTCCAGCTATTGCGTGATCTGCATTATATTGGGCTTCTGGCAGATAATAATAATAATAATAATAATGGGCTGTTGTAGGTTTTTCAGGCTGTATGGCGATATTCTAGAAGCATTCTCTCCTGACGTTTCATTTGCAACTGTGGCAAGCACCCTCAGAGGTTGTGAGGTTTGTTGGAAACTAGGAAAATTGGATATATACTGTGTGTGTGTGTGTGTGTGTGTGTGTGTGTATATATATATATATACAGTATATATCCAATTTTCCTATATATATATATATATATATATATATATATATATATATATATAGTTCGATCTTATATTCCGCTCCTCCCTGCAGGCTCGGGGTGGATAACAATAGTATGATGGGCGTCATGTCGCAGACATGTAGCCCTACAATAAAAACATGGAGCACATTAAAAACACATTACATCACATCACAGTTTAAGACATCGAGGCACATCTCTTAGACCAATATGCCTAATTAAAGGTTAGTCCAAAGAGGGCGGTTTTGCAGGCCCTTCGGAAGGGGGCAAGCTCCAAGATGGCTCGGGTGCTATCCGGGAGGGAGTTCCATAGCACCGGAGCTGCCACCGAAAAAGCTCGTTGTCTAGTTGCGGACAGATGGCAGGAGCGGATTGATGGTACTAACAACAGATTCCGTTCATCTGAGCGCAGTGATCTCGGGGGAAAGTACGGGGTAAGGCGGTCCCTCAGATACGCAGGCCCTAGGCCGTGTAAGGCCTTAAAGGTCAATACCAGCACCTTGAAGGCAATCCGGTACTCAATGGGGAGCCAGTGCAGTTGCCGGAGAATGGGCGTAATATGCTCCCTCACTGGTGCTCCTGCCAGCAAGCGAGCAGCGGCATTCTGCACTAGCTTGAGTTTCCGGATTGTCGACAAGGGAAGGCCAACGTAGAGGGGGAGAGAGAGAAGGTCCAGGGTGGGAGAAAGAACTCTTGTCTGTTGGAGCTAGCTGTGAATGTTTCAATTGCCAACCTAAATTAGCATTTGATTGCCTGAAAGATTTTAGGTGTGGCTTGTTACTGCCTGGGGGATTCCTTTGTTGAAAGGTGATTAGGTGTTCCTGATTGTTTCTTGTCTGGAGTTCCCCTGTGTTTTAGTTTTATTTTGCATTTACTGTTATAATTTTAGAGGGTTTTTTTTAGTACTGGTAGCCATATTTTGTTCATTTCCATGGTTTCTTCCTTTCTATTGAGATTCTCCACATGCTTGTGGATTTCAATGGCTTTTCTGTGTAGCCAGACATGGTGGTTGTTAGAGTGGTCCAGCATTTCTGTGTTCTCAAATAATAGGTCAGGTTTTGGCAGGTGGGGAAGAGAAAAAATGGTGACGGAAGGAAGATTGTTGGCTGGGTGGAGGAAAGACTAGAAAGTGTGAGTGAAGAAGAGGGATACTGGCAGAAAAATTCAATTCTAGAAAAATATGATCTGAAGCAAAAAAAAATGATTGGATACGAAAAGGTACTCTGGAGAAATCTCATACTGCTTAAGTTTGAGGTAATATTTTAAATCTCAGCTATATTGTATGGCAGGAGGTTGTACTGGATTACCATTGTGGTCTCTTCCAACTCTATGATTCTATACTGAATTAATGGAGCCTGGTCATTGAATCAGTGCAGAAACTGTAGGAATGAGCCCCATAAGAGCTTCCAGCCTAGGAAAATAGACGCTGAAACATTACAACATGACACATTTCAGTGACAAATTATTATAACTAGACATGAAATTCCTCTTCACTAAAAAAAATAAAATAAATGTTATTAAAATTATCCTGGCAATATTTAGCTTAAAATCCATCCGGAGTTTCGGGTTGCGGTGTTATCTGTACGCAGATGACGTCCAACACTGTCACTCCTTCCCACCTGCTACTAAGGAGGCTGTTTTGGTCCTGAACCGGTGCTTGGCCGCTGTGTCAGACTGGATGAGGGCAAACAAATTGAAATTGAATCCAGACAAGACAGAGGCACTCCTGGTCAGTCGAAAGGCCGAACAGGGCATAGGGTTACAGCCTGTGTTGGACGGGGTTACACTCCCCCTGAAGATGCAGGTTCACAGTTTGGGTGTGATCCTGGACTCATCGCTGAGCCTGGAACCCCAGGTTTCGGCGGTGACCAGGGGAACATTCGCACAGCTATAACCCAGCGCCAACTGCGCCCGTACCTTGGGAAGTCTGACTTGGCCACGGTAGTCCACGCTCTGGTTACATCCCATATAGATTACTGCAACGCCCTCTACGTGGGACTGCCTTTGAAGACTGCTCGGAAGCTTCAACTGGTTCAATGGACAGCAGCCAGGTTAATAACAGGAGCGGCACTCAGGGAGCGCACAACACCTCTGTTGCGCCAGCTCCACTGGCTACCAGTTTGCTACCGGGCACAATTCAAAGTGCTGGCTTTGGCCTTTAAAGCCCTTAACGGTTCTGGTCCAACTTACATGTCTGAACGCATCTCTTCCTATGAACCTTCAAGATGCATAAGATCATCCGGACAGACCCTGCTCTCGGTCCCGCCTGCTGCGATTGGTGGGGACGAGAGACAGGGCCTTTCAGTGGTGGCTCCTTGGCTTTGGAACGCCCTTCCTAATGACATCAGATCGGCCCCCTCCCTCCTGACATTTTCGCAGGAGGGTTAAGACCTGGCTATTTGACCGGCATTTGCAGATGTAGTATGATTGTCAAATTGAGATCTAAGGAACGACGACGATGCAATTGGAAGTTGATTTAATTAATGAGACGCTGATATTGTGTTTTTAACGTTGAATGCTAATTTGTATATGTTGGAATTGTATTGTATTGATAATTGTTGATATGTTTGTCTTAAGCAGTTTTTGCTGTTGTACACCGCCTCGAGTCGCCTTCGGGCTGAGAGAGGCGGTCTAGAAGCAAAGTAAATAAAATAAATAAATAAATATAATCTGGCCCAGAATGTTAAGACAGAGTTAAACATTTTAGTATTTGTGTATTAAGTCCCTCAAAATGCAAGGAAACATGCCAGAGCCACTGTCCAACAAAACATATTTTGCAGGCAATCCTAGAGAACATTTCGAAGGGCAGGAACAGGATACAAAGAAACAAACAATAAGTTACAAACTAGAAGATAACATCCCAGCCTTTCCGAGGCAGTGGCAACATTCCTTTCAGTGGCAGAAAAAAAAGACCAGGAAGCAGCTGGTGAAATACCGTCTTTGTTTGGCTGCCCTGGAAATTACCATTGCATTGGGGTTACCATGGTTTTTATATATTATATTATTTTATATTGTATATTGTTCATTATTTTCATTTTTGAATACGGGTAACAGAATTGAATACTTGCTGTTTGCCGGTCTGAGTCCCTCTGAGTCCCTCTTCAGAGATGAGAATGTCGGGGTATAAAAGTTTTAAATAAATAAATTGCACTAACGATGCCACCTCTGAGACCTTCTGATGTCATGTCATCCATAAAAGTGTCCCAGTAAATTAAATACCAGTATTCCATACTCGCTCCAGAATAAAACACCTTTTCAGAGTATATCGGGTAACAAGGACGTGTTGTGAGTATTATTAATCATATTTGTTGTAAATATTATATATCTTTGTTATGAATGGTATATGCTCCATGTAACTATGTAGTACTACCTTCAGCCACTATGTATGTTCCCTTCGGGATCCACTTTTCAAGAGCACTGTTAGTAGACAACTTGCCTCAAATATTGAGCTTTTTTGATAAATAAGTATGTAGCGTGTGTGTATATATTAAAGGTAAGCGGTAAAGGTTTTCCCCTGGCATTATATCCCCTGACATTTCTCCTGGGGATTGGTGCTCATCTCCATTTCTAAGCTGAAGAGCTGGCGTTGTCCGTAGATACCCAAGGTCATGTGGCTGGCATGACTGCATGGAGCACCACTGGGATCTCTGTGTGTGTGCATATATATGTGTGTATTCATTTGTGCTTTTATTCATATGTGTGTGCATATATGCGTGTTTTTATGAGTGATGGTCACTCGTTGCCCTGATAGGTGCATTGTGTCCAAATTTTGTGTCAATTCGTCCACTGGTTTTTGAGTTATGTTAATCCCACAAACGAACATTACATTATTTATTTATATAGATATAGATATATACTAGTTGTCCCCTATCACACATTGTTGTGGCCCAGTCTGTTTTTATGTGTTTTGTGTGTATATATATATATGTGTGTGTGTGTTTGCATATATGTATGGTTTTGTGCATGTGTTGTAATGTATTTTGGGTTTTCGTTTAAGTCTCTTCCATGTGTTGCTGTGGCCCAGTCTGTGTATGTGTGTTTTGTGTGTGTATATGTGTGTGTATGGGTTGGCACATGCATTGTAATGTAATTTTAGGAGGGTTTTTTGGCTCTTTAAATCTTTTCTGCTGTGTTTATCAGTGTTTTTATGAGTGATGGTCACTCATTAGCTTAATACATATATTGTGTCCAAATTTGGTGTCATTTTGTCAGTGGTTTTTGAGTTTATTAAGCCCACAAACGAACATTACATGTGTGTGTGTGTGTGTGTGTGTATGTATGTGTGTGTGTGTGTATACAACTAAAGAGTACTGTTATCACCTCAGCACAATAGTAAGAAAGAACCTTTAAAGAACACAAGTTCTATTCCATAAAATGTATATTCAGTATTAATTACAAAGGAACAATAATAATCACAATATAGGTGTCAAACAAAACGCCAGGTTTCTCCTGTCTAATCGTGCATTAGACAGGAGAAACGTGACTCTGTTTTGTATGCCCATTGTTTTGATTTTAAGCATCGTCCGGAAGATCTGAAATTTTCTTGCATTGAAAAGGTTACCCCTGGTTTGCATTCTGATTTGCATATTGCTTTAATACGGGCTGAAACCCGTTGGATTTCCTCCCTCTCCACAGAGTACCCCCGTGGGTGAAACTGTATGTATGTATTAATAACATGTATGTATTAATAACATGTATAAAGACTCCTGTGAGCTGAAACCAGTTGAATATTGGAATCTACTCTGGTGTAATAAAGAAAATAGGACATTTATTGTGCAAGGATTTGGAGTCTTTCCTTCTTTAGTAAAGACACAAGAACTATTTCCCCACACCTGAAGAAGAATTTTTCATCTTTTGAGAAAAAAACAATTTATTTCTGTTAAATGTGAATGTAGCAATCCTATGTTTTACTGATATTTGTATTTGTATGTCTACAGTGTTCCCTCACTTATTGCTGGGGTTAGGTTCCAGGACCTTCAACAATAAGTGAAAAACTGTGATGTAGGGATGCTCTATTTATTTTAATATTTATACATTATTTTAGTAGTTATACACTATTTTAAGTCTTAATAAACTTAAAATAAAGTGAAGAAAAGGCCCTTCACAGCTGGAAGGAGGAAGGACTAAGGAGGGAAAGGGCCTTGGAGAGCAGCTGTGGCAAAACCCCACAAAACAACAAATATACCATGATATATATTTTAAATTAATATTTTTTGAAATCCGTGAAACAGCGAGTACGCAATAAGTGAACCACGAAGTAGCGAGGGAACAATGTATATTGAATTTCTATGTATTTGGATATATTTGCATCACTGCAATTACTGTTCTTTTTAGTTCCAAGGGAACCCATTTTCCTTTTCAATGTCCATCTTCTGTCATTCCACTTAAAACATCTCTGTTTCTCTCTTCTCCCCCTGCTTTCCCACTTCGTCCTCAGGTTGCTTGAGTTGCTTCCATCTTCAGCAATAAAAATACAACTCCATAAATTAAATAGCTAACAGTTTGCTCCTAATATCATCCAAATCCAGGGCCGGATTAAGGGCTTCTGCCGCCCTAGGCCACACTCTCTAAATCCCGCCCCTCTGGGGGACGGGGCTACGGTCGCTTGAGGGGGCGTGGCCTCTTGCAGGGGGCGGAGCCGGCGTGAGGGAAAAGGAGCTGGGAGAAGCCTTGCCACCGCCGTGCCGCCCCTAGGGCGACATACGTGCCTTCCCCCGCTGCCTCCTGTGCAAGCAAGGAGGCGGTGGGAGAAGGCACGTCCGTCGCCCTAGGGGTGGCGCGGCAGCGGCGGCGAGGCTTCTCCCGGCTCCTTTTCTCTCACGCCGGGCTAATCCGCCCCTCCTCCCTTCAGTGAAGGGAGGAGGGGCGGAGCTCAGCCAGCGAGAGAGAAAAGGAGCCGGGAGAAGCCTTGCCGCCACCGCCGGGGCGGACATGCCTTCCCCCGCCCCGCCACCTCCCGTGCAAGTGAGGCGGCGGCAGGGGAAGGCACGTCCGTCGCCCTAGGAGCGGCGCAGCAGCGGCGAGGCTTCTCCCGGCTCCTTTTCTCTCGCGACGGGCTAGTCGCGCCGGGCTAGTCCCTTCACTGAAGGGAGGAGGGGCAGAGCTCAGCCGGCATGAGGGAAAAGGAACCGGGGGAAGTCCTGCCGCTAGGGCGACTCACACAGTTTTCGCCTTCACCGCCGCCCCGCTCGCCCGTGCCCCGAACACGAACGGGCCGGCGGCGGGGGAAGCTGTGTGAGTCTCCCTAGGGGCAGCGGGACTTCCCCTCACCCCTTCTTTCAGGCCCGGAAATGCCACCTCCCAAAACCTGCCGCCCGAGGCAATGGCCTCGGGTGGCCTTATGGGTAATCCGGCCCTGTCCAAATCTGCTGCTTGTGTTGGCCACCTCACTCTGCCAAACAGTAGGATTTATCCTAGAGTTTGATGTAAAATGATATACTATTAGGGATCTCCTTTATGCCTCAGTTATTTTCCTGGAGAGCTGCTTGCTTTGCGACAAATGTACCTGCTATCACCTAAATATGCAATCATTTGCTCTCTTGAGTGCAGTAGGTTTGAATTGATAACTCATTATTCCCTTCAGCAAATATTGACACAGCACTGTCACCATAGCATCAAAGATGCAGTGGTCCACTTAACTGGTCTGGATGGCTTTACTTGGAGGTTTTACTCCACAGATTCTGTTTGCCAATTAAATAAGCATATTTTCTTTAGCTTTAGTCTTCTATGTCATTAGGCTTTAGTGGGATTTAAGCAAACTGTGTGCAAGACTGCAATTTCTAAAACATACTCAAATACGAAAGCTGTTCTGCGAAGGATCTCAAATGAAAGAAAGTGGAAAAAGCATTGTCTTTGTATACTGTCACTTTTCTGCAATGGCTCAGGCGGCTGTGTTACTCTCTTCCTGGTATAACGCATATAATCCTGTGCAGTATCATGCCCGCTGAAAAAGTAATCCCCCCTTATTTCAGTGCAATATATTTCCATATTTCTTTTCAATAACCATTCAGAAATATATTGCTATGCAGTTAGAAGAAAGTAGAACCTCAAATGAAACAAAAAATCATAATAAGATTCATTAACCTTACTTTTTATCTAATATTTTCTATGCCATTGTACACCAATAAAGGATATGTCATTGTATGTTTATAAATAATATATTCTCACTCTAGTATAGTTATTATATTTGCAGTTCTTGCTGTTGTCATGTGCTTTCCTTTTTAAAAAAATGTATTGAATTTTATAACCATAGGTAAAGGTTTTCCCCTGGCATTAAGTCCAGTTGTGTCTGACTCTGGGGGTTGGTGCTCATCTCCATTTCTAATCTGAAGAGCTGGCATTGTTCGTAGACACCTCCGCAGTCAGGTGGCCAGCATGACTGCATGGAGCACTGTTACCTTCCCGCCGAAGCGGCACCTATTGATCTACTCACATTTGCATGTTTTCGAACTGCTAGGTTGGCAGAAGCTGGGGCTGACAGCAGAAGCTCACTCCACTCCCTGGATTCGAACCTGTGACCTTTCAGTCAAGAAGTTTAGCAGCTCAGCGGTTTAACCCACTGTGCTACCGGAGGCTCCCTAATCATAATCATCCCAATAGTACTTTTCTTTCTTTAACATTTACCTTTCAAATCTTCCTATATTTTTTCCCTCCTCACCTCCAGGGACAATCTTTTGCCTTTCTGCTCCATACTGACTATGTATTTATTGGCTAATGTAGACTCACCCTCGATGACCCTTTAGCTCTGTCATACAAAGTTCTTATTTACGTTCTGACATTCGCTCAAGTTCATCCGTTCTACCAATATGACAGAGAGGGATCGTTATTAAGGATGAGATAAGATTTATTTATTTATTTATTTGATTTCTACACCGCCACTCCCGGAGGCTCGGGGCGGTTTACAGAAAAGTTTAAAGTAAACAATACCTGATAAAAACAGAGAGATTAAAAGTTCCAATACCACTCAAAGGCCTGCCTGAACAAATGGGTCTTACATGCTCTGCGAGTAACCTGTAGTAACCTATAGATGTGAGACCTGGACCATAAAGAAGGCTGAATGAAAGAAGATAGATGCTTTTAAACTGTGGTGTTGGAGGGTCTCAGGCGGCAAAGCGTTCCATAACACCGGGGCAATGATGGAAAAAGCCCTTCGCCGAGTTGTCGTCAGGCAGAAGGATTTCAAGCTGGGAGTGTCTAGGAGGTTCTGGTCCTCTGACCATAGTGATCTCGGAGGATTATATGGAATCAGGCGATCCTTCAGGTACACTTGCCCCAGACCTTGAAAGTAAAAACTAACACCTTGAAAGTGATCCGGAATTCGATTGGTAACGAGTGCAGGTCCTGAAGTATTGGTGTTATACGACAACTCGCAGGCTCCCCTGCAAGTAGCCAGGCTGCAGCATTCTGCACTAGTTTAAGTTTTCTGATCACAGTCAGGGGTAGGCCGATGTAAAGAGCGTTACAGTAGTCAAGTCTTGAGATGAAAGTGGCCTAGATCACCGTGGATAGGTCATTCCGGGACAGATAGGGGGCCAAATGCCTCGCCTGTCGCAGGTGGAAGAACGCAGTTCTGCTGACAGTGGAGATTTCAGCCTCCATTGGCAGCAGAGGGTCCAAAAGGACTCCCAGGCTTTTTACTAATGATGATGATCAACAAATGGGTCACACAGTCTACAGAAAACCTACACACACAGATAGATACCTACATAAAAATTCCAACCATAACCCAAGTAAAAAAATAAGTAGCACCATTAAAGCCCTGGCAAACTGTGCAAAAAGAATCTGCGAACCTCACCTCCTCCAAGATGAACCAAACCACCTAAACTGAGCTCTACAGGCCAATGGATACTCCACCACAAACAAGGCCAAGCAAAAGCCACAAGAGTAAAGACAGAAATCCACCCAGAGGAAAAGTGTTCTTATCATACATTGGGGAACCACTGACCACATAGAGAAGCTGATGAAGAAACACAACCTACAAACTATCTACACACACACTAAGAAAATCCAACAAATGCTATGTCCAGCAAAGGACAAGAGGGATCTCTGCTCCTCTGCAGGAGTCTACCATATAACATGCAGCTGTGGACAAGTCTACAAAGAGAATACCAAACATAGCGCCAAAACACGAAACAAGGAACATGAAAGGCACTACAAACTACTTCAACCAGAGAAGTCAGCCATAGCAGAGCACCTGACGAACCAGCCTGGACACAGCCTATTATCTGAGAACACAAAACTGCTGGACCACTCTAACAACCACAATGTCAGTCTACACGGAGAAACCACTGAAATCCACAAGCACATGGACAATTTCAACAGAAAGGAAAAAACCATGAAAATGAACAAAATCTGGCTACCAGTATTTTTTTTTTAAAAAAACCTCTAAAATTATAATTTATTTATTTATTTATTCGGTTTTATATTCCGCTCCTCCCTGCAGGCTCGGGGCGGATCACAACGGCATTCGATAAAAACATCGAGATAACAACAATGTTAAAAGACCACAAGGGCTATAACAGTAAATAAAGAAAACGCAAGCACAGGAGAACTCCAGACAAGAAACAATCAGGAACATGTAATCCCCTCTCAACAAAGGATTCTCCCAGAAAGTAACAAGCCACACCTAAAAACTGCCAGGCCATCAAATGCTAATCAAGGTGGCCAATTGAAACATTCACACCTAACTCCAACAGACAAGAGTTCTTTCTCCCACCCTGGACTTTCCACAGATATATAAACCCCCTTTTCCTAGCTTCCAACAGACCTCACAACCTCTGAAGATGCCTGCCACAGATGCAGGTGAAACATCAGGAGAGAATGCTTCTAGAGCAGTGTTTCTCAACCAGTGTGCCGTGGCACACTAGTGCGCCGTGAGCGATCATCAGGTGTGCCGCGAGAAAAGCTCTCTGCCCCCCTTTCTACCCCCCTCCTCCTGCCGAACTCCTGCTGCTTGGGAGAGGCGGAGGAAGGGCCGAGCAGCGGCGAAGAAAAAGAAGGGGCCGGGGCGCCGCCTCCTTCAGCCATTTCCCCAGCCAGCCTCCAATCCGCCATGACTCTCGCCATGACTCTCACCCCTCGCTCGCTGAAGCCTTGCGGAGGAGGAGCCCTGCCTACTGAAGCCCGTCCACCGCTCATGCTTCTCCTCTGTGGGAGAACTGAAGCCAGGGGGAGGGGGCGAGGCATGGCACGGCCTGGATCTGCCCCCTCCCCCCAGCTTCAGCACTCCCACAGCTTCGCCAGCCTTGAGGGGGCAGTGCCAAGCCAGCATTGTGCTGGCTCTGCCACCGCTGGCTTGGCACTGCCCCCTCAAGGCTGGCAAAGCTGTGGGAGAACTGAAACTGCATGGAGGGGGCGGGGCATGGTGCGGCCTGGCTCCTCCCCCTCCCCCGGCTTCAGCACTCCCAGCAGCTGCTCCCAGCAGGTCACCATCCCTCAGCCGTTCTTTACTGTGTTAGAGTGTCATTTTGGTTGGTGGTGTGCTCACTGATTTTTTTAATGTTAAAAGTGTGCCGCGGCTCAAAAAAGGTTGGGAAACACTGTTCTAGAGAACATGGCTAAACAGCCCGAAAAACCTACAACAATTCAGAGATAAGAATAGTGTGGTTCTTATTTTCATGGTGAACCATTGCAATCCAAAGCTATAACTTATTGGTAATTTTTAACCATGGTTTTGCTATATTATCCCTGCCCCTTTTGGCTAAAAAGTGATTTCCATGCTGCCCAGCTTGGAAAAAAAAGTGCAGAGAAGCAGTGAAATGTCAGCAGCAGCATGCAACATTCACTATTAGTACAGCTGCATTAAAGCAGCTGGGAACCACATGAGCACAAAGCCAGCTCACTGCCTTATTGCTGGCGGGACACAAGGGCAATATTCTGCAGAACAAACAACATGGCTGGGATGTGTAAATAGCTCCTGATGTTTAATCCAGCCCGGCCCCAAAAGGCCATTAAACAGGGCTTTGGTTTGTTCATTTTTGTTTATTTGTTTTTAGAGGAATAATGGTTTTTCCATCTGCATTTAGTGATGTCATCCATGGTCCGTCAGGCTGGCTGCTTTGATCTTCTGCTCACCTTTCAGAGCTAGGAGGAGGGGTGGCCTCTTTTATTGGGAATCAAAGGAAAAACCTCATTTTCAGACAAAAGTTTAATATGAAGGAGATGTTTGTCAGGTCTGGCCTGGCACAGCCATTCTCCCTGGAGAGCCATCCTCTGAAGATTTAAGCATAGACAATAAGGGATGTGAGGAAAGCTATGAGGAGATCCTCAGATCAGTGGTTATTATGTTTGTTTGAAAAGCGAGATGGTTGAAATAATGAGGTGAGTGGGTAGGTATAATGTTTGCCTCTGTCTGTGCCTAAGCATTTGCCTTAACCCAGTAATTCCCAAGTTCTGTGATTCAAGACAACCATCTGTGTATTGCAAGGAATTAATTTCCTGTGAGCTCAAGCCTTCATGGGCAGAACAGACTGTCAATGATATGTCTGTATCATGAGCTGCTAGGAAAAAATAGAAACAGACTATTTGTATATATAACCCAGCATTGTCTCCTCTGATTGGAATCTCCTCCCCACACTTTCAGACAGAGGTTTTTCACAACACTTAACTTCCTAAATCATTTTAACTGTGGAGTCCTGAAACTAAGGCTGGGATGAAACATTTGTCACAGATCTTTTTCCCCCCAGTCATTTGCAATGACAGAGGTTTTCAGGCCTGTTTAGTTGTGTGTTCTCTTTTTTATAATTTGGGGTAAATAAGCTCTTGTAGTCACTTTGGCTGCACTTTTAGAACACAAATACAATTGAAATGCCTCTGTGTAGGGTTTTTTCTGATTTTCAGAACTATGACATGCAATTGGAGGCTATGGTTTATACCAGTGTTTCTCAACCAGTGTGCCGGGGCACACTAGTGTGCCGTGAGCGATCATCAGGTGTGCCGTGGAAAATTGGAACCTCGGGGAAGGGGGGGACAGTCTAGTGTGTTGAAGTATAAAAACCTTAAGAAACCTACCTCGATAAAGGCACAAAATTACAAAGACCCCCCTCCCCCCCTGTTGTCTACTTGGTCTCTCCCTCTCCATGCATTGGGAAGGCCCGCCTCCCTTTCCCCAAGTAGAAACCTCCTCTTGCCTCCTGGGGGTTCTGTGTGGGAAGTTTGGCCCAGTTCTATAATTGGTGGGGTTCAGAATGTTCTTTGATTGTAGGGGAAATACAAATCCCAGCAACTACAACTCCCAAATGTCAAGGTCTATTTCCCCTGAACTCCATCTGCGTTCATATTTGAGTATTCATGCAAAGTTTGGTCCTGATCCAACGTTGTTTGAGTCCACAGTGCTCTCTGGATATAGGTGAACTACAACGCCAAAACTCAAGGTCAATGCCCACCAAACTCTTATAGCATTTTCTCTTGGTTATGGGAATTCTGTGTGGGAAGTTTGTGTCTTTCTGCCATTCCTTCCAGGATATCTATGTTGAGTTCATTAAAACAGGCCCAGGTTTCACACTGAGTGTATAAATACATTTTAAAAACATATTAACTACATGTATTACTGTGCTAGAGTGTCAATTTGTGTCATTTTAGTTGGTGGTGTGCCCCAGGATTTTGCAAATGTAAAAAGTGTGCCGCGGCTCAAAAAAGGTTGGGAAACACTGGTTTATACAACCAACCCTCAAAATCCAGTTTCCAGAATCCTATAACATTGACCCTTGATACTTAGGACTTCATCAGATGGGCAAATTGCCCATCCTATGACACTTGGACTTATCTTCAGACACAGAGCCCACCAGATCCCATCAAATGACGTTGATCTACTTCTGGTGGGGCTCCATGCCTAAAGTAAGACCCAACTGTTGTAGAAGGCAGTTGCAGAAGGCTTCCCGTGTTGCTTAGACAACAATGGGGGAAAGCTGAGCAGCAACACATCCACCATGGGATGAGATGTGGGGCGATGTGGGGCACTGGGCGATGAGTTACCCATGTCCTCAACCAGATTTGCCATGATTTTTGGTGAACCCCCCCCCCCCCCACTATCATCCAGATAGGTAACCTCAATGTGATTAAGTCCTTAATGTGTCACCGAAAGCGCTATAATTCTGCAGTGTGGACACAGCCTGGAACTATTGAGATGACACTCACAATTTTGCTATAGTGAGGAAACTTCATTTCTTGGCCATAGAGGAAGTGCTGCCTCTGTAGCTATGGCAATGAAAAGAACTTCCCTTTCACTCCCTTTTGGAAGTCAATGAAAGGGCTCACCATGCCTGCAGTAATGTAACTACACAGCCAAATCTCATTGACCACATCTTGCTATGATTTCATCACACTCCTAAGAAAATATTTCTGCTACTTCCTCACCTAGTCTGAAGGAAGTCAAGTTGCAAATCTCACATCCACACGCAACCTGTCAATCAGTGTCCACTGGGTTTTTTCTTTGATATGCCTTATGGGGATGGTGAGATACTGGAACTCTCTGGCCGAGAACACCCCTTCCTTACCTGAAAACTTTCAAAATCCCACTGGCAGTTAAATAATAATAATAATAATAGCTTTTATAATTATGTAGTGTAGATGGAAAATAAAGGAAATAAAGCCTGACTGCTCATTGAAGGGAAGGATAGTAGAAGCAAAGATAAACTACTTTTATCTATATATATAATTTTGGTGAGTCCGTTTAATGTCGTATATAGACAAAGAAACTATGGCTCGCAGAAGCACCAAACTTGGCAGCCTACTGGACCATTACACTCGCTACAGACAACAGCAAAAAAAACCGACCTACATACCTCCCAGCACCCCAAAAACGATCCCCAAAATTGCCAACCTCGGCCACCGCTGCCAGCGCGAACGTTTAGAACGTTCGCACATGGCAGCCAGAGCCTCCTCCGCCTCCTCAGGAAGAGCGGCGGCGGGGGACCTGGAAGGAGGAGGGGAACCGGCTCCCTCCCCCAGCCCCTCCCACCTCCTTCCGCACCCCCCCGCCGCCGTCCCGGCAGCTTCCCTCCCACCTCCGCCAGGATCGGGACCCCCCGGTTCGCCGCCTCTGGAAGGGCGGCGGCGGGGGACCTGGAAGGAGGAGGGGAAACCGGCTCCCCTCCCCCCAGCCCCTTCCACCTCCTCCCGCGCTCCCCCCCCGCCGCCCGCCGCCCGGCAGCGGCCCGCCCACCTCCGCCCGTATCGGGACCCCCGGAGCCCTCCCGCTCCCAGATGAGGCAGGAGGGAAGCTTTTCCCTGGCACCTCTTTTCCCTCCTCTCCCCGCCCCTCCACCTCCTCCAAAACACCCTCCCACCCCCACTCCCCGTCACCCCCCCCTCCTCCTCCTCCCTCCCACCCCACCCCGCGCCCCGACTCCTTACCTGCCGCATCCCTCGCCGCCCGGTTCCAAAGCCTGGCGGGGGCCGGGCAGGAGGCGGGACACGCCTCCCACCTCCCTAGCCCCTCCACCTCCTCCCGCGCTCCCCCGCCGCCCGGTTCCGAAGCCTGGCGGGAGGGGCGGGGCAGGGCGGGACATCCCTCCCCCCTAGCCCCTCCCACCTCCTCCCGCGCTCCTCCCCGCCGCCCGGATCCGAAGCAAGGCGGGAGGGGGGCAGGAGGCGGGACATCCCTAGCCCCCCTCCCTAGCCCCTCCCACCTCCTCCCTCCCCTCCCCCGCCGCCCGGTTCCGAAGCCTGGCGGGAGGGGGCGGGGCAGGAGGCGGGACATCCCCCCCCCCTCCCTAGCCCCTCCCACCTCCCCCCGCGCTCCCCCCCGCCGCCCGGTTCCGAAGCCTGGCGGGGGGGCGGGGCAGGAGGCGGGACATCCCTCCCCCCTCCCTAGCCCCTCCCACCTCCTCCCGCGCTCCCCCCGCCGCCCGGTTCCAAAGCCTGGCGGGAGAGGGCGGGGCAGGAGGCGGGACATCCTCCCCTCCCTAGCCCTCCCACCTCCTCTCCGCTCCCCCGCCGCCCGGTTCCGAAGCCTGGCGGGAGGGGCGGGGCAGGAGGCGGGACATCCCTCCCCCTCCCTAGCCCCTCCCACCTCCTCCCCGCTCCTCCCGCCGCCCGGTTCCGAAGCCTGGCGGGAGGGGGCGGGGCAGGAGCGGGACATCCCTCCCCTCCCTAGCCCCTCCCACCTCCTCCCCGCTCCTCCCCCCCGCCCGGTTCCGAAGCCTGGCGGGAGGGGGCGGGCAGGAGGCGGGGACATCCTCCCCTCCCTAGCCCCCTCCCACCTCCTCCCTCCCCCGCCGCCCGGTTCCGAAGCCTGGCGGGAGGGGCGGGCAGGAGGCGGACATCCCCCTCCCCCTCCCTAGCCCCTCCCACCTCCTCCCGCGCTCCTCCCCGCCGCCCGGTTCCGAAGCCTGGCGGGAGGGGCGGGCAGGAGGCGGGACATCCCCCCCCCTCCCTAGCCCCTCCCACCTCCTCCCGCGCTCCCCCCCGCCGCCCGGTTCCGAAGCCTGGCGGGAGGGGCGGGCAGGAGGCGGGACATCCCTCCCTCCCTAGCCCCTCCCACCTCCTCCCGCTCCCCCCGCCACCCGGTTCCGAAGCCTGGCGGGAGGGGGCGGGGCAGGAGGCGGGACATCCCTCCCCCCTCCCTAGCCCCTCCCACCTCCTCCCGCGCTCCCCCCCGCCGCCCGGTTCCGAAGCCTGGCGGGAGGGGGCGGGGCAGGAGGCGGGACATCCCTCCCCCCTCCCTAGCCCCTCCCACCTCCTCCCGCGCTCCCCCCCGCCGCCCGGTTCCGAAGCCTGGCGGGAGGGGGGCAGGAGGCGGGACATCCCTCCCCCTCCCTAGCCCCTCCCACCTCCTCCCGCGCTCCCCCCGCCGCCCGGTTCCGAAGCCTGGTGGGAGGGGGGCGGGCAGGAGGCGGGACATCCCCCCCCTCCCTAGCCCCTCCCACCTCCTCCCCGCTCCCTCCCCCGCCCGGTTCCGAAGCCTGGCGGGGGGGGCGGGGCAGGGCGGGACATCCCTCCCTCCCTAGCCCCTCCCACCTCCTCCCCGCTCCTCCCGCCGCCCGGTTCCGACGCCTGGCGGGCGGGGGGCGGGGCAGGAGGCGGGACATCCCTCCCCCCTCCCTAGCCCCTCCCACCTCCTCCCGCGCTCCTCCCCGCCGCCCGGTTCCGAAGCCTGGCGGGAGGGGGGGGGCAGGAGGCGGGACATCCTCCCCCCTAGCCCCTCCCACCTCTCCCGCGCCCCCCCGCCGCCCGGTTCCGAAGCCTGGCGGGAGGGGGCGGGGCAGGAGGCCGCACAGCCCCCCCCCCTCCCTACCCCCTCCCACCTCCTCCCGCGCTCCTCCCCGCCGCCCGGTTCGAAGCCTGGCGGGGGGGCGGCAGGAGGCGGACATCCCCCCTCCCTAGCCCCTCCCACCTCCTCCCCGCTCCCCCGCCGCCCGGTTCGAAGCCTGGCGGGGGGGGGGGGCAGGAGGCGGACATCCCCCTCCCCTCCCTAGCCCCTCCCACCTCCTCCCGCGCTCCCCCGCCGCCCGGTTCCGAAGCCTGGCGGGAGGGGCGGGCAGGAGGCGGGACATCCCCCCCCTCCCTAGCCCCTCCCACCTCCTCCCGCGCTCCCCCCCGCCGCCCGGTTCCGAAGCCTGGCGGGAGGGGGCGGGGCAGGAGGCGGGACATCCCTCCCCCTCCCTAGCCCCTCCCACCTCCTGGGTCCAGCCGCGGCCCCCGGGGCTGGCAGCCCCTCGACAACGCTGCAGGACGCTTAAGAGGAAGCACAGGAGCCAGGAACGGCGGCGCCCGCACGTCCCCCATCTCGGAGCAGCTCTGGGGCGCCGAACTACACTTCCCAAAAGGCCACGCTGGGCTACTTCCGGCCGCGGAGGTTTCTGGGAACTGTAGTTTGGCACCCCGGGGCTGTTCCGGGATGGGGAATGTGCGGGCGGCGCCGTTCCTGGCTCCTGTGCTTCCTCTTAGGCGTCCTCCAGCGTTGTCGAGGGGCTCTCAGCCCCGGGGACTGCGGCTGGACCCAGGAGGTGTGGCCGGTGTTGTGGCTGGCTCTTCCGCGGCCTCCTCGCTCGCTTCCCAGGTGGTCCCGGTGGCGCCCGAGCAGGCCAGGGCCGGGAACGGCAGGGAGACGGGCGAGGAGGCCGAGGCGGCAGAGGAGGAGGGGGCCACGACACAGGCCGCACCACCCGGGCGGAGAGAGAGAAGGTGAGTGATAGAGAGAGAGTGAGAAAGACAGAGGGGGGTTTGAAAGACTGAGAGAGAAAGAGAGAGGAATATAAAGAGGGGGAAATGAGAGAGAGAGTGAGAGGGTATGAGAGAGGGGGGAAATTAGAGACTAAGACAGAGAGAAGGGGGAGTGAGAGTGAGAGAGAGGGGGGAAATATAGAGGGAGGAAGGGATTGATAGATAGGGATAGAGAGAGTGAGTGATAGATAGAGAAAGATTGGGTGATACAGACTGAGTGAGTACAGAGAGATAGACACAGAGAAAGCAAGTGATAGAGTGTGTGATGGAGAATAATATACAGAGAGACAGACAGTGATAGGTAAGGATAGGGATAGAGAGAGAGACAGACACAGGAAGTTACAGAGAGAGAGATAGGTAGATAAGGAGAGAGAAAGAGAGACACAGAGAGAGATAGACTGAGATACACAGAGAGAGAGAGAGAGACATGGCACACAGAACCCCAACCATGCATGATGGGACTTGAAGTACCACCATGGAAAATGGGATTTGTAGTACTTCAAAACCCATCATTCCCCACAGACCACTGTGGCCCAGAACCAAGACCAATAAAGACCCAACTTGGCACACCATGCCCCCATGACCCACACTCCATCCAACTGCAGTTCAGAGGAGGGCACACCGTGGATGATAGGACTTCCTCGCATCTCCTAAAAGGGCACAGCAACGCGTGCCGGGTACAGCTAGTAGAGCAATGTAGTTCTTAGAGAATCTTGGACTTTGGCTGAGGTCAGAGCAAATGGAAAAGGCTGAAGGGTGTTGTCAGATGACAATCATTCCTAGTAATCGCAAATCTCAGCACTCCTCAGTGGACTACAACATTGTGTATTTATTTCATATATTTGTTCATTGATTTTATTTACATGCCACTTGTCCTCGAGAACTGTCACACAGGAACCCAGAAAGTTTTGGTCCTTCTATTGTTTTGGACGTCAACTCCAAGAACTCCAGCCAATCTAGTCTATTTATTTATTTATTTATTTATTTATTTATTTAAATTTCGTAGACCGCTCTCTCCGGAGCCCAGAGCGGTTTACAACAGTAAACGGGTAAAAACACATAAAAGCAGATAAAACAGATAAAAAGACATCATAAAACGCAATTGACCCCACGCCCCACAATAAATCCCAACAGGACGGCGATAGTGCAGGCGGCAGAGGCGTGGCGAGATGGCGGGTTATAGTAGGCATCAGTCAGGGCCGAAAGCCTGTCTAAACAGCCAGGTCTTTACTGACTTACGAAATGCCATCAAGCCCCGTAGGGCTCTCGCCTCCTCCGGCAGAGAATTCCAGAGGCTTGGCGCGACCACTGAGAACACCCTCTGCCGCGTGCTTGACAGTCTACAGATCTTGATGCTAGGTACCTCAAGTAAGTTGAGCCCCTCTGAGCGCAGTGATCTTCTGGGCATATATGGGGTAAGCCGCACCTTCAGGTACACTGGCGCCAAACCATATAAGGCCTTAAAAGTTAGAACTAACACCTTGAAGGAGATCCGGAATTCAATAGGAAGCCAGTGCAGTTCGCGCAGGAGTGGAGTTACATGCACCGATCTTGCGGCTCCTAAGAGCAGGCGTGCTGCTGCGTTCTGCACCAACTTGAGTTTCCGGATCGCCGACAGGGGTAGGCCAATGTACAGCGCAATACAGTAATCGAGCCTCAAGATGACCATGGCTTGGATCACCGTGGCCAGGTCGCAACGGGAGAGGTAAGGAACCAGACGTTTTGCCTGTCACAGGTGGTAAAACGCTGTCTTGCAGGCGCAGGCAATCTGCGCCTCCATGGACAGTTGGGGGTCCAGCCTGACCCCCAAGCTCTTGACTAGAGGCTGCGGGCAAAGTGGGAAGAGTTTATGAGAGCCATGTAGTCATGATTAAAACTATTCTCTCTAGGAATCTCTAGGTTCTCCCATGTGATTCTACAATCAACTTCCTCAAGTCATGTTAGAAGACCTAGAGATTTTTAGAAAGAACTGCTCTCTAGGAAATCTAGGTCCTCCAATGCAGTTGTATAGTTAGCTTCCAATTGAAGTTAACAGCAGTGTTGGAAGATCTAGACATTTCTAGATATTTCTAGCTACTTCTCTGTTCATGGTTTTTCATTTTCACAGGGGATTCTGTGCCCCTAACCCCAGAAAATCTGGAGGACTGATTGTAGTCCAAAATACCTAGAGAATTGCAGGCTCCCCATTGATGCACTCTACCCTCCTGGTTGCTTCCATTTTCAATCATTAACACTTTTGGAGGCAGCAGCATTTGGAGGGAGCATAAAAGATGGGGCAGGGAGAAATTTTTAGAGGTAAAACAATAATATAGGACTCTACGGTTTGGATCCAGTCTATCTTTGTGACCGCATCTCCCCCTATGAACAGATGCAGGCTCTAAGATCCACCAGGGAGGCCCTCCTCTCAATCCTTCCTCCATCTTTGGTGGGGTTGGTAGAGAAAAGGGCCAGGGCCTTCTTGGTGGTGGCCTCGCGGATCTGGAATGCCCTCCCCAGTGAACTTAGACAAGCCCCTATACTACAACACTTTAGGAAAGTTAAAAACTGGGGTTTTCCAGCAGGCATTTGATAATGTTTAGACAGCAACCAGAACTGATTGTCAATCACTTAACACTTTATATATGCATTCTGTGCATTAAGCTGGGTGGCTGTATTGATTACATGGATCTTTTAACTGATTCTATTTTAATAGAGGTTGTTTTATCCAATGTTCATACCTGGTTTATGTACTTGAAGGAGCGGCTTACCCCATATGTGCCCAGAAGATCACTGCGTTCAGAGGGGCTTAACTTGCTTGAAGTCCCGGGTATGAAGCTCTGCAAGCTCTCTACCACGCAGCAGAGAGCGTTTTCAGTGGCTGCGCCGGTCTTATGGAACTCGCTGTCGCCGGAGACGCGAGCCCTGCGGGACCTGATGGCTTTCTGCAGGTCCTGCAAGACCTGGCTGTTCAGGCAGGCGTTTGATGTCTGACCGGCACATGATCAACAACTTGCCACCCTGCCGTGCCATTGCCACTTTTGTATGAATCAGCTATGTCTGGTTATGGCTTTATGTGACTGTAAGGGGTTGGGTTTGTTAACTGTTTTATGATGTAAATTTTATGTGTTTTAAAATTTTATGTGTTTTTATATGTTGGAAACCGCCCTGAGCTTCGGGAAGGGCGGTTTATTAAATCGAAATAATAAATAAATAAATAAATATATTCATGTTGATGTATTTTATGTATTATGTATTTTAAGTATGGCATCTTTATGTGCTATTTTGTAAGCTGCCCTGAGTTTATTTATACCCCACTACCATTGGAGATGGTGGTGGGGTAGAAATAAAGTATTATTATTATTATTCTCACTGTGAAACCCTTGTGACGGCTGGACTGAAGACTGACAGGTCATAAGTTTGAATCCAGGGAGAGCACGGATGTGCTCCCTCTATCAGCTCCAGCTTCCAATGAGAGAAGCCTCCCACAAGGATGGTAAAACATTAAAAAAAAACATCCAGGCATCCCCTGGGCAATATCCTTGCAGACGGCTAATTATTTCACACCAGAAAGGACTTGCAGTTTCTCAAGTTGCTTCTAACACAAAAAATATATATAATTTTCACCAATTTTCCCTTACAATTTCCCACCCTCAATTAAGCATATAATGCAAACATAGAATTACAAATTATGAATTGTCTTATAATATTAAACTCAATTCTCCAAGCACAAATATATTGCAAGGCGGTCATCAACTTATATCTGGATTTTAACTCTTCTGGGCCATAGGGATATTGTGCCTTAAGCATTAAATATGTAATTCACCCATCTGCAATATTCTTTTTTTTAAAAAAAAATATAATTTTTATTGGTTTTTTTAAACATATAAAATGAAACAACCATACAACGAACATAACAAAACAAGGTGCACTGTGAAAGTGTCTCCTCCACCCTCACAACCATCCACACCCCTCCACCCCTTGAGGGTTTCATCACTATTCTTCTTCTCCTCCTTCAAGCATTTTGGACAGCTTACATTACACGTTAAACAGTAGATCCAACTTTTTTGCTCATATCTTGATCTCGGGTTCTCCCAACTATATATTTCCTTACCCGGTCCCATCGCCCCAACAGCTTCTGCAATTTATTCTCATCCAACTCATTAACCCTAATCTCCATAATTTCAAATTGGATGTGTTCTACCAGATATCGCAGCCAATTCTTGATTGTCCATTTGGAAGAATCTTTCCAGCCTAGGACTATAACAGACTGTGCGCTATCAATCATGGCTTCCTTAATTCCCCATATTCGCCCAGGTCACTCCTTTTCACCAGTATCGCGATCTCCTTCATAATTACCCAATTTATATTCAATGCCCTATTGATCTCCCCTTGTACCTCTTTCCAGAATTTCTGGACTACTACACATTCCCAAATCAGGTGCATATATACCCCTTTCACTTGGCACCCATGCCAACATCGGCTGCTCACATTCTGAAAGAAGTGTGCCAGTTAGGCCGGCGTCCGATACCACCTATGCAGGAGTTTCCTTCTCATTTCCCTCACTCTTGTGTTTTTCATCTTTGCAATATTTCCCATTATCCTTTCCATCTCTAATTCTGATACTTGTATTTCCCTCTCCCACATTTTGGTTAATTCTTGTACAGGGCTTTCCCCTGACGCTGCTAACAACTTATATATCTTTCCCACCTGAACTCTTTCCCCTTCCTTCCTTTCCCTGCAATATTCTTCTATGAATATTAAGCACTTACACTGGGATTAGCTTTAATGACTGCCTGTAGATGGTTGGCTACATGCCCTTAAGATTATATTAAAGGAATTCAGCAAAAAGAGAAACCTTATTTTTCCCCTTTCTGTAAAAATTGTATTCTGCCTTGAAAGAAATTCAAAAGCAGCCACCTTTAGACTGGTTTAACAAGAGTCTCAGCACCGAAGGGAAACTTTATGGATTACAGCTGTGCTTATTTTATGGTTTCCTGGCTTTTACATTTTGGGGGTGGGGAGGATTTTGCAGTGTGCAGTGGTTTAAAATCCACTCGGCCTTCATATGGTTGAGGAGGTGGGATTTCTGAGCAGAGGCGGACAGGTTTCAAATCTCAACAGACTCCTAGTTAGAAAACAGATTCAGATCTGATCCTGTCCATTCATGCTCCAAGCTTTTCCCATTTGCTGACTGAGCATCGTGTATCCAAGTTTGACTCCTCCACTGGTTGCATTTGCAGCGAGTGCCATGCCAGCATTTAAGCACACCAGGTTATGTGTTTGGTAGGCACGCTAGGGCCAGAGGAAAGTGGACTGGAGACCTGGGTTTGAATCCTTGCTCAGCCAAGAAAACCCACTGGGTGGCCGTGGGTGCGTCACATACTCTCAGCCCCAGAAAACTTTCTACCGTAATAGGATCACCATGAGCTAAAAATGGCATGAAGGCACCCATCATCATCATCATCATCAACAACAACAACAACAGTGATTTATTATCTTTGTTTCTGACTTATGGTGATCCTAAGGTGAACCTATCATCGGTGGGTTTCTGGCTCTGAGAGTATGTGACTCATACAAAGCCATCCAATAGGTTTATGTGGTTGAGCAGGAACTCAAACCCTAGTCTCCAGTCGGAGTCCAAACTACTATTCCATGCTGGCTCATCAAATCAGTCTATCTTCCTAGTAGAGATTCAAGAGGCAACAAATGAAGACCTCATACTTGTGAGAGCAACTGCCCCGTGTCTCTATGCTTTGAAAACACAAGTTTGTTTAGAGATTCATTTTTCTTATGCCAAATGTGCTGGCATGTTCCATCATCCTGAGGAATACTTTTAGGATTTAGCCATGGCAGTTGGTGTCAGGGTGCTTACTGCTACCCAACTCTGGCCAATACAGAGCATGGATGATGTGCCACGTCTTCCATTGCGATGCACCAATAGGTTCTGTGGCAGTTAAGGTGGAAGCAGGGGCGCTGGGGCGAAGCAGTCGGCTTCATCTTTTGAGGGCAATATAGATTACAAATGAACAGCCAATGGTGGGTTATGTTCTTAGTTTTGTCTTGTTGTTTCCACTTTCTTTTGATGAATGGAGGGAGGTTTATTTCCCCTGTGATTTTCTGCCTTGGTTGTCAAAATGCCTTTGCTAGTTTGCAGTCTTCTGGTGAAAATGATCATATAAGCCACTGGCCCTGGTCCCTCCCACCACTGGATTTGGGCCATTCCTTTTAAAGCAGTTTAAGGTCCAAAAAACTGTTGGAGTGTGAATTGTCACAAATGTTATGCGGCAAAATAGCGACAAATGTGAGGTATGCTGTATTTTGCCCATGTGGACAGAGCCTGAATGAAGCAACAGATAATATGTCAATGAGGATTTGAAACACAACTATTTTCTTTTCATGGATTGCAAATATTACTTTCCTAATGAAATTATTATTCAAGATAATAATAAGGATCTTGATTAATGAGGACAGGTCAACAGGGCTACACATTTGCAACTATCAGGTTAGCAATTTGAAAGAATGAACTTCTTGAGCCCACAGTAGTCACTAAGGAGAAGATCTTCAGGAAGGGTTTGCAACATCCAGGTAAGAGATTTTAACTAATGGGATTCTTGAACCCACAACAGTCCACAAGTACAAGAACTGCAGGAAGGATTTGCAACTTCCAGGCAAGATATTTAAATGATTGAGTTCGTTGAAACCGCTGCACTCACCAAGTAGAAAATCTGCAGGAAGGATTTGCAATATCCAGGTAATCGTTTTCATGCAATTAAATTCTTGAACCCATATCAGTCAGCAAAGAAAAGATCTGCAAGAAGGATTTGCAATTATCACGTAAAGAACCAAGCTTCAACACACAACATTCACCAAGAAGAGTTTCAGGAAGGATTTACTTCCAGGTAAGAGATTTGAAGTAGTGAGATTCTTGAACCTACAGCAATCACAAAGTAGTAGGAAGGATTTGCAACAACCAAGTAAAGGATTTGAAGGAAGGAATTTCTTTCTACACATAGCATTCACCAAGTGGAAGACCTGCTGGAAGGATTTTCAACTTCCAGGTAGGAAATTGAAAGTTATGAGATTCTTGAACTCACAGCAGTCACAAGATCTGCAGGAAGGATTTTCAACTTCCAGGTAAGAGATTTAAAGTAATGAGATTCTTCTTGAACATAATGACAGAGGAGGTTGAAGACCTTGTGAAACTGCAACTCCCAAGATTTCATCATATTGAGACATGGCTGTTCTCTAGCATATTGTTATTGTTGCTATTATTATTACTACTACATACTACAATTCTACAATGTATAGATGAGCCCTGAGTTTCTCTTCCTATATGCTAAGCTTTAATGGATGCTGCTAGGTCTTATGCTGCAGAGATCACCAATTTGATGGTGAACCAAACTCCTGAAGCGGACCATGAAAATCTGGCTTTCGTACATATTTAGTGGAACATGGATTCAGTGCATTCATAAATCTGTAACCAAAACAAGAGAAAAACAAATTGCAAACAACCAATTACAGTGATTTAAGAAGGCTGCTGATAAAAATAGAGCTGAACATTAATAAATTGATAGCAGGGCACCAGATTCATCCCTCTCATTAGGATTGTTTTAAATGTTATATGTAATTTTTATTTTAATATCATCCTTTGGATTTTTTTATTTTCTGTGTGCAATGCAAATGTTAGTATGGTTGATTTAAACAACCTATGGTCTGTGGACCATTTGTGGTCCGTGGTCTCACCATTACTACATCGTTGCAACCAGAGCAACTGGTCTCATGAAACCTTCTTATAGTGCCAAGGCTTCTTAAATATGGTTTTCTGTGGGTGAGGAGATGGTGACTACTGGATGGCCTATGTTCTGTATCAGAAACTAGAGCTGCTGTGGTCTATCCAATTTTCTGAATCAGCACCCCAAATAACCAAGCTGAATCTAAAGTTGACCAAAAACGAATTTGTAACCCTTTTGGTACTAATGTTGGAGAGTGGTCCCTGGTCACAAAAAAGTGTCTTATTTATAGCAATAGGTTTTTGTATCCTTGTTATAGGACACTGGTAGAAATACTGATACATAAAATAATACAAATTTGTCACATAATCTTTTTGTTTGCTTGCTGTAAAAATTTGGTTTCCAGGAGGGCATTGAGCAGTTTCTTTCCTGTATATCAAATATCTTTGGGAACCTCTACTCTAGATGAATTTAAGTATCAGATAGACTCCGTCAAGCAGGGCCGTAGCCAGGATTTTGATACAGGGGGGGGGGTGAGTTTGGTTCGGGGGGGCTGAGACTGGGTGGAAGAGGGTCTACCCTAGCAAACCTTTTGTCTTGTTATCCCAATAATCCCATTAATGTGGGATATAATGAGCATGGTGATCAGATCATGATATGAATAAACATAACAGTTTAAATAATGTACCAGTAAGGCCTTTTCGCGGACCACCCTGAGAATTTGGGGGGGGGGGGCTGAAGCCTCCTTAGTCCCCCCCCCCCCCTGGCTACATGCCTGCCGTCAAGTAAGTCATGGCCCTGAGTCTGCATGATCAGGGCTATTAATAACTGAGCATCTTGGAGGTCTTGTTGTGCAATGATCTTATTAAAGCATTATTGTAAATCAAAGTTAGCTTGATGGCAGCTAACAATGATAACACTAATATAGATTAAATGGGTTCAAACTAAAATGATCCTTTGGCACTGGATTATACTTATTCTCTCCACAGAGGGATCCCATCACACCACTGTCGTTATCCCAGTTTAACTTAGGCAGATCCATTCCATTTGTTCACATATCCCACATGATGAAGAGAGTAGAGGAAGGAATGCACATGTCTGAAGTCCATTTCAGATCTTTCCCAAAAGCAAAATATTATCTCTACAGGATTACGTCTTTCAGATGAACGACTGTAGCTGGATGATGGGGGGTGTGGAGCTGAGACAAACAAGCTAAAATTATTATTTCCTTATCTCTGCCTGTGACACTCTTTCCCAGAGTTCCTGTTAGAAAGCATTCATCCTTCCTGAAGGACAGGAAGTGTTTGCAGGAATGGGGATTTATGTATTCCCTTGGTAATGGGACTGTTCACCCAGATGGCATGCTCCTTGTTTCCTTGAAACAATAAGAGGATGGGGCAAAGTTGATCAGTTGCATTGCATGGGGATTTTTTCCCACTTATCTTATATGTTTAGCCCAGTGTTTTAAAGCCATTTTTCTTTCCACATTTGTGCCTTCTTGTTGTAAGGTGTGTGTGTGGGGGGGGGGGGGGCAGATGTAACATAATTAATACATGCACTTTTTAGAATTGCATGTGCAAGGGTGACACACCTCGCACCAAGGACAATAATACAGACACAAGTGGTTGGATGAAAATGGCCACAACTCATTTATTGAAAACAGGAACAAAGGGTTGGCGGCCACACATGGGTCCTGGATCTGGGTTGTACAGCCCCCACGAATGTCCAACAGCGTATGCAAGCCTGGGGTGTGAGCGGCCCAATGCCTGTCCACGGAAACTCGGCACCCCAGGGGGCCTGGGCGTTATCCCCCTTACAACCAAGGGGCGATAAGCCAGCCTGATCCAGGGGCCATGCCACACGCCAAACACAAAGTTGTGACAAAGAACATAATAACGCATTACCATGAACAATGCAACAATGACACGAAGAATGAACAAAATGGACACCAACAAGCAATGCAAAAGTAGGGAGGGTGGGAGGAAAAACAGAGCTAGCCCCCACGTGCCGCCTGGACAGCCCCGGGTGGCCATAAATAGGCTGCCCAGACAGGAAACCTTCCCCCACCCCAGGGGCTTTTGGGAAGGAGAAGCCCCTGCATCTCTCCGCAAGATGGCGGCGAGGGCAACCCCGCCCCGCAACCCGCTCAGCTGGTAAGTCGGCCAAGCACATTCACAGATACAGTGGCATTAAGAAGGGAAAAGAGAGACATGATCTGAAAGCTATGGCAAATTGTACCCAGAATCAATCTTAAATATTCTCCCAGTTGAAGCAAATTTAAAGCACACGGAACACAACATACAAGTAATCCACAACACATAATGAAATGGGATGAAGCTAATATGTTCATGCAGCTACTCCAAGAGTCATAGGATCAGCTGAAACATTCTATGTTTAACTTCATCCATAAAGCAAATCCTTTTTAACCAGCACAAAGCAATCTTTGGGACATTCTTTATAAAGCTATTATCCTCCCAACCCTGTTATACACCTGCCCAACATCGACTGTCTACAGACATCACACTCAACTCCTGGAACGATTCCATCAGCATTGCTTCCAAAAAATTCTGCAAATCTCTTGGGAAGACAGGCGGACATATGTCAGTGTGCTGGAAGAAGCAAAGACCACTAGCCTGCTTCTACGCCATCAATTCTGCTGGCCTGGCATGTTGTCTGAATGCCTGATCACCGTCTTCCAAAGCCAATCTTAAAAACTGTGGCATAGACACTGAAAGCTGGGAAGCCCTGGCCCTTGAGTGCTCTAATTGGAGGTCAGCTGTGACCAGCAGTGCTGAAGAATTCAAAGAGGCACAAATGGAGGGCGAAAGGAGGAAGCATGCCTAGAGGATGGCATGTCAAGCCAACCCTGGCCAGGACCGCCTTCTTTCGGGAACTCGATGCCCTCACTATGGGAGAGTATGCGGATCAAGAACAGGGTTCCACAGCCACCTACGGATCCACCGCTAAGACACTACACCTGCAGGACCATCATCCTCGGGCTACGAGGGATCCCCTAAGAAGAAGTAAGACCCTAGGTCTCAGGTTTTCTCCTGAGGACAGAAACAGCTTTTTATCCAGAGCAGACAGGAGGGAAATCCATACAGGTCTTGGAGATAGAGAGCTCTCTGATTTTAAGTTTGACTTTATACTGCTTTGCTACATTAAATAAGCATTTACCAGTAAATTAAATAAGCATTTACCAGTAAACACAAAGAGTGCATCCACTGCCTATCGTCCAAGAGACATTTCAGTGTTTGTGCTCATCTGGGTACTGAAGGACTTTAAAGCAAGAGCAGTGGGGTTTTCATCAGGAAATAGCACTCGTAAACCTTATTCAAATAGATCATTACCCATCAGCACTATAACACACACTTTCCCAGGCCTGGGCAATGAAACAGATAACAAAGCAGAACATACGAAGGCCACTTGTTAGATAAAGAAGACTAGTGGCTTTGTTTGAGAAGGTAACAATAAGGAAATGTTTCCATGCTTTCTTAGTAACGCCTTTTCCTACTTCAGTTTACATCGGTGTTCTACTTAAACCCTGACAGGGAAATGGACATGAGATATATGAATCCAAGTGAGACCCCATTGTCCCATTTGTTGCTGAGGAATATTTGGTTTTGGAAGGCAAATTCTCTAGATAGTTAACTTGCCTGTAAGTAAGAATGGAAGCAATACTCGAAAGAGGAGGATTGTTTTTCTGTTTAACCAAATCTTTTAATGTTGAAGAAACACTATAAGGTACATCAAGAAGAATGAACAAACTCACATTAACGGCAATTGTGAGTTTGTTCATTCTTCTTGAAGTCATCATCTGTACAAAATTCACATATCTTTTCACAGAATAATAAGTGCACTGCAAAGAAAATGTGGTTCTTTTTATAGAAAAGACTCTGTTTTGCAGAGAAAACAGTTTCTTGCACTGGATATTCCTATGCAGGAAAGCATTGCAGCCAATCGGTCCGCAATGCCAGAAATACAGCTTAATGGTGTAACATTAGAAAACATTGACTCTTTCTGCTACCTTGGCAGCCACTCTCCACAAAAGTCAACATTGACACTGAAATACAACACCGCCTGAGCTCTGCGAGTGCAGCATTCTTCCGAATGTTTGAGGACCGGAACATCCATAAGTATACCAAGGTGCTTGCTTATAAAGCTACTAGCTGTACCCGATACGCGTTTCTTTGCCCTATTTAGGAGATGCGAGAAAGTCTGAGTATGTAAGGGTTGGAATTGTTGTTAGTTATGGTGTTGTTGGGGCCATGGCTGTGTCGTTGTGGGTTGTTCTGGTGGGTGGGATGTTGAAGTCCTGGGGAGTTGTTGGTGTGTGGTGTTGCTGCCGTTCTGCATAGTTTGTGGATATACAATGTTTTTTGTCTTTCCGTCTGCTGTGTTGATGTAGAGGTTGATGCTTGTGTGGGTGGGGTACTTTGGAAGTGAGAGGAGGTACTTGAAATCCCATTATCCATGGTGTGTCCTCCTCTGAACTGCAGTCGGATGGAGTGTGGGTCATGGGGGGCATTGTGTGCCAAGTTTGGTCTTTATTGGTCTTGGTTCTGGGCCACAGTGGTCTGTGGGGAATGATGGGTTTTGAAGTAGTACAAATCCCATTATCCATGGAGGTACTTCAAGTCCCATAATCCATGGTCCACCCTCCTCCAAACTGTAGTAGAATGTAGCGTGGGTCATAGAGGCTCTGTGTGCCAAGGTAGGTTACTGTAAATTCAGGCCATACACAATGTCCCATGAGCTGAGGCCTAGTCAGGAACAGCAAGTTAATGAAGCCTTACTGTCAATTCAGGCCATACACAATGTCCAGTGAGCTGAGGCGTAGTCGGGAGAATCAAGTTAATGACGCCTTACTGTCAATTCAGAGCGTAAACAACATTCCATTAAGTGAGGCCTAGTCAGGGAAATTAAGTTAATGAAGCCTTACTGTCAATTTTGGGCATGGTCTGTGATTTGTAGGGGTGTAAATTTTCTGTGGGAAGTGAATTGGGTGTTTGTGTTTGTGCCTCAGCCCTTTGCCTTATGCTCCTCTGACAGTTTATTATGGGTCGGAATGTTCATGTTGGCTGGCCAGTACAGGAGTTATGCAAATCTGCCCTTATTGGCAGCCAATCATGTTGTCAGAATGTAGAGGCTGGGAGAGTCGTTGGCAGCCCCGGAGGATGCTGGGAAATGTAGAGTTTTTTTACTTGTTGTTTTGGGGGCCTTTTAGGTTTGGGGGGGGGAGTTTCTTTGCTACAAACCTACCTTGCTTGAGGCCTATTTCTGTTGGCAAGTTTGGTGTTTCTGCGTTGTAAGGTTTCTCTGTTTGGGATGGTCGTTCCATGATGGGAACCCCTTTATATAATAGATTGTCCTCCCAACTCTGCTATATGCCTGTGAAACGTGGACTATCTACAGACGTCACATGCAACTCCTGGAACAATTCCATCAGCGTTGCCTCCAAAAGATTCTGTAAATCTCTTGGGAAGACAGGCGGACAAATGTAAGTGTGCTGGAAGAAGCAAAGACCACCAGCATTGAAGTGATGCTCCTCCATTATCAACTCCACTGGACCGGCCACGTTGTCCAAATGCCCTATCACCGTCTCCAAAAGCAGTTACTCTACTCCAGGAAACAGAATGTTGGCAGACAGGAAAAGAGATTCAAAGATGGGCTCAAAGCCAACCGTAAAAACTCTGTCATAGACACTGAGAACTGGGAAGCTCTGGCTCGTGAGCACTCTAGCTGGAAGCCAGCTGTGACCAGCAGTGCTGTAGAATTTGAAGAGGCACAAATGGAGGGCGAAAGAAACGTGCCAAGAGGAAGACGCGTCAAGCCAACTCTGACTGGGACCACCTTCCAGCTGGAAAACAATGCCCTCACTGTGGGAGAACATGCAGGTCAAGAATAAGTCTCCACAGCCACCTACATATCCACCTCCAAGGCACATCACTTGGAGGACCATCATCCTCGGACTACAAGGGATCACCTAAGAAAGTAAGTATCTACACACACACAAATCCTGGATTTGTGATAAAACTTATTTTCAGTGGGAAGAACAATGAGGGAATTATTTGTTTGTGCTCGCAAGACTGAGGAGAATGGCACTTCACTTGCAGTTAACTTGTACATAGGATCTCATCACACTTGAGCATTTTTCGAATTACTTTAAATCAGTGGTCCCCAACCTTTTTTTTTGTTAGGGACCACTTGACCAGGGACCAATTTGACAAGGGACCACTTTGACCAGGGACAGCTTTGACCAGAGACCACTCTCCGACATTAGTACCAAAAGGGTTACAAATCGGTTTTTGGTCAACTTCAGATTCAGTTTGGTTATTTGAGGTGCTGCTTCAGAAAATTGCATGTCTCAGCACTATAAGAGATTTCGCGGGATCAGTCGCTCTCATTGCCACATGGTTTCAAGACAACAGTGTAATAATGGTGGGGCCACAGACCATATTTTCGTTCTTGGGGAACACTGGCGGTCCATGG
Organism: Anolis apletophallus; assembly: GCA_030556195.1. Taxonomy (NCBI): domain Eukaryota; kingdom Metazoa; phylum Chordata; class Lepidosauria; order Squamata; family Anolidae; genus Anolis; species Anolis apletophallus. The sequence continues at coordinate 118,214,980 of JARBWK010000006.1, read as the reverse complement.
ACCACAGGTTGGGAGCCACTCTTTTGAATGCTGTGACTGCCTCCTGCAGAATTCTGGGGCTTGCACTTTAGGGAGGCCCAGGGCTTCTCTTGATTAAAGTTTAAAGGTCCCTCCCTAAAATACCAACATCAGAATTCTGCAGGTGGCAGAAATCTGATATTTCTCTTAATTATGAAAACATAGACAATGCCATTAATAATATGCATAATAAAGTGTGAAACCAATAATGCATTTTTGTGTATTCACATTCAATATTTTCCAGGGATTTTGCCATTTATCCCAGTCCTGCCAAATATGACATATTTGAGTGTCGCATTCCTTCTTTCTTATGAAAGCATTCTGAATGCTCTTTCTTCTCCATTAATTGCAGACATCAGCAAGAAACAATGTTTTGAGGAATAATGGTGTTAATCATGTCTGTCTGGAAGCAACAACTTCAAACCTGGGGGCAATATGCCAAAGTGTTGACTTTGATACTGTCCTCAAATGAAATCAACAGCTTTCTATAATATAATGTGCCAATACAACCATATGTCAAAATAAGTGAAAAGAAAACCCAAAGTAGCCAGGGGTAGTTCAGTTATTCCAAAGATTAACAGGCCCGGATTACCCATAAGGCCATCCGAGGCCATGGCCTCAGGCGGCGGATTTTGGGGGTGGCATTTCCGGGCCTGAAGGAAGGGGTGAGGGGAAGTCCCGCCACCCCTAGGGCGATTAACGTGGCTTCCCCTGCCGCCGCCCCGCTCGCGCGGGTGGGCGCCACTCCTTCCTTCAGTGAAGGGAGGAGGGGCGCCGGTGCGAGCTGGGCGGTGGCGGGGGAAGCCGCGTGAGTCGCCTTAGGGGTGGTGGGACTTCCGGCGGCACCTTCTTCTCGCCGGCAGCGGCTCCGCCCCTCCTCCCTTCAGTGAAGGGAGGAGGCGGAACTGGCGTGAGGGGAGAAAGTGCCGCTGGAAGTCAAGCCCCTCATGTGGCTTCCCCCGCCGCCGCCCAGCTCACCCGTGCCCCAAACACGAGCGCGGCGGCGGCGGCGGAAACTGCGTGAGCCGCACTAGGGGCAGGACTTCCGGCGGCACCTTCTCTTTCTCGCCGGCAGTGGCTCCGCCCCTCCTCCTGTCAGTGAAGGGAGGGGGCGGAACCGGCGAGAGGGAGAAGGCACCGCTGGAAGTCCTGCCCCTAGGCATGGGCGAGCTGGGTGGCGGCGGGGGAAGCCACGTGAGGGGCAGGACTTCCAGCGGCGCCTTTTCCCCTTACGCCGGTTCCGCCTCCTCCCTTCACTGAAGGGAGGAGGGGCGGAGCCGCTGCCACAGAGAGGAAGGCGCCGCCGGAAGTCCCGCCCCTAGGGCGACTCACGCGGCTTCCCCCGCTGCCCAGCTCGCACCGGCGCCCACTGAAGGGAGGAGGGGCGCTGGTGCGAGCGCGGCGGCAGCGGGGAAGCCGCGTGAGTCGCCCTAGGGGCGGGACTTCCGGCGGCGCCTTCTCCTTCTCGCCAGCCCCGCCCCCCACAAGAGGCCCCGCCCCCCGGGGGGCAGCATTTAGACAGGCGGCCTTGGGCGGCACAGTCCGCTAATCCGGGCCTGATGATTAAGCATCTTGTAATGAAGTGATGGACAGCTCATTTTGATGCACCTCTTCATGCAAGGTTAGAAGTCTGCAACAGATGATGGGTTCAGGCCACATTCAGTTCATCCCCTGGCAGTCAGCTTGGGAGAAACAGGGGAACAAGTTCTTTATCCTACTGAAGAGTCACACATCTCTTTGAATTAAATTATAAATGTTAACCTTGATAAATTAGATTCTTCTTCTTTTTTTTGAAAAAAGTCTTTTCACACTAGCCCCTTTTCTGTCTAAAGAAAGGGGGGAGTTGTACCATTGGTACTGGGGTTGCAATGATGCCTTCAGCACTTGCATTTTGGTTTTGTGCTTATAGTGTTTGTTCTTAGTTCAATTTTCCTACATTAGAGACAGTTTTGGGTGACTATCCGGTACCTCCCCCATGAACATTTCATCTCTATTTGACTTTTACTCAGGAAACGGATGATACTGTAATGCACTGGTTCCCACCCTGTGTTTCGTGGACCACCAGTGGTCCCCAAGAATGGAAATATGATTCGTGACCTCACCATTACTACACCGTTGCCTTGAAACTATGCAGAAACGAGAGCGAGTGGTCTTGCAAAACCCTTTTATAATGCCAAGGTAACGGAAATGTCTGGAAGGGAGAGACTGACTATCCACGAAAGAGTACTACTACCACATCAGCCCTAGATTATTAAATATGGTTTTCTGTGGGCAAGCAGATGGCAACTACTGGATGCAGGCATGTAGCCAGGTGGGGCTAAGGGGGCTTCAGCCCCCCCCCCCCGAAATTCTCAGGGTGGTCCGCGAAAAGACCTTACTGGTACATTATTTAAACTGTTATGTTTATCATATCATGATCTGATCACCATTGATTGATTAATTGATTGATTTTATTATTTATGAGTTGCCCTCCACGTCAGTGCTCCGGGTGACTTACACACAAAAACACATAAAAGAATTCAATAGTTAAAAGCTAAAAGAATAAAAAGATTAATTAAAATAGTTCCAGTAGCTCAGGCTAAGTCTGGGAGGTGTCCTTAGCCATAAGCCTTTCGGAAGAGCCAGGTCTTCAGTGCGGTCAGGAACTGGGGCATGTCCTGGATAGCTCTCTGATCCGCCGGCATCAAGTTCCAAAGAACAGGGGCCGCGATGGAAAAAGCTCTCCGTCTCGTGGTGTCGAGGCGGGCCTCACTCACACCTGGGATGCGGAGAAGGTCTCTGTTTCCTGAGCGCGGCGACCTTAAATGAGCTGGTTCGGACAAGCGGTCTTTTAAATAAGCTGGGCCGGCACCATGGAGGGCCTTAAAGGTAAGCGACAGGATCTTGTGGATGGCTCTGAGCTCGACTGGCAGCCAGTGCAGGCGCTGCAGAGATGGCGCGATATGGCATCTCAGTGGTGTCCCGGTGAGGAGTCTGGCGGCTGCATTCTGCACCAGCTGGATTTTACGAGTGGTTGACTGCGGCAACCCCACGTACAAGGCATTACAGTAGTCCAGCCGTGATGTCACTGTGGCATGGACCACAGTAGCCAGCGCATCTGATGGAAGGTAAGGTGCCAGTTGACGTGCCTGGCGTAGGTGGAAAAAAGCTCCCTTACTTGTCGCAGCAACCTGGGCCTCCAGTGAGAGTCTCGAGTGCTCATTATATCCCACATTCATGGGGTTATGGGCATAACAATACAAAAGGTTTGCTAGGGTAGACCCTCTTCCACCCAGTCTCAGCCCCCTGAACCAAACTCAGCCCCCCGAATCAAAATCCTGGCTACGGCCCTGACTGGATGGAATATGTTCTGTATCAGAAACTACAGCTGATGTGGTCTATCCAATGCAATTTTCTGAATCAGCATCCAAATAACCAAACTGAATCTAAAGCTGACCAAAAACTGATTTGTAAACCTTTTGGTACTAATGTTGGAGAGTGGTCCCTAGTCAAAGTGGTCCCTGTTCAAGTGGTCCCTGTTCAAAAAAAATATTTGGAGCCACTGCTGTAATGGTTCCAAGGCCCTGATCTATCCTGCTCCCACTTTTTTCTCATTCTTTTCCCACATTTACATTTCTTTCTCCAAAAGGAAATATTTGATTGTTACATATCATTAAAGATCTTCATTCCATTATTTGCTGAAAGCAAGTGAAAATGTCTACTTACTGTGGTGTTTCATCCAGTTCCATTAAAAAACGCATTCTTATTTCAGGGCCTTTATCATAAAATCAGCTGTTTCCTATCTTTTTTAAAATCCTATGGTCAAATTAAAGAAAGAATTTTGATGCTAGTATTAATAGTTCCAGAGCTTTCTTGCGACTATTACTTTGGTAAAAGAAAAGGGGAATTAAAAGGTGGCAAAAGCACAATTTCAAAAGCCAGGAATACAGTGAAAGAGAAAATGAACCAAAGCAAAATAGAGATATCTAGAAATTGTGCTATTCCTGCTGAATAAATTAATTTAATTTTTAAATAATTACTGTGCAAGAATCAAGGTCTTGGAATATATGTGGGGTATCAATGCTCAGTAGGACATCACCCATAGGAATGCTTACTCCTCCACATCACCGCAATGATTCAACATGGCCCAATTTGTCAGATCCAATCACACGTTTACATAAGCGCCTTCTCCCTTTTCTGAACAAATCGTGAGCTTAGAAGACCATTTCTCCCCATACCCCCCCCCGTGTTTAAACACTTCTAAAACAGTTCACTGACAAAGCATCACTTTCTGCCCCGAAAGAATTCTTCACCCAGTAGGGCGACGGTACCTGTGACGGGGGGCCGGTACCTGTGAGGGGCGCCGCCGCGCCGGCCGCTGCCGCACAGCTGGCCACACGGGCCGACCGCGGCACGCCTCTTGCACGGCACGCCTCTTGCCTGGCCTCTGATGCGACGCCGCTTCACCCCGCCTCTTGCTCCTTCTTTCCCCCTCCCTTCCTTCGTCCATTCGAGTGAACGAAGGAAGGGAGGGGGAAAGGAGAAGGAGCAAGAGGTGGCGCTAAGGGGCGCCGCATCACAGCCAGGCCTCTTTCGGGGTACGTCTTATATTGGACATACCCGAAAGAATTCTTCACCCAGTAGGGCGACGGTACCTGTGAGGGAACGAAGGAAGGGAGGGGGAAAGGAGAAGGAGCAAGAGGCGGCGCTAAGGGGTGCCGTGTCACAGCCAGGCCTCTGACGCGACGCCGCTTCGCCCCGCCTCTTGCTCCTTCTTTCCCCCTCCCTTCCTTCGTCCGTTCGAGTGAACGAAGGAAGGGAGGGGGAAAGGAGAAAGAGCAAGAGGCGGCTAAGGCGGCAGCGTCACAGCCAAGCCTCTGACGCGACGCCGCTTCGCCCTGCCTCTGGCTCCTTCTTTCCCCCTCCCTTCGCATGGACTTTCGGGGTACGGCTTACTTTTGGGGTACGGCTTACATTAGCCAATCCCCCTGACACCCCCGATACGTCTTACAATCGGGGGTGTCTTACTATCGGGGAAACATGGTATTTTAGATGTGTCTAGAAAACAAGAAGGGATAAAAATGGGAAGTGCATTCCTATTTCTAGTAGTTTTTCAAATGTTACATTTAAAGGGAAACTCACAGTGGTCTTGACCAGGATTTTTCATTTTATAGCATTCTTATTATTGATCCTTGTTTTACTGAAAGAAGGAACAGAAAAATAACAAATACTGCAATGAGTATAATTACACTACACAGGGGAGTTGTCTCGATAATAATCACGTTTTTGCTCTGTATCAAGGGGAGAATTCCCAAAACAAACTCATTATCTTCCAAGAACAAATCTACACGTTTAACATTCAACCTATTAAAGGATTTTCTAGATCCAGTTCTGGATAACTATTTGCAGTGGGGATTGTAAATAATGAACCTGAATTAGAGCTTCTGTGTCAAGAAGCAGTTAATCGATCTTAAGTTGTTTGGAAGTCTTGTTTAGCTCTAATATCCCCAGGCTCATTCTGGAATGTTTTGTGTTCCTCGTTTAAAGATTGCCAGCTTAGAAAGGAGTACAATTCCTCTTCCCTAAATGTTTAGAAATTCTTTAGGCTGTTTTTGGCCAGAATTGAGATAAATAAAGTAGGAGAAAGGCAGATGGCAATTATTACGGTATATCATCATCTTTGAATCATCCAGTTATGGACAATTATTTATTGTTCATTGATTTGTTTGATACTTGCTTTAAATGAATTTATTCACCTAAAAGTTTGCAATATTTGAATATTAAAAATACTTTTAGTTTATGCACATTTAATTAATTTCACAAACAAATGTAAAACCTTCCTATCACAACCTATCAACTAGGAGGATATATTAAAAGTAATAAAAAGATAGAGCCAACAAAGCTCCTGGTCCTGAGGCTATCGAAGATGATAATAATCCTTAAAATAACTTTGCAGACCAAATACATCTTTATTTCAAATGCTGTTCAGTTTCGCTTTGGAAGCTTATGCTTTAGCTAGCATTCATCTAAGGTTATTTTGATCCCAAAATCAAATAAAAAACGAAGGAGACAGCCATATAGGCCAGGGGTGCTCACAACCTTTTCAGCATGCAAGCTACTTATAAAACAACCAAATCAAAATGATCTACCTACCCATATTTTGATAGAAGAAATAAGGGACATTTACGTGATTTTTCGCAAAAATAAGGGACACTTCGTAAAATGCATCCAGACAAGAGTTCCTTCTTCCACCCTGACATCATTCCACAGATATAAACAGGCAGAATGAAAGCAGACAGACCTTTAAGCTGCAAGGCCATTCAATGCTGATCAATGTGGCCAATGGAACATTCAAAAATGCATTCAGACAAGAGTTCCTTCTCCCACCCTGACATCATTCCACAGATATAAACAGGCAGAATGAAAGCAGACAGACCTTTAAGCTGCTATGCAGATGAACTCCTCGCAGTCGCAAATCTTAGGCTTTGGCAGGAAATGGCTGCCAAAGCCTCCTTGTTGTTCTCCTCCCTCGTGGTTCGTCGCCACCACCGCCGCACGCTCCAAATGCACATGCGCAGGCCCTCCTTCCCTCTGCTGCCCTCCTTCTTCTCCCTCCCTCCTCCTCAGGCCACGCTGTGACGACAGAAGTCGGCATTGAGGATGGAGGCGGGAGAGTTGCGTCAGGGGCAACCTGAGGAAGCCTGGAGGAAGATGCGCCCCTCAGAAATCCGCTGCGATTGGCCAATTCCGCCTCCCCGATCAACTGGTCGATCACGATCGACCTAATGAGCACCCCTGATATAGACCAATCATGCTTATTAATCAGGATGCCAAAGTATTTGCATGTATTTCAGTCATTAGATTAGGTTCATTTGCACCCAATTGAATCAAGAATGATGAAATTAGCCTTGATGAACAATCATAAAATGCCAGATTCTATTCATTAGCGATTTAATATCAATCACTATGGTAATAAAAATAAGAATCTGGACTCTGACATTGCTTCACTAGATTTAGCTAAATTCCTGGAATTACCTCTTCCAGGAACTGTATTGTGCAAAAAGACAAACCAACACTAAAGTAGAACCAGCATCTTTGGTGATGGCCCTTATCACAGGATTATATGCAGATCCACAGCCATTCCTCTTCCCCCGACAATTAATTCTTCCCTGCTGTTGATAAGAAAAAAACATGTCAATAGCCTCCAACCGCACAATATTCCCAACTCCTGCCTTATGTGATTGACCCAGAACAGGATTCTCCTCCTCTCTGACTTCCCCCTTTGCTCTTCCTGACCTGTTTTTCTTTTAATTCACAGTAATATTTGACTCTTTTAAAATGAATCATTGATGAAACTGTGAAATTTCTTTTCAAAAATACTACATTGCTGGAGAAGTCAAATCTGGCTACAGTGGCACATGCCTTGATTACATCCTTGTTGGACTACTATAATGTGCTCTACATGAGGCTGTCTTTGAAAAGTGCTGAGAAACTTCGGTTGGTCCATAGAGCAGCAGACAGACTGCTAACTGGGACTGACTACCAGGAGCGTACATCTCCTCTGTTGGATAATAAGGAGGGATCAAGGAAAAGCCTAGTAAACGTCAAATTGCATTATTATTTTACAAATTAAGCACCAAAACGTCATGTTTTACACAAATCAACAGAAAAAGCAGTTCAATACACAGTAACATTTTGTAATAATTACTGGTACGGAGTTTTGGGCTGGAATGTCATCAGTACGCTAATGACACCCAGCTCATTCTGAGGATGGACCCCGGGGCGGACTCTGTACCCGATAATTTCCATCTCTGCCTGGAAGCCGTAACTGGATGGTTGCGAGCCAGTAAGTTGAAGGTGAACCCGGTGAAGACGGAGATCTGTGGCTGGGCCGCCCGGGGGGGGGGGGTAGAGACCCAGTTGCCGACATTCGACGGTGTGGCTCTTTGCCCGCAACCGTCAGTAAAGAGTCTAGGGGTCCGGCTGGACTCCCAGCTGTCTATGGAGGCGCAGATTGCCTGCGCCTGCAAGATAGCCTTCTACCACCTATGACAGGCAAAACGTCTGGCTCCTTACCTCTCCTGCTGCGACCTGGCCACGGTGATCCAAGCCGCGGTCATCTCGAGGCTCGACTACTGTAATGCGCTGTACATTGGCCTACCCTTGTCAGCGATTCGGAAACTCAAGCTGGTGCAGAACACTGCAGCACGTCTGCTCTCAGGAGCATCAAGATCTGCCTACGTGACTCCACTCTTGCGCGAACTGCACTGGCTTCCAATTGAATTCCGGGTCACTTTCAAGGTGTTAGTTTTAACTTTCAAGGCCTTATATGGTTTGGGGCCAGTGTACCTGAGGGAGCAGCTTACCCCTTATGTGCCCAGGAGATCACTGAGCTCAGAGGGGCTCAATCTACTGAATGTGCCTGGGATTAAGGTCTATAGACTTGCCAGCACACGGCAGAGGGCGTTTGCCGTAGCCGCGCCAACTCTGTGGAACACCCTCCCTGAAGAGTTACGAGCCATCCGGGAATTAAGGCCGTTCCGCAGAGGTGTAAAAACCTGGCTATTTAGACAGGCATTTGGCCCATAACTAATGAGTATTATCAGCATCCTGTTGTGTCGCTGCCAGCATATTTCTACTGCCATCGCAGTTTGCTGGAATTGATTTTAACTGGGGGTTTTAAATTTGGTCTTATTGTATTTTATTGCATTTTATGTGTTTTGTCTATTAACTCTGTAAACCGCTCTGGGCTCCAGAGAGAGCGGTATATTAAGTCGAACCAATAAATAAATAAATAAATATTTACGAATTTAGCATCAGAACATCACAATGTATTGAAACAGCTGTGGATCCGGGTGGGAGACTGACTGCGTTGGATAATACAGAGCATTGGATGAGCAAAGTTTGCATAAGCAAGACTCTACTGTAAATGGAAAATGATTGTGGGATCAGAGACCAACCAATCGGTGCAATTATGCAAATGGAGAGAGCTGCAACAATGAGGGTTTTATGTCAATATCTATCTGGTATTAGTGATTGTATGACCGCCATGGAATCACAGCTTTGTGTGATAAAATACCAGGTCTATTAAAATAAGGACACGTGTGAATCATTTATTATGTTTCTCTGTAATTTATCCAGTTCTCACCAATCAGGCATGTAGCTGGGGGGGGGGGGCTTAGGGGGCTTCATCCCCCCCCCCCGAAATTCTCAGGGTGTTCCACGAGAAGGCCTTACTGGTACATTATTTAAACTGTTATGTTTATTCATATCATGATCTGATCACCATGCTCATTATATCCCACATTCATGGGGTTATTGGGATAACAATACAATTCAATTTCAAACTTTTCCAGAGCTACCTCAAAATAGATTATGTTAAAGTATTTTGGGAAAACATCAGGCTTAGAAATCAATACAAAGAAATCTATAAGATTCAGGACATATATTATACACTTTATTTATTTTATATTCCGCACTTCTCACCCCGAAGGGGACTCAGTGCGGATCACAGAACACATACAGCAGACAATCCCTGCCGTTTTTGACGTACAAGACATACAACAACATATAGCAGGAGGATCTTCTGGATTGAGCCTTGTTCTTCCTTGCTTCCAACCGGGTGCTGTTGCTATATTCGTCACTGGATGCTGCTGCTTCATTTCGTCACAGCGGGCGCTGTTGTTCCATCCTCCTTGCTATATTCAGGTCAAACAAATAGACTTTTTGACAAAGCAATAAATACATCTTCAAAATGTATAATTCGATGGCCATATTTTAATTTGAAAGCTTAATTTTATCTTGAGCCACACACAGGTGGATATATGTGTTCTCTTCTTGTCTGGTAAGCATGAGATCATTGCATATATGGTCTGGAATATAGGTCTCTCCAAATACACAAAGTGATTAAAAGTATCTGAAATTAATGTAAACATTAATTTATTAAATATTAATTGTATTATTGACAAAGAATATCCCTCACTAATATTTGAATAACAATAATTATGTTACTTTGGTATATAAATGAGCAATGTATTTACATTTATTTAATATGACATTGGCTATAATAATAACAACTCAGGGCAGATTTCAGCATATACAGACAGAAGCCCTCAAAGCAATGAAACACAAATAGACAGACAAAGGTAAAGGCTTCTCCATCATCTCTGGCTCTGGGGGGTGGTGCTCATCTCCATTTCTAAGCCGAAGAGCCTGTGTTGTCCGTAGACACCTCCAAGGTCATGTGGCTGGCATGACTGCATAGAGTGCTGTTTACCTTCCCACCAAGGTGGTACCTATTGATCTACTCACATTTGCATGTTTTTGAACTGCTAGATTGGCAGGAGCTGGGGCTAACAGCAGGAGCTCATCCTGTCTCATAGATTCAAACCACCAACCTTCCGGTCAGCAGGTTCAGCAACACAACGGTTTAACCCATTGTGCCACTGCGGCTATGATAGTGAACTGAAAGGAATTAATTTGATGGTGATATTATAATATTAACTATGATAGTGATATATTCACAAACACTTCCCTTTCCTTTAATCTCTGGTGAATTGAGTGACATGACACTGAATATCAATTGCAAACTGTTAATTTTTAAGAAATAAAAATAAAAATCTTGGGACAGCACATGCTGAACTTTACCCACCCTTGCTTTAAACCACTCTAATAAATAAAAACAAGCTACTTTTTCAGCCCTAAAATGAATAACTTTTGAAAACGAATTCTCCAATCTGCAAGTTTATGCCAGTTTGGGCGACACTAGAATAGGGAAACATGCCCTACGCAATCTTTCTCCTTCATGGCAAACAGGGGTAGACATGTTAGGCCTGCCTTGAATCCCTGGGACATTTATGGACCTATATCAGGGCTGTCAAAATTGAAAAATAAAATGAATAATATTTTTTTAAAAAAAATACCTACTTCTGGGTTTGGAGCAAGTATCGCGAGAATACGCAATCCACACGGGATTTCGCTGTCAACGCGAGATCACGCCGGCGTTGACAGCGAAATCCCGTGTGGATTGCGTATTCTCGCGATACTCTTCGGCTACTCTACTACTGGATCGCTGAGGCCCACAGACGCGATTAGGACCTTCTTCGACTCAGTCGGTCGTCGCCTCTCTCGTCGTCTGGGTACTCCTGGATCCTGCGCATTTGGAAAAGGTAGACCAAAGCAGGGGGCTCCTCATTCCCTCCCCCCATCTCCCCTCATGTATTAAATATAAAATTAAATATATTTAAAGATGAAATAAGGGGAGATGGGATCCATTAAAATAAGGGGGGAGGGGAGGATGGAATTAAATATACTTAATATTAAATTAAAATAATTTAATATTTTATCCCTGCATTTTATCTCAGTAAAAGATTATATTTGATTGTATGCATGCCCCTTTTGAATTCCCACCCTGCATTTAATGTTAGTAAAAGATTATATTTGACTGTATGCATGCCCCTTTTGAATGCCCACCCTGCATTTTATCTCAGTAAAAGATTATATTTGACTGTATGCATGCCCCTTTTGAATGCCCATCCTGCATTTTATCTCAGTATATATGAGATAAAATGGGGGGAGAGGGCGGAGGAGAGGGCGGAGCTGGGGGTGGGGAGGGGGCGGAGCCGGGGGCGGGGCAGACCCTACGGCCCCCCAGGTCATCAGTGACCGGAATTCAGGCCCCTGGGCCAGTAGAAGTTGGGCAGCCCTGACCTATATGATCAAGGGTTCAAATGCCACTTAGAATATAGTTTAGGATGCCTTCAGGAGAAGACAAGTTGTATGGAGGACTGTAGGGATGGGCTGGGGAAATTTTGATTTAGAAGGCATTTTCTTCTCTTCACTATCATGTATTAGAGCCTATGTGTCAGAGAAGTGCATTTGTGGAATCAAGGCTCAAGAAATCAGCCAAAAATAGTGCAGGCTAAGTAACATTTATCCAAAGGGTTTGGTACCAGAAGTGTTCCATAGTTTAGGTCTTTTGGAATATTTGTATACACATAATGAGATACGTTGGAGATGAGATCCAAGCTTAAGTAATAAATTCTTATTTTGTATGACTATGTGGTTGGTGCAGTTGGCACAATGGGTTAAACCCTTGTGCTGCTGAACTGCTAACTGGAAGACTGGCAGTTCGAAGCCATGGATCGGGGTGAGCTCCTTCTGATAGCCCTAGCTCTTGCCAACCTAGCAGTTTGAAAACATGCAAATGTTAGTAGATCAATAGGTACCATCTTGGTGGGAAGGTAATAAAGGTGCCCATGCAGCCATGCTGGCAAAACACGACAGGAGGTGTCTACGGACAACAGGCTCCTTGGCTTGGAAATGGAAAAAGAGCACCTCCCCATAGCCAAAGTTAAGCACCACCTCCAGAAGCCAGAGATGAAAGGAGAAGCCTTTGCCTTTGTTCTGTGGTGTTGAATGATTGCCTATCTGTGTATTTTGAAATCTGCTCTGGGTCCCCTTGGAGAGATAGAGTGGAATATTAATAATAATTATTATTATTATTATTATATACACCTGATGCACACACCCTTGACGGTAATTTTAAACACAATGTCTTTAATAATTTTGTACATGAAATTTTTTTGTGTGCACATTGCTATTTCACATATGTGGACAATTTTGGAGTATTTGAGATTTCAGAATTCCAGATAAGGGATACTTAACCTGTACTGATTTTAAAAGAATCGGGATTCTCGTGAAGTACTTAAATACTTTTTTTCTGACGCTATTACAAGACTTGTTCCTGAAAACCTCTAAGTCAAATAAAAACAATAATCTTTGACTTGCAAGGACCTGAGTCTGCATAGGTGTGTCTATTTGCGTTAAGCAAATATGCCAATCTGGATGCTGAATAGCACTACACTATATTCTCGTGGTGTTTTATTTTCAGGTCAAAAATTGCCCTTTCAGATTTTCATTGAGAAATGTGTGTGCATGCACTTGTTGCAATATTATCAATTATGAACTATTTCTGTCTCTTGCTTCTGCTATTGATTCCATCTCAATCAGCTTAATCATGATTTTTAATTCACATCTTGTGTTAACTATATTTTAATCTTTGGTCTGTGTGTTTTAATGTATTTTATAGAAATGCCTTCTAATATTGTATTTTATGTAAATATTATGTATTTTATCTATGTTGTAATCTGCCTTGAGCCACAAGGAGAGGTGGGTAAGAAATAATAATAATAATAATTTGATACACAACAAGATTAGTACACACTATGCTGACTTTTGTATTCGGTCACACATTGGGCACTTCTCAAGTGTCGAGGACTCTGTAATGCAGGGGTGCCCACACTTTTTCATCATGCGAGCTACTATATGAACAATCAAGTTGAAAAGATCACCTGTGCACACGCATGCTCCTACTGCAACCTTCCGTCCATGCGGGGCTTCTTTCTTGCCTGCCCACGAACTCGCCGCCGAGTACACCCAGGAAGGGGATCCTCCTTGCCTGCGCACGCGCTCTCTCTTAATGTCTTCATTGCCTTACTCCTTCCTGCTGCGTGCTTTCGCGAAGCAGGAAGTCCCCATCCCATCCTGCTTCTTGCGTGCACAGCAGGCCCCTCTCGCGCACGCAGCAGGAGGGTATTTATAGGCGCACCCGCCAGCACTCCGGCCAGATATGGCTTCGGTGGCGGCTCGGGCTGGGCTGGGAAGAGGGGCCGCCTGGCTGCTGCCTGGGCCGGGAACCTCAACCAAGAGAGGGACCCACGTGAGGCTGGAGCCTCCCCATGGCAGCCTCCCCCCCTCCCTCCTCCCTCAAGGCTTCCTTACCTGGGCAGAAGAAGGAAGAGTGGAAGAGGTGCTTCCCCAAAGTGACAGATGCAGCGGGGGGGCTTCCTTCCATCCTTTCGAGGGTGTCACTCAGAAAGGACGCCCAAGTGGACGGCTGGCAGGAAGGAGGACCCCCCCCCCACTGGTGACAGTCCATGCCCATGGGGGAGAGAGAGAGAGAGGGTGGTTCTTCCTAGCGGGCGAGGGAGGGCGAGGCGGAGAAAGGCGGCAAAGGCACAAGCAGCAGCAAGTGGAGTCTCCATCCCCACAGCCCCCTCCTCCTCAGGGAACACAGCCCCAGGAACACAGTGGAGCCCTCCCTCCTTGCCCCCAACCAAGGGAAGAAAGCAGCCCCACACAGCTCGCTCGCCCAGGTCTCAGCTTGGAATGGGAGTCCCAAGGGCAGCAGCAGGGTTTGCGGCAGGGCTTGCTTGGCTTTGCCCCACTTTGCCCGGCCTCCTTCGCCTCTCTTTCTCTCTCTCTCCCTCTCTCCTTCCAGCGCCTGCCTGCCTGCCTACCAAAAAGATCTGAAAAAGTTCTCTGGATTTCTTTCTTCTCTCCTTGGCTCTCTCTCTCTCACACACACACATTTCCTCCATCCCTCCCACAGCCTCGCATCCTATCCGTGCACGTGCCTTCGCCTTGCTCCCCCCCCCCCCCAGCAGCAACCAATGGGCGGTCATGTCACCACACCGTGCGTGGCAAGACGAGCGCCAAGGCCCGCCCAGTAAAGCCTCATTTTGGCAAAAGAAGCCCCGCAAAAGCGGCGGCGGGAGCACACGTGCGCGCGCATGGCAGGAGCGTGCCATCCAGCTGGTGAGGACCAAAGATCACCTGGAAGAGGGCCGAAGATCACCTAAGTGCTCCCGATCACCGGAATGAGCACCCCTGCTGTAATGTATTGGCAAATAATGCATGCAGATCCAGGTAGCATGGCCTTTTGCAGTTGACAGATGGTGATTTTGCCAGTGCCGGTCAAGTGCAGGTCAAGGTCTTTAGGCATTGCACCCAGTGTGCCGATCATCTTTACTGGCTTGTGCCAAAGTCTTTGCAGTTTGATCTTTAAATCCCATTATTATTATTATTGGCATAATGAGCACGAAGTTCAACACAAGAAAAGGACACCCACATGCAAAACCTATGTTGTAGAATGCCAGCGTTGCATAGTAAGTTGCTCTTGAACTGAAGCAGTCCAAGTTGAATCCTCACTCAGCCATGACACTTACCGGGTGTCCAAAGACTCACTTTCAGACCGACCCTTTTCACACAGTTGTGGTTATGAAGGTTAAGGTGGGAATAGATAGAGCCACATATGGACTCATTGGAGAAATAGCAGGATATAAGTGCAACTAATTAAAATGTATTAATTAAGTCAATAAATAAAGAACTAAATCTAAAAGGGAATAATATGCCATGAACTGCAGTTCTTCGCTATTGTCTACGGTGGCTATTGTTGCTGGACCATTGGAATTATTTCAATGCTGGGCCATTGGAATCATTTCAATTCTTTCCAATTCTGAAATAAATCCATAAGGCCTACTGGTTTGAAACAATTAAAATTACAATTTTTATTTTATTTTTCATGTCAGAAGCGAATTGAGGGTACAGTTGTAATGTATTTAAAAACACAAAGGAAGTTAAAAAAATTGGCATTACACTAAATGTCCTTTGACCAGTAGCTGGCCACGTGGAATGTATCTGGTGTTGCTATAAGAAGGTCCTCCACTGCGCATGTGGCAGGCCTCAGGCTGCATTGTAACAGTTGGTTGATGATCTGCTCTTTTCCACACTCACATGTTTTAGACTCCACTAGATAGCCCCATTTCTTAAGGTTGGCTCTGCATTTCATGTTGCCAAAGGGCAATCTGTTCAGTACCTTTCAAGGCACCCAGTCTTCTGTGTGATCAGGAGGGACTCTTTATTTTGGTATCAGCCATGGATCAAGGTTCCAGGTTTTAGCCTGCCATTTTTGGACTCTTGCTTGCTGAGGTGTTCTTGCAAGTACTCTGTAGATCTTAGAAAGGTATTTCTTGATTTAAGGTGTTGGCATGCCGGCTGATATGCGAACAGGGGATAGACTGGATATGTCACTGCCTTGGTCCTTTCATTATTGGCTGCTACTTCCCGACAGATGTCAGGTAGTGCAATACCGGCTAGACAGTATTCTCTAATGCTTAATGCCAGAAGTGACTTGCAGCATTAAAATTACTAGAGTTTGAGATAGTTCTAACAAGTGTCATTCAGTAAATCTACTCTAGGTAAGACTAATATTTAACCCCAAATGAATAAATACAAGGAGCAGAAAATTATTTCAATAGTAATGCATGTATGGTATCATTATGAGAGAGAATGCAGCACCTCTGGTGATGTGCTCAACTTAGCATAACATTGCAAAATGTGGTTGGCTTCATTCAGCCCCATGCAATTAAAAACAGAATGAGAAATTGGTTGATGCAAACTGTGAGCCATAACCACTCCCCCCAAAAAAGTTGAACAAAATTCTCTTAGAAGGTTGAAATAAAACAATTTCTAATTCTACACCCAATTCCTCTCCAATATTTTATTGTGCGTATTGTTGTTAGCAGCAGCATATAGTGACATCAGTGTGCATGGTACTTCACAACAGGAAAATAATAGCAGAGATAATCATCCCCACTGAAAGTGTTAAAAGAAAAATAGGAAGGATGGAGTTAGAGATATAAAATCAGTACAATACTACTGTAAAACAAGCTATGTATATATAAAAACCAAGGCATTGGTAAACAAGATTATCAAACTAAATGAAAGTAAATTTTCAAAAGCTTGGGGAAACAATAGTTTTTTAAACAGATTTAAAATGTGCATGTCAAAGACTGGCAGGATTCATGAGACACCCTTTTGAAGACTGAATTTCTGTATTACTGAGCCAGGCATGCCTTTGTAGATAAGCCAGCCTGACTGCTGTCTTTGGTTTCCTATCCTGGTTTCCCATACCTTATGCTACATTCCCAAGCATACTCCTGATCACTTCCCCGCCCATAACCTATAAGGGCAAACTTATAATATAAAATGTAAATACATGTTTATTATGTTTCTTGTTTCTGGGTTTACAAGAAGGAAGAGTAAGAAAGAACCAAACGTCAGTCTTTCTTCCCCAAGTAAAACAATAACATGATTTCAGAAAGCAAGAACATAAGAATTGTTTTACTAGATCAGTCCAAAGTTCACCTAGTTCAAGATTGCAACACTGATTCCGGCATTGCCAGCTTGATCAGGCCAAGCAGAATCAGCACAATCCAGCTGCTTATGATGGCCCAGGGCAGCTGCCTCCTCCCTGGCTATAAGGATATGCTTGGCAATTCACTGCATGAGGCTGTAGCACCGTATCAATGTAGGCAGACAGGGCGGGGGAATATAACAAGACCTTGAATATCCCACCCCTGTCTACATAGAACATATATGTATGTACACGTGAGGCGATGAGGCAATACGGGTGAGGAATCAAACCTTACAAACTCAGTGACATGTAGTTTATGCTTGGAACACTTTTTCCCTGTCTCTTTGGTGCCTTTCTTAATATGTGTATGTTCCAGGATGCAATCTTCATATGTCTGTATATTTCTTCAATGTGTATTCCAAACCTTGAGTCAATATGTAGCTTCCAATTCCCCTCACAGGTTACCTCAATGTAATCACAGACTGACTTCTAGCCGTATAACTTTAGTCCTGTAATTTGACACGAGACTTCAACATATATGTTGAAATAAAGAAATGTTTATTCATGAATTCTTTGGCACATAAATTTATCTGCTACAAAGTACTTTACTTCAGTTCCACCTGGATATTATTGCAACTGTATTTCACTCCTTTGAATACATAAAAATTGTTATTACATAACTTTCACACAGTTAACTTGTTTCTATTCTGTTAGGCCATTTTCTTCTCCTTTAAAATATATTTCCCCTCAGCCTCCTGTCTGGCTAACTTAAGACTTTTAGTCACTCTCTTCCATCAATATTTACTAAAACATATTCTCAAAGGAATCTCTGTCTCCCAGTTCTAGATAACTGATAATTTAGACTTATATTAGCTTTTTCTTTACTTCAGTATAACAATGGAAGCTACAAACTTAAATACTGATCCTCTTTCCTCTAGCTACTAGCTAGAGACTCCCTACTCTTTAAAATGTTCCCCTCTATTAAGATCTAGCTCCACCCCTTTTCTTGCTAGCCACTCTAAAATGGATACATTTCTACTGCAAAGGCTACATATCCATGGTAAGCCAACAACCAATCAGATATAACCAACTCCTGACTGCCCCTTGCCATACTATCAATGCTAATAATCATAGACAATAAAACTCCATTATAATTAAGTTTTCAGTTACAGAGGCCAAGGAAACGTAAATGTCTTACTCCTAATCTACAGACTGAATCTGACCAGGTCAGTAGCATGTTCTTACTTCAAGACTGTTGACAAGGCAGTGTCCTTCACTGCACCTCAGGGCAGAAGGCTAACTTAAAAGACTTCATGACAGACAGCAATGTCCTCCAACAACTTGCAGCCACACTTCTCTAGAGTATCTTGCCATTGGAGGCAGCCATGCCACTTTGTCTTATGATATGTCAATTCCTGCTAGATATAAAATAACTTCCACTTCCTCTAACCAAATAAATGACATTGTATCATATGGGTTTCTCAGCTGTGTGCACAGATTATGAGCCGACTAACCATCTCTTGTAAACAGATGTCATATACTGTCAGGATAACAGGAAGGAACTATTAGACCAGTGTTTCTTAACCTTCCTAATGCCACGACCTTTCAATATAGTTCCTCATGTTGTGTTAACCCCCAACCATTAAATTATTTCCATTGCTACTTCATAACTGTAATGAATTGTTATGTAAATATCTGATATGCAGGATGTATTATCATTGACTGGACCAAACTTTGCACAAATACCCAATACGCCCAAATTTGAGTACTGATGGGGTTGGGGGGGATTGATTTTGTCATTTGGGAGTGGTAGTTGCTGGGATGTATAGTTAACCTACAATGAAAGAGCATTCTGAACTCCACCAACAATGGAATTGAACGAAACTCTGCACACAGAACTCCCATGACCAACAGAAAATACTGGAAGTGTTTGGTGGGCATTGGCCTTGAGTTTTGAAGTTGTAGTTCACTTACATCCAGAGAATACTGTGGACTCAAACAATGATGGAGCTGGACAAATTTGGCGTGAATACTCAATATGCCCAATGTGAACACTGGTGGAGTTTGGGGAAAATAGACCTTGATATTTGGGAGTTGTAGTTGCTGGGAATTATAGTTCACCTACAATCAAAGAGCATTCTGAACCCCCTTCCCTCCCAACGATAGAATTGGGCCAAACTTCCTGCAAGGAATTCCCATGACCAACAGAAAATACTGTGATTTCTGATTATCTTTGGCGACCCCTATTGACATGCCCTCACACTCCACCCCACCCCGGAGTCACGGCCCCCAAGTTGAGAAATGCTGTATTAGACAATGTAATACAATGGCTAATGACATGGCAGGAGTGACATGACAAGTTTTGGCCCATATAAAGCTCGATCAAAATCTCACAGGAACCCCAAAAAGAGGTTATTAAGATACTGGTGAGCTTTCCTTCTTGTTTGAATCCAACCTTTGAAATTCAGAAGATATTATTGATGTCACATTCAATTACCAGAGGTTCTTGACACTGAGGCACATTCCCATGTCAATTAACTCAGAGTGCATCTACACAGGCCATATAACCTGAGACAGACGAGAATCAGCCCCATGGCATTTACACGAGGCGCGAAACATTTCTCACCTTCTGTATGGTAGAAGGCCACAAAATGTGGTTTTGCCCCCACTTTAGCTAAAGTCAGGGAATGCTCCAGAGCTCCCCTGAAGTTTCAAAATAGTCCTGCACTTTGGGGACTTCTAAACACTATCCTGCTTTCCTTGGGCTCCATGTTGTGACACCAAGGGAACATCACCTACCTTGGGAGTCCTGTTGCTATTGTCACAGTAGCCATAAAACTCTAAGTGGGCAATGGACATGAAACTGCTGATGTTTGGAAGGGTGCCCATGGGACTCAGAGAGGGCGGATTGCCCCCTCCTTTACCCATTCCCTTCTCCAAGCCGTGCAGGCTTCCTTGTAAATATCAGCAATGGTGCCCAAGGATGGTCAGGAACTCTTTTAAGCTCTGTGGCTGCTGTGACAATAGCAACAGGACAACTAAAGTAAGGGTGGCCATTGAATGGGGTTGAACCGGGTTCGGCCCTGCTGCAAGATCAGGACTCCATCCCACCAGCACAGAGGCAGGCAATGTAGCCATCCTTGGGACTGATGCAGAGTATTGCACTCCACATCAGCCCTGGGGTTCTCTGCCTGGGTAAGATTCGCCTCCAAAGATCTATGTCTATAGAATTGCAACATTATAGAGTTATCCTGAATGTCAGTCTACACAGAGAAGCCATTGAAATTCACAAGTATGTGGACAATTTCAACAGAAAGGAAGAAACCATGAAAATGAACAAAATCTTGCTACCAGTATTTTTTTTAAAAAAACCCTCTAAAATCAGGACAGTAAATAAGAACAACACTCAAAAACAGAGGAACTCCTGACAAAAAACAACCAGGGACAGCTAATCACCTCAACAAAGGATTCCTCCAGGTAGAAGGAAGTCACACTTTGAAACTGCTAGGCCATTAAACGCTAATCAAGGTGGCTAATTGAAACATTAACACCTCCCTCCAACAAACAATAGTTCTTTCTCTCACTCTGGGCATTCCACAGGTATACAAACCCATATTTCTAGTTTCTAACAGACCTCACAACCTCTGAGGAAGCCTGCCATGAATGCAGCTGAAATGTCGGAGAGAATGCTTCTGGAATATGGCCATATATGGCCGGGATAGCAGTGGACAAAGACGGCGCATCTTGGAAGAGGATCGAGCAATCGGAGGCG